>VDFB02000017.1:310533686-311039225 GCA_007258455.2 Sequoia sempervirens | reverse complement strand
AAGTGTACAAGGACAGAGGTGCCCTAGGGAATTTGATTCCTTGGTAGGGGTTCTAAAAATTGAAAATTTGAATGTTTACTATGCTTTCTACAGGTTTTGCTTCTATGTACAATAGGTTTGTAACTGAGTATTTTTCCAGAATTTACCAAAATTAAGGCTATGCGATGCAAATTCCAATGTGTGACAATGTAAGTGACAATTATGAATGGAATTTTCAATTTTTCAATGTAGATCTAATCTAAGTAACTGAAATGAATCCTAATTCAATCTATGATGCCCAATGATATGCAAATTTTTGAGTTTTTATGCCTTTTTATGATGCAATTATGAAACCCTAAATGAGAAATGCAAGACAATACAACACAAAACATAGATCTAAGGCTTGAAAGACCTCTAATTTTAGAAATTATATGATGTTAAGATGTCATGTTCACCAAAATGTAACATGGGAAAAAGGTGGCCCTAAATTTAAATGTGTAAACCCTAGAGTGGATGTCTCCCCTTTTTAAAGTTACATTAAGAATGTAAACATCAAGATGAATAGATTGACTTTCAACCATGAAAGTGAGTCAACAATACTTGGATCTGCATCCTTAGGGCCTTGAAAATGGGTTGGGAGTGATTTAATATGATTAACCTAATTGAACTATATTCCCTAATACATTAAATGCAATATTATGGAAATGCATAGACTGAAAGAATAACTTGGAGCTAGATTTGGAGAGTGTAAAGGACCATGTACCTGTCACTAGAAGTTGGGTCTAAGTGTTGTAGTAGGACAAGGTCACCTTGGGGTGAATGCATCTTTATACAACACTTCTACTCTATTTATGGGGTCCTCTGATGATAGATATGAGCTTCTGATTTCTATTTGCAGAATTGTTAGAATGTTTGTCAAATAAATTTGTTATTGAGTTTCTATAGCTTGACAAGATGTAGGGTTTCAATTGCAAAAGTGGATAATTTTTCTTCACACTTCCTTCAATCCTCTTCAAGTTAAGATCTGCACATTCACATAGAGAGCAAATGTTGTGCCATTTTAGGGGCTTTCCTTAGTCAAACTCCATGTTAGTGTTTTCACTTCCACAATGGCAATGTCAATGATAAAATGATAACATATAGGAAGGAATGATGAAATTAAAAAAATTTGCTACTCACTACCCTTCAATAGCTTCCTTGAAGGATTTCAGTCATGCACATCACCTCAAGTATTTGGATCTTTCTTGCTTGAATTCTTGAATGCTTTAGAAACCTATAAAAGTGTTAGCTTTCTCAAAACTATAATAACATGAACATACATAAACTCATAAGATTTGACATGATGTTAGGATCTTGAATTGCTACAATAATGCTCTGAAATTTTTCTCTTGACTTACTTGATAGTTCTCTTGATGATAATAATTTCTCATGAAATCTCTTTCTAGTTTCAAATGGTGAAAAGACTAGGTATTTATAGGCATTTCTCTAATTTCCCAAAAATTAGATCTTGAAAGTTGATATTTGAATTTTGGATTTTGAATGTTAAAATGGCCATTTCGACATATTAAAAATTGGTACTTGGAAGAATAGGGGGACCTATACACCCTTGGGAAAAAGGGTCATGGCCCAATTCTCTAGAACATTTAGTATCAGGGGAAAAATATCAATTACTTGCATTTGTTCAATGCTTGCAATTTCTTAGAAAGTGATACAAATGGGTTATAGAATACATAATTTAGTAAATTAGGGACCCAATTACGCTCAATAATTTAGGGCGAGCAAAATATAGTGTGAAATTGTCATGGGTGGCAATTTACAATGCTACAAGTAGACCTATCTAAGGAGAGAGAGAGAGGTTAGCTCGCTATGGTAGAAGGAGAGAGGGAGAGATGAAACCAACTCATGTAGTTAGATAATTTCTTAATGTATAAGATATACTTGACTAATAAAATGAAAGAGAGAGAGAGTGTATGTTTAAGAAGAGATAGAGAGAGAATAGACCTATCTAAGGAGAGAGAGAGAGCTCTTAGCTTGCTATGGTAGAAAGAGAGAGGGATAGATGAAACTAACTCATGTACTTAGATATTTTCTTAATGTATAAGATGTAATATTAATAAAATAAAAGAGAGATTAGATAAGGAGAGACATAGAGAGAGTAGGTATATAAGGAGAGAGAAAGAGAGGGTAGCACTACACATGTATGATAGAAAGAGAGAGGGAGAGCTGAAACCTACTCATAATTTTATTTTCTTAATGTACAAGATAATACTAATTTGAAATTAAAGAGAGGGAGAGAGAGAGGGGGAGAGAGAGAGAGAGAGAGAGAGAGAGAGAGAGAGAGAGAGAGAGAGAGAGAGAGAGAGAGAGAGAGAGAGAGAGAGAGAGAGAGAGAGAGAGAGAGAGAGAGCTAGAATTGACACAGAGTTAGGGAAAATAGAGCACAAGAGATATAGAGAGAAGTATCTAAGGAGAGATAGAGAGAGTAGACCTATCCAAGGAGAGAGAGAGGTTAGCTCACTATGGTAGGAGAGAAGGAGAGATGAAACTAACTCATGTAGTTAGATATTTTCTTAATGTACAAGATATACTTGACTAATAAAATGAAAGAGAGAGAGAGAGAGTATCTAAGGAGAGATAGAGAGAGAGTAGAAATATCTAAGGAGAGAGATAGCTCTTAGCTCACTATGGTAGGAGAGAGGGGGAGATGAAACTAACTCATGTAGTTAGATAATTTCTTAAAGTACAAGATGTAAGACTAATCAAATGAAAGATACAGAGTATCTAAGGAGAGATAGAAAGAGTAGGTATATAAGGAGAGATAAAAAGAGGGTAGCACTACACATGTATGATAGAAGGAGAGAGGGATAGATGAAACAAACTCATAATTATGATTTATTAATGTAAAAGATAATACTAATTTAAAACGAGAGAGAGAGATATGTGTATCTACGGAGAGAGAGAGATAATTTAGCTCATTATGGTAGAATGAGAGACCCAAGAGATGAAACTAACTCATGTAGTTAGATAATTTCTTAATGTACAAGATATACTTGACTAATAAAATGAAAGAGAGTGTATCTAAGGAGAGAGAGAGCTCTTAGCTCACTATGGTAGAGGGAGAGAGGGGGATATGAAACTAACTCATGTAGTTAGATAATTTCTTAATGTACAAGATGTTAGACTAATAAAATGAAAGAGAGGGAGAGTATCTAAGGAGATATAGAAAGAGTGGGTATATAAGGAGAGAGAAAGAGAGGGTAGCACTACACATGTATGATAGAAGGGGAGAGGGAGAGATGAAACCAATTCATAATTATTATTTATTAATATAAAAGATCTAAGACTAATTTAAAATGAGAAATAGAGAGATACGTACATCTAAGGAGAGAGAGAAGAACTATCTAATGAGAGAGAGAGAGAGATAAAAATTAGCTCATTATGGTAGAATGAGAGAGGGAGAGATGAAACCAACTCATGTAGTTAGATAAATTTTTAATGTACAAGATATACTTGACTAATAAAATGAAAGTTATCTAAGGAGAGATAGAGAAACAATAAATCTATCTAACAAGAGAGAAAGAGCTCTTAACTCACTATGGTAGAAGGAGAGAGGGGGAGATGAAACTAACTCATGTAGTTAGATAATTTCTTAATGTACAAGATGTTAGACTAATAAAATTAAAGAGAGGAAGAGTATCTAAGGAGAGATAGAGAGAGTAGGTATATAAGGAGAGATAAAGAGAGGGTAGCACTACATGTATGATAGAAGGAGAGAGGGAGAGATGAAACCAACTCATAATTCTAATTTCTTAATGTACAAGATAAGACTAATTTAAAATAAGAGAAAGAGAGAAGTATCTAAGGAGAGATAGAGTTAGTAGACCTATCTAAGGATTGAGAGAGAGAGGTTAGTTCACTATTGTAGGAGAGAGGGAGAGATGAAACCAACTTATAGTTCTAATTTATTAATGTACAAGATAAGACTAATAAAATGAAAGAGAGAGCTTGAGAAGTATCTAAGGAGAGATAGAGAGAGAACTTAGGTATCTAAGGAGAGAGAAAGAGAGGGTAGTGCACTACATGTAAATGATAGGAGAGAGGGAGATATTTTCAACCAACATAGACCTATCTAAGGGGGGAGAGAGAGAGAGAGAGGTTGGATCACTATGGTATGAGAGAGGGAGAAATGAAACCAACTCATGTAGTTAGATAATTTCTTAATGTACAAGATGTAGGACTAATAAAATGAAAGAGAGAGAGAGAGAGAGAGCATCTACAGAAAGATAGAGAGAAAATAGACCTACCTAAGGAGAAAGAGATAGCTCTTATCTCACTATGGTAGAAGGAGAGAGGAAGAGATGAAACATAAATCATATAGTTAGATAATTTTCTATAATGTATAAGATAAGCCTAATAAAATGAAAGAGAGAGAGAGAGAGGTATCTAAGTAGATATATGTAGAGAGAACTTAGACCTATCTAATGAGCGAAAGAAAGAAAGGTTAGCTCACTATGGTAGGAGAGAGGGAGAGATGAAACCAACTCACATAGTTAGATAATTTATTAATGTACAAGATGTACTTGACTAATAAAATAAAAGAGAGAGAGTATATAAGGAGATATATGTTAGAATAATCATGCATTAGCTAATAATTAATTGCTCTTTAATTGATTATTAGTCTAATTTATTCTCATGCACTTATCTAAAATTAGGAGTAATTTTATGCTTTTAGGATTTTCCTCCTATATAGCACTCAACCCTCATTGTAATTATCTCTCAAGGTTTCATATCTTTTGATAGTATCTTGTTTTTGTAGCTTTTTCTTCTTAAATAATATAGAAATTCTTGTTTGTAGATCTCTTGCATGGAAGGTGTCTTTGTTTGTTCTTTGATCCTATGGATCGTGTTTTTCACAATTGTAACAAGATAGATAGAGTAGACCTATCTAAGAGAGAGAACGAGGTTAGCTCACTATGGTAGAAGGATAGAGGGATAGATGAAACCAACTTATAGTTATGTTTTCTTAATGTACAAGATAAGACTAACAAAATGAAAGAGAGAGAGGAGTATCAAATGAGAGATAGAGAATCTATGTATCTAAGGAGAGAGAAAGAGAGGGTAGCAATACATGTATGATAGGAGAGAGGGAGAGATGAAACCAACTCATAGTTCTAATTTCTTAATGTATAAGATAAGACTAATTTAAAATGAGAAAGAGAGAGAGAGAGAGAGAGAGAGAGAGAGAGAGTAGACCTATCTAAGGAGAGAGAAGGTATTCCACTACACATATGATAGGAGAGATGGGGAGATGAGAGAGGGGTGTCATATAAGGAGAGAGAGAGATATATATATATATAGGGTATCACTATAGTCATGCCCCCTACATAGAATTTGAGAGATAGAGAGAAGAGAGAGAGGTAACATTTTGAATTTATGGTGAATTGAACATGGTTTATATCAATTATCTTTCTTAAAGAGAAGCCAACTCATCTAGAACTCTAATTTCTTAATGTAAGATAATCAAAGTACTAATAAAATGAAAAATAATCTTGCTAAATTTATAACACAAAATACTTGTTTTCATTTTTAAACCTTATCAAATACAATTTTAATTACTTAATTAAAGTACATTGCATTTTCAACGAGCACTATTTTGGAGATAGGGTGGGAGGGAGAGAGAGAGAGAGAGGTAAGTAGGAGAACTACTTATTACATTAAAAAACCCTAAAATGAGTCAATAATCGAGTACAATACCATGTAAACATTTTGAATTAATCAATTACAAGTTGAAAATCATTGTACTTGAAAATATAGCTCTTCTCATATCGAAATAAGTCCTTTTGTGTATTTTCTCCAAATCCTTGAATTAAAAAAATAAAAAATATTTCTATGAAGTTGTTTAACTAACAAGCTTTCAATCCATACAACTTTAGTCAAAAAGGTTTCAATCGAAACCATCTATGTGACATCCTTGTTGGCAACCAACTCACCTTTTTTTAGAACTTTCTAAAACTTTCCACTTCAACTAAATATTTTTTCAATTACAATGATTTTTTTTTTTAAATACGTTTTTGTAGAGCTTAGAGTGATGAATCCAAATATATAATTTTTTTGATATTTTGAGTAGTTTTAATATATTTTTTAAAAACTAATGCAAGCATGTTGTTAAAATAAAAAAAGAGGTTGATTAGAAATTTTAAAAAATAGTAAAAAATATTTCAAAAAATAAAAATATATGGTGCACTATAGGAGATAATCCTCTTCAAAAGGGTATAATTAATTTTTTGAAAATGATAAAAAAAAAAGTAGACAATAGTCAACATCAAATGAAAACTATCAAATTCTAGTAACTTTGACTTTGAAATGTTATTGCGAGGAAAATATACATCAATTTTTTTAAAAAAAATCCATGCACTAGATATTGAAGTTAGCTATTTAGAAAAAAAATTAGGGAAAAAAGAAGTTGTTTTCTATTTTTTTTTCTTAAAGTCAACTTAGTGTCACTTTTTCTTGACCTTTTTAGTATTTCATAATTTGCTATTAAATTTTTAAAAAAGTCAAAATAATTTTTTAAAAATTTGAAAAATTATAGGAATAAAATCAATCAAGAGTTCTATATTTCATTAGTTTACATCATTTTTAAATTTAAAACATAAAGACCACTTTTATGTGGTTGAAGTTGAGGATTTTTGTTTGTTTTGGCCGATTCCTTTATAAAGTGTGACACAAGTTTGTACTTTTACCTGACAATAAGATAAAACAATAGATAGCATGAATATAGAGAGATAAGTAAGTTATATGAGAGCATGAGAGAGTGATAGTGATTTTATTGATTGAGAGACAAAGTGTGTATGGAGAGATTGATGAAGAATGTATGATTATGTACCATATTATGATATAATGAGTTTAATGAAGGAAATTTGACTCTTACAAAAGGATAATACACTTCCTTTGAAAGTAAATTTCACTTATTACACTTAGATTTAAAGCCAACTACTTAAAACACTTTTGAAAGTAAAGTGGTGAAAATATATGTTAATAAAAAAAAAAAAATTGTTACAACAATGAAAAATATAGATATTGAAGAGCTTAGGGTTGAAATTAGGAAGTTACTATAAAGGATGCCAATGTGTCATCTATACATCCACATGTTTGTTTTTTGTATGAACAACAAATAGGAAAACCCATGTAGTGTCATAAATTGTGACCCATGACAATTTCACACTATGTTTTCCCCCCCTTAAGTAATTGGACCTAATTGTACACCTAATTTCCTAAATTATGCATTTTGTGGCTCATTTTATCATTTTTTGATAAATTGCATGTGGAAAACTAAAGCATTCATTTAACACTTTTCCCCAACACGTAAAGTCCCACAAAATACGGTTGGGACATAGTCGCCTAGGGTGACTTAGTACCCCTATTTTGTCTCCAAAATCAAATATGTCAATGTCGATATTTTATTATTTGAATTTCAAATGTCCAAAGTCAACTATTGAGATTCAACTTTTGGGAAATTAGAAAATTTGCATATAAATATCTAGTTATTTCATCATTTTCAAATCATCTAGGAAATTATTGGTGAAATTATTGTCAAGAGCATTGTCAAGCAAGTTAAGAGAAAAATTTCAAAGATTTATTCTAGCAATTCAACATCAAAGCATTTTGTCAAAGTGTATGAGAGTTTGTTCATGTTTATGATTTCATATTATTTTATGAGATCTAACCCTTATAGGTCTTCAAGCAAATTGAGTAAGCAACATTCATGCCTTGAGGAGAATCGCATGACTTCAATCCTTCAAGGAAGTCATTGATGAGTGGTGAGTTGTAGTCCATTGTTGATTCATCATTCATTTTATCATTCAACCCTATCCCTCAAAATGAGAGGCCATCTATCATTGGCATTGCCATTGTGGAAGTGGAAACACTAACATGGAGTTTGACTAATGCATAACCCTTCTCCTCTCTTTGAATGTGTAGGTTTTGGGTCTGAAGAAGATTAGGAGAAGTTTGAAGGCTAATTATTCATTGTTGTAATAAAACCCTACACTTTGATAACAAATGGAAACTCGGTTACAACAATATCCAATAGTGATCTGATAATGCGACAAGTGGAAACATAAGGCTTTGATCTAGAAATGGAGTAGAAAATTAGATCTAGGATCCATCTACTGGGATGTAGTCACCAAGGGAACTTGGTCCTCAGAAAACAACTCCAAATTCATATCATAGGTGCACAATGTCCTGCTCAGTCCATTTCTAAAGTCTAAATTTCTCTGTGACTTTCTAGATCTATTGTATTTGCATCATTAGCTTAGTTAGATCATTGCACTTCATTCCTAAATTCATTCCAAGTTTGGTCAAGGGTAGGTTGACTCACCTTTTAGGTTGTAAGTCAGTCCTATATCTTGTCCAAATCCATCAAACCCCCACCACAACAAAAAAAATCTCCCCTTTCATCAATGAAACAAGGAAAAGGAGCAAACTTCCAAAAGGGATTCCCTTTTCCAACATTTCATTTTGGTGAATCTGACATGTTAACATTATATACCTTCTAAAATTGAAGCAATTCACCCTAGATCTAGGTTTAGTATTGCATTATTTTGGATTGTTCACTTAGGCATTCATTTTTGCATCATAAATGACGTAAAAAAATAAAAATTTGCACATAATATTGCATCATAAGGTTAGTTTCAATCATCATAGGTTGGATCTACATTCTAATTGCACTTACAAATCTTGATTAGGTCATTTAAATTTAAAATAAAATATGAAAGTGTTCATTGCATTCATTTAGGTATCTTACATATAGCTCAAAATTGAAAAAATTATATTGTTTTGTTTCAAAAATGCATCAACATCATCATTTTTAGATTTTGGCATATTAGAATCAGTCAATTATTGCATCTTAAATCTGAAAATTGCATTTGCAATTGTCTTTTATTGCTTGAGTATTTTGAATTTGTTGCACACTTGCATTATTGAATTACATAATCTTAAATTGAGAAAATTCTAGAAAAATATTCACTATCACACATATATACACATAGAAACAAGAACTTCAAAAAATACACACTCAATTTTTAAATTTTGTAAAAACCTGTATAGGACATAGTCACCCAAGGCAACCTAGTCCAGCCAAATTAAGCCCAAATTTTATGTGCAAAACCTTGTCTCTAGTCTCTACCCAAATCTGGCATCAGTTTTTGAAGATCAGCCCTATAACTGTCTTTTTTTTTTTTTTCTAAAAGCATTACTAGCTTGATTCATAAGACATAACATCATGTTCTCATTGAAAAAATCTTGTGTTGTCATAATTCATGTTCTATTGTCAGATCTTGTCAATCATTTCAAATAATTTTTATTACAAGCATGCCATACTGAGTTTATTTCTCCTCTTTTATTATTTTTCATTAATCTCTCTCTTACTATCCATCTTATGTGTGAGTTATCTTGGTTCAATAGAATGAAATCATTGGCAATCATGATAATCATAGTTGTTCTTCTCTTGATACCTCACCTACTTATGGAGAAGGTATCTTGGTGTTAGAAGACCCACTTATTGAATGCCATGAGTTGCTTGTTTCCCTCCCAATACCTCTCCTACTTGGAAAGATATTGTGGGACAAGTGGATTAAATCATTGACATTTATTCAAAAGATAGATGGATTGTAAAGATAAAGATGCTAAGTTTTCAATAGATCCCTCATCGATAGAAGATCGTCAACAAGTAGTTAACTCCATTGAGGTTATGAATGCACAATTGGCTATTATATCTCCTTTAAGTATTGGACTTCCTAAAATTCCTCTAATTATTGAATCTCCTAAGTCACCTCTCATTATAAGACCTCCTAAACCTCATGGTCATATCTTAAACTTTACAAAACAAATCACTAGTAATCATGTGTCACAACAATCAATTTATCATGCAATTAATCACATATATAACACTAGAAACAATAAACTAAAACAAACACCAACATCCATCCCATTACCTCAACCATACCTCCCACCCGCACCTAACATTCCTCAACATAGTAGTAAAGAATATGATCTTGTAGAACAACTCTATGCTACTCCTACTAAGATTTTTTGGTGGGATTTGATTCAAACATCACCTATTTATCATGACATGCTTTAGGATGCTTTGCAAGAAGTTTTTTTGACTCCTAGTGTGCAACCAAATGATGTAGCAACTTTTCTTGAAGTTGTGAATGAAGCTAATTTGGACATTGTTTTTCATCAAAATGAATTACCCCCTTTAGAAACACAAAAAAAAATGATGCCTTGATGATAATGGTTATTATTAATAAGACAGGGATTAGGCATATTCTTATTGACAATGGTTCAGGGCTTAATGTTTGTAGTGTTCACCTTTTAGATAAAATTGGAGTGGACAAGAATTTGATTAAACTAGATGCTTTTCTATCAAAGGCTTTGATAATGTGCAAAGACAACTACTTGGTGTGATTACATTACCTATTAAAGTTGGTCTTGTTGTGTTGAAAACTCCCATCCATGTCATTCCCCATGATCATCCATACAATATTCTATTGGGTAGGCCATGGATTATTGAGATGAAAGGAGTTCCTTAAATGCTTCTTTATTTAATGACACATATAACAATAAAGTTTACACAATAAAAATTGATCCTAAATCTAAAAATTGTTTACAAACTGAAACAAGAATGAAGAGTCCCTTTAGCACATTTATCCCAACTTCAAAGTGCAACCTTTACAAATTGAAGACAAATATAAGTGCCTTTCATTTGTACCAAATTTGTTGGATGATGATTGGGGTTCATTACATTTCACACCTAATTCATGGGGGAATACAAGATTACATAATCAAAACCAAAAAAAGAGAAAGAAGTTGCAATGGTATCAACACAATCTATCACTAAATCATCTAATTCCATAACTTCTATCGAGGAGGAAAATACAAATTACACATCCACTTATCATGAAACTAATTATGAGAAACCACCTTCCTTGAAAGACATGGAAGCCATTTATGGGAGAGGTTATCAAATTTTGAAATAATTTGGCTATAATGGAAAACTATGTGGTGTTAAAGAAAAAGGTATTCATGTTCCCATAGAGCTCAATGTGCAAGACACAACAAAATTTCTTGGTTATTTTCCTTCAAAAATAATGAAAACATCAAAAATACCTTTAATTAGTCATGCAAGAATCTCCCACAATAAATATCATTATTTTTTGCTCCTTGCCTTATGGTATTTGTATTATCACACAATACTCACTACCATGTATGGAGGTATAATTGAGTTTTATGCAAACATAGATCATCTTTCAAGGAGAACACATGCAATCATCCATCTAGGCTCACCTTTCTCCCTACACTTGGGGGGTAAGGGGTTAGCTAGCCTTGCAGTAGGTTCACTCCTAGTAAGGGATCCATTGGTATCTCCTTAAAATATTAGTGTAGCAAGAACACTAACATTTTAAGGGGGGGGGCATATAGTCCCCCACTTATTATTCACATAAATAATGGCCCCTTTTTGGTGATGATAACATACATCTCCTTGAAAGTGTGACCTTGTCCATTGAAAGTGTTGCCTTTTCGATCTATGTTAGTGTCTCCTTTGTTGTGATATTAGACTTGATGTCCCCTAATGGTGTGACTTTTCTTGGCATATGATGTTCCCCTTGGTGGTAATGTTATGACTAGTACTCACTAGGGTGTGATCTTTTTATTCAATGACTTGTCCTCTCTTAGTGGTGATGTCATGTGTGAAATTCACTAAGGTGTAACCCTTCATGTATTGAGCAATGCCCCTTTGTCATTTTTGTAAAGCAAGATTTTGTGGTGGTGTTGTTTATAGCACCCCTTGAGGTTTTTTCCATGTCTTGTCATCTTCTTAGATATTTAAGCACATGTAGGCGAGTTTTTCCTCATCTTCTTAGGTGAGTTTGTCATTGTCTTCTTAGATGTTTATGCACCTTCTTAGGCGAGTTTTTTGTCATCTTCTTAGACATTTACACACCTTCTTAGGTGAGTCTTGTTCATCTCCTTTGACGTTATTTTTTTTAGCAAAATGGTCCATGGATTCAACATAACACAACTTGCTAGTTCACAGACACCCCTTTTAACATGGCCACTAAGCATAATGCACCTTGTTGATAGTTGATTCATGTGTTTCAGGAGTGTATTATCATAACATAACATGCTAGACCTTATGGGACCCATCATATTGTATGGACACCTAGCATAATGTAGCTTGCTAGCTAGTAGATCCATGTAGCTCATGAATGATGTGGCATAATACAACTTGCTAGTCCTCATGAGAGTGTTCCCTTGTCTAGCACTTATTTGATGGATGATGTTTGGTATTTGACACAATTTAAGACTGAGGTCTCTTTGCCTTTCCGACTCGCATTTGTTTCGTACTAACCTTGTGTTTTGTTGTGTGTCTTTTGTGTCTTCTTTGTGTTTGCATCTTGTTTGTTATCATCTTTACATTATGTTATGCCATGTGTTTTTATTGTGTATTCTTCATGTTTTCATCATGTATGTTTTGTGTTGTCTTGTTGCATTTCATACATGTGTGCTCCTTTGTGCTTATTTTTTCGTGGTATCTTGAATCCTGGGGGCTTGCACACTCCCCTAGATTCATTATTATCATATCTCTTTAACATTCAAACAATTGGACCCCTCTTGATATATCTTTCTACTTTAGTGTGAGTTTGAGCGTAAGTTCATACTCACTAAAGCAGGGGCTAAATGTAGTATTGTAAATTGTCACCCATAAAAATTTCACACTATGTTTTGCTCCCCCTTAAGTAATTGGACCTAATTGTACACCTAATTTCCTAAATTATGCATTTCATGGCCCATTTTATCATTTTTTGATAAATTGCATGTGGAACCAAAGCATTCATTTAACACTTTGGCCCCGACTCCATAAGTACCACAAAATAGAGATAGGACACAGTTGCCTAAGGCAACTTATTCCCCCTATTTTCCTCCAAAATCAAATATGTCGATGTTGAAATTTTATTATTTCAATTTCAAATGTCTAAAGTTGGTTGTCAAGATTTAATTTTTGGGAAATTAAAAAAATTGCATATAAATACCTAGTTATTTCATCATTTTCAAATCATCTAAGAAATTATTGTCAAAAGCATTATAAATCAATTCAAGAGTAGAATTTTGAAGATTTATTGCAGCAATTCAACATCAAAGCATCCAATCAAAGTGTATGTGAATTTGTTCATGTTTATATTTTCATATTGTTTTATGAGATCTAACCCTTGTTGGTCTTCAAGAAAATCAAGTAAGCAACATTCAAGCCTCGAGGAGATGTGCATGACTTCAGTCCTTTAAGGAATCCATTGATGAGTGGTGAGTTGAAATTTGTTGTTGATTCATCATTCATTTTATCATTCAACCCTTTCCCTCAAAAGGATAGGTCATTTATCATTGATATTGCTATTATAGAAGTGGAAACACTAACACGAGGTTTGACTAAGGCAAGCCCCTAAATAGTACAACCCTTCCTCTCTCTTTGAATGTGTAGGTTTTAGGTTTGAAGAAGATTGGGAGAATTTTGAAGGTTAATTATTCATTGTTGCAATCAAACCCTACACCCAATCCAAAAGGATATTGACCAACATTTTGAAAGTAAAGCGAGCCAATTTGGAGTAAAATAAAAGAGCTAAAGGCCCAAACATCTAGATCACTCAATGTGGTCCAGAGAAATTGAAGAAGGCCCCCACCCATGTATCCTTATGGGATATTTTATCTATTCTATAGCATAAATCTTTGTTGCAAGCATTGAAGCAATACCAAGAACAACAAGAAGTAGCCCAACAACAAGCGTTGTTGGAATGACAACAACAAGAAGCTCAACAATAGGCATTATTAATGCAATAGTAATAGGATCAACAACAAGATTTGTTGGTACAACAATAATTACAAGCATATTTAGCACAACCAAACATGTAAACACCATCCACCAACACACCAACCAATCTACCCATCCCTCCAACACCTCAACCACTCCAAAACACATTCACTCCACCCCCTGATCCGCAAGATGATGTGACGACACAAATCAAGTTGGTCTCACAACAAATGCTTGATCTTCAGTCAGGGAAAACCACAAAGACACCTAACAACTTGTGTCCCTATCCGTTTGATAGGAGTCTTACAATGAAACCATTCCCAAAGGGATTTGAATTCCCCAAATTTGATAAATACCATGGGATGGGAAACCCTAAAGATCACATCAGGGAATTCCAAGTGCATTGCATGGAAGTTGCATATGACAATACATATCTGATGTGGCTATTTCCTAGAAGTTAGGCAAGCCAAGCCATGGAGTGGTTCTCTCGCCTTCCTCTTGGCATCAAAAAGTTCCAAGAGATAGTAAACGCATTAATAAAAACTATGCATTCAATATCGGTATGGATTTTAGTCTAGAGTAACTATCAACTCTTAAACAAGGTAAAAACGAATCATTTGCTTCCTTCCTACAACGATGGCGATCCAAGGCCAATAGGAGCAAATAGGCTATGCCTAAAGAACAACAATTTTGCACCATCATCTCATATCTTAAAGGAGCCTTGGCCTTCCATCTCAAGGTGCAAGGTATCACCACATATGACCAATTGATCTCCAAGGTGCTTAACATTGAATGAGCCCTTATTTCACAAGGAGGGTCACCCACATATCTTGAATAGAAAAATAATCGCACATCCACCAACTATAATGACAAACCTTGCACATGGGCGAAAAATAGAAACATTACCAATGATGGTGTTGTTGATGCCAAAGTTGTCATAAGTGCTCCTCGCCAAAACACACCCACACCCCAACAACAACCCCAAAACAACAATCAAAACCATTGACAAGCTAACACTGTGACTCAACAGCCAAACAATCAAATGATCAACAATGTGAACTATCAAAGGGGGCCACCCCAACGAAACAAAAAGTCCCCCAAGTAGAAGTACACAACCTTTGAGGAATCAGTTGAATCCATCATGAAGAGACTTGTCAAGGAAAAACTCATCACAATCCCCACCTATGAGCACTATCAAGAGCCCTAGGTAAAACCATTGTGGTACAATGAAAATCACCTTTGTGATTTCCACAAGATCAAGGGACACACAATTTCTAGTTGCATGAGGTTAAAAAACTTGATCCAAGACCTCATTGATGACAAAATCATAAATGTGGAACAACCAGTGGGAAACCAAAATCTCAAGATTTACATGAATCCAATACTAGACCATAACAAGGGAAACAATGATAAAGGCAAAGGAAAATACAAGAATGTGAACCATGTATATGAACATGTTGTTGCAACACTTGAGGAATATGCCCTTGTCATTAACATTAAGGGAGCCAATGTTGATTGTGGAGTCACCACACGCAGTGACAAGGTTACCATCGCTAGACCATCACAACCTCCTAGGGCAGCCACCTCAAATCCAAGATCTATTCCCCATGGCTACAATGTCCTAGACTAGCTGATAAGAACACCCACTCATATCTCCATCATGGAGTTGCTGAAGATATCTACTGCCCAAAGAAAAATCCTTGAGCAAGTATTGGCTTCATCCACAGTCTCCACGGATTTAGATGCTGACCAATTCCAAGATATGGTCAAAAATATCACCACCCCAAACATCCTCACATTTTCTAATCAAGACTTCCCTGCACAACCATCTCACAATTGCACTCTCCACCTTGAAGCCCTGGTCCATAAAAATAAAGTTAAAAGAGTCTTGGTGGATGGGGGTGCAAGTCTAAACATTTGTTCCCTCAAGTTCATAAAGAATCTGGGAATCTTAGAGGATTCCATTGAAAAAGGAAAAGGCATCACGATCAAAGCCTATGATGATCAAGAAAGATTTTCTCAGGGCACTATCCAAATCCCTATTCAAGTAGGGCTAGCAATTATGGAAATGACTTGTTAGGTCCTTTACCTCAATTTTCCTTACAACATTCTCTTGGGGCGTCCATGGATCCATGGGATGCAAGTAGTGGCATCAACCTTCCACCAATGTGTCAAGTTCACATACCAAAGCCAAGAGGTCACTATTCATGGGGATCCCAAACCCTTTTCTTAGTGCAAGAGCCTAGAACCAAAATATTACAAAATCCTCCAAGTGCCAAAGAATGACGAGGGCCCCTCAACTCCATACATTGATCCAACTACTCTTGCCTCCACTTCTATGAAAGAGACACCCACCATCCCTGCCATCTCTGATATCAAAGTCATTATCCAAGACAATGGGTGTGGAAACTATACAATTCCAAATAATGCTTTTGTGGTAGGAGAGTTACCACAATCTCCTAGGTCACAAGGACAACCGTAATCAAATGATGCTTCCTCATCCCAAACCTTCATAGTAGGCTCCTCCAGCTTCAAAAGTTGGGGAGATCTTGGTCAGGAAGTAATAGAAGAGGACCCATCCAAAATCCTTTACCAAGACAATAGACCAACAACTAATCTACTTATGGATGATAGTAGTAAAGGCTTACAAATGATGCTCACCATGGGCTATGACAAAAACCAAAGGCTTGGAAAGAATGGCAATGGACTCTTAGTACCCATCATTCCTAAGACACGAATAAGAAATCTTGGTCTTGGATGTACCCCTCCGAGTATAACCATACATGACTGAAATCCCTCGGTTAGAAAAGTCAAAACTCCTCAACAATCTGCAGCCACTCTTCGATTATCCACAGGTTGAGTTATGGGCAACTTCATAACTGACATTTGTAGTAGCAATGATGATGAGGATTCCATAGCTGACTTACCCATGCTTTTCAAGGACACCACCCTTCTCATGATTAGTACCCTATCCTTTGAATCAACCAGTCAAACCCATGAAATCAACCTAATCTACCCCTAGCTCATCGATTATGACCAATGAGGACCGCCAATTCTAGACACTTTCAAAAATGATGAGGGGCTCTTAGAATTCATGGGACTACGAAGCACGGTACCATGCAGAGATCACAAGGCTAGGTTTTATATCATTCTGGACACACATGCTTACTATGGGGAGATGATTGAATCCTTTAGTCACAAAAGTGAAAATTTGAGAATAATCTCAAGGTCTTTGAGTGAAAACCACACTGTGGTACTCTTTGACCCAAAAACAATAAAAAGAAAAGATGTATCCAATGGTGTAAACCTCTCTGAGATGCCCAAGGATGAAGGATTCAATCTTCCTCTCAGAGCTCTACATTAGGAAAAGTCAGCAATTTTAGCTAAGAAGTGCAACCTAGTCAACTTGGGAATAGAGGAAACTCCACATATCACATTTTATGTTGAATCATTGATGGCAGAAGAACATGAGCTCCTAGCTTCTTTCTTAAGGGAGAGAAAGGTCAACTTTGCATGGGGCTATGTTGACATGCCTGAGCTTGATATGGAGATTATGGTCCACCATCTAGCAATTTACCCCTGAGCAAAGCATGTTAGGCAGAAGCTCAGAAAAATGCATCCTCAAATAGCCTTATTGGTCAAAATGGAATTGAAGAAGCTACTTGATGCAAGGTTCATATGACCAATCAACTATCCAAAATGGGTATCAAATTTGATTCATGTTTCAAGGCCTAACGGGGGCAAGGCATGTCCCAAAGATGACTTCCCGCTTCCCAACTTTGATATGATTGTAGACATGACCGTAGGACATGAGATGCTTTCACTAATGGAAGGATTCTCTGGGTATAACCAAATCATGATAGCCAAAGAAGATCAACACAAAACAACTTTTACTTGTCCATGGGGAACATATTGTTGGAACATGATGTTGTTCGGCCTAAAGAACGTTGAAGCAACATATCAAAGGTCCATGACCTTAATCTTTCACGACATGATCCATAAGACTGTGGAAGATTATGTTGACAACATATTGGAAAAATTCATAAAGAGAAAGGACCACATAGCAACATTAAGTACCATCTTCGACAAACTTGAGGAATACAAGGTCCGCCTTAATCCAAAGAAGTGTGTCTTCAACGTACAATCAGGGAAGCTATTGGGATACATTGTCTCTATGAGAGGAATTGAAATAGATCCCGCTAAGATAAAGAAAATCCTTGAGATGGAGGCACCTAAGACATTGAAGCAGCTAAGAGGCCTACAAGGAAAGCCCTAGTCGATCTATCAGTTCATAGCTCAATTAGTGGACAAATAAATACCATATTCTCACCTACTCCACAAGGGGGTAGCGTACAAATGGGATGACAAGTGTGATAAGGCTTTCAACAAGATCAAAGAGTATTTTATCACACCTCCAGTGCTTATGCCGCCAATACCAGGAAAGCCTCTAATCCTCTACATCTCAGCAACAATAGCAGCTCTTGGTGCTCTCCTAGCCCAACATGATGAAAACAGAATAGAGAGGGCCATCTACTACATCAGTTGAACCATGGTAGGGCATGAGTTAAATTATTTCTTCATAAAAAAAGCCTACTTAGCAGTGGCGTTTTCTTCACAAAAGTTCAGACACTACATGTTAACCCACAAAATCAAACTCATTTCCAAGATCGACCCACTCAGATACCTACTCTCCAAAGTAGTGCTCACAAGGAGGATGGCTAAATGGGTTATGATCCTATCAGAATGTTACATTGAGTATGTGGAACATAAGGCCATCAAAGGGAAAGTTATTATAGATCAATTGGTAGAAGCACCAATGTACTCAGAGAACCCGCTAATTTCAAAGTTCCCTAATGAATCCATCTTCAACTTGAGCATAGCAGACCACTAGAAGTTGTACTTTGATGGTTCCTACACACAACATGGATTAGGAGCCGAGGTCTTTTTCATCACTCCATAGGAAGATTGCATACCAAGATCTTACAAGTTGGCATTTTCATGCACAAATAATATCATATAATATGAAGCTCTAACCATAGGACTTAGAATAGTAGTGCAGTGGCATATCATGGCTCTGAAGGTATATGAAGATTCACAGTTGATAATCAATCAAATGAATAATGAGTACCAAACTAAGGATGACAAGCTAACCCCATACAAGAAATTGGTGGAAAGTCTTAAGGAATCCTTCATTGAGATCACATTTGAGTAGATACCTAGAGCAAACAACAAAGCAGTAGATGCCATGGTGACAATTGGATCCCTATTGGACATCCTTCACAATGTCCCAAAGCATGAATTCCTAGTAGGGAAGCTTCTCGTGCTTGCATTCAAGGTACCAGATTTAGAATTTGTGTGTAAAATTGTTAGTCCAGGTGATCCCTGGTACCATGACATATACACTTATTTGAGAATAGGAGTCCTCCCAGCTGACATAACCTCAAAACTTAAGAAAACCTTTGTCAAGAAAGCTTCCCAGTTTGTCATCTTAGGAAATACCCTTTACCATAGGAGCATAGAAGGAACCCTGTTACGTTGCTTAAACGCTGAGGAGGAATTGAACACCTTAACCAAGGTGCATAATGGCATATGTGGTTCACACTCGAGCAATATGACCTTGGCCAAGAATTTGTTGAGGATGGGGTATTATTGGCCTACTATGGAAAGAGAAACACATGATTATGTTAGAAGGTGTCTACAATGTCAATAGCATGGAGACCTCATCCATGCATCAACTCAAAAGCTCCATCCTATTGTTACACCATGGACCTTTTCATAGTGGGGGCTTGATCTCATTAGGAAAATCACTCCCACCTCATCCAGTGGCCACAAGTTTATCATTACTACCACTGAGTATTTTACCAAGTGGGTGGAAGCCATACCCATGACATACATCACTAGAAAGTAGATATCAAAGTTCATCCTAAACTATTTAATATTCCACTATGGTGTTCCATAAGCCATTATCTCAGACAATGGGACACCATTCAAAAATTAGGATGTTCATTACCTTTGTGACAAATTCAAAATCCAATATTGCTTTTCCACTCCATACTATCCCCAAGGCAATGGTCAAACAGAAGCTACCAATAAAACCATTATGAAAATCCTTAAAAAGACATTCAATGACTCAGGTCGTGACTGACATCTGTAGCTAAATCTTGCCCTTTGGGCCTATTAAACCAACATTCGCACACCAACAGGTGCCACCCCCTTTTCCCTAGTTTACAAATCAGAAGCCATATTACCCATCAAGATCAAGCTCCTATCACTGAGAATATCACTACAAAACCTCATCACAGATGAAGAATACTGAGTATCAAAACTGAATGAGCTAGAGCTATTGGATGAGTAGCTTATGGATGCTTTAAATCATTTGCAAGTCTATCAAAACTGACTCAATCATAGCTATAACAAGAAGATCAAGAGTCAGACATTTCAAGTAGGAGAACTAGTGCTAAAAGAGAATAAAAAAAAAGGTTCCAAATCCAAATGGAAAAGGAAATTTTGAACCCAACTAGTTGGGACCATTTGTTATCACAGTAAGCTACAAGTCAGGGGCATATTAGTTATCAACACCCGAAGGGGAACCTCTGCAGGAGCCCATGAACTACTCCCATCTCAAAAAAATTATGCCTAATCTTCCAAGGTATAAAACCAAAAATACAGAAAAATTCCTAAAAAAATGGTCACCCTAATGAAAACCTAGCAAACAGGAATCTTGGTGACAACAAAAAAATCATAAAACACAAAAAATTCAAAAAAATCATAAAAAGGATTAAAAACAGTAAAGAGAAAAAAATCGTCCTCTAGTGAAAACTACTTCGGTGGCACTTTGGGCAAGTACCTTGGTGAAAACCTAGCAAACAAGCGCCTTGTGCAAATAAGTACTTTCCATCCACCAAGATCTCCATGGCTTGTTCTGCAACATCCATCCATCACACTTCCATCATCTATCACATTTCATATCTCCATCCATCACCCATCCACATCTGTATCATAACTTGGTCTTGTGTTTGTGTCATAATCCCTCATAGTACTACTCGACCCATTCTCAAGGTCAATTTGTCCTGCCTTTATCGAAGTAGTCTATTGCATCACATTGGGGGCATGTTCTCATTAGATTGGATTCGTGTATGTTCTTGAAGTCCCAAAATTAGAAAATCCATAAAAATCCAAAACATCGAAAAATCATAAAACCCAAAAACATTCATAAAACATCAGAAAATCCAAAAACATTCAAAACATATCAAAATCCAAAAATAAGTCAAAAGTCAAAAATAGAGTCATCTTGTCGAACTACAAGTGTCTGAGTCTTGAACATAGGCAAGGTTGATCTTTGATCATCCCCCAAGACACTTAGGTTAGTACTTTAGGAGTCTGTCATAATAAACTGGCAATCCATCTATTCATATCTCATCAATAATCAAGTTTAAATCCATCGAACTACGTGGTCTTTGCATGTATAACATAGGAAATTCTAATCTATTGATCAGCCCCTGAGGTCCCTATGATAGGTCTTTAGGTTAGTCTCTTGGTGAAAATCTAAGAAAACCCCAAAACATTTGAAATTTTAAAAATCAAAACATTTGTAAAAACTTGAAAATACCAAAAACAACCTTAAAACATTTCAAAAGCAACAAAAACATCAAAAAATTTGAAAAAATACATCCACCCTCATCTCGATTTCACCTGCAATAAACATCTCATAATAAAACAATCATCATCCCCAAACTTTGGTGAAATAGTTAGAGACAAGTCTAGCAGGTTAAAAGTGAAAACTCAAGTGTCAAGGTCTCTAGTCTAGGTCAGTACATAAACAAGTTGGTCAACTCTTTGTGTCAATAGCCTATCATCCAATCAGTCCCATATTAATAATCTGATATTGTCATGTCATAGGATGCATCCTTCCTACAATGGACATCAACATCAGGCATCACCATAGTTTAGTGTTGGCTAGCGGTATTGAAGAACATTAACTTGTTTGTTTACTTTATCTTTGTCTTTTGACTTATCTTTTTGCACTCATTTCGATGACCTCTCGATGATGTCCCAAATGAAGGGATTTAGAGAGAAAGGAATGGGGCAATTATCATTATCTTTTATCTGTTGTTCTTGTTGGATATTCTTGTAATATAACCTTGGTCATCCGTGCTTTGTTTAGGTGTAGGGAGGGTGTTTTAGGTATCTTGTTGACCACATAGGAAGGTTTTCCTTCCTATGTGTTGGTCTGAGATGTTTAGAATATCTAAACTACACTCTGAATAAGGTTTTGTATGCTAGGTATGAACAAGAGTACTCCTATCTGATTGTCGAGTCAAAGTCCATCACACTAGGTGCAATGCCATCCTGATTATTAATACCTTGATACATCATGCCTATGTGTGTTATCAAACATAAGATATTTGGCCCTTTTAAAATCCCAACTCATTGGAAATCATCACCATCTCTTATCATCATCTCATGTCTTGTTGGAGTCTCTTGCTTTCTTCTATCTTCTTTCCACACTAACATGGTACCATGGCAGTTAATCAAAATTCATCATATATGCATCCATCCTACATCCACAAACCGTTAGCATATTGCATACTGCATATCATATCATATAGGAAATATTAAATCATATCACATGCATTGCATTTCCATCATTTGCATAATATAGATTAGTTATTCTAAGCATTGCATCCATTTGCATCATCATATTCATAAATCATATAAAACATCATTTGCATTCATCATATCATATCATTGTCATAATATATAAGCATCATTCATTTTCATAAGATCATCATGACAAGAGCATCATATAAATGCATCACCATATAATGCATGAGAAAAGATAAAAAGATTGTACTAGGGGCATAATATAGATTTGTTAGTTGCATAATCATTGCATCATCATATCATAACAGAAAAGATATCGAAAAAGAAATCATCTCATCACATAGAATAGAATGAACATCATAACATCGCATAACATCATTGCATCACATCATAAATTCATACATCACATAGCATCATCATCACATAAACATTGTAGCATCATATAGAATCATTACATAGCATATAGAAAATAAAAGCCATCCATAATGCACAAATAGAATAGGACATATCACATCATATTGTATGGAATCATCAAATCATATATATCATCAAAATATACATTGTCATGGCACATAATCGGATCAAAATATACATGTGTATGTCAATAGAGTACAATGGCCCATGGGGCTATCAAAAAATGAGCCCATGGGGCACAAAAAGAATCCTATCTCTGATCAAAATAGGCTAACCCTGCTGGTTGCTGCCCTCACCACCTGCTCTCTCCCTGTGGTCCTCTATAGGTTTATGGCCTGTCCTTTGTGAAAAGTCTGGGACTTGGATTGGTCTCGGCATGACCAGATAATAATGCATCCTATAATAATCAACCTCCTGGATGGCCTCCCTGTATGATAAAAGTGTACCATGCTTCGAGAGGAGGATGCAGACATACTATCAATCTATTGTCATCTGTCCATCTCTGTTGTTGCCTACAGCTCCACAACATGTCTCTGCTGGATTGCCTGGTCCCACTCTACCCATAGTTGATCTATCTCAGCTGTAAGTTCTTGTATTTGTGCTTGTAGTTGGAGAATATGACCATCCCTAGGGTCTGACTGAAGGGGTGGCTACATGGGTGGCTAATCATGGTCCCCATCTTTGGGCGGTGTTGAGACCTTGTCCTAATGCTCGTGATCTTGCCTATCCTGCCTCTGTTGATCTGCCTATGGATTTAGCTATTGATCCTATGGCCCCTATCCTAATCAGGCTAATGTGGTGGCCCATCTCCATCCCCGTCTCTGTCTCTTCCCCCTCAGCCTCCCTAGTCTCGGCCTCAACCTTCTCTTCTACCTCTGGCCCTACATCGAGCAGATGGTGTTCCTAGTACTATCAATCTAAGAGGCGGCCTAAACCAATCCCTATATGCCTACGTAGTCCCTACATCAGCCTGCCCCTGATCATATGGCCATGGCCTGACCACCAGCTACATGAAACTCTACACCACCTTGTGTGCACGTATGTATTAGCCCCATGAGGTATGACTCATCGTGCGTGCAATTATTGCAACATAATTGTCATTGGGCCTATCCTGGGGTTCCCCAAACTGTCTCTATGCTCTACTTGGCAGGTACCTCTCGAGCATCATGTGCTCCCTGCCCTACATCAGTCTATCCTGCCAAGCAAAAAAGAGTTGTTGCACATCATCAAACCATGCGGGCCATCCAAGATATGGCCGCCATGTGAAAGCTCACATATCATCCAGGACTCTCCTTTAGTAGGGAATCTAGTGCTATCCTATGTGTGTGAAGGAAACACCTCTGTATTGCCAAAAAATTGGATCATCTAGCTCCATAGTGACTAGAATAACTCTTGAATGAAGCACAACAATGTGCTCCCACACCCAAATGTGTAGGAGTGTGACCCCTACCCCAAGCGCTCTACTGTCAGTGTATGCAAACTCATGCAAATATCTATACAATGAGGCCAACAGTATTGGCCCCCATGCAAAGCATGTTCATTGCCAAACCATGCACTCCCAAGCGAGCCCTCATTTAGGATTGAAGTATCAACCCCATTGATTTGGTGCAACGAGACTTGATATAATAGTTGTTATGACCAATCGAAAGGGTGACACGGCAGGCCTGTGACACTCCATCTCAATCTAGCCCTCATAAAAGACAATCTCATCGAGGCCCATCATGTCATAGTAGGCCTCCCTCCTGGCATCCACATTGTATATCATGCACTCTCTGTGGATGGGCAATCTAAATATCCACCACACGTCCTCTAGTGTGACCATGGCCTCGCCTGTCGGAAGGTGGAAAGAAGATGTCTTGTTGTGCCACCGCTCTACAAGTTTTGTTATCATCCCTAGGTGGGTCCTCACTAGTGGTGCATAAGTGATATACCAAAGTCTGATCGCCCCTAGGTGCTCCTGTTGTCACTCGGGCATATCATCCAAAATGTCAAAAAGATCCTAGGACTTGTGCTTGCATGAGTAAAGTATCATCACCTCCTCTTGCATTGAGAAAGCCATTGCGTTAAAATTTTGTAAAAAATTGTGGTCCTGACTTGTCTCAGCGTACCCAAAATAGCCTGTGCGTCGCTGTTTGTGGGTGCGATGCAGTTTGAAAGTTCCAAATTGCACCGCTAGGAGCCCTAAACTCTCAAACTTTGTCGTGGTGTCGCAGTTTGAGGAAGCAACTCAATTTAATAAAAAACCTTAATTGCAAAGAGGCCTGCCACGGTGCACTTCGCATGTGTGGTTCAGTTTGGAGTTTGAACCCTAATTCCAAACTATGTCATGGCATCGCTATTCACGAATGCGGCACCGAAAAAGAGTTTTGAGTGGTGTTATATTGGACTGTTGCTAAAGGACCTAACTTCTAAGCTATTAAATGTGCACAAAAATCATAAAACAAGGTCAAGTCAAGTTGACTCATCGATGGTCCAATACTGAGCAGCCTTTGGTGTGTGCGTACTTTATCTGAAATGTGTCAGGGAAGATGTCATTGCGCCATCTCACAAAGGGGTCAGAACTCAAAAATGCAAAATCTCTTAAGGTTGAATGTTGAAATGAATTGGAAACAACCCCTCGAGGCCTATTTAAGCCTGAAAATTAGGGTTTTTTGCCCCTGTTTGGTAGTCCTATCAGGGTTTTGGTCCCCCGATCCCATTTTTACCCAAGTGAGGGTTGTTTCGCACCATTTTTTGCATTATCCCCTTTTTTGCATCCTAGGGCCTTTTTGGACTTGTCGGGCACCTTGTCCTCTTTTTTTGCGAGATCACCCAAAAAGTTGAAATTTTTGTCCGATCTCTCGAGGGGGTAGTATATTGGCATGTTTTTCCCATTGGGGCAGTAGTGGGGCATTTTTGAAAATCAATTTTTATTTTATTTTAATTGAGACATGTTTATTCTTTGAACCAACACAACAAGTACATCGCTTCAAAGAGGGGCAAAATGTAGACACATAAAATGTACTAATTGACATTACACACTTGATCCTAATTACCAACATCATTTCAACCTGAATCACCTACTTAAGCTTGTCATCACTCTTCATCCCTTAATTAAATAAATCATTATTTATCTGATTAAGCCATTCTCTCTTGTTAATTAAATTAATCAATTTGATTTAATTACCCCTATGTCTCTATTTAAATAAATAATTCATTTTATTTGATTATATCTCTAAAGTCATCTCATTAAATTAAATAAATTAAACCTTATTTGATTTAATCTAACAATCATCCCCTTTAGTTAAATAAATCAAAATCTTTATTTAACTAAGTCAATCATTTTCCTCTCGACTTTGATTTATTTAAATCCTAAAATCTAAGTCAAAATTGTCAAATCACCTAACATCATCTTAATTAATCAAATCTTGATTAAATATAATCTTAATCCATGTCCCATCCTCTACCTTTTTCCACTTGCATATGAAAATACATTTAAATAATTTATTAAATCCCTATTTTCTCTCAACTTGGCATTTTTAGGGGAATATTCCTCCAAATTTGAAAATCCTTCCAAGTGGATTTGTCCTTCCAACAAGACATTTATTTCATCTTACAAGTCCTTTTTCCTTGAGCCAAGTGGCCATAACTCCATTTGAATCTCCCTCCACCTTGTCATTTCACTAATTTCAAATTCCACCTAATTGCATTATAGGCACATTCATCAAAATGTGCACATCCTTTGCCCATTCACATCTTAACAAGTGGCACTTTCCCATTGGGTGTTGAATGATCCCACATTGCTTCATTTTGATCATTCTTCCATCTTGTCTTTCTATAAATAAGAGACTTCTCTCCTCATTTTTATCATCCACAATTTGAGCAAGTCTACTATACTCAATTTCATCCCCAAGCATATATATTTCCATCAATTTTATCAAGGTCTTAGCTAGGTTATGTAGATTTTTCATCATGAAGCTCAATTGAATCTTCATCAAAGTGGATCACTCATCAACATTGCATCATAGGAGTTGGGAAAGGGCAAATTTTCACATCAAATTGGCACCACTTCCCCCATGGGATCAAGAGTTTGCTTTACATTGAATAAGATTTGATAGCTTTTGTTTATGTTTGCTTATGTTCTTCATCTCATTTCTTTTTTCTTTTGCAATTTAAATGGATTTCATGGGGAATCTTAATTCTCACTTACATTTGATCTAATATTGTGTTTGTTTCTTATGTTTTACAAGTATTATGATTGGGGTTCTACAAAGACGATACCCTTAGAGCTCTCCAATTCTAGTTTTCTTGTACAAACAATAAAGTTGAATATGAAGGCCTGGTCCATGAGTTGAGTCTTGCATAACATATGGGAATCAAAAGATTAAGGTCTTTAGAGATTTAGAGTTAGTGAAAAAATAGATCAGAGGGACATCAACTCCAAAAATGTGTGAATGTGATCCTACAATCATAGAGTGTGGGATTTAATTTGATCTAGTAACAAAACTGCTAATGAATAAGCATATGATGTGAGTGATCATAAGACCATCCATCTTTGATAATGATTAGAATTGGAAAGTCTTTGAGAGTGACACTTATATTGCCATGTTTATTCAATATTTTAGTGAGTTTGCAGAATAATTACAACCAAAAATTGAAGAAGATTATACAACTCAAATTATCCATCTAAGAAACAACAAGCTTATAAAAGGATTAATCACTCTAGAGAATTTATTTGATTCAAATGACTCTAGAAATGACCAAAGAATTTTTTTTGCAAACAAAGGTGACTAATCTGATCTAAATGTTGGGGGTGGTAAAAAACTAAAGGTTGGAAAGGATGTCTCTCAAAAAGATAGGGAAAGACTAATATCTTTTTGCAATGAGTATGATAAAGTCATGGTATGGACATGATGATTTGAAAGGGTATGATCATAGTGTGATCTAACACACTATAGACTTGATTGAAGGAGCTAAACCAACCCACCAAAAGCAGAGACTGCTTAACTCAAAAATAGAGTCTCTTATGGCCCAAGAATTAAGGAAACTTATAGATTTAAGAATCATATATCTGATTAAGCATTCTACCTAGGTATCCAATTTGGTTCCAGTCTGAAATAAGAATGGTGATATTAGACTCTGTGTGGATTTCAGGGATTTGAACGGAGTGTTTTTAAAATATCTCTATCCCCTTCCTTCTATGGAGTAAATTCTTTAAACGATGGTGGGGTTAGAGATGTTTTCCTTACTAGATGGTTTCTTTGAATACAACCAAGTAAGAGTTAAAGAAGATGATCAACATAAAATTACATTTACCTTAAAATGGGGAACATTTGCATATGCTAATATTCCTTTTGGTCTATCAAAAGCAAGGGATACTTTTCAACGAGCAATGAATATTGCTTTTAAGGATTTGATCAATTTGATTATCCTTATGTATTTGGATGACTTCATAGTATTCTTTAAGTCTAAAGAAGATCATTTTGATCATTTGGAGAAGGTTTTACAGATGTTCTAAGAGTTTGGGATGTCTTTGAACCCCAAGAAATGAATTTTTGGAGTCCTATAAAGCAAGCTATTTGGGTATGTGGTCTCTAAAGAGAGGATTTCAATAGACCTTGAGAGGGTAAAGGCCATTAAGGAATTGCCCCTACAGGTGAATAAAAAAAGGAGTTTGATCTTTCTTGGGCAAGATTAATTTTTTCAGTAGGTTTATCTTTGATTTTGTTGGATTGATTAGGCATATCACTCTTATGCTAAAGGACCCAACTTTTAAATGGACCCCTAAAGGAAGAGTTGCATTTGAAAAGATAGAAGAAGCAATTTCCACTACCCCGGTGTTGGTTAATCTTGATTTCTCTAAATACTTTATCATGTACATCTATGAGAGTGAACATAGCATCACGATAATGCCTACACAAAAGGACAAAGAAGAAAAAGGTGAACATATAATCACCTTTTATTCGAGTAACTTGCAAGGGTATGAAACCAAGTATAACTTTGTTGAAAAGAAGGCATTCACCGTTTTGAAATGCCTCAAGAAATTCAGACATGTTGTGGCAAGAAAAAGTAACAGTTTATGTGGCTCATTCTATTGTAAGGGAATATATGATGGAAGGTGAGATAAAAAAACAAAAGGAAAAATTGGATCACTAAAATTATAGAATATGACATTGAAGTTAAGTTGAAAAAATTAATCCAAGGAAGAGGATTGTATGAATATTTATCTATAGAAGCTAATTCCCCAACTAAGGAAGAATTTATAGAAGTGATTCTAGTAAATTGGTTTAAAACCGTGAAATTGTGGGTTGATGAGAGGGCTTGCTTCATGGTGACTAGTAAATACCCAACAAGCCTCCTATCAAACAAGGGAAAGATATGCATTAGTTGAAGGGGTTTTGTTCAAAAGAAACTTTTATGGAGTGATTCTCAGATGTGTAGACAAACATTGGGCTAATAAAATCTTTCAAGAATTCCATAACAACCCTATGGGGGTTACTTCTCAGTGCAAACAACTATAATAAAAATTATGTGTGTAAGATACTACTAGCCAACTCTATTCACAGATTATTATAATCTAGTTTAAAAATATCCATAGTGCCAAATTTTTGTTGGAAAACATAAGAATTCAACCATGCCTTTAAGTTCGATCGCGGTCAATGAACCTTTTGCATAATGAGGTCTAGATTTCATTGATATGATCAACCCAATATCTAGCACATGCCACAAGTGGATCCTCACTGCCAAATATTACTTTACCAGATGGTCGAAAGCAGTCCCTCTAAAAGGTGCTACAATAAATGAGATCCTTAGCTTCCTAGAAGAGTTAGTAACAAGTTTTGACCCACCAAAAACCATAATATCATATAACACAGGATCCTTCCTCAGCTCAAATGTGTTTGATTTTGCATTTAAACATGGAATTTTTCTAAAGACTTCCTCTAACTACTATCTACAAGGTAATGGACTAGTAGAGTCCATGAATAAGAATTTGATTAGATTGATTAAGCGGATTGATGTGGACCATCAAAAGGAATGGCATAAATATCTAAAGATGATGCTTTGGGTTGATAGGAACACCTCGAAGATGTGAGAGGGGGACCACTATGTGCAAGACCCTAGGTCATAGAGGGTCAAGATGTGAGAGGTTGCCCTATCTTACCTCAGCTAAGTGCAATGTTTAGGATATGAGGATGAGAATGATGAGGACTATGAAGTCCTAAAACCACTCTGCAATCTTGAGTTTTAAAGAGGGCTAGGCGAGCTAGTTTTCAGGTTCAACTCTATGCCTTAGGGAGCTCTCTGCCCAAAGACGGTCTTTGGACTACAACGCGACGCACTAACGTCTCTAAAGTGCATTGGCATCTGTATGGCCACACAACAACAAAGACAAGGTCAAACCTACTAAAACGACTAATGACCCATCTGACTAACTAAAGGGCTAGAATGATATGACTAGATAAATTAAATATTCTCTAATGTTATAAAGCAAATATGCAAGAGTGACAAAAATAAGGAAAATCTCACCAAGGAACTCATTCACCAGTTGATTCTTCAAAAGTGCATCCACCTACACATAGAAAGAGGGAAAATGTTGGGTGGCTATATAGGGGCCTACCTCAGTCAAACCCCCATTTAGGTGTTTCCACCTCCATGAACAACCAAAGAAATGAGATAAAGAAATAGTATAGTAAAGAGCAAATAAACTCTACAAAACAATGTTATGCTACTCAACCAAGTGATAGAGGAGAGGAAAGGGAAGCTTACCGCTTCCACCAAGATAACTCAAGGCTACTTGGGGGAGAAATGAGAGTACTCAAGCCTTTGTTGCAATGGCATGGTCCCAAACGTGCTATATCGAAGTGATGGAGTGTTTCTTTGCTGTAATGGAATGCTTAAATGCTCGAAGTGAGTGAAAGTGAGTGCTTGAAAGTGAATGTGAGAGTGCAATAATGGAAGCTTGAGGTGGTGAAGAGTTGGAAGAATTAATTTGAAGGAAGGATGGAGAAAAAAAACCATATTCGAGCTGGTCGGCTGAAGGGGGCGTTACAACTTCACCTCTAATGAGAAGAGTAATGCCTCTACAGGTTCAACCACAAGAATTTGTCAGGGATGTAAGCACATCATGTAGACATCTGTGTGTCGCGCGGATGTCCCCAACAGAAACGCCTCCACCAATACTCAAAACAGATGCCAAGTGGGATGCAAGTAACGAGCTTAGGTGGAATTAAGCCTCCGAACTTGGTTTTCTAAGATGGGTAAAGGAAAAAAGGAAATTTGCATAAGGGGTGCAAATTCACCACTTATACAGAAGAAAATCCTAAAGACATCACCGTATTAATTGGTTTATGATAAGGAAGCTATTCTGCCAATCTCCATGGAAATTTTGACATTGCGATTACTCAAATCTTTAGAGGTCGAAGAGAATGGAGCTATGGAAGTAGGGATGGATGAGTTGCTAAATATACAAGAGGCCCAAGAAGAGTCTCACAAGGCCATGATAAGTTGAGAGGGAGTTGTAAAGAGATGGTTTGATAGGAAATCTTTGAACCCCAAATTTCAAGAAGGAAATTTGGTCCTAAAGTATGATGAGCGATTCTCAAGGTCAAGTCAACACACTAAATTCGGCTTACTATGGAAAGGGCCTTTTCGTATCATCAATTGCAAAGAAATAAATTCTTGCAAATTTAAATATATAGAAGGAAACACTTTAGAGATTTCGATAAACATAATCTACTTAAAGCATTTTTTTAATTTCTCGTCACTTGCGGGTCTTTCTTATAAATAGGTAGTTTAGTTTTGCTTTTAGTTTGTGCTTTCCTTTCCAATAAGTGTTGTATGATCATATTTTTTAGTCTCCTTTCCAAGTGTCTTGCTGACCTTGGCATTCCTTCTAAGTGTAATCATGAGAAACATCCCTTGATGCCCCCCTTTGGAGTTGAATTTAATGCAAAACATAGTCGAGTTGCCTTTTAGCTCCACATGTCGGTTTGAAATTCCCAAAAAGACAACATGATGAGTTGTTTATACTTATTTCCATTAAGAAGTGCAATTTTCAAGAGAATTGGAATTAAATTCACATGAATTCACCTAAAGGTGGTTGATATATTGTCATTTTTCTTATTCAAAGAACATAAGAAGTTTGGCAAAAAAGTGTTTCCAAAGATTTAGAGAAAAGAAGAAACAACTATTGTGCCTAGATAGTCATTCGTGTCATCAAGTAGTACAAAGAATTAGGAATTTAGAGGAAGCATCAACCATGGATCTAGTGGGATCAACCTCAAGTGTTCATCAAGAGCAAACAAGAACATAAGAGTCTTTCCTCAATCTATTGAATAGTAGGTCGTATGCCTGGGATCCTATGCCAATAAAACTCAATTGCCTAATACAAGGAATTTGAAGAAAGGGAATTGTGGAGACCCCTCACTAATATTGGATTTCATAGATGAAATCTATGAGCTTGAGTTAAACATAAATCCTAAGAGCCCCCAAGAGGGTGTGCATGCTAGAATGCTTTAGAAAGCAAAAAAGAGATTTTGATTCTCGAGTTTAGGCTTTGGTATTCAACATTATCTTAATACATGGTGCCCTTGGTGCACCCTTTCCTAAAATTAGTAGACACATACACCAACCTATATTAACCTATGAGAAAAAACTTTGAAAAGAAGTCACCTTAAGATCACAATCAGTGTTGTGATCATCCAAGAAATGCTCTTTGTTTCTTATGATCCTTTCATGGAGGTTTGTTCGCTAAAGAGGATAGAGAAGTTTTGGGAAACAAGGGATACCCAACTCAGGTTTCTCAACCATGAGCTCGAGAGAGATCGAAACAAAACCCAAATGCCAAAGATCCCAGTTGCTCACAAAGCTTTTTATTAGGACATGTTGGATGTTTTCTCTATGCTTACCTTCATTTTTGGCCTAGACAAAGATGACCACATCTTTAAATTTCATCTAGGATTTGGATTCCTATTAAGGAAGCAATATAATTTTAGAATGGATTTTGCACCAATAATTAGAAGCATACAAGCATGAGCACAAATTTAGGTACTCATCATTTTTAGCCCATATCCTACTATTTCAAAATGTAGACTTCTTTGGCCAATATATAGCCTTGGAAATTATAGATTCCTCCCTAGTCCCTAAGAGGGTCCTAGTATTTGCATGGACCCATCTTCTGTCTGTCACATATGATTGTCGTGAGTTTTTCAAGTTGTTTTTGACCTCGACACTAATAGACTTGAGTTATGAAAAGATCACTTTCTGAATCAAAGCCTGCCAAATGAATTGGCTAAGTAATCAAAATCCGCCTTGTGATTGGTTATTCAATGCCAACTTTTCTTTGGTTCAAGTGCATGGGTTCAAAGGGGAACCGTTTATTCTCCTTGCGTATTTGACAAATATAATTTTAGCTCTAGAGTTGGTCAGATAACTAAGTGTTATTAATTTAGAGTATGGGTTTGACAAGAAGAAAAAAACCATCTACGAGATCTCATTCACGAAAGGAGGAATATCAGTGAAGAAAAGGTAAGTAGAGCATCTACTCACCTTGAAGCTAACAAATATGGGGTTGGATGTGATATGTGATAAATGGAGCTATGACCCCAATAGATGCATGACAAACTTGAAAGTGACCCCACAATTTTTCCATGAGTCACGTCCTTTTTGGGAGTCTCGCAAGTACCCAGATAGTGATTAGACATTTTTTTACATTGATTTGGATTAGGTTATAGGAGAACATAGACCCTCGTGTCTTTCTTTCTATTTTCCCAAATAGAATTTTGTTCTATCATTAAGAATGTCTAAAGGGATCTACCTCAAGTTGGATAACAAGGGGTGAGAAAAGGAAAAGATCACAAATTTCTAGATATATCGCCAAGAAAATGACATATTAAATGCATGTTATGAAGTTGTCCCAAAAGATGAACAGTTTGAAAAGTATTGGAATGAGGCTCATTAGGAGTCATATTCACCCGCCAATATAAGTCGTATATATAAAGAGGCTTTGATAAAGAAAAAGTTGGAGAGATAACAAGGACCCCCACCACCACAATTAGAGCCAATTTACAATATTGTGTGATAAAGAAGTTGACACTTTATAGTTCACATAGGATCTAAAAATCCTTGAAAAACTCAAATACCTATGGGCTTAACGGGAGTAGGGTCATCGATAGACACTTCATTAGAGCCTATGAAGAAAAGGAGGCAAAGATACATTGACCTTAGCCAACAGTGTGATGAGGAAGAGGAAGAAGAAGTTGCCACAACACAAGTTCCAAAGGTTTCAACCACATAGGTACACTTCACTACTTCCTTACTCTCTTCTCAACCATTGGTTAGTCCCTCAATGATTGTGGTTCCTACCACCTCCCAATCTTTCACTACTATAACAACATCTACCATTTTGTAACCGCTGGTTTTTATCTCCATTTCCCCACCTGCATCTACATCAACTCCCATGTTCTCATTATCAACGATGTAGTTCACTCCTCCACCACCTCTCTTTATCACCCATGCTTTGCAAAACATCCCTCCCTTTTTCTCATCTATTCTAAGTTTTCTATTGTTCACCCCAAAGGGAGCGTAAGAAGTTGCTTCCCATGTTTCAATTCTATTCGGCCTCCCTCCCAATACCCCCTTTGTGGGGTAGTATGCATAATCTCCTTCTAGCTATTTTTAGTAGATCAATGCCACTTAGAAAGCCCCATAAGAAAGAGTCCTAAAAAGAAGGAAGAAAGAAAGTTTAAACCCTGCCACACCAAGGATGGAAACTATTTTTGATCCCGCTCATCAGACATTGATGGTGGCTCATATGACACCCAATTTCCTTAAGGATGAGGGACACATGCAATCAGAAGATTACTCAATCTACGTTGTCAGCCTAAACCTTAGCCAAGCCCACCCCTAAGACAAGGTTGAGATAATGGAAGAAACACAAAAGGTGGTTTCCACTAACTTCCTCAAAGTCAACAAACAAATAAAAAAAAGGACCAAGAGCTCACTCAATTGAAGGCTACAGTGGACATATTGACTACTAATGTCAAGGCTAAAGATGATGAAATCTCAAAGATGCATAATAATTTACAAAGGAACCATCAAGGAGGCCCTCCAGGGAAAGCATGGTGAAGAGGCCAGACTCCAAAAGGAATTGGATGAAGCTTGAACTTTACTTCAAAGAATAGAGAAATAAAAGGAGTTGGCTACATCCAAGTTCTAAAAAGAGATGGTGGAGGCTCAGGTTTCGAGCGATGATGTGACAAAGAGGCTAGCTAAGGCACAAACCCAAAATGATATTGAGAAAAAGGCAAGGGAAGCAGTTGAGCCTAAGCTATGGGAGAAAGAGCAGGTGTTGGCATTGATGGATAAAGAGCTCTTCAATTCTATGGACATGCAAGAATGACTTTGACAAGAGGCTCAAAGTAGAAACCAACAACTCCAATAATTGAAGGATGAGTTGTACCATAACTCCCAAAAAACTAGTATTCTTCCTATAATTCAATAACTTTATATGTCCCATTAAGAAAGAATTGAAGACACAACTACCTCCTTCAAGCCTGTGCTCAAATTCATTATGAATTCCTCGAGGGAAAGTGCAAAGGTGAGTTTCGTGGTGGATCAAATGCTATCATCTGTCACTCAGAAGGTCATAGACTCAAAATTGTTAATTCAAAAATTGTGATGTAACCGAGGATGCCTTGGATGTTACGAGAGTGGATTACAAGAGGATAATGGTCAAGAAATCTAACGAGTTCCTCAGTTGTAACAAGACTTCCCTTAAGTGTAAAGCATGTTTGAATGCTTTAGATGAAACAATTGTAAGTATGAAGGGGCATATTGGGCAACTTGTTCAATTAGGGCTTCCTTCCTCTTTCCTTCTAGATGACACTATCATATTAGAAGATCAAATGAAGAAAATACTACAAGGGAAGTAGCAGGACCAAGCCACATTTCATGGACTTAATCAATCCCCAATTTTTGAGGAGGTGAAGGGGATTTTACAACCACTCACCTAATCATAGTTTCACATGAAGGCTGTTGCACAAAATTTAAATAATTTATCCTTTAAAGAAATAATTGCTTTGGATAAGGTCTCCAAAGCACTTAAAAATATAGTGCAACCATCTGAGCCAAAATGGGTGTTTATGTAATTTTCTCTTCAAAAGTTGTAGGGCAATGAAATTCCCTTTTGATTTTTGGGATTTTTGTATGTGGAACTACTCACCTTCACGGATAGAGGTCCCCAAGAGTTACCAAAATTTGTAGACACTATCTACCATAACCTTATTTTATTAGAGGTTTTTGTTCCAAGGGAATTTTCTTTCATCTACAAGCCCTTTTTGTGCTTAAGTTCAAAGTTTGCACAAAGGATTGCCACATGTCAAGGTCGCACAACTCCTATCGAGATCATAGGTCTAAGTTTATAACACTATACACTAAGGTGCCACATGGCAGCTTCACGCGCCACCCAAAAGGGTTAGTAGTGTTTTCATTTTACGAAGCGCCCACTCCCTATCGAGCCATGTGTCAATATGGTGCAACCCAAAGATGTTTCTAGGAATAATAGGTAATTGATGATGCATAATTGGTCGAGACTTTAATGGATCCACTAGATGGAGAGTTGAGGAGGTTGATGTGTGGTGAGCACACTCATTTTGAGGAATAAAGGCCCATCGTGGGTGAACTTAATGACAAAGTTAGTAGGAAGTTGTGATGGAATGTTGAGGAGGAATAGGTGGCATCATCACCACCTATGAGATCTGCTCATGATTTCCTAGTTGGATATTTTCAACCGCCATGATGACGATGTCTATAGGCAAGGGGGTGGGGATCTTCTTGATTTTCGTAGTTTTTGAAGCATAGGGGGAGGTTTTTCTATTTAAAATCCCCAAGGGGCACTGTTTAAAGGGTTCATCATCTTTTACAAAAACACTTAGAATTAATAGTTAAATTTTGTAATTTCTTAGACCTTAGCAGTAAGATTTGCAAGAAAGAGATTGAATACATAAATTTGTACACTATTTGCCTCTATTTTGTGTTTTATTTTCTTTGTCCATGAATATAATTATGCTTAATGTGTTTCATTGAGAAATTATAGTTATCAACTATTGTGTCAAGCTTTGATAGTTTCGGTTAAATATCATAAATGTAGATTTTTGGATCATGTTAGCACTCTTTCAAATTTTTGTAAAATCTCATTAAGCTAAGATTATGCTATGCACTTGATGAACAAAACTATTAATATGTTCTGGCACATCGCCTTAGAGTAGTTTCTTGTATGTATTTTATTTCATTTCTTTCCCTTCTCCCCCTTAGTTAAAATGAAGAGCCAACTTATAAAATCTTGGAGGTTGTTCTATGAATAGCATTTTGGTCCCACATGCATAAGACTTCCCAATTTTGTATCTCCTAACTGTCACTTCCTAACCAAAATAAAACACGACTTGATGGTCGAGGAAACTAGATGTATTATCATAGAAGAAAATAAAAATGAAGATTACCACAAGCCCTATTTTTTAGAAAGATGCTCAGTTATTAAAAGAGTTGACTATGTTTATGGAGGAAGAAAACATAATAGAAAAAATAAATAGTTCATACAAATATTATAATAATAACTAAATAACCAATTTAAAGCTATGAGAGAGAAATATGGTAAAAAATTCAAAAAATTGGAAGAATAAACTTATAATTAAAAAATATATTTATTGACATTGATGTAGATGTCAATATTATACCTAATAGGTTACGAGAATAGCTAGGAATACCAACATTACATGATATCCCATATCAAATTTCCTTGTTAGATGAAATTATAATAAGTAAAATTTGGAATGGAGAAATGTAGAGTCCAACTTATTATTAATCAAGAATAAAATTGATTTTGAGGTGATGAAGACGAAGCAGCCAATTGACACACTCAATATCTTATTGAACCTATTATATTTTATCAATTTTACTAGCATATTTGACTCATGAAAAAATAAATTTCTATTCTTTAAAAATAATAGAGTAGTAAATGTCCCCTTATATACAAACATGAGTAATGCATACAAAGAAGAGATAGTATGAGAAAAGAGTGTAAGTGAACAATAAGACAACAATGTGTTATCCTCCCTCAAAAAGATCCTAAAAGGAAACAATAGATGAACCCAACTTTGAGGGAGAAACCAACTTTGAGGGAGAAATCATCACCAACAATAGTGACTATATTATAGATAGTGGGGATGTGATGAAAATATGGTTGTGGGGTGAATCAAGACGGAGTTCTAAGAAAGTTTCAAGGGCCAAAAGGAGTAGTAGCTTAAGGAAAATTGAGAAAGCATATAGAAACCCACAAAAAAAAACTACGACAAAACATAGAAACAAAAAATCTTAATAACATATCATTTGAACTAAATTTCATGAGGTATCACACACATTAATCTCTTGTGCTATTTAGGGGTAGGAGACCTGTTAAGATACATAAAAAACATGGAGATTTTTTTTGAAAGTGAAGATATGAAAATAGAAGCATTATAAGACACATTGGTATGTAATGTTACAAGATGGTGGTATACCAAAAAATTCAATCATTCCAACCTAGAAAGCCTTCAAATACTAGAAGAAGGGAAATGAAAACTTACCCATATTATTGTGGTGACATAAAACCTAGAACACAAATAGAAAATGGCATTAGGGAATAAATTAAATGAGAGAAGGTGATGAGAGACTATATACCCAAATTTTCTACTAGATCCTATCGCCAATTGTAAAACTTGGTATATTAACCAAGAAAAGAGGACATAAACCAAAGAGTGGCATTTAGTACAAGAGAATTCTTTTAAAACATTTTAATTTTATAGTCCTTGTAGACTTACCAATTATGCACTATAAAAAATTTCCATTACTTACTATTAACTCCATTAACATTCTTTACAAATTACAAGCCATTAAAATACTTGATGAATAGGTTGGTTATATATAGGGAATGGTTTATAGATGGTTGATGGGTTTTAATAATTTGAATTCAAAATCATGAATATTTGGGGCATGCTGATGAAAAATTACCCAATAAAATCTATTTAGAATAAATGTGGTACCAAAGGAAATTAGTGAGGTAGCACAATCACTATACATAAGTGAATTCCTAGAGAAAATATCTAGAAATGAAAAGAGTATATTGATGTGGAGGCCATTACCTTATACCCTAATTGAAGGAGAGCTACGTATTATAAGGAGAGATGAAATTATAAGAAGATTAGTGCTACAACATGAATGAGAAAATATACTAAGAGAAGCACATGAGGGGACATCTAGAGGGCATAACTCTAGTGAAGGCACAATAAGAAAGGTGATGTTAGTAGGATTATGGAGCCCCATACTATTTAAGGATATAAATCAATACATGAAGAAGTGTGATGTATGCCAAAGGGTATATGAAATCCCACTGCACTTGGGATGAAATGTCATTATGGTTATTATAAGCACAAACACTTTTTGAGAAATAGGCAATAGACTTTATTGGACCTATTGATCCCTGGTAAAAAAGTCAAAAGATATATTTACTATAATTGGGGTAGAATATCTCATCAAATGAGTAGAGGTAGTAGCAACAAAGGATTACACCACAAAGACTACTGTAAATTTTATATATGAGAATATTGCCACTAGATTTTGTTGTCCCCTCAACATAACAAGTGATCAAGGAAGACATTTTATAAATAAGATAGTAAAGCATCCCTTATCACCCTCAAGTTAATGAAGTGAGATTCTAAACAAGATATTAGGCACTGCACTAACAAACATTTACAACAAAAATATCATATACTACAATGTCAAGATATTAGTGTACCATGGGCTTATAGAAAAACATATGAAAGGTTAATCAATTTTTGCCCCTTTGAACTAGTATATGGAGTTGATGCGACATTGTTTATACAATACATAGTGCCAAAATTGAGACTAGCAACTAATTTGTAACTAAATTATGAGGAATATTTACAAGAAAGATTAAGTTATTTAGAGAAACTAAATGAAAAAGGCTACTTGTAGTCTACAATCAAAGCCTATAAAACAAGGACCAGAAGGTATGCCATGACCAATTTTTTTTAAATAAATTGCTTTAGATTGATGACATGGTCTACTATATCACAAAAGAATTAAGAAACTAAGAAAATTGAAAATGTAGTGGTTAGGACCATATAGGATTGCAAATATATCACTATCTAGAGCTGTTAAGTTAAAGACAATCCACTTGGCATAGAGAACAACACTTAGTGCACATCAACAATCCCATGCCATCTTTGTCTTGGGGAAGAAAATGAATACTCCAAGCAACTAAGTAAAATCCATGAATTTGCTTGTTGTTAGTTAAGAAAGACTCCCTAAAAAGGGTTGTAGTTCAATTGGTTAAGCACAATTAGTGAGGGTGATGGTATGTTCCTTGATTATACCATCTACCAAAGTTCAAATATTTTAAAACACAATTGAACCAAGTTAGAACCCTATATGACTTTGAAGATCAAATTCCTCTACTCGTGACAACTTAATTACAACATGACTTCTAATTTAAATATATACTTATTCATCACATTATAATCTACTTATAAATAAAAATTCAAAAACTAATATCTATAAAATCCAATTATTTATATTTAAAAAAAATCCCCCAAATACATCCATTTCAAATCAAACCATAACTTATCCAAACTCCATTCGTCATAACCATTCACCTTAGAGAGACTTAACATGAAGGGAAAATGTGACCACTCAAAGACCTAACCACTAAGCCCAAGCCTCTTATTAAGGCCCATAAGTTTAAATTTTTAAAGTTTGTAACAATTTGAGTTGGGTAGCTTTGCCTCGTTATGCTTTGCACATCTCAAGTTGTAATTTGTTTGTTAATCATGCTAACACCTCTCAGGCAAGGAACCAAACCCCAACCTGTTTGCTAATCTTTTGCAAGTATTAAACCTTTCTCTAAACAAGGGCACCCTAGATTTCTAGACACAATAAAATACCCAACCCTGTGTGTTTAGGGCTTTGCCACATTATCATGTTTGGGTTACAATGACAAGAGAAGGAGAGAAGGATCCAATTATTTCTATTTTAAAAAATTCCCCCAAATACCTCTATTTCAAATCAGACCATAACTTATCCAAACTCCATTCCTCATAACCATTCACCTTAGAGAGACTTTACATGAAGAGAAAATGTGACCACTCGAAGACCTAACCACTAAGCCCAAGCCTCTTTTGCTAAGGCCCCCGTAAGTACAAATTTTTAAGGTTTGTAACAATTTGAGTAGGGTAGATTTGCCTCGTTATGCTTTTGCCCATCTCAAATTGTAATTTGTTTGTTAATCACGCTGACACCTCTCAGGCAAGGGACCAAACCCCAATCTGTCTGCTAATCTTTTGCAAGTGTTAAAGCCTTTCTCTAAACAAGGGCGCCCTAGATTTCCAGACACAATAAAACACCCAGAACTGTGTTTAGGGCTTTGCCACATTACTGTGTTTGGGTTCTAATGGCAGAAGAAAGAGAGAAGGATAAGCCACAATTTGATCTGGACGCCAAGTGGGATACCTGCCTCGACATTACTCTTCGCCGCTTCGTCTACTCCTCACTCGCTGGAGCATGCTCTGCTCTCTTCCTCTTCCGTAAGTCTTCCTTTTCTTCCAGAATTTTCCTATTCAGTGCAATTCTTTCTCTGTATTGGGTTTTTCTTTTCAACGCCAAAATGCCCGCTAGTCGAAAACCTCATATCGTTTGTACTTGGAAAACAAAAAATACCACACTAAGTTTGTCAGAAATCTATGATACGGTGAATTGTAAAATTTGTTCAGGCACCATCGCTTAGTATATATATTCACCAGGGTTTTGTTTTGGTATACATATGTTGGACAGCCATCGGCTTAGTTGCCACGATCAAAAGGTATTTCTTCCGTCAAATACACGGTAACCTTGTAAACTGGGAATGCTCCATCCATGGTGTTTGATGTGGTATTTTACTTAACTTCAATTCTTTATCACTTCTCCTGGGGTTTGAACAATCGACATCCACTATGAAAGCACATTTTCTTTCACTTCTTGACATCGCTCGTAAGAAAGCTTATAGCCTTTATCTAACAATTATGAAAATACCACGCTTAACATGTAGAATTTCAAGAGTAATGTCAGTCCTCACATTTGTTCAGGACAATTCTGAAGCAGAAATATTTTAGATGACTTATGCCAAAACTATTTGTACCTGAATCAGGTGCTTATTGTTACGCCATAACCTGAATTGGCCTCCTTTGGCTTTTTCTGATTGAAGAACAAGCAGCCTGTTGATATCTGTACTGCGTTGATAATTGGTCCCCTTTTTCTCAGCGTCAAGGATGTAGGGGAATCTAGCTCAGGGTTTCCATACAGTCTTGTCTCTTATTTTGTATGTTTTGAATATTGAATCTTGGATGGATTTCCACCAGTCGAACTTCAGCTTCTAGAGTGGCATGGAAATCTTGGGTGAGGTTATGGGCTGCATGTAGTGCAGCATGGGATTAAGCTTGGACCACATTTCAAAGATATGTAAACATGGGTCATCCCTGGAATAGAAATCATGATTGTTATACCACAATCTTGCCAAATGTTCACTTATTGCAATGAGAGAGATTTGAAATTGAATCAGGTGGTTACTACTTCTTAACAACCCCATGGAAATGGTATTTAATTGAATATTGTCGGATGCCCATCCAAACCGTTTTGCTTTGGACGTGCAATTGGGAATCCATTGGCAAAAGGCACACCATATTTTGATAGGTACAATAAAAAAGGAACAACAATGCTCTTCTAAATGGGAAAATTATTATCTTCAGGTATTGGGTATTGACTTAGCTGCCTATAGTGAAAGCTGATATGCATTGACTTTCATGTGCAAACTATTTATGAGAAGAGAGCAGAAAGAAAAATGGGACGTCATCAATATCATAACAGTTCATATTTTACTAAAAATTATTGAATATCAGAGTATCCATATATACTTAGCCCCTTAACAAGATTAAATGATGCATCCAAATACATCAACTGCAGTGGACATGAAAGAAACAATTTATCAAAAAAAATGTTGAAGCTCTAGTCAAGTTCAAACCTCTATCACACCATGATCTCACAATAGATCCAATGATTCACCAAGTCTACCAGCAAATTCAAACTGTATCCTTCAACAACAGTATCCACACATCTCTACAAACTACAAACCACAAACAGTCATCACACTGTAAAATTAACTTTAATATTACCACTATAACAGTCTACCTACAAAATTAGAGTTGCTTCTTACCAAAAGATCCCCTTGTGACAAAAGAAGGGCAGTCGGTTAACATTGCCAATATGTCAAGCTTGACTTGCATGGAAAAGAAAAAAGAATGGAATAATTATGCTTTGGCCTCTAACACCCGACCAAGGCACACATAAGCAACAGTGAATCAACATTAACCATATTGTCTTTTCCTATCTTGAAGAAGATCTCTCTCCTCATGATCAGTACTCAGGTTAATACAAATTGAAATACCCCATCAGTTTTGTTGGTATACTGGCATACATTGCCAAACTCTATAGCACATGCCATTGCCCTTTCAAATCAAGGCATAGCAGCATGAAGTTATGAACTGTGCTGGATAGAAATGTTTTCCCATATTTCGTATTCTATATAGCTTTAAACAAATTTGTAGATAGCCACTTAAGTAACTTCTTATCGGTTATAACTTTAAATTTAAACAGATTTGTAGACACTCACTTCACCAACTTCTCGCTAGCAATCCCTTTTTCAATTGGCTGTATGTATGGCTTCCTCAACAATTATGTGGGTGTAGTTGTCAAGGAACATGCCATAAACAATTTATCTGAGCTGGGGTCATTGAGAAAATCCTTTTACCCTAAATTCAAAAGGTATCCATCATATGTTTAGCAAAAAATCTGAATATATCTTATCAATTCAGGAAAACAAACCTCTGAGACTGAATACAAATCTAATTTCAATTGCTATGACGAGATTATGAAAGAATTCATATGACATCGTGTATGCTTCCACATCTTCATACATGCCTATCGAGTTTGTAACAACTTCAACATTTGACAAAAAATATGCTTAAAGCTATGCACTTATGATTATTCTTCATTACCATTATACTAAAATCCTTTCGAAATACTCATATGAGGATTTTTTGCTATATCTGCAAATAAAAAACAACAGCTGCTATTGAGGGCATATTACTATATCATGTCCAATTTCATTCGTTAACCAGGAAAGGGTTGTAATGTCCCCTAATTGGGGCATGCTTGATTGTGCCCAAATTAGTGTTCCACGAAGTTTCCTGAAGGGGATGTGTCTCGGGGACGGGGGGACAAAGGGTCTAAGTTTGGGGATGGCGGTAGGGGGCGGCGCCGATATATATATGGTACTTGAATAACTAGTTATGAAAACATGTTTCAAAATAACATTTCAAATTAAACTTTGGCAAAATAGTAAAATTGCAAATACTAACATTTTGAATACTTGAATACTATTAGGAATCAAATAAAATATTAAAATTTGACAAATGAAATTGTCAAATTTGAGATTTTGTAATGTCCCCACTATTGGAGTGATGACCTCTTGGTGGTCATATTCTAGCCCATCCAACATTCCCGTGGGTTAGAGGGCATAATAAGGGGATGATAAGGAATAAGATTGTCTAGAAAAGTTAGAAGATGTTTCTAGAAGAACTAGAATCTTCTAGAAAGGATAGAAGATGTTTCTAGAAGAGTTAGAAGATGAATCTTCTAGAAGGGTTACAAGATGTTTCTAGAAGAACTAGAATCTTCTAGAAGGGCCAGAACCTTCTAGAAACTAGACCCTAGGGTGGCCTTGCCTTAAGGTCTTATTTAAATGAGGCTAGGGTAAATGGGAAAACATGCTTAGTTTATGTTTGGTTATTATTTTCTCTTGGCGAATTTTGGGAAGCTTTGGCTTTCAGTAGGTTTGAGGATGGAAACCCTCGAGCTTGGAGGCAGTGGACGGAAACCCATTGTCTATTGGAGATATCATTCAGGTGTCTCACTCTGTGCTTCAGATTCATCCTTCTGATTATCCAATATGACTGTAAGTTCTGTGACTATGATTGAATATTTTTGTTGTTATTCTACTGAAGATTTGAAGGATTTGAAGGCAATATTCATATGTAATTTCAGATCTTTATTCTAAAATTGTTATTAAATGTTTTCATTGAAATCTATTTGCAAGTTATCGGGTAAAATGTAAAATCTGTTTGCATGCAAATTGTATGTTAAAACTTTTTGTGGAGAAAATTGGGAAAAATTGGGGGTTTTGTGTCAAATCGAGTTTGGTTCATTACAGATTTATATTATATGAATATCGAAAATATGACATGTCACATCATGATATCAATTCATAATGATAAAAATGATTACAATGAGTAGCATGAGTACATTGATATCATAATCAAAATAAGTACAAAATGCAAAAATGTAGTGAAGGGAGGCCTCTAATCATCCCCAAACTCCTCATCACTCGAACTATTGGGATCCTCGTGATCAAGCTCAACCAAACTAACACCAACCAACCTTGCATTTGAAGCCGAAACTGGAGCATCCTCATCAATCTGTTCTGGCTCCTTTGGATCTACATCCCAGCGTGCTGCTGGACTCTCTTTGTACAAAAGTGATTTGCGGTCAGTGAGACGCAAAGCACTATGTACAGCCACAAGCTTCTCTGCTCTCCTAGAGGCAAGCTTCTCTGCTCTCCTAGAGGTAAGTCTGTTCCTCTTAAGAGAGTGGATGAGGCTATATGTAGACTGGTTCCTCTCAGCATTTGAAGAACTAGAAACCTGAGATAACAATCGGATTGCTAGAGTGGTAGTCAAAGATTTTGATCCATGGCAAGTCCACCACAAAATTGGGTGCTCTTGTGCCATAGTTCGCATATCCATCTTGGCTGCATCTGAATAACTCTTGAGAGTGGCAAATTTGGTCCACTCAGTGCGAATCACACTGGCATCTACATCATCATACACCTCTCAATGCACCTGAAGAACCTTGCCTTCATCTCTGCATCCTCTATTGGTGTCACTTTGCCAGGCCTAGTCAAGTACCACTTAGGATTAAGTGCATAGGCTGCCATGTGCAAGGGAGTGTTGAGATTCTCCCATCTCCTGTGAATGATTGGCTGAATGTGCTCGTGGTAGAATGCTAATGTGGGGTCCCTCTCTCGCACAACAACCCTCATCTGATCAAGCATAGAATCGATGCACTCATACACCTCTCCAAGGTTAGGTGCATCCGCATCCCCATACTTGATACCCTGGGAAACTGGTTTAATGATGGCAACAATATATTTTGCATTAGCCCAGAACACATCGCTCTTCACTGTATCCTTCACCCTCCTCCCCTACTCTGTCTTAGACTCGGCCCACCTACACCAATCTGCTGTCATGACCATGAGTTGTAGTGCCTCTTGCAACTCAACCATTCTGTCCAAGAGAATGAAATAGGAAGCATATCTCATATCATTAGGTTTTAGGAACTCCTTCTTAGCGAAGGTCCTGAAGAGTGCATGTGATGTATGGTGGTTGCAGATAAACATCTGCACATCTCTCGCATCATTAAGCACTGCTCTAATCCAATCAATCTTTCCCATGTCCTTGAGTGCATTGTTCAAGGCATGCACACAACATGGGGTCCACCAAATATGCCTATAAGTAGCCTCAACAAGTCTCCCTGCAGCTTTGCACACATGTGCAACATCTGTCACAACTTGGACCACATTTTGTGGCCCAACCTCCTCAATAGCATCCCTGAGAACCTCAAACTGAAAATCAGCATCTTTGTGATGCCCTGAACAATCAATTGCCTTAAGAAAATATGGGCCCTCAGTACATGTAACCATGATGTTAATGAGTGGATGATGGCTAATGTCCGTCCACCCATCCATGACTATGCTACATCCTGTCTTAACCCAACACTCCTTCATCTTCTCCATCAACAAATTGATCTTGGAATAGTTCTTATCCAAGATTGTGGTCCTCAATTTCGTCTCACCTGGTGGCACATATGATGGTCCTCCCTTTGCCACCATCGATGTCATATCTTTAAAATAAGGAGATCGGGCAACATGAAACGGGATGCCATTGACAAAGAAGAACTTGCCATCATCTATCTCATCCTTGAGCTGCACATTAAACAAATCTGCAATGGGGTTACTTTGAGTTTGACTTTGCAATATTTGTTCCACCCGCCCCCTCCCCACACTCTCCTGCATAGGCACTAGAAGAAGAACCTGGTGTCCCTCCTACTCTTGTCTGCAAAGCATGGCTGGATCTCCGTTGCTGGCTATGTTGAAGCTATGTTGTATGAACTAAAGTAGTAGGCACAGGTGCAGCTAGAGTATCATTAGGAACACCCCATAACTTATTTATTTCAACTTTGAATTTTATGTTTTCTGGTTTTGCCAAAAATTCACATATCCCCACACTTTTTCCTCTAATGAAAAGAAGGTGTGCATTGACTCTAGTGATGCTCCCATACCACCCCTCACCACAAAAGTTGCACTTCCACCTCCTTGTGCCACCAGATGTTGCTCCTTGCCTGCTTAGATCTTTTGTTGCAAATTGTTTGAGAGGGGATTTGGGATCAAAAGGACCCTTAGCATACTTTGCCAATACTGTAGAAGGGCACTCTAAAGTACTTGCTTCATTTGCCATGGAACTAGTTTGTGCTTCATGCTCAACCCCATGGTCATCCCCCTTAGCCTTAGGTGCATATTCAGGATCAGTATCACTATGTGAATGAACCTCATCCTCACTCATGCTGATGTCATGAGAGCTCATTGTGACACTGCAATAAACAAATAAATTCTATAAGTATCTAGTTTCAGCCTAGTTTAACAAATTTGAAAATAAAATTTTAAATTTTCATGATGAATCTTGATGGAAAGATGAAAAAAAACAATGAGCCTTGAAATGAAAGTTCAAAATATGAATATGCATTTGCAGCCATGCATATTTTTTAATCATAATTTCATAGACATGGCTGCAAATGCATATTCATGTTTTGATTTTCATTCCAATGCCCATTTCAAATATCAAACTACATTTTCAAAATGAATCTAAAAACTTGGAAAACAAAACAATTTTTTTTTTTTGAAAAAACTGAGAAAAACAGTCATAAAACCCTACCTTGTGCTTGAAAAATCCTTCAAAATTGGTGTAGAATGCTCCTCCTCTACTTCTTCGTTCTCCTTCTCACCCTGCTTGCACTTGCAGCACCTCAAATTCACTCTTTCACTCACTCTTCACACTGGTTTTCCTCTTCTTTCCCCAGCTGCTCCAAAACATCAAATGCATATGTGAGTGAAAAATGAGCAATTAGAGACTTTTATTTCATTTGGAGGCTTTGAGATGGGTCCCACAAGCCTTTAGGGTTCGGCCCCAGGCACAAAGACCCATAAAAATAAAAGAATTTTTTTAAAAAATGCTTTACTTGACGTCCTTGTGTGGGAGATGCCTAGGCGTCTCCAAGACACTTAGCGTCCCTCAGATGTCTTGGAGATGCCCAGGCGTCCCCTGCGTCTCCGAGACGTTTCTTATGTCTTGGCGGTAGTGGAGGGATGGCAGAGGGACGTCTCCCTAGCGTCTCCAAGTCCTTGAAACGTCTGGGATGGGGGGACGGCAAAAATTTAGGGGGCGACGCGTCCTAGTGGAACATAGGCCCAAATGTAACCATTCCAACAATAAAATTTGTTTAACGAATAGTATTCTAAAATTAAATCATATAAAAGTTATTGAACTTAAGAGTAAATGAACAATTAAGATAAATAACATTATCTAATTTGATCTAATCTATAGTTTCTTTTCCAATAATCAATCATAATAAGGATTGGAGAGGAGAGCACGATAGGGCGCTCGAAGATTGTTCATCACAATTAAGCCCAAGAGCATGGTATAACACCCCTTGGCCCACAAGTGGTAGGAACTCCCAGTACCATCCAACATGGGGTGGCCTACTTACATTGTGGAACCGGTTTGCTGCCTCTCCCAATCGTGTTTCCTTGCTAATCCATGCCTGATTGCTAATAGGGAAACAAATACATTAAATCGATAATTATAATAGCCTTAAAAAGATTAGTGATTCTCATTAGTAACTAGGCTAAAGATACATAAGAAATTATATATTTAAAAACATTAAACTCCATCATGATGCATACCAATCACTTATTAAATTCAATGGCTGCTGCTTTTCTGAATGCAGATATTTATTTATAATCTTTTATTTGCATGATCATATATAATATATATATTTTATATAAATATATATACATAATTTTTTCTAATTTATTTCAAAACTTACAGTAATTACTTTTGTATATATATAATAATATTTAAACTTACTTCCCAAATATATTCTTGCCAATAATATTTAATCCAATAGATCTCTTATAATTTCCAATCCTTATTTCTTTGTTTCCAATCTGCTCAATTCATCCTGATGGATGCCTCTTACAAATGATTTGATCCCTCTTATATATCCTTCATGGTTGAGTGAAGAGGTACACCCTTTTGAAAGATAACGACTTTTCCCAAAAATCATGACTCCTCTTAACTAATTGTTCCCTCTTCAAACATGATCGCTGCTTTTTGTTTAATTAATCTGAGTGCTTCTTTTATATATTGCTGCCTTCCTTTGTCTAATGTTAGTCGCTGCCCATGAAATTCCTCTTTAACTTGGGCGATCACATTTTAAAAGGAGTCAGCCCATAACAAAGTTTAAGTATTATTTAATTGAAGATTTTTTTTTTTTTTTATTATAAATAATTGTATATTACTGCTGCGATCTGAGTGCTGTAAGGTATATTATTTAGCAGGGGCATGGCATAATTACTTTACTTAATATTAAATAAAATAGGACATCATAAGGGTTCTTCCTAGTCAAATTTGGGATGTCTATCAAAAGAAGGTTCCTGTTGTTTGAATGCCTATCAAAAGTGTAATATTTTTTCAAAAAAATAGGGATTTAAATGGGAAAATAATGGATTAAAAAAAGTAAAAAATGCAGAAAAAGCAAGAAACATTTCTTTTGCTTGAAATTTAGAGGCATTTTGATAACATAGAGATATAGACAGCAAATAAAATTGAGATTCTAGCCTATCAAATTTGTAGTATAAATTTTTATCATATACATTCATATCTCTGATTACATTGTATTGCAAAATGCATACTTTATAGTGCATAAATAATGACTAAACTTTGTACAAAGTCAACCTACAAACTAAGTTCAAAGTTCCAAAAAATTAGACATAGCCAATGGCTCTTGTTACTATGAAGAGACCTACACCAGAGGGCTGCAAGTTCTGATGATGAAGCTCTTGGGTCAAAGCTTATCCTAAATTGTTCAACCACATCACTATCATAGCTGCACTCCTTAAGGAGAGCATAATTATCATTGTCAAAGACATCATCATTTGCAATCCAATTAGAATCTGGAGCAATTGAAAATGAAAAATAACAATGATTATAATTTATAATTATGATTGCAAGTATTTCAAAACTCCGACTTTGAACTTTCTTTAGCTTTAGGTGGAAGGTGCGTTGAACAAACACTAGGTCATTCATCTATTGTTGTGTTAGATAGTTATGTTTCTTGGAATTTATGTGTTTAAACACTCCAAGTATGCTTGCAAGTAGATGAACTGCATGGTTGGCTCAAGATATGCCTCGCCATCCATCAAAGATTTTTGGCTTCTTGTGAATAAAAATCTCACCATTGCATTGACAAACACAAATAATTTTGAGATGATATCATATAAAATCTACTGCAATTTTAACACTTTTAATGTACATGTCCACAATAGAGAGATATTTTCCATATTTTATAGAATCTACTTGGTTTGAAGGTCTTCATGTCTTGCACGATAACCATACCTGAGAAAAAAATCCCTTGCCTGCTTATATGTTGCTGTCATAATCGCTTTCAGCTTTTCTAGGGTAGGGAACATTTACTCCATGCACATGAATAAGCCTTATGCAACCTCAACAATCTTTGAATGAAGGGTTATAGAACAATGTTAGATTTATATAGGATTTAGCAACATGGAGAGGGGAGTACATCAATCGATCAGATCTCTTATTTATTATGTTCTATAATGGCATGTACCTGTCCTTGTCATTTTCCTTCCAACCCCTCATCACCTCCTTGGTCCTATCCATGACTTCAAACAAATAGCTCACAAGGGATTTCTCCCCATCAACTAACCTCAAATTTTTTATTAGAGGCACTAGAAATTGACAATTTGTTTAGGTGCATTTTAAAGACTTGTATGATAAATGCGTTCTACCACTATTTTGCCATATGTTTGAGTTGTAAAAATAGACTCCATCCATTCATTTGAAATGAACATTTACTTCAAATTCATTTTTTGCTGGCAAAGAGTGCAATACAAGGAAGTGTGTCACAAATCTTGTTACCCCTTGTCGAACTAGCTCCTTGCCCTTTGTGAAGGAGTGCATCATATACAATACCCTCGTATGATTGTAGATGAACTTAGTAATTGTGCAAGCCTTTTGTACTATCTCTTTAACTCATTCAAGCTTCCAAATGTCTTCTAGGTTAGACCAAGGCAGTATGTCTCACGCAGACTAAAAAACATAGAGGGTACTTGTCCATAATGAGTCTTCCAATAGCAACACAAGCAGCAACATTGGCTGTAATAAACTGAACCACATTTGGTGGCTTTACATCCATGGTCACCTTGTTACACAACTCGAATAGTGAAATTGCAGATTTGATCTTATTTGATGCATTCGTGAATTTAAAAAGGATTGTGGCAATATCACAAGAGACAAGAAAGTTGATGAGAGTTTAGTTCCTTATATCCGTCCAGCCATCTAACCTTATAGTGTATCTAGTCTATGTCCACCCTAATCGATGCTTATTAACAACATTATTAACATCTTGCACTGCATTGGTGAGCATACCAACTCTCAATGTCATATAAGATGGGGATTTGAACCCAAAATTTTATCTACAATAGCATCCACCATATCTCATCGGTATGGAGACTTGACAACATGTAATAGTAGGCTAAAATAGTACTAGAAATTTGCAATTGTCTTTTTCGCCTATTCATGGATGTTCTTCCTCTATCCTATACTATCCAAAGTGGTTTGTGATCCTAGTGTAGTATGAGGTGCAAAGAAAGAATTAATGTTTCCTCTACTTGTTTTTGGGCCATGTGTTGTAGAAGTAGGTTTTTGACTTAGACTCCTTGAAAGACTTTTGTGCACAAGTTGCTTCATCCAAAAGATTGCCCCTACCATCTACAGATATAGAAGCCACTTTTGTCCAATTCTTGCTTTTTTTGCCATATCATTAGAATATGCTTGAAGAGCTTGTTTTGCCTGATATGTTGTCATGCCCCCGCCATGTTGGGAAAAATCACAGCATTATAAACTTTAGATCACTGCCTTTATCTTGGACAAAAGAGATATTAAGAGTAGCAATTCAACAAAGGGGTTGATGGAGATTAATTAAAGATTGTTATTAGGCAGTGATTATATAAAGCATGCAAAATAAAATTAATCAAGAGTTTCATTACAGCGATTAATAAAGGGAACTCCAAGGCAGCGATTATTTATGAAGAGGCATATCCCTTGCAAAGACAGTAGTCTTAATGAAAGGCTGTGACCCCTTCTCATTTGAAGATATAAGAGGGAGAACAAATGAATTGGGAAAAGGCATCGAAGGGATCAAGCAAAAAGTAGAAGGGAATTGGAAATCAGGCAAGAATTAATATTAGCAGCAATTTTTATTAATAAGTAGAATTATAGACCTATATATACGTGTTCATGCAATAGTGATACTTGCAGAAATTATTGATCATTGTGAGTAATCTAGATGCTTCCATTGTTATAAATATGTAATAATAGATTCATATGATAGTCCATTTTAAATTTAGGAGAAACGAATTGCAAATAGAAAGGATGACCAGCCTTCTGGGTTCACAAGAGATGAAGGATGACCAGCCTTCATGCTCTTATCAAGTACACCACCAAGAGATGGAATGGACGACCAACCTTCCATGCTCATGGGCTGGGGGGTGGAATGGACCAGAAATCCTTTCGTGCTTCTGGGCTTGATCAAGGAGGATGGCCAGCCTCCAAGGTGAATTGAGGGATGGAAGGGCGACCCACCTTCCATGCTCTTGCAATACAAGGGTGACAAACCTTGAGATTGTGGTTTGCTTCAAATGAATTCCTAATGATACTATTATAGGAATATACTTTGGAATGGGTATTGCTTTAATTGGATTTCAATATGAATAATGCTTATGTGATATCACTATGCCTACTAATGTTTAGTAAAATAGATGTTATCATGGCTTATGATTTAATGTCAATTTCTAGTGACTAATATTGCGTGTAGGACCTAAATTAGGAATTTCCCAAAAAGGGACATTACAATTGGTATCAGAGCATTGTTCTTGCCAGCTTGTAGGACGAAAGATAGTTGATGCAACTAAGCCAAAGGGCTCAAAGGGCATTGGAAATGGAAAGAAGACAACTTGCAACAAGTAACAACTCTATTCAAAGTAATAAAATGGGTGAACAATTGGGAGATGAGTTGAGGGCTTTCATGAAGCAAAATGAGAATACAACCCAATTACAATTAACAATCTTAGACCCAACCAAAACTAATGGGAGGGATGCCACTTCTAACCATTCGGAAAATGGCAATAGGGATCCACTAGGGTTAACACCTAGGGTAGCTGGACCATCTTTCTTACCTAGAGAGGGACCATCAAGAGAGGAAGAAGAAATCAATACATCAAACAATAACTTAGAGAAGTATGCAAAAGCTTACTTAAGACTTGACTCTGAAATTAGGAGGAATATTCCATTTAGAGAGTATTGTGAGGTTGGAACAAGAAGTAACCCTAGAAGGGAAAGGGGTCAACCTAATAAAGATTTAGGTCAAAAAATGAGTAAAATGACTCTCCCCAACTTTGATGGGTCAGGAAAAGTCATCGCCCATTCATGGATCCAAAAATTGGACACATATCTATCTCTCAGTCCCATGATTGAAGAAGATGCCATCAAATTTGCCATCTTACATTTGGAAGGGGTTGCACACATGGTTTGATTACTTAAGGGCACCAAAACATAACAACCAATGAGGAATTTACGCAAAAGCTTATGGATTGATTTGACCAAAAACACCCTAAAAGACACTTTTAAGAACTAACACAATAAAAACAACAAGGATCCATAGAAGACTATATAACCAAATTTCAAAAGATCTCAGTCATGGTATCTGGGATCACAAAGAAAAAACTAACATACCTATTTATTGAAGGACTATCCGAGTCAATTCGTGGTTTAGTAAGTGCTTTTGACCCCACATTTCTTCAAGATGCGATTCAAAAGGCCCTAAGGTTGGAACCACATCAACAAAGGAAAAGAGCCAGTCCAAGAACATATCTTCAAGATCACAAAACCGACCCCCCCTACAAAAGAAGATGGCAACAAAAGTCATTACCTTTACAATCAAGAAAGGACAAAACTTTGAAGAAGGGGATTTTGTTTTGAGTGCAAGGAAAAGTGGGAGTTGGGGTATAAGTGCATCGAGAGAGGAAAAGCACACAACCTAGAAGCAATATCGGAAGAGGAGATAAGTGAAGAAGAATATGAAACCCAAAGGAAGAAAAAGAAACAAGAGGATGAAGAAAATGCAAGTGGTACATTAGCCACACTTTTGGGAGTAGCCAAATACCACCCTTTTAGAATCCGTAGTGTTCTAAAAGGACAAAAAGTGTCTGTCCTAGTGGATAGTGGCGCTACTCACAACTTGATCAAGGAAAGTCTTGTTGTAATGTTCCCTTTTGGGATTGCCCTAAATCTTGTCCTAGCATCACAAGTTTAATGTAGTTAGGGTTATAACTTAGAATATAACCAGTGTTCCACGGGCCTGGGGGACGGGGAAACGGGGGGACGGGGAAACGCGTTTCGGAGACGGGGGGACAAAGGGCCTAAGTTTGGGGACGGCGGGGAGACGGCGGGGGGACGGCGGCGGCGGGGTGGTGGGGTGGTGGTGCTGATATAGTTATAAATATACTTATAGTACTTGAAAAACTAGTTTTGAAAGGATGTATAACAGTATAACAATATAAGAATTACATTTCAAATGAAACTATAGGAAATTACTCAAATTACTAATTAGTAAAATTATAACATAGCAAAATTTGAAATACTAAATCTAAATACGAAGATATCTTGAATGCTAATTGCTAAATAAAATTTGACAAATGAAATTGTTTTTGTAAAATTGAAGGTAACTAGTGGAGAGTACCTAGAAAATCAAATGAATTCAATGGGAGTTTGTGGGCAATGCCCCTAATGGGTTTGAGGGTTAGCGCCCTTAGTGGGGTCAAGGGGCAGTGCCCCTTGCTCTGGGGGCAGCGCCCAGCAGGGGTCTTGGGGTCAAGGGGCAACGGCGAAGAGGGGCAGCGCCCCTCGCAGGGTCCCGGGGCAGCGCCCTGGGCGCGCTCCCTGTCGCGATACAGGGCGGGGTCGAGGGGCGGAGCCCCCGCCGCCAAGCCCAAATTAAGACCTCCAAACCCACACAAACCTTCATGGTGTACATCATTTTGCATTAACAATAAAACCCAAATTAAGACCATCAAAGCCAGACAAACCTTCATGGAACACATCTCCTAGTCTCCTAGGAAACTCCTAGGCGTCTCCCAAGAAACTCCTGGGCGTCTCCTAGTCTCCCAGGAAACTCCTGGGCGTCTCCCAAGGAGACTTGGAGACTTGGAGACGTCTCCTAAGGAAACTTGGAGACGTCTCCCCGTCTCCCCGTCTCCGGCGGGGGACGCCAAGTACCCGTCCCCCCGTCCCCGGGACGTCCCCGTTTCCGAAACGGGTCATATTTTGGGGGGAAACGCGTCCCCGTGGTTCACTGAATATAACTCATATGTTCAAACATAAATTTCTCATCTATTTGAACCAAGGAAACATGGGGATGTTTCCCCTACCCTTTTTCCCCCCGTACCCGTACTGGGGACATTTCAAGGACGGGGGACGCCTTGGTGACTTTTTTCAGGCGTCCCCAAAAAGTTTCCTTTTTTTCGAAACATTCCTGATTGGCGTGGACATCTCAGGGACGGCAAGGGGATGACCCGCCATCTTGGGGACAACCAGCCGACTCCTTTTTTCCAGCAAGTTTTTACAAAAAAAAACTCTGAAATTAAAAATGCTTATTTTTTTTATTGTTTCTAAGTGGACTCCACACCCTCCCAAGCCTAAAATGAAACATAAAACTTGCTTTCAAAGCCATTTGAGTTAATTTTTAAATTCCAAAAAAAAATTGTAGCTAAGAGGAAAGTGAGCAAGAGAAAAATTGGCAGTGACTCAGACTCAGAGTCTGATTTTGATGTAATGTTGGCAAATGTCGAGTAGAGGCAGCCATCATACTTTCTATTACTATGGTTTGGACTTTTGTGACTTTGTCATTTTGACATTTGTAGTGCAAACTTGTAGCCTTTCGGCATTTTATTTTTAAAATTTTATATCATATGCACATTGATTGTTTGACATGAATTATGGAAGCACTTAAGTTGTTGTAGTATTAATTTGTTCGACTCTATAATGTATATGTCAATATGTTTGGTGATTACATTTGAAACTTTATCAATGTTCATTGTTATGATTATCATTACTCATATGAATATCTGAAATTTCCCTATATATATATAATATCTGAAATTTCCCTATATATATATATATATCTGAAATTTCCATATATATATATATATCTGAAATTTCCCTATATATATATATATAGCTGTCCCCCCGTCTCCAAAAATCCCCTAAAAAAATGCTGTCCCCGAAACACGTCCCACCGTTTTGCCGTCCCCCAGTACCGGAAATTTGGTGGAACATAGATTTGAACCATGTAAATACCCAACCATTTCAAATGCATAATGGGAGTTTAATCATAAAAGGAATTGGATGGGAATTGGTATAAGTCTGCCTGAAGCCATCCCCACTAAGCCCAAGAGCGGAGACTCACCCTCTTGGCCCCAAGTGGCAGGCACATTGGACATCCTACATTGGGTGGTCTACTTAGTGGGTAAACTTGTATTTGCATTCCCTGTCCATGTTGCCTTATCCATCCTTCTTATGATTTGTGATTTCCCCAATAATCAACCATTGTAGAGTTTAGAAAGGAAATCGCAATAGGGTGCTCGGAAATCCCCCTATCTAAGCCCAAGAGCGAACATTCACCCTTTTGGCCACAAGTTGCAGGCACATTGGACATCCATCATGTGGTGGTCTACTTAGATGGTGATCTCGTATTTGCTCCCCTTCCTTGCATTTCCTCTTCTCCTCCATATGATTGCTTAGTGTAGTGTAAATCAATGGATCAAAATCTATTATGCACATTTATATTAAAGAATCATAATTACTTATAAGACTCAATAATTGCTACAAGCATCATTATTGCATAATCGTATATCTTTCATTCTTCCCATAATCACTTCATATGGACAGATATATATATAAACTTACTTCCCTTATTGATCTATCATTGGTCTGCATATATCTTCTTTTGAGATCTGTATATTTCTCTTTTTAGATCTGCTGCTGTATTCAGAAATATATTTCGGATTTCTTCTTTATTTTTCCCTCTACGATCCTCTTTCAAATGATGTGTTTTTCCATATATATATTCCCATCGTATGCCTAAAAGGAGGTGACTATATAGAGAAGGACATCCTTTACAAAGGGAGGCGTCTCTTCATTTCATCTCACCGATTAGTTTAGATGGTTCATTTGTTTGGAGCGCTGCCATTATAAATTGTAACCTCCTTGTGTCGGCTGTGATAACTATGAGGGAGGTCGGCCCCTATTAGCATTTGTTTATACTAAATGTCAAACTCCTAATTGCTGACTTTTACTATTGTAAATAAAATCGCTGCCTTACACATTTATCTAATCGCTGTCGTCTGCACATATTTAATCACTGCCCTTTAAATATAAACTTGATTGTTGGTAAAGTTGGTTTGTATATTATCACTCAAGTCGGCCCATAATAACATCACGAGTAAGGTCGGCCACCTATGGATAATTTTACTATGATTTTATTAATTTAATTAACATCTTCATAGTAGTCGGCCAAGATTTATATTGCAAATGCGGGGGCACGACACTTGTGACAAGAATGAAATTAGAAACAAATTTTTTTGAAGGTTTCAGAGTGGTCATGGCAAACGGATTTACAACTCAATGCACACAAAGGATCCAACAACTAAGTATTACCTTAGGAGGACATCAAATCAAGGAGTACTTTTATGTGGAAAACATGGGTGATATTGAAGTGGTGTTAGACATCCAATGGTTGCACTCCTTAGGGAGATGTTATTGAGACTTCCAAAAGATGGAGCTTTGTTTTCAACACAATGGCCAAGAGGTAATCTTACAAGGTTTATCTGATGGGACCCCAAGGGTAGTATCATCCAAAGAAATGGAGAGAGCCTTTAAACATGGTCAAGTAGAAAGGGCTGCAAAATGTATGATACTTGACAGATCTTTAGCCAATGGAGGAAAAACTGTACATGTAGACATCCAACCTATCTTGAATAAACACAAAAAAGTTTTTAGTGATATTCGTCCAAGACTTCCACCAAAAAGGGGTTTTGAACACGCTATTGAGCTTGAAGAGGGGCAAAATCTGTTATCACCACGCCTTATCAACACCCAAGAAAATATAAAGAAGAAATTGAGAAAACCATAAAGGAATTATTTGAAATCAGACATATTTGACCTAGCTCTAGCCCCTTTACTTCCTTTGTAGTATTAGTAAAAAAAAAAAAATGGTACCATGAAGATGTGTATTGATTGTAGGGCCCTTAATAAAAAGACCATTAAGAACCGTTACCCCATTCCTAGGGTAGATTAACTAATTGATGAGCTTCATGGGGTAGTATACTTCTCAAAAATTGACCCACGTTCAAGGTACCACCAAATTAGGGTAAGAATGGAGGATGTTCACAAAACAACTTTTAGATGTCATTTTGGGCACTTTGAGTTCCTTGTCTTGCCTTTTAGACTGACTAATGCCTCTACTACCTTCCAATCTTGCATGAACCACCTTTTAAGCAAACTAAGAAAATTCCTCTTGGTATTCTTTGACGACATACTGATTTATAGCAAAACTTGGGAAGACCACCTAAGACACATAGATGAAGTGTTGCGGATACTTGAACTGCAATCATTATTTGCCAAAATGTCCAAATGTGAATTTGGATTGGAGGAAATTTTATATATAGGACATAAAATCAGTGCCCAAGGAGTCAGCGTTGATGAAGAAAAGATTAAAGCCATAAAGGATTGGCTAAGACTAAGGACTTTAACACACCTAAGAGGATTTTTGGGACTTTGCAACTACTGCAAAAGATTCATTAAAGGCTTCTCAAAGTCAATGGCCCCACTAATAGACTTAACCAAGAAAGGTGCATTCTCATGGAGTATAGAGGCCCTGATGAGCACACAATTATACTGAGAGGGGGAGGGGTGTGAATCAGTATAACACAATTTTTACCAATTTAAAAACTTTACCAATCACAATAACACCATTCACTCAACATCAATAATTATGCACATGAGAAGAACACAATAACACATGATATTTACGTGGAAACCCTTACGGGAGAAAACCACGGCAAAAATATTGCTTATATAAACTCTTCTTTTGCAAACTTTGTAGGCACCAACCTACAGGAGACACGAATCCCCTTAATTTGTAGGCACCAACCTACTGGAGGTACCAGCCCCCAATGCCAAGCACCAACTTAGCAAAAGATAATAACTTCAAGAACAATGTTCCACCTTTAATGTTGCTTCTTCAACGGGTGATGGACAATTCTGCTAAAAAATGTCTCTCAAACTTGTACCCAGTCTGCACTAATTCTCCTCTTGGATCTGATATAATTACCTCAAAATCTTTTCTCTTAAAACTCTGCTATAGCTCCCTTCCTTATTTGTTATAATTCTCCTCTTGAAAATGTTTGTAAGCTGATCATAAATTTGTCATGCTCCAAGTCTGATCACAAAATCTGCTATTAATCTTCAATAATGAAATCAGAAGGATCTTCATAGACCTGCTTCAATTCTCCCTAAAACATCTGCTATTGAATCTGCAATAATTCCTTTATGATCTGCACCTTTCCTTCAACCTAATTTCTCCTCTGTGACATATGATGCTTGTTTAAAGCTCACACAAGTTCTTTATCTCTGTTCTTCTATCTCACATCGTCATTCTCACTCTGCTTGCCAAATCTGAATTGAACCACATTTATATATGCTGATCATAAATTGCAACCTTTGATGAAAAATCATATCTTTCAAAATCTGTTCTTGCACCCTTTAGTTTTGCATCTTTTCAAATCTCAAATTGCACCCATTCATTATAATCTGAATTTGAATTAACAAATCGTACCACTTCAGATTTTAATAAACATAAATTGTACCACTTCATAGACTAAATCGCCCCATTAGAGATGGAGCGCTTCTCTTCAAAAATCGTATCCTTCTTATTATCAAGGGATCGCTCCTCTTCATGAATAAACTTCACTTCTTTAAATCACCATCTTTTCCTAAGACAGATTTGTCTTATTAGCAATTTTGTCTTATTATGTTTTGTCTTGTTCTATTGGCTTTTTACGTTTTACATTTGTCTTATTCATTAAAATGTTTCTTCTCCCAAGTGAATTGCATCTTTTTGATTTAATTAATTTTTGTTTTTTTTACAAATCTGAAGCTGCTTTATTCACAAAGGATCGTATCTCTCCAAAAATAATCGCATCTCTTCAAAGATAAATTGTATCTTTTCAAAGAGTTCTCTTGCATAGTGTTTTAATTTTGTTTTAGAACTAAATCAATTTGTTTATTTAATTCTTTACTTTCCAAATTTTAGAACCAATTTATGATCACATTTTTCAGAATTATCTGATCAAAGCTAATGTCTGATCGGCCTTCAAGATTGCTGCTTTTTAAATGTTAACTTACTGTGATTCTCTCCAGATGATTGTCCTCATAATCTTGACTCACGTTGTCATCTGATATTCATCTGATCGACCTCATACATCTGCACTTTAATCTGCTCATAGGATCCGATAATAGTACCTTCAGTTCTGCTTACTACTCTGCTTTATATCTGTTCTCATATTTGCCTAATGTCTGATATAAATCTGCTGCATTCTCCATATTTACTTCTGCTTAAGAATCGAATGACATTGCATTGTAGACCTTAATCATTGCCGTGTGTTTGAAGTCATAGAATTTGTGCGTGACCCAAGTAAATGGCTTTCAAATATGTTATCTTCAGTCATGCCAATCTTCTTACTTTACCTTGACATCAATGACAATATCCAACAATCTTCTCATTCTTCCTTTGACATTAATGATAGCAAACTTTGTCTTTGTAGCTTTGACATCAATGACAATATTTCCAACAGGCCCAACAAGCCTTTGAAAAGCTAAGGAAAATAATGAGCTAATGTCCAATTTTGGCCATTCCCGACTTCTCATTACCATTTGAGTTAGAATGTGATGCTTCCGGAGGTGGTGTTGGAGCAGTATTAATACAAAATAAACATCCTATAGCTTTTGAAAGTAAAAAATTGAAAGAAACCGAAAAGGACTACTCCATATATGATAAAGAAATGTTAGCAATCATTCATACCCTAGCAAAATTTAGACAATACCTAGTTTGTGGTTGGTTCATTGTAAAAACTAATCATAATAGCCCGAGGCTCTTCTTAAACCAGAAAGATTCAAATGATAGACAACAAAAATGGGTGGGTCAGCAAATTACAAGCCTATGACTTTGACATTGAGTACACTAAAGGGAAAACTAATGTTGTAGCCGATGCCCTATCACAAAGACCCCATCTAGGCTCCATAATGGATATCTCCACCAAATGGAAACATTCCATAATTGCAGAACATGCCAAGGGCACATTATCAAATGATGTATTAGAAGGAAAACTCCAAGATGAAAGGTAGCAAGTATTAGATGAACTCATTCTCTACAAAAGTAGAATATATATCACCCTAGGATCAAAGATGAAGGGGAAAATTATGAAAGCCCATCATGATACTCCTTTAGTAGGGCATCAAGGGTACTGCAAAACTTACAAAACAAATAAGAGAGAGATTTTCATGGAAAAGACTCAAGGGGAGACGTCCTAAAACACATTAGAGCATGCATGGCGTGTCAAAGAAACAAAGAAGAACATCTATTCCTCACAAGATTACTTCAATCCCTACCTATACCTAATCAGAAATGGGAAAGTATTTTGATGGATTTCATTACAGGACTCCTAAAGGTGCAAGGAAAAGATTGTATATACGTTGTGGCGGACCGTCTGACTAAGTATGCACATTTCCTTGCAATATCTACCGACTATAGAGCCTCTCAAGTGGCCGATGTCTTTTTCAAAGAAATTTTCAAATTACATGGTTTACCCAAAAACGTTGTCAGCGACAGGGATAACAAATTCCTTAGTTTGCTTTGGCAAGAGCGTTTCAGACTAGCAGGAATTGAACTCACCCAAAGTACAAGTTACCACCCACAAATTGATGGACAAACTAAGATTGTCAATAAATGGCTTGAGGGATATCTAAGAAACTATGTCATTGGACAGCAAAACGCGTGGATCAAATGGTTACACTTCAGGGAGTATCGCTGTAACACTATCCATCATATATCAATAGGAATGAGTCCTTTCAGAGCCTTGTATGGGTACGAGGCAACCTCATTTGGAGATTTAATTCTCATTGAAAGTTGAGTGCTAGGAGCTAGAGACTTAGTGCAACAAAGTGTAGATTATGAATACACTAAAGATAATTTGCACCACATGCAAAATCAACAAAAGATATATGCTGATTGAAGAAGAACTGAAAGGACATTCAAAGTTGGGGACTTAGTTTTCCTAAGGTTGCAACACTATAAGCAATTATCAATCAAAGGAAGTGGAGCTGAGAAACTCAAACCAAGATTCTATGGTCCTTATGAGATTATAAGGAGGATCGGTGAGGTTGCTTATGAGTTGGAATTACCGACAAGTAGTAGAATTCATAATGTCTTCCACGTATCTTGCCTTAAGAAGGTATTGGGACAACATATTACACCATGTTCAAAATTATCCCCACTCAATGATGAAGGAAAATTGATTTTGGAACCTGAGGCCGTCATTGATATGTGAGAAAGGAAGTTAAGGAATAAGACTATTCTTGAGTATTTGATTAAATGGAAAAACTTGCCTATGGAAGATGCCACTTGGGAAGGAACCAAAATCTTCGATCATCCCAATTTGAAGTTGTTTGAGGACAAGCACTCTCGGGAAGGGCAGACTGTCATGCCCTTGCCATGTTAGGAAAAATCACAGCACTATTAACTTCAGACCACTGCCTTTATCCTGGACAGAAGAGATATTAAGAGTAGCAATTCAACAAGGTGGTCGATGGAGATTAATTAAAGATTATTATTAGGCAGAGATTCCATAAAGCATGCAAAAGAAAATTAATCAAGAGTTTCATTACAGCAATTAATAAAGGGAACTCCAAGGCAGCGATTATTTATGAAGAGAGGTGTATCCCTTGCAAAGACAATAGTCTTAATGAAAGGGTGTGACCCCTTCTCATTTGAAGATATAAGAGGGAGAACAAATACATTGAGAAAAGGCATCGAAGGGATCAAGCAGAAAGCAGAAAGAGAATTGGAAATCAGACAAGAATTAATATTAGCAGCAATTTTTATTAGAAGATAAATCTGAAAAATAAGTGGAATTATAGACATATATATATGTGTGTTCATGCAATAGTGATACTTGCAGAAATTATAAATCATTATGAGTAATCTAGATGCTTCCTTTGTTATAAATATGTAATAGATTCATATGATAGTCCATTTTGAATTTAGGAGAAACGGATTGCAAATAGATAGATGGCCAGCCTTTCGGGTTCATGAGAGATGAAGGATGACCAGCCTTCATGCTCTTATCAAGTACGCTACCTAGAGATGGAATGGATGGCCAACCTTCCATGCTCATGGGCTGGGGGGTGGAATGGACCAGAAATCCTTCCATGCTTCCGGGCTTGATAAAGGAGGATGGCCAGCCTCCAAGGTGAACTGAGGGATGGAAGGGTTGCTAGTTTTATGATCAGATGTGAATAAGCAGAATTTAATTCTAATTCAAACAAATGGACACAGCATATACCTTGGGAAAGCCCTCCACTTGAGGGAGAAAAACCCAGCAACAATATATCACTTATATATTGAATATGAAACAATAATATCCATTACAATGAGGCCGATTATGAGGCCACTCAACAGCACCAAAACTTGATGCAATATCTTATGATAATATTGCCCTTCACAAGACAATAAAAATCGGCCTCCTTGAGACTTCGATCTGCACTTGACTGAAATTCGCACTTCTCTTATGAATCGCACTATGAAGGAATGTATGTAATGTATATGATGATGATGAACAAATGAGCAACTCGTATATATACACAGGGGAGAGATCACGTCCCTTCAAAAGCATCATGTCGGCCTTCAAAGTGAATCGATGTGACTCCATGAAAGGTGGCGGATGAGAGAAGTCGGCCTCAAGAGAGATTAAATAAATATTAAATAATATTCAAGGTGAAGCGCCTCTTCACCAATCGATATCACAATAAATTAAATAGCTGATAGGCTATCATTTAATTTATTCTTTAATACAAAGAAGACGGGGCTGGAAGTAGAAGCCCGATGCTGCTCTAACATCAACACTCCCTCTCAGCGAGGGAGGAATACTTCCGGCTAACCAATGTCATGAAATGACATCCACAATGGCTACACCCAAATGTGAAAGGAGCTCATCACGAAGTCACTCAATGTGATATCAACCATCATGGCTACTCCCATGTACGGTAAAGCATATGTGCACAAGTGCCCATCACGGAATCACTCAACGTGATGTCATCTCATCATGATGTTCACCATGGCTACTCCCAGAGGGTGAATAAACACAAGTACAAGAAAATCATCACGGACTCTCTCACGTGATGTTGTCATGGAGTCACTTAACATGACATCCACCATGGCTACTCCCAAAGGGTGGAAACAAGGGCTTACACCTCAAATTTCTTTCACAGAGAAAGATGCATTAAACAAGGAGTTACACCTCCAATTTCTCTCACAGAGAAAAATGCATTAGACAAGGGCTTGCACCTCAAATTTCTCTCATAGAGAAAAATACATTAAAGCAAATCACAGAAGATCACTGAAGCTGAGTCTCCCTCTCAGCTAGGGCTTCATTCTCCACAATACCAAGCTTGTCTCGAAAGTATACAAACTTTACTTTGGAGAGAGGCTTGGTGAGAATATCAGCTGTTTGCTGATTAGTGCTAATGTATCTCAACTGGATAGCTTTCCTCAATACCATATCTTTGATATAATGGTATTTGATCTCAACATGTTTGGTTTTGTCATGAAACATTGGATTGATAGAAAGCTTCACACAACTTTGATTATCACAATGGATGATAGTTGGCTCCAATGATTGTCCAAACAATCTTGCAAGGAGCTTTTGAAGTCACACTGCTTCTCGAGCTGCCACACAAGTTGCAATATACTCGGCCTCTGTGGTGCTCAGTGCCATTGAGGACTGCTTCCTGCTACACCAGGAGATCATTGTAGACCCCAAATTGAAACAACATCCAGAGGTGCTCTTTCGATCAGTGACACACCTTGCCCAATCAGAATTAGAATATCCATGCAGCTTCAAGTCCACATCAAAAGAAATATCTCAAGCCATACCCAACTGTGCCACGCAAGTATCTCAGGATATGCTTTGCTGCAACTAGATGTATTTGTCTTGGTTCACACATGAACTAAGTAAGTGCACTCACTACATAGCAAATATTTGGTCTAGTATTGACTAAATACATCAACGATCCAATTAACTGTTTGTATATAGTAGGATCCACCAGATTTGAACTAGCTGCAACCTCTTTTAACTTCTGAAAATCGGTTTCCATAGGTGTAGACATGGATTTGCAATCATCATACCAAATCTCTTCAAGATGTCTATTGCATACTTCCTTTGACTTAGAATGATCTCATTAGGCCTCTGCCATACTTCTAAATCAAGGAAGTAATGCATGTACTTAAGATCCTTTATTTCAAAATTCAGAAGCCGACTCCTTGCATTTGATAATGAGGTGTTCTTCTCTAGTAAGAAATAGATCATCAACATAGAGGACCAAGATTAATGCTTCACCATCAATTACCTTGAAGTACAAGTTTGAATCAGCATCATTCTTAGAGAAGCCCAAGCTCAACAGGTATCTATCAATTCTCTCATACCAAGTACGAGGAGCCTGTTTAAGGCCATACAAAGCCTTCTTCAATGTGCAAACATGCGACTCCTTCCCATGAACTTCAAAGCCATCAAGTTGCTCAATGTATACCTTTTCTTCAATTACACCATTTAGAAATGTTGTCTTTGTTGGAATATAATTTCTCCCACTCATTGGGAAAACAAATAAGACAAATATTATATTGGAAAAAGACAAATCAAATAAGAAGTTTGTAGAAAGGGTTAGATAGTTTCTAGCTAAGTTAGAGATTGTTCTAGAAAATAGACAGGCTGGCCTAAGTTCTAGAAGAGTCCTTTGTAATTTCTAGACTGTATTTTGTAGTTTCTAGAATTATCTATATGTATCCCAAGTCCTCTATATAAGAGGCAGATGTAAACCATTTTTGGACAAGCAATTCAATACAAGCATTGTGAGCAATAGCTTATGTTTATTTGTGTGTGTGTTTATTCATGAATTGCTGAGTTTGTGTTTGTTTATTAGTGTTGATCTGTATCCATCCACCCCTATCAGAGTGGTATCAGAGCACAAGTCCGGAGATTGGTTGAAAATTGCCTGCCACCATTTGTGACAGTCATCAGACAAGTATTGCAGCATTGAATCAAATCGCTCAGAATAAACTTAGCAAGGAGGAAGTTGTTTTAATTGCAGTTTGGACACAAATGCATCAAAAGTTTTTTTGAAGGAGCCGCTGCCACAGCCCACATTAGAAGTTGTCATTCTTTTGATTGATGGTGCTGCAGAAGTAGCTGTAGCCGCAACAAGGAAGAGTCTATTTAAATTTGCAGATTTAAGTCTGAAGGAGATCAATATAAAAAAATAATATAAGAGAAAATTTGCAAGCCATAAGGTAAATTGTATGTGTTTTAAAGAGTTATTTTATTCTGAGAATTTGTTAAAAGGAAGTTGTAGAAATTTGAATTAAGCCAACAAAGTGAAGACTACAGTGTTGCTAAAGATTGGTATGAGCATTGGCTTGAGAATTTATGAAAGATTTTTTTTTTCATTACAGAAAGGATTGTCATAGTAAATCTGTGTTGCCCTAGTTAGGGTTTGGTACATTTTTGTTGAAATTTTCATATTACATAAGTTATGTTTACAGAAAAAGAATTGTGAGATAACATGTATCAAAAATTTGTTGGAAGTGATGATTTGTGAAGTTTGAAGAAAGATTGCAACAAGGGTATCCGATGAAATGTAGAGTTATTAGAGATTGACATGAGGCCGCAGTCCTTAGAAGTTGGCAAGAAAGAAGCTGTCTAGAATTTGTGTAGGAATTGCAGTGACAAAGTTGGTTAACGAATAAATCAAAGAAGATATTGGAAGGCACGGGAAGTTCTAGAAGAAAAATTGAGGTAAGTTTATTTGTTTGATTCAATGGGAAAAGCTGATAGAGTAAAGAAAGATAAAACAAAAGATTTAGAAGAAGAATTAATAAAGGTGAAGAAAGAAAATACAAGTTTAAAATGTGAAAAGAATTTTTTTGAAAAAGAATTGGAAAAATTAAGGAAAGAAATGGGGGCAGAAAAATGTAATCTTTTAAATGAAATTAGTGATTATACAGAGACAATTGAAGAGCTAGAGGATAGGTTAAAGTTTGTGGAACAAATAAATAATTTGCAGGTGAAGGAATTGTGCAAACTTAGAGAGAAAAATAAAGAGCTTGAAGAAAAACTAAAATTGTTTGATGAGATTAATACAAGGAATGAGGAATTGGAAAAAAGAATGAAGTTGGTTGATGAGTTAGAAGAAAAGGCGAAGAAATTAGAAGAAGAGATTAGTTTATACAAAAATGAAATATCAAAATTGAATGAAGAAAATCAATGTTTGAAGGCAAGGAAATCCATATGTGATGTTTCTTGTGGTATAGAGGATTTGAATTCTTGCATTGATAAATGTGTTTTTGCTAAAGAAACTTGTGATAAAAATTGTCAAAAAGATAATGTTGTTAGATGTAAAGGAAATGAAAAAAATGTTGGTTTAAAGATCATGGAAAGAATGGGATACAAAGGTAAAGGCTTAGGAAGGCATGATCAAGGGATGAGAGAGCCAATTAAGCCAATAATGAGGCCAAAGCATGAAGGTCTTGGATATGTGACAGGTAAAGGAAATAATACAGGTGTAACCAAATTTGTTAAAGAAATGGAATGTGTGCAATGTTGTTATTGTAACAGGAAAGGACATACAAAGGATAGATGTTGGGACTTACATCCTTGCAGTATTTGTGGTTTGAAGAGTCATTCTGAAGACATGTTGGAACAAAGAGTGTAAGAAGGATTCTATTGTAGGTTGTATGAAAATGGATTGTGGATGGGTTTATGGATCCAGTTGGCAGAAAATTACAGGTATGATCAAAAACTTGTTTAAGTATAAAAGTTCGCATGTGAACGTTGATGGCAATCAAGCAAGGTTTTTAGAAAACCATAATAGATAATAAGTTTGAAGATGATAGTAATCATGGCAAGGCAAGACATCTATAGAAGGCAAGATTCTAGATTCAAGATTTGAAGAGTTAAATAGTTCAAGGACTGCCGCAGCAGTTGGACAAGGACAAAGGCATAGTCAAGGCATAAAGATCATCAAGATGGAAAAAAAAAGGATTCGAGAAAGTCTAAAGACTTGGTTGCAACCATAAGGAAAAGAAGAGAAAGAAGACAATTGTCAATGGCAAAAGAGATTGGGGAATGCCGCAGCATTCGTGGTAGAAATTAGGGAGGAGTGTTGGAATATAATTTCTCCCACTCATTGGGAAAACAAATAAGACAAATATTATATTGGAAAAAGACAAGTCAAATAAGAAGTTTGTAGAAAGGGTTAGATAGTTTCTAGCTAAGTTAGAGATTGTTCTAGAAAATAGATAGGCTAGCCTAAGTTCTAGAAGAGTCCTTTGTAATTTCTAGACTGTATTTTGTAGTTTCTAGAATTATCTATATGTATCCCAAGTCCTCTATATAAGAGGCAGATGTAAACCATTTTTAGACAAGCAATTCAATACAAGCATTGTGAGCAATAGCTTATGTTTATTTGTGTGTGTGTTTATTCATGAATTGCTGAGTTTGTGTTTGTTTATTAGTGTTGATCTGTATCCATCCACCCCTATCAGCCTTCACATCCATTTGATGTAATTTCCATCCTTTAGCTGCTACAATAGCAATGATAGTCCTGATGGATGTATAATGAGCAACCGGAGCAAAGGTTTCCTCATAGTCTATTCCCTCTTTCTGAGAGAATCCTCTAGCCACAAACCTAGCCTTGTACTTCTCGATGCTCCCATCAACCGCATGCTTGATCTTGAAGAGCCACTTAGAAGCCACAACATATTTTCCTTCTGGTCTAGGTATGATGTCCCAAACATCATTCTTGAGGATAGAATGATATTCTTCAGCCATAGCATCTCTCCATACTTGCTGACTTGTAGCTTCCTCAACACTGGAAGGTTCAGATTCAATGATTTGACTCATCAATGCAACATAGCTTGAAAACTTGTGAGATCTTTTGCTCTCTCTGAATGTCAGGAGTATGGTCAACTTCCATGTCCTGAGGAGACTCTTGGTCTTCATTGCCTATCTCCATGTGAGTGCCCTCAGATCTCTTGAATGCAACATCTTCTTCAAATGTAACATCCTTATTGATCTCTATCAGTTTCTAACTTGGAATGTAGACTCTGTAGGCTTTTGAAGACTCACTGTAGCCCACAAATATTCCCTTCTTGCCAGATGGTTCCAATTTTGTCCTTTTATCTTTAGGCACATGAACATACATAGGACAACCAAAGATTCTCAAATGGTTGACTTCAGGCTTCACCCTTGAGAAGGCTTCTTCAGGAGTCATGTTTTCCAAAATACGATGAGGGCTCCAATTTTGAACATACACAACTGTCCTAGAAGCTTAGGCCCAAAGGAAGATTTACAGATCTTGATCATGGATCATGGCTTTAGCTGCTTCTATAATGGAATTGTTCTTCCTTTCTGCAACACCATTTTGTTGTGGATTGTAAGGGACACAAAACTCCCTTTTAATTTCTGCCTCAATGCAAAAGTTACGAAAGCTTCTAGAGATGTATTCTCCTTCGTTGTCAGATCTCAGAACTTTGATCCTCTTCCCGGACAATTTCTCTACTTGAGCTTTAAATTCCTTGAATCTCTCAAGTACTTCCTCAGATTCTTTAGTCTTTAAGAAATAAATCCAAGTCTTTCTAGAGTAGTCATCATCAATGAAAATTACATAATACAAGAACCACTCAAAGAAGCAACAGACATTGGACCACACAAATCAGAATGAACAAGATCTAGAATGCATTTAGATCTACTTTCACTACTATGAAAGGGTCCTTTAGTATTCTTACCCAATGCGCATCCTCGATAAGTACCTTCATGCTCTTGGCTGAGTTTAGGAATGCCTGTGACCATCTTCTCCATGGTTGGAAGCGCTTTGAAGTGAATGTGAGCAAGTCTTCTATGCCAAAGCTCACACGAACTTGATGTATCATGCAACAAAGCCTGTAGTGGACGAGTGGAAAATCTGTATAGACATTCTTGCCAAACACCAATCACTCGGGCTGACTTGATGCTAGAGTTCTTCGGCCATGCAAGGACTTTTCCTTCAGAGAATGCAACTTGATATCCCTTATCTTTCAAGGCTGAAATAGAGACAAGGTTCCTCTTGATGCCTGGTACAAATAGTACATCACTCAACTGAAGAGAGATGCCAGAATCTAAGTGAAGAGAGGAGGTCCCAACGCCTTTCACGGAATAACATGCATCATCTCCAATTATGACTTGAACACTTGTATCTCTCACCACCAAATCTGAAAGATGTTCTATAAATCCAGTAATGTAATGAGAGGCGCCACTATCAATCAACCAAGTGTTGGTATCTGCTAGAACATTGCTTGATAAGGCACAATAGAATAGAAATTCACTTGAATCCTTATGAGGAGAGATCTCGCCCACATCTGCAACTGAAGCATGCTGTTTCGGTCTAGTTGGGCAATCCTTGGTATAGTGACTAAACTTGTCACATTTGAAACATTGTATGTGAGAAAGATCCTTCTTTTTCTTAGATGCAGGAGCACCATTTGATCTTCTATCTTTGTTCCTCTTGAAGTTTCCTTTCTTCCCTTCTCTTATTTTCTTCTTTGAAGATTGAGCAGCAAGTACATGAATCTCCTCATTGGTAGAACTTTGCCCATTGCCTCTTGCTGCTAATCTCAATTCCTCTTGAATGCAATTTTCCCTCAAGCGATCAAAACTTAGGTAGTTTTGATCTCCCACTGATACCTTGGATAAATGGTTCACAAGATTGAGGAAGACCATTGAGTGCCAACATAGCCAAATCCTTATCACCAACCATATGCTTAATGGTAGAGAGTTGATCTCTCAATTCATTGATTGTCATGAAGGAGATGACAAAATCTCCTTTTGCCATCTTGACATGATGAAGCTATTGCCTCAATGCAAGAGCTTTGCTTGTATTATTGATCTCATACATTTCCTCCAAGGTCTTGAACATTTCTCTTGTTGACTTCAACTTGGAGATAATTGGCACAAGGTGGTCCTTCACAGAATCAACCAAAATCTTTTTCACCTTAGTGCCATTCTTCTTCCATTGTGACTTCTCATTCTCATTAGAAGGTTTGGGAACTTCGTTCTCCGTGAACTCAGCAATCTCATTTTCTTCCAATGCGAGCAATACTCTAAACTTCCAAGAGGTGAAGTTGGAAGCACCTTCAAGTCTATCTTCAATTTTGAGCTGTTCACCATTTTGAAGATAAGATAGACGCAAGAAGATGAGATCAAGAATGGAAGATAGCGCTGCTTATGAAAATCTGATCACGATCTTTCTTAAACCCGCTCTGATACCATGTTAGTTTTATGATCAGATGTGAATAAGCAGAATTTAATTCTAATTCAAACAAATAGACACAACATATACCCTGGGAAAACCCTCCACTTGAGGGAGAAAAACCCAGCAACAATATATCACTTATATATTGAATATGAAACAATAATCTCCTTTACAATGAGGCCAATTATGAGGCCACTCAACAGCACCAAAACTTGATGCAATATTTGATGATAATATTGCCCTTCACAAGACAATAAATTCGGCCTCCTTGAGACTTCAATCTGCACTTGACCGAAATTCGCACTTCTCTTATGAATTGCACTATGAAGGAATGTATGCAATGAATATGATGATAATGAACAAATGAGCAACTCGTATATATACACAAGGGAGAGATTGTGTCCCTTCAAAAGCATCACGTCGGCCTTCAAAGTGAATCGATGTGACTCCATGAAAGGTGGCGGATGAGAGAAGTCGGCCTCAAGAGAGATTAATTAAATATTAAATAATATTCAAGGTGAAGCGCCTCTTCACTAATTGATATCACAATAAATTAAATAGCCGATAGGCTATCATTTAATTTATTCTTTAATACAAAGAAGATGGGGCTGGAAGTAGAAGCCCGATGCTGCTCTAACATCAATAGTCTCTACTACATCCCATGCTTTCATATTGTTCATACTTGCAACTATTCTTGACCTCTCACTAGCACCCATCTTTTTCTTACCTCTTTTGGAAATATCACCACTATCACTAGCAACCATGGATGGCATAGTCTAGTTGATTGTGCAGTTTGTATTGGCATTGACACACCTTTGTACACCTTTAAACCTTGTTTCCACTTCTCATTCTATTCTATATTTGGACACACCTTAACCCCATGTCTTGTAATGCCCAAGAGATGAGAATATACCTTAGCGTTGCTCCCTCTAAAATCTATCTTGCAATTATGCCACAACCACACTCTACTCCCCCTCAATTTTTTTTTTTTTTGTCTTTGTTTGGAGTTGTCACAAATTGGGGAAGAGTTATTTTTGGAATTAAAAGGACTTCTTGCAAAAGTTTTCAAGATGGAGGAAGGGCACTCAAATGGGTTTTGTGGCTGTTCTCCTTCACCCTCAACAATCCCACACTTTGATGAACGTCCAACTAAAGCTGAAACTAACATTTCTTTCTTCCATTTTGTGTTCACTGCTCTCATTGTAGCTGCCCATGTTATTTTGTGAAAAAATAATGCAAGTGCAAACTGAAAATAGAAAAAGAAAAGGAAAATCAAACATTTACTTTGTAAAACTTCTGGAAAATAAATTAGAAAAAGAGAAACAAATGAAATATTCACTTACTTCTTCTATTTGTTTTGCTCTTTCATTGCTTATAGCTCACTAATGCTGCCTTGGTTTTGATTTTCTCTAGCTGCACCTTCAAACCCTAATCAAAATGTTTCTTTTGCTCCAACTTAGTTTTTTGGCATGTAAAAATGAATTAAAATGGAAGAGGGAGGCTTCATTTACTTATTTAGGGCTAAGTTTGATGTGGGAGCTCACAAAAAAAATGTTAAAATATATTTTTTGATTTATTTTTGGCTTTAAATATATATTTTTTAATGTTTTGATGTGAGGACGACTGATTGTCCTTGGGATGGTCAGGGATGCCCCTAGCTATCTTAGGGAAGTCCAACAATCCCCACTTAGTCCTTGTGTTTTTGAGATGGCTAGGGCATTTTTTTTTGACAAGCGGGGGGTGTTTTTGAGTGGCCCCATGTCCTAAGAATATCCTTGGTATAGTTGTGTATGAGGCAAATAACCTCAGGCACACATCCTTGGGGACATAGTTTATTATTAATTTTTTTTCTTAGAAAAATTATTAATTTTATTTTTATGTGTATCTAATATTTTTATTATAATATAAATGTAATAAGTTTAATATTTATTATTATAAAATTGCAATATAGAGGTGTAAAATAATAAATTAAATTGTAATATGGTAATTTACATAATATTTTTTTGAATTTGCATTTATTTTATTTTATTTTAATATTTCAGTCCTACAATTTAGATTAAGTTTTGTTATTTAATTTTGCTATTTTATGCTTAATTTCGCTAGATGTTTTTTAATTTTTAATTTTTGTCAGTTATTTTTTTCTGTGTTATTTATGTATGCTATGTTATACAATATGGGGAGAATTGAGAACCGCATACATACCATTACCATTACAAGCAAAACTTTTTATAACTTCTCAACAAGTGGCCTTCCCTTGCTTCTGGCTTGGCTAGAGTTTGAACACACAATCAATATTTGTGTTTTCCAATGACATACCAATTAGTCTACACCCTTGGGGCTAATTTTGTGAGATTTAGATAATGTAAGTTGTTAGATTTTAATTAAATTTATAATTATAATTATTTATTATTACATGATTCTATTGATGTATTTGTTCTGTTGGCAAAATTATATTTTTAGGTATAAACATTTTGGAATATAGCAGCAATGAGTCTATTACTTCTCGACTTTGAAGTACTGAAAATATTTTCTGATAGTTTATATGCATGCTAATATAAATTGGAAGTGAAAATCTTCTCTTATAGCTATAGAAGTGTTAATATATATGTATGAATGCTGTATCTAGCCATAATAGGGGGTCTTGAAAAATGGCTATATATACATATACATATATGTATCCAGCTGCATCCAGCTGTATCCAGCTGTATCTATATTAGCGGGTCTTGAAAAATAGCCATATCCATATTTGTGTCCATGCAACTGTGTTGAAAAGCTCAGGAGGAAGCTGGGCCTTACCAGCCTATCTAAAAATAATTATTAAAAACTAGTTACTGGATGTTACAATTTGTCAACAATCAGAAGAACAATACAAATTCCTTAGGGTTTGCAATTTAATTTAATTTAATTTTTTTTTTTCTATCAATAGCTCTTATCTTTAATGGAGCAGTGCCACAAATGGTATTAGAACCTATCACTTCTTGGACAAACTCTCTTTTCTCAATGTTCCTGTTTTGTTTTTCTAGCAGTTTCCTTTATTGTGCATTGCTTCTCACCTTCATTTCTTATCAATCTCTACCTCATAATCATACTTGGGGCCGTATAAATTTCCAACATTAGTTGATCTGCTCCACTGACATGCTTTTAGTCTCTTTTGTGGCCAACCCACATTATCTTGTTGCCATTCCTTGTGTGCAAAGCAAGTATTATTTGTCATCATAAGTATCTCCTTGGATTTGGTCTCACAACAAAACTTGGGAGAAAAAATGGCTTTGTAAATCTGCATATAAGTGATAATTAAATATGATTACTGCATTTATGATTTGTGAATAATCATGATAATGATGCACATACCTTAGGATCTACCATTTATGCATTCTTTTCACAAATGGCTAATTTTTTTTCTTTTTGAAAGGCTATTGCCGCCAATGATACAAAAACCCAACACTTCGTCATGGCTTGTCTCATTTTCTCAAGGCTCTTGTTTTGTTTTTTTTTATATTACTTCCATTTATTTTGCATTGCTTCATTCTTTCCTCTGCCAGTCCTCAAAGAGATTGTACCCACTTGACTTATGTCACTATTCCACATTAGTTGATGCACTTCACTTAATCCTTTTAGTCTCTTTGATAGCAAACCTACATTTTCTTGTTATTTCTTGTGTGCAAAACATGTATGTGTTTTTATCATACTTATGTAGGTTATACTTGAGAAATTTGTAAAAGGCATCAAATCAGGAATTGTTTACTTCCATTTGCTGCATTTCATTCTCTCTCTTCTACGAGACACTAAATAAATGGAGATCTTTGGTAAGCGACTGCTAGTCCTTCATTTTGGAATAGGATCACTCACTAACCATCTTGGAATATAAACTTATATTGTATCAAGCTAAGGTTTATTCAGTCATTGAGTCCATGTTCGAATCACTCTATGAAACATCTCTATATGCTCATAAACACTAAAATAAATTAGCGGACAACAAATTAATGATGTCCAAAAGCAAGCATTTGACTGTTCCAACATCATTGGACATGGGAGGTGTTAAATAATTTGAACTAGAAACAATTCATACATCAAAGGAAACGGGAAAGTTGATAGCAACAATAACATGATGGGAGATTATTTTGGAGAGGTTTTGGCCTAGGAAAACTGTAAATAGTTAATGGATGAAGCATCATAAAGATTGAACATAGCTATCATAGCTCAGGAAATGGTCTGCAAATATCCACCTGGATTTTACTGTGGTAATTGCTTCGCCTTACCATTCTATTAATTTTGGAAGGCTCATTAATAAACAAACTGTTATGTGGGATTTCTTTTCTTTTACTAATTATTGTGGTGATCTGGTAAGGAAATATTTTATACCAAATAAATGTTTTTGTATTGGTGTTAAGGTTCCTAGAATCCTAACTCTCAATATGATCAATTGAAATATTCCAGGGAGTCCTACAACAAGGTGGGCGGCTATTGCCTTTGGTGCTGGAGTAGGTCTTGGTTCAGCATATACTGATTGTTCACATATCTTTGATGGATCTCTTCCAAAGTGGCCATTGCCCCCAAATGCTTCCTCGTCATTTTCTTCCTCATCTGCAGAGGTATTATCTTATTTTGCTTGTGCAGGTTCTCAGTCTAGTTATCTTCCTCTTTCCTTCAAATTTGAAGTAAGTCATACATGTTTTTTTGAGTTTTCATAAGTTTATTTTGCTTGTGCGGGTTCTCAGTCTGGTTATCAATGAAAGTATCATGTCTAATATACCTTTCTTTTAAGTTTAGACAATGTTTCCTCTTTGAATGTGCTCAATCTATACACTGTCTTGTATCTTGTGTGTGAGATTAATCTTGACTACCAGCGAGTAAAAGGATGCGAAAGTCAGAAAATATAAATTTTTCCTTTTTGTTGGAGATTTTAGTCTATTGAGTATTGAGTACAAAATGCAACAAATCTATGTTGCAATTGTTTCAAAGTCAAAGTTTCTTTCTTGCATTGCTGTTTCTTATTTTCGACACCTGTTATGCTGCCAAAATGATTTGGGGTGCATAAGCATTCTTTTCTTCTTTATGCATACGTTAAATTGCATGCTTCATCTTTGCAGATTTTTAGAATGTTAATGATAATTTGAGCTTATAAACATGTTCGTCTTCGAACAGTGTTCTCATCAATGGATCATGCATGATTTTGAATGTTGATTGATGTGATATTGAATGTGGTCATGAAAGCTGTGAAACGTGGGCAAGCTTCATAGTGTAACTGCTGCCTTGTTTGGAAGAACATGTTGCAAGGTGTGTGCCCTTGGTCTCCTTGTGTTGTGCAGTGCAGTGCCCGGGTTCGTTACATGGCTTAACCGCCTCCCGTGGATTCATTAACTTTGGCGGTTGTATCGGGCATTAATAGGTCGATCTTTTGGTGCAACGACAACTGTCTGTGCAACAATTGGTATTAGAGCCTAGGTCATGGGTTCGAACCCCTCGCTTGTGTTGGGTGGGGGGGTGAGGGATTGTTGCAAGGTGTGTGCCCTTGGTCTCCTTGTGCTATGCAGTGCAGTGCTCGGGTTCGTTACATGGCTTAACCGCTTCCTATGGATTCATTAACTTTGGCGGTTGTATTGGGCATTAATAGGTCGATCTTTTGGTGCAACAACAACCGTCTGTGCAACAGAACACCCAACCATTATTCCCCTTTCAACATTGTAATGTGCTCTGCAATCAAGTAACCTTACATTGTCAAGTTATATTAAAGATTCCTGATATGCACAATCCAGGAGGCACTGCTCATCTCATATGAACCTATTCAAGATGTTTCACCTAATGTGTTCATTTCATTCCAATGGTTTCTCAGCTGCTGCTTAAGCGTAGTCAATTATATCTTATTTTGATGTTGATCATCCTGAACTTTCAGGAGGATGCAGATAGAATCCATCAGGTGATGAATCAGGGTTTATAGATAATTATCATTAATTTGGAATCCATTGCCTACATTTTAATGCAGTGCACTAATAAATACACCATACTTCCATGAAATTCCATCAGAATATGCATCTAACACTAGTGTTTTTATCCTCTGTTAGGAGCGGAGCTTTTAGTTATCACATTCTGCTTGGCTTCTCACGATTATAACTCTTTTCTCTTGGGAACCAATTTGTTCTGCAAACTGAACATTGTTCATAGTATTTCATCTTCTGTTTGTTTTCTGTGCATGACTTTGACCACAAACCCAAAAATACATGATATCATATAGTTACTGGATTTCTTTTGGGGCATCTTATTTTAAAATAACTCTTAGGCAATACCCATAGCATAATTATTATGAGTTCATTAGTTGAAAGAGCAATTGCTGCGATGCCCTTGTTCTTTCAAAATTCAACATGTTAATATCCTCTGCAATTAAGTGCCTTTTTTCCCATCTTCAAGTAATATATTAGATTGCTGATATGCAAAATACTGGAGGCATCTATGATCTCATAAAACCTTTCCAATGTGTTTTACCTCATACATTCCTCTTAATGGTTTCACAGTTTGTAGCTTATCTTAGATTGGTATTGATTATCCTGAACTTTCAGGAGGCTGTGAAGAATCCATCAGGTGATGAAATGGGATTTATGGATAATTATCTTCAATTACAGTTCACCATCTACATATTAATGCAATGCACCCAATGGACACAGCATACTTTTATGAATATTAGAACCTATTCTTAGTACTAGTGTTTTTGCCCTGTCAAGGAGAAAAGCTCATGCTTAGTGTGCTTTGCTTGGCTTCTCATGATTGTAACTTTCTTTTGCCTGGGAATCAATTGACACAACAATTTGTTCTTAAAAACTGAACATTGTACTGTATTCGGTCTTTTGTTTATTTTCTGTGCATGAGTTTGACCGTGAACCTAAAGAGGCATGAAATCTTATAACTACTGGAAAGCTTGTATTCTTTATTTTTGTTTAACTCGCTGTAGTGATGTCTAGTATGATAGCAGCCTCTTCTAAGCATCATTTGATCATGAGAAGCATCAAGAACTGCAGTTGCTGCAAAATTCAAAATCCACAAGTTGTTTGGTTTGAGAATAAATTATCATAACTAACCACATTTGCTGCATCTTGTTTATTTAATGATCTAGAATTACTTGTTTTTCTATTAAAAAACTACTTTCATGCTCACCTTGCAGACATCTTGATTGTGCTCCCAATAGGTGATTCTGATTAATTGCTGAACCATATTGAACTGTTTATGATGTACTTGTCTACTTGGACATTCTTGTCAGCTGTTTGAATTATCTTTAGAGCACGTTTAGAGAAGTGGTACAAGTGGGTAGAAATTTGTGAGTGGGTTCTTTTGAAACTGTCATGTAATTGTTGAATAACATTTTTGCTTTTTGGTTTGCAGGATGGAATACAATGAGTTGAGAGTAACCTTTCAACATGACATTCTCACAGCATTTGATGTAGGTCCTTATTTTGCTTCTGTAAGTTTTTGGCCTTTGTTAATGGATTGAAATTGTTTTTGATGGATTCTATTTTGTGATTTTTAGCGCTGCTGCACTTTTGAGAAGCAAGACCTAATTTTAGCCAAGAGAAGTTTTAAAAACATTAGTAGCAGCATTGGCTTTCACAGTAAATGCATAAAACTGGATTTTCTTTCATCCAATTTTATTGAATAAGCATAGAAGCAGTGATTTGTACAACATGAATTTATAAGGAATTCTAGGGATGCTCTCAACCTTGCTGTGTTTGGCTATCGATGAGACAAATATACTGGTTTATGAGTGATTTATTACACAATCAATATGTTTGCACAACTGTACTGCATATTTGACCTTGGTTAAGGAGATGGGTTTATTTTTTGATTTTTCTCATCATCCATATTACATTCTATTGTCTTTATTATTGTGCTATCAAGAACAAAAAAAGTTTGCAAGATACATTATGCATCATGACACTTTGGTTTACCATAGTGTTTATAGACTGTGGTTTCTGCTTTCTCAATTCTTATCATAGTGAACATGGTAAGAAGATTTACTAAACACAATATTATGAATTATGATTGCAATAGTTTAGATATCAAGTATACCATTGTTATTGGAAAGCATTCAAAAGAAGAGCTTGCCAAAGAAGTGCATATACATAAATAGGACGCCCAAATCAAAGGGAATACCAGTAGTATATGTGGATAAGTCAAGAAGGATGCAAATTACAGGCACAAATTTCAGCAAAATATAAGTAAAACGCCCACAAAGCATACGAGTCACAAGTATTGGATTCCACAAAATACAATAAGCATCCTCAAATACAAATGCTATGCGATGGAGAAAAAGATAACATCTCTGACATGTGGTACACATATTAGGCCTGCCTTTGTTACCAATTTTTAAACACATTTAATCTCTAGCAAGTAAACTTATCATTACTTATCAACTTTCTAGGTCTGACCAGGTATCTCAAAATTTAAACAACTTAGAAAGTATATTAACCAATAAGTAATGTGATGCCCCATAACAAAGTGAAATCACTTCACATTAATGTTGCTCTAGGCATTCTTTGGGATCACAACAAGAAGCCATTCGTCCAAGGGGAAGGACATACAGGGGTTTGGAATAATCTAGAGGAGGAAGACAAATGGTGCACAAGAAAGAAAACATTTTTATTTTTTGCTTAATACAATTTGATCAAGTTTTTGTTTGGGGATTTTTGTTGTCAACTTTGAACAAGTTGAAATTCCCCAATGTTTGTACTTTCAGCCAGCCTTTTGTCAACTTCCATCCCCTGGTATTGATGGGCAAAAGCTACAATGGACTATGTTTTTGAAAAAAATGGCATCGGCATTGTTGAGAAAAGAACATGACACGGTGTCAGATGATGACGGTGAAAAGAAAAGAAAACAGCATGAAATAGTGTTTGGGTCAGCTTCTATTAGACATGGTTGTGATGGAATTATAAAAAGTAGAAGTGTGTAACGACCCTAAAAAATCAGACCAATTTCTTTATTTTGTTTTCTAAGTTGTTCTAGTGTTGTCATGCACGCACTTGGGTATAAAAATACATTATAACGATTGTATTCTTTGTATGTACATTCATCTTTACACACTCTAAATCTATGTCCTTCAACTCATGCATCTTCACCAAAGCATAAGAATGGCAATCATCTTAAGCGGAAGGTTAAGACTTCATGTCATCCTTAAAGTTGTGTAAAAAAGATTTGTGATGGAGTCCTGAGTGCTACTAATGTAAGGATGAATGGGTTTATGTTGAATAGAATCACATAAGGTATTGCCTTGGCGTAGTTGGATTGTGCTTGAATCATAAATGCTTAACAATCCACAAGGTAGACTCGGTTATAAAATATGGATCTTTTGTTAATTATATTTGATCCACCTAATTTAAGAGTTATAAACGAGGCTTAATTTTAATAAAAGATAATTTACTTGAAAAAACACATTGTTTTTAGTTTTTCAACTCGTAACTGATTTATAATCTGCTAGAGTTATGGTGGATAGTGAATTGCCCCTTTAGTCGTGTAAATCCTTCCTTACTTAGGTTTGGAGTTTTAGATGACCTAGTTGCATTCTTTGCAATAGATGCCTAATACCCTTTCTTGCCTTTAAATTTTCCTTCCTTAGAGTTGTGGAAGGCCTATTACTGTCCTTGAGTGAATGATGATTGTGTTTCGTGAGAACATGTTTCTTGAAAATGATTTTTGTTGTTTGCTTTGTGCTTATAGTGTCTTATCCTTAAGTACAAATACTAATTTTTTTTGTTTTTGTTTTTTAATATAGTATAGATACCTAAAGTTGACCACACTAAATCACACCAAACTTTATCCTTTTCTAAGCATTAATTAAATAAATATTAATAATTAATTTAATTAATTAATTTATTCTCATTGTTCCTTACCTTTAATTAAATAAATTGATATTTATTTAATTATATTCAAACTCATAATTTTATCTCACAAAAATTAAATAAATGTTATATCTAAGCATTAATTAAATAAATATTAATAATTAATTTATTTTGTTTGTTCCTTACCTTTAATTTAAATTGATATTTATCTAGTTAAGTTCGAACTCATAATTTTATTTCACAAGAATTCTTCAATTTTTTCCACCTCAATCCAAATAGTTGGTTAAATAAAATTAATTAATTAATTAAACTTTGCACATGTTTAAATACAATTATTTAATTAATCACATCTTATACCACTTATCCGTAAAAATCTATTATGAAATTCTAGCTCTTAGTCTTGATTCTTAATCTTAACTGTCTATTTTGATATGTGATCTAACATATGTGAAATGACACTTCAATTTTGTTTCCTTTTCTATGTGATCTCTCACATGTGGGAGGAGTTAAATATCTCAATTTCTCTTATGTGTCCTCACACGGGTGAGAAGACACTTGTCATAGGTCCTTCCCTATTTGTCCTCACATGTGTGAATACAATTGTCATAAATCTCTCTTCCCCATCTAGAATTTCACTTAATCTTCTCCGTTGGATTGGGTCAAATCAACTATAACCATTCATATATTCGTAATCCCCCCTTTTTAAGTGCAACAACCAAATGATGCCACTTGGTGATCTCACATGTCGTAATGTCTCATGAATTGTCAAGTATAGATCTTGAAATCAAATCTTAATCGTCCATCCAATACTCTTAGCAAATCCTTCTAAGCCACTTTCATCAACACACTTAAAAGCAAATTTATGCTACATAGTTTAAAAGCAAAATTATGTTGCAGAATTAAGAAATAACCTACACCAAACCATCAACACATCATCAAGAGCATGCCAAAAGAATTTTTGAGAGGCCATTGAAGACTTCTCAAGGTTTTGGACATACATTCATCTTGTTCTCATTCAAATGGAGGTATATGTAGAGGCAAGGCGAAATATTAAATTCTTTGCATTTTATTATTTGTTGCCCTCTTATTTCTTTTATATGTACATATAGTTATTAAAAAAGCCTCTAATTACTCATAGAAGAACAAAAAGTAAATATTAAGCTTTCTAAACAACAATAAGTAGAATTCATCCATTTCTAAAGAATGTGAAGTTCAAAAGAGGAGAAAACGATTTTCAAGGACAAGTTTTTCTAACCAAAGCAATGAAATAATATTGAAAACAATAAATCTAAAATGGAGTTTGATGAAACATTTTAAAGGCAAAACAACAAATGATTGGGAGTTGCAAATAATGGAAGAAACAAGGAATACACAACCATGAGTTTGATACAAATTTAAGAGATGTTTTGATTCTCCACCTTGTGTGATAGTTGAAATGACATTTGTTTTATTAATCTTTCATTTTCACTTTGATTTTGAACATTTTATCCTTAATAATCTTTAGCTTTACCTTTAATTAAATGAATAAAATTTAATTAAAGAAATATATAATAATATATCATTCAAACAAATAGATAAACATTTTATTTATTTACAATATTTAATTAAAATAACAATTTATATTTGTTTAATATAATTATATTTTAGAATAAATATAGAAATGGGATGATGTCCATAAATGGAGGAGTATATATAAAGATATTTGTGCAAAATATTGACAATTGAACTCCATAAATGTTAAATAATCTGGAAATGAGACACATTTTGCAACAACCATTAGCTATCTAAGAATGCAAATAATTTAAATGGGATCAACACAAAGTAGAATAAAACATAAAATTTTGAAAGGGGATCACTAGTTCCATTGAACTAGGGTGTGTCGTTTTACAAACAATAGGCTTCATTGGACATTTGACATTGACATGAAAAATGAATCAATGAGAAAGATATATTGTGATACTATGATTTTGGGGATTACATATTTTGACTCACCAGATGGGGCTCCCTATGCTTGTGAGGATGCTCTCATGGATGTAGTGGTAAAATCCACTTCTTTTTATTATATATTTATCTTTTCCCCCTCAGCTTTGCCTAAGCATGAACCTATATAGGGTCTGTTGGTGTTTCTAACTGATTGTCCAAGTTTCTCTAAGGATTAGCTAGATCCTATAATAAAGAACCTTAGGTTAATGGTCAATGAATATGAGACAAATTTTATGATTGTTCTCCTCTACACTTAAGGCTCTGCAAAACCAAGGTGGGTTCCCCTTTACACAACATCATTTTGAATTACAAGAATGCTTATAATGATGTCAAAATAGATAATGGTCTTCACACTAATAATTTTTAGAGGATGAGCCTAATTGGCTAAATCATCTTGAAAAACTCTATAGCTCCATGTTATAATAGTGTGAAAAAACATAAACAACAAACAAATAATAGTAAAAGTAAATTTAAATTTAAGTTGATTTTGTCTAGGCTTGAGTTTTGTGAATTAATTTGATTTGTGCCTTATCCATTACAAAGTCAAGAAATGAAATAATTCCTCTGAATAACAAACTAAAAAACTAACTCAATGGTTTTAAAATCTTATTGCTTTACAATAAGAAACCAACAAATGGACAATATTATTAATCTTTTTTAAGATCCCTACTACAACTACAATATCTTTAAGTATCCAATTGAAAGGAATTTTAATCCATTACTTGAACAAAAGCTAACAATTAAACATTCATCACAACAAATGTGCAATGAGAACCTTAAAATATTCTTGATTATTAAGATTCAAAAGGTGTTGTATAATAGCATGGGGACACTGACAGTATGACTTGTATTCATATAAACAACAAAATTGAGTTGTTTGTTGCTATTACAAAGAAAAATTATAACATTCTCTTTTTATATTTTAGAAGACTTAATTGTACAAGACTTAATTCTATATAGTTTTTTTTTCAAAGCCTAAGGACTAGAATACACAATAAGGCTTGAAAATCCCTTTTATAAGAGTAAGGGAGCAACGAGAAAAACCCTTATTCCACCACTAAATTCAATAAAGATAAAACTTAAGTGTTGACACATTACAAAAGGATAAAGTACATTTATACATAAAGAGTAACCATTGAAAAGGTAGTTGATCTTTTGTAGCATTTATATTGGTAGATGGATTTGATTTTCTCAAAATTACTTCTTGAAGTTGATAAGGACATCTTTGACATTCCCTTTCTGATTTGTTGATGTTGCATTTATACTAGTTGGTGATGATAGATTGAAATGCAACTCGAATTGTTGCACCATCATTCTCTTTATCTTTGTTCTACTTAGATGGCATGCCATCTTTGGGTAGAAGAAACTGGTTAATCCTGACCATATGAGCCTTGTAGTCACCACCTATCAGATCTTGAACCATGTCGGAAAATTCCATCATACTGTACTCTAGCTTGGAGAGTAAATCCATGCTAAGATTTAGCTTCTTTGCATCTATTTCACCACCTTTATTTATCTTATTATATATAGGAGTAATAATATTAGCAAAACTTGTTCCCACTTCTTGTGGGACTTTATTTCTCCATCCTCACCTAATATAGGAGACACATGGAATTCCCCAAAACCCTCAAAAGTATCCGACTATATTTTCTTGTCATTATTTAGTATTATTGATTATCATTTTATTTGATGAATCCTCTATTTTAGTTTCTCATAAATTGGTAATATCCCTCATGGTGCACTCTAATTAGTCTTCCTTTTCCTTCTCAATCCTTTTATAATAATTCTCCTCTCTTTCATAAATATATTGTAATCTCTTTTGATTAGTAATTCTCATCCCTTTACTTCCCTCAATAGCCATCTTAATCTCAAAATTTATTTCTCTTAGATTCTTGTTATCTCCTTTTTTATTTATGTTTTAAATTTTCTATTAATCCTTTCATTTATTTCTCCATGTAAGGAAGCCAAGGTAGGGAACAAAACTCCTACACTAATCTTGAGAGGATGATAATGCAAAAAATTTACTGATCTTTAACAATTACAAAAACTTAATTATAAATAAACATATATATCATGAATACCACAACATAGTGATTTACATGGGGAAAACCCTTTTGGGAGAAAAAATCCACACTCCAAAAGCCACCCAATATATTATTTAGAAATCACAAATATTACAATATACTTGTAGAGCAAGATTCTCACATGAGTATCACCAATTGGAGATCTAGAGGCAACAAAACCGCTATCAAACTCTCAAAATACATCACAATGCATAGCTGTAATACAAAACCCTCATAAAATAGGGTTTCCTTCAAGGGATTTAGTCAAGCCAAAAAAAATCAACATCAAATCCAAAACCCAATAATGAATGGTGGAGATTTATAATAATAAAATATATGTATAAAATTTGGGTTTTGAGGGTGCTTCCCTTGAACCCCTGTTGGGGCACACAACCCCTGAACCCCCTATCAGGCGGACCATCCCCTTGACCCCTTGCAGGGTGGACCGCACACCCCCCCCCCCCAAATCGCTGACGTATCAACAATACCTTATATAATTACAAGATTGAGACACATTTTCCTATCACTCCATAGCCTAAACATGATTTCACTTAATCATCACATCATTTTAGGACCCCCCATTCAATCATCAACACTTACATTATTAACTCCCATCCCCAAGAGATGTGACATAGTTTTTGCTAATGTATACTATTCTAATTTATTTCATAATCATATTTAATCACTTTCCTTTGTAATTTTTTTGTAATTTCCACCGTAGGCTTATTACTCTCCTTATTGCTAACAACTAAGATCCCAACAATATAGCCAAAATTTGATAAGAAAATGTAATCCAATGGTACGAGTTTATCTATGTGGTATTTATTACATTGCTGTGGTAAATAAGGAAAATATAAAGTATGCAATAAATTATAGAATAAACAAAGGAAATATACAATTATTCATATTCATACATATATCTCTTACACATATTTATTATTTTATGATTGGTCTTCTCTGTATATCTCGTGATAATATATATCTTCTCCTCTCACATGTTCATATATACCTTCTCCTCTCACATGATCATATTTATCTTCTCCTCATGCTCATATATATCTTCTATATGTCTCTCACACTAACTCATATATGATCCATGTAATTCTCTCCCACTTTTCCTCATATCATTTCATAATAAATATTAATTATGTTCTCATGAATTTAGCTTTTATTTTATGACATTTATGATTATTATAGCTTATTTAGGCATGTTAAGGTGTGTTTAAGTCCATTTAATGGATACAATGACACATATATGGGTCCAAAAAGGACTAGAATGACATATGAAATACAACATCTTGTATATTATATGTTGCACTCTTATCCATATATTTGACACTTAAAAAACCTTTGCATCATAAATGGGGATTAAATATTTACTCATGTTTTCTACTAACAATTACACATCATTTTGTTGAATGAGATTATTTTAATCTAAAGGGATCTAATTTTTTCTACTCTCAGGTGGAAATTTATAACTTGGCTAGGGATGGAGGGGAATTTTATATAGCATCATAGCTCATTCATATAATATGTGCTTCCATAAATGTTTTCCTACATTGACTAACTAGAGACTAAGTTCTAAGGTTACAAAATGTGATTTTGAAGTAGTTTCATTATAATAGGAATGAGAGTGAGATAGAGGTGATGAGTGATAAATTTTACCCTATAGTATATGAAAAGGTGCATAAGAATCCCATGGCTAGGATGAAACCAATACTAGTAGAGTGAAGCAAATAAAAAAAATTGGTAGCCTAGTGGATATAATTAAGACACATGTGCATCATGGTTGAATTTAATCTCATTGGTACTTATATTCTATATAAGTGTGTGCTCCCTAATTTCAATTTTCTATTGTCCAATTCAATTGATTTTATTTAGTTGGAGAAAGATAGGGTGTATCCATGCCACTTTATTTAAGCATATGAGTGAACCTATAGATTCATGCTAATTTCAAGAATTGGGGATTGAATTAGAACCACCATATTTAGTTAACTAGCATAATTATATTATGAAATACATGGTAAATTAGGAAATTTATTCTCTAAAATAATGTCAATGAATTCTCATCTAAGAATGATGAAAATACCTCTCATGACAAGTATAACATGTATGGATTTTATGATGAAGCTACCATGAGTAAGTTTAAGGTTGATAATTTTTTGTTTCAAATAAAGACCAGGTAATACTATTAACTCAATTAAAATGAAGAAGTGTTTTGATGAATTAGATTATAGTATTTGTCTCGAAGGAATTCAAATACATATAAAGAAGTGGCTAACATACAAGATACAACTTGCATAACAATTTAGTGAAATATAACATATTCAAAATAATAAGATGATGAGTATTATGATATTTTCTTAGATCACGGGGAACTAAAGCTAAAGAAGTATCTATAAGGGCTAATTCAAATTTGAGGATTTTTACAAATGCTAGTTTTGAAGTAGTGCTAGTAAATGCTCATGTGTCAAATGTCAAGGTTCTAGAGGAATGTGTGCCAACCATACTTGTGAGTACTATTTCATGTGATCATGTGTACTTGATATGTTGTCACCCTTGCTTTATTGAGTCTTAATGTTCAAATATCTTAGTGTTCAAGATATTTCACATATGATTAATATTTCTATGTCCCTTAGTCAAGTTATTAGAGAAATTTTAGTCAAGGAGTTTGAATCCATGGTTACTACATGAATATGGATCCTCCTATAATGTTTAAAATAAATAACTTGGTCAAGTTGCTATCTCTACTAGTGCTAGTTTCATCATTTATATAAACATATTGAGCAACATTATAATTATAATTTTTAAGGAGTCTAGTCCTTTGAGCTAAGTTTGATTCATTTCTAATGTTGTCTTCAATAAAATTTTATGCAAAATTTCAATGTTTGTACTTGCACCTAACATGTTAACTATTGTTACTACTAGTTCTTCACATTTGAATCCCACTATAATGAGTTCTAAAATATTTATTGATGAAGTAATTTTCAAGAAACCTATGTAACTCCTATAGAGGAAATGGTTACTCTAGGTTTCCTAAGCCATAAATTAGATAATATAGTCATACCTAAAGTCTACCATCCAATTCAATTTCAACCTATAATGAGAAGATATATTATTAGAGTTTGTGTTTGATAAAATAATAGGGAATGTGAAGAGAGTGGTTAAGAGGAATAATAGGTAACTAAGAGAAGGGTGATAGTGAAAATAGATAAGGAACATTTTTCAATGCCCAATAAATAGAAAGGACTTAAGGAAACATCATCAATAATTAAAGTAATGTTGGACATAGTTGTGGATCAAGTATACTATTTTATTATATAAAATAAGAATTGAAGAAATAAACTATCATTCAAAAGACCAATTATTTGATGGATGATGTTTACAAGAGTTTAAATCAAGTATATCAATAATTGAGGTTTACAAAATAAATGTAATAATATCTTGACAAAGCCTTAGGGAAGTTGAAAAGCCTTAGGGAAGTTGAAGGAGAAGAATTATAAGATTAAGATCACTTTAGAAAAGTTTAATTTTATTAAGTAGTTAAAATCCAAGGGTGGGGATAGGAAATGTTAATATAATAATTGATGCTAAGATATAATTTTCCTCTAAATTTATTAATAATTTTTATAAGAAAGCATATAGAAAAATAAAGATTATCTATTTATGCAAAGAGGAAGTAGATAAAGAAGTCCTAAAAATACATAATTTATTCAAGGAAATTAGGTATAAATATGTCTTGAATGATAAAGATAAACTAGTTCAATAGACAATGTTTGATACCATGGTTGTAGATATCAAGAAGGAATTTATCAAGAACATAGATGCTCTTACTAATGAAACTAGGAAAGCAATCACGAATTTCATGTCATACGCTAGAGGTAGGTTATAATGGATTTATAGTAGGGAATTAAGGATTTTGATATCCTAAGTGATAAGGAAAAAGTCAAATTAAATGTGGAATAAAGATAATTAATGAGAACATTATTTTGACCAACTTCGAAAATTTTGAATTTATTAGGTTTTTAAATTTTGAAAGTGATTCACCAACATTAGGCTACATACTTAAGTTGTACAATGAGGACATGAAATTGTAATGCTTTTTAGGAGGGATTGATTCTATTTATATTTTAAGATATTTTAATTATTTATATTTCAAAAGATATTATGTCTATTCACTAACATATGTTTTTCTCACTTTTGAGGAATTTTCTTTTGTAAGCCCTAAGGTTTTAACTAATGTCTTAGAGTTAGAGAATTAGAGAAGAATTTCATTTTCAATATACCTATTATTCTTTAGTTAGAAAGTTAAAGTAGATAGCCATTTTTCTTTTTCACTATGTAATGCTTTGTTATATGTGTAAGAAGGAATGATCATACTTTTTAAAATTTATGTATGTAGCCTTTGATAGATTATTTTAACGATACATATGAATTTTGTAATATATTGTGCATAATTTATTGTGGTTTATACTTATGAGCTCTTATCATACTTATGAGCTCTTATCATTCATTATATTGCACTTCAATAATTATTTGTTGCATGATGAAGAGTGTTGTTGTTATAGGTTTCGTAATTAGTTTGTCTATATTATGAACCAAGAATCACTAATTTAGAAATTGTAGGATCTTTCTCTTGCACCTTAATATATTTTGATATTTATTTTAACAATTGGTTTGGTAGATTAGATTAGGAAAAAATCATAGCATGTAGTTATTTTATTTTAAATATCAAAGCAATTTAATTCATTTTATGCATATTTATCAATCAGTTTTAAGTTGAATTTATAGTTGCACATTAATGATAAATGAAGTAGAAGAAAGAAAAATGGCCTTTAAATAGAGAAGGCTGCCATATAGAGAAATCATGCAAGGGCTTAATGTAGAATCTACAAAAGACCCTTGAAATTGGAACAATCACTTAGACTTCCAAACCAAGCTAGTTAATCAAGACCTATTAATAAAGAATTGAAAAGACTATTAACTAGGCTAGACTTGTCTAAGCCCAATTTTTTTATAAGAGGAAGATATTCCTAATTTAAGAGAAGTGAATAGAAAATATTTCATCTTATATAAATATTAAAAATCTATACTATTTCAATGTTATTAAGAACAAAACATTAAAATACTAATTCAAAAAAAATCATAACATATATTCCATAAAAAAATGTGAAGTTCTCTATAATTTTAATCTTCTTAATAAAAAAAAGATCTTCAAAAATTAATTTGAATGAACAAAGAAAAATATTTAATTTATAGAATGTACATGAAAAGACAAATACTCTGAACAACTTAATCTTGTGAATAAGAGAAAATAAACTTCAAATATATTAATTCAAAAGAGACAAAATGAAAGTATACCTTATCATAGGTTGATCTATGTGGTTGCACACATCGACTACAATGTGTTTGTAAACATTGAAAACTTATATTTTATTTCTCCACCCAACACGACCACTATAGTGAAAATACATCATATAATTGCAATGCTTTATATGAATGCCAATATATGAGAATAGACTTACAAACAATGAAAACTAGTCAAATATAAAAGATAACATCACACACATAAAAATTCAAAACACAATTGAGGATCAGACTTGGGTTTGCAATGTGACTTGGATTCTCCATTGCTCTGTTGTACTCAATATCGGTTGTAGTTTCAGGCCCCAAGATTCCAGCACCCCTCTGCATTTTCCTACTAGATGAATTGCTTCCCATAGCTTATCTTCCTCAAACTCTTTTGCCCATTTCCAATATTGCTTTACAAGCATATCTGGTAGCCTTGACATAGAAAATGCAATAACATTTCTCAAAGATTCATCTGTCCATGACAAAAGATCTTCAATATCTTTATCCAACATATCTCTATCCAACATCAATTTGCATAGTTTGTAGAGGGTGTAGCTTGGTTCTATTTTCATCCAGTCCTTCGAATCACTTAAATCTGCATCAACCTTCTCCTTGCAGTCTCCTAGAAGATTTTTTCTTCTAAGCAATTCCTCAGACTTTTGTAACTGATCCTGTAGAAATCTACTTACCTCTTCACAACCAAAAGAATGTTTGTCATACTCCTTTTGTAGCTTGTAGAACTCTCTATCTGCGGCCATGCAAACTTGATCCTTGTCTGTATTGAGATCATCAAGGAGTACTATTTCATTGACATGGAGATCAATATCACACTCATCTACAAAGGCCAACAAGTCCCATACTTCATCACAAGCTTTCATAACTTTTGTCAAACGAACTAACTTGGCCTTGTGTAGTCCAATGAAGATAGTGATAAGCGACACTACTGTCATCTTTACACACTGTTTTTCTACACTTGGGAAATGCTTAATAACTGAAGGAAGTGCTCTTTCTTTAAGCATGTTTAGAAATTGTGCTCCATCTTCTATCCATTCTAAAGAGAATAGGCAAAAAATTGACTTGATTTCGTCACATGACCTGCCTTTCTCATAACCTTTCTGCATTAGAAGCTTCACTTTATTTAAAGAAATTTGATTGGCTTCCCATAAATCAGAGGGATCTTCCCCTGGCATACATATGCGCTCCAAAATTCTTGCATAATTTTCAGGTAATTTAACTGGATCTCTCTTCTTAATGATTTTACAACACCAATATACAAACTTACCCACAGTAACCTCCAACAGAAGTCCACAAATCTTGCTGGAAAAGACAACAATTACTTGAACCATCAACACCAAATATAACAACTTGTGCAACCTGATTTTGGTAAATATCTTTGTGGGCAAGCTCTGCAACTTGCTTGGCCTTTGCATCTTTGAGTTTGATCTTTGGAATTGTTGTCGATCTCTTTTTAAGTCATACGTGTGAATCAAATCAACAATGTTGCTTGACCAAAAATCTTCCAGGCAAAAACGATTTCTCCAACTATTTCTGTGCAGATGAAAATAGAACTGGGCAGCCAACCATCTCCAACAAATGACAACCCATCCTACTATGATGAAACTAAAGAGCAGAGAGAATGCACAAGTTTTTAGAGAATCATACTCATCTGACAAATGTTGGTCATGAAATATGCGAGACAAGAGGGAGACTATGACAGAAATTGTGACCACTAACCCAACTGCAGAACTGAAAACTGACCTGGATATCACATAATCAATTTGGCAAACACGAGCAACGAACCATGACTTGAGCACTTCATTCTCAAAATCATCCCAAGAAATTAACACGGTCCTCTCATTTGAGAATTGAAAATCATCCTCTTCAGTGATTGCAGAGATCCTCTGCCTCAGAAGGCCATGAATGGTTTTACTCACTAAAATTGTGCAACCTAATATTAAACCAAGGACTATAACGCATATAAATATAATCAGATTTTCGATTGTCGACCAGGATATTGCGATTGTCCACACGGATTTTGGAAGATTTGTCTCTTCTTCATCAAAATCAGAGCTAAGAAGAGAGAGCAGTTCAGAAGCAATTTGGGCGCATATAGTTAGTGCTAACGCCAGAAAAGTTCTCAGACTTGGAGCAGACATTCCAGGCAGCAAATAGCCAATGAAAACACACACAGCAACTCTTCCACTTACCACTATCTGATGATTAGTAAGCAAAGTATTAACGTCATCGTTATAGTCAATAGCAAACTTACTTAAAGTGGTCCACCAGGCTATTATCTGCACTGTTACACCAGTGAGGGCGAAGGCGTTACCTGGTAGCCAAGTCGCCCGTTTACAATATGCCCGCCATACATCCAACCCTATTAAAATACTAAACACAACATAGCATGTTAAAGTCAAAAAATCAACAATTAGTGCGGAGATCCCTTGACGGCAGTCAGGATCTTTAAAACAATCCATACCATAATCATCCATATCGTAAATGTGCAGCAAACACAAAGAAGGAGAAGTGAAGCATAATGTCGTTTATTTGCACTTATTTATGGTTTCCTTCCCTTAACTTTTTCGTACAACTTTAATAATTTCCAAAGAATTCTCAGGCACCGTGGAAGACTAAACTCTCCGTTGTTTTATTCTGCGGAATCTCGAGATACACGAGAGAACAATTTTTTAAGCTTAAAACTGAAAGGAATAAAGTTAATATTAAAATAATTGCAGTAATTTTTATTTGGATTTTACAATATTTTTGGTACATTTTCAATTACAAATAATCATAGTTTTATTTTAAATTAGAAACAAAGTTAAATGAGAAGAGTCTTTAGGATTAGACTTCTTGATGTGTGACAATTTTAATAAAAATAGTTTTAACTTATAATAGAAAACAAGTTGGAAAAAAATTTAAATGTATTTTTTATATAAATTAATATTTTTAAATTAAAAAAATAGAGGAAAATAATTTAAGATGATTTTCTTTACTTTTTAATTTATAATAAAATATAATTTAATTTTAAATTAGATAAATAAAATTTAAACAGTATAAGAATTAATATTTATTATGCTAAAAATTGTATATATGTTTTTTTCATTAATGTTTTGGATTTCGGCATATTAGTATTGTTATGTGGTTTGACAACACATCCGATTCTACTAGAATAAATTGAAGACGCCTTTAAAAGTATTGAGGATAGTAAAATCCATGTGCTTTAAATTTGAAGTTTTTAAATAAGTCATTTTGATTGGGAAATTGAAAATATGCTCAAAATGGAAAAAATTAGCCTTTGAATTAGTTTGAAATTGGTTGAAATAAAAAGTTAGATTTTACAATTTTTTTGAGTCTACTGAACTAGATACTGCACCCACAATTTTCATATTCGATAAGGTTTTTGGTCCAATATTGAATATTATGCCCACAAAACACTAAAAAATTCAATTGTAACCCGATAAGGTCCTTATAGGTAAAAACACGTTCCTTCATTTTCATATGGACTTGAAGTGTCTATCAATTTTTTTTATCTTACAGTAAAGGTTATGAAACTTAACAATCTAGACATAAAGTGATGATCTGGATCCAAATGTAGATGTAGTAACAAATAAAGATCGCACAAAATAATCTTTAGCATAATGAAGTGGAATTGGTAGTGGTTAGCAAACTTGATGAAATATATCTAGTTATGGTTGCACTTTCTCCCAAGCAAAACACAAAGGATTTTGTGAACATATTTCTCCTTATCGAATCAGATGCATCATCTCCATTAATTCCACATTTGGTAAGAATGTCCAAAGTTTCAATAACCATTAAAATCCTTGCAATGGTCTTGCAGTGCTTATCGAAGTAGTTAATAAAGGAAAATTTTTAATGCAAATGGGCCACAAAAAATAGATTTTAATCCGAGAAATGTAGAGGTATTATCATCTTGGTCATGTGCCTTAGCAAATCATATTTTAAGATAAAAGGGGAAAGAATTAAGAGTTAAATTGAAATGTATGCATGATTTTGGTTTTGTAGACAAGATGCTTGATTAAAATTGAAATTGTTCTTGATGTAGGTGGAAAAAGATTAGTTGAACTAAGCAAGTTACATCCTCAATTTTGTGGGAGTCATACGTGATATCATGTCAAGTAAAGATCTAGATCCATATCCAAATACGAACATAGATATTGAACCCAATGAGTAAAGATCTAGATCCATATCCACATACAAACATCTAGATATTGAACCTGATGATGAAACTATTTTTGTAAATTGTGGATATTTTGGAGCATGCTGGAATTGAGGCAACTATGAGGGAAAATGAAGGGGAACATAAAGGAAAGGTAAATATATATGTTAAGGGTCAACTTAATCTATGCAGTGAAGCATGAATTGAAGGATTGCTGCCAAGATTTAGTCAACTATAAGGATATATGACCAAGTTAAAGTATCCAAAATTTTGAAAGGTTAACATGGACAATCAACAATGACTAAACTTTATAAAAGAAATTTTATCAATTCTTCTAAAATTGTTTATCAACACTCCATGTGCAGAAGATATTTTTCAACAATGTGTCAACTATTGAGTCCATTAATTTTGTCTTACTACATGCTTCTGGTAACAAAACTCTACCTTAGTTCTGTAAAAAGCAACATGTTATCTCATTTTAAGGATCATAAATTATTGAACTAGATAGAACTTGAATTGGAGAATTTCCAATCGAGCTTCTATTTTCATGTTTTCTATTCATCTTAATAAATACTTGTACATATTGTAAAGTCTTGTAATGCTGAAATAATTCAAATGGCATTCCAAATTGTAAATTTTGCATGACTATAAGCTATTTATTTTGGTGGATTAATCAATTTTTTTTGCCATCTTTGGGTGCATTTTGAAGCTATTTTATTGGTGAATGGTTAATTTCTTCAAACTCTTGCACTATTTTTTATAAGGAAAAGCAGGTTTTGAAGGGATCCCAAAACCCTCTACATTGAGAATAGGCTGCAAAAGATAACATAGTAACACCAAATAGCCCCCAAAAAATAAAACATAGCTATTTAAATATGAGCCATAGCCAAATAAACAACTATACCATTAGTAAAACATCAACAAAAAAGACAAAATACAATAGAAACTATTGTAATTGATCTAAAACATTGGAAGCTTCTAAATTGTTGGAGATAACGTTCTCATGAATCTCCACCAATTCATCAAGCTACTAGAGAGGAATAGCAACCCTCTTCTTGGTCTTGCTTCTGGTTCTCACACACGGCCCCTCATCCATGCTATTTTCCATTTGATTTTGTAATCTAGGGTAAAATTCGAGATTAAGTTAATGGAACATCAAAACTATAACCATAAATCCCTAAACCAACAATGAAGCACAAATAAGCATAAATATACAAAATAACAAAACAATATTACCAAAGTCTTCATGCCATTGATTCACCTCCATTGTCTTCTCCATCTTGCTGAAATATGCTTGATTTCCCTCAAATTTTAGAATGTAACAATAGCCTTATGACAATGATAGCAAAACATTGAAGATTCTATATGTCTCTTTAAGTATGCTCAAGCTCAAAGTAGTCTAGGTAGGTTGAAATGACAATGATGGATGTATTTTATAGAAATCCAAATTGGGATGAAGGGATAGGATTAAAAAACAATAAGAAATGTCAATCAATGGCCAAGAATGAAATTTATAGTATGAAAATGGGGCTAGGGTTGAATTAGGGCCAAGATAAGGATGAATGGCTAAGATTAAATTATAAAATAATTTATTCAAGGGTGGAGGTTAAACGAGACAAGAAAAGATAAGATTGACATGGATAAAGAGGTGACTTCAAATTAATTATAAAATTATTTAATTTAGGTGGTGTTATATACTTTTTGGATCCCCTCCAAAAACTAGGATTATCCACTTCAAATTTTGGCTAAGTTATGCACTAGCAGTGTTTTGGATATTTGTTTTAACTCAGGTGGTGATTTACTAAGTTAATCTAACTCACCCTTCACCTGCTTCTTAAATATTTTTGCATGTTTGGAGCTATTGGTGGTGTTTTGCTCGGCTACTTGAACTATTTTCCCAATTCACTTTCAAGTTTATCAGTGTCGGAAGTGCTTTATAAAGTTTGTTTAACTCCCCACTTACCACTCAGAAGAAAATGTAATCTCATTAAGATACTGGTGGTGTTTCGTGGCCCAAATCAAACCCAGGTGGTGATTTATAAAGTTATGTGAACTTTCCATTTCCCCACTCACACGACCGTTCCTTTTCAAAATTTTGAATTTAAAAGTGGTTATATTAAGACAGTGACATGAGAGTTGACACGCGCTAATGCAACATAAGGGATGCATTTTATGTCTATCTACTAGCACACTTCTCATCGGAATTAAAAGAGGAAAATCATGCCAAAGACAATCATTCTCTAGCTGCGACATTCACCCTGGGGAACACGAAGAAACAAGAGCATACCAATGTAGACTTCCATCCTCAGAACCCGGGCTCATTCTAAGGTATTTCTATTCTTATCTTCTCCTTATAAACACATAGTTTCCAAGTTTATCCTCCCTTGTATTGTGAATTATCTCGTGAAAATATGTTAAAACCCTAGTGGCTCAAAAATGGATAGGATTAACTGTCAAGGGTATAAATATGTCGTGGGATTAACATGTGAAATACCATAAATTGGAGACACTAAGTTGGGGTCAACTAATTTAGTTGAGCTCAAAGAGAAGTTCAATTCTCCCAACCCACCACCTATCACTCGAAGGGTAATTAAGAGCGGGTTAGTAAAAGTAGCCATCTTTCACGTAGCTATCCAATGTCTAGAATTAGTTTTGGAATGCATAAGGTATTACGATGTCTAGGCTTAGGAAATAAGAACGCAGGATAACCATAAAATCCAAAGAGCCACCTTTGTGTCATGTTTAAAGATTCCTAAAAAGGAACCCTTCTCGCCCATGGATTTTACCAATTCTTAGGCCGAGTTTTCTTTAAATAAGGGGCGCTACTAAAACATAATGACAAGAAACTGGCTGGTAAAACCAAGAGGGGGAAAATCCCAATTACCCTAGAATTTGCATAGGAACAGTTTTGTAGATGAGATATCTAGGTATGTGCAGGATCATGATGAGCCAAAAAGTGGCGATATGATGGGTATGTGTAGGGTATGCGGTTGACGACTTTTTTTTTACCCAAAATTGATGAAATGAAAAGAGTTTTTAAAGGCAATTCTCAGCTTTCCACCAATATAAATTATGCTTTACTTTGAATTTAATAAATAATTTTTATTTATTTTCTCTTTGAATTATGACTAAAGTCCTGATCGATAGGTTGATTGAAAAACATCTATAGCTTTCAAATGGTATCACATTTTTTGAATCCGAAACAGGCATCACATTCTATGCTTTGTATACTATAGGATTAAAAAAAATGAATTTCATGAAGTTTTGACCAAGTTAAGGTGGTCAAACATACGAGTTTTTTATATTTTTTAAAAGTTGTAATAAAAAAATCATAATTAATTATATACTTGGAAAAATATTACAAAATAATATGCATCACATCGGAACATGAGTCCTCTACTTATATCTAAGATCTTATAAAAAAATATTATCATTTTATTGTGGTTAGGGTGGTCAGACAGACAAGTCTACTTATTTTTTCCCTAAAATTTAAGTACTACTGCATTGAAATTTCAAATTTTCACTAAATAGATTTTAAAAAAAATAAACCCAGTAGTTTAGAAATTACATTCAATTTTAGAAAAAATTCTATTCTTACATATTTTTAAAATAGTATAGATAACTTATTCAAATTTTTACGTCAAGTTGCCTAACTCTATTTTTTCTGAATTTTATTGCCACTTAAGGTCCTATTTTTTCCATGATGATCCTGCACATACCCATTTGATATTATTTTGCTACTCCACAAAGTACGGGGAAATGAAGACACTTTTGGTTCCCTAGAGTGGATATATTTCTTCATACAAATTATACTGGGGGAACACAATTTTTAGACTGGGAAATACTTATCAGTGATAGTGTACATAGTCAGCTAACTTATTTTCAAGTCAACATGGAATTCTTCATGTCTTCATATTTGATTTATGCTATTGCAAGTACCAGACCTTGGCCAAGCTTGAGACCAAGTAATCTTCCTCACGACCAAGTACCTATTTTTTAGTATCTTGATAAACTACAGTTGCATAAAAATTTCATTCATCACAGAAGTATATCGGGCACATTCACTATGAGGATGACAAGAGACCTACAAGGGAAAATTGAAATGCGGCTTTCCCTTGAAGATATGGAGTTTGTTGACTATTATGGTACCCATTTAATCCAATTTTAGAGATTCTCCTACATTAGGTTGGGTGGTTTCATTGGTTTTCCAATTAAACTTCCAAGGCATCTCAAAGATAAATTCGTCATGATTGAAGTTTGCAAGCAATTGGTTGATGTCAACAAAAGATGCCAGGAGTGAAGGAGGGTGACCATACAATTCCCAATTGGATTTGGTCCCTATACATGTGAATCCATGTTAGACTCCTTTAATATTGAAAAAGAGATCTCCATGTATAATCTACAAACCTATGATGAACACTTTCCTTTTGATCTCAAGGGTTTTGTTAGGAATAATTTAAAGTTAGGTCTATGTTTCCTTCATTTACCTACTCTAGAGGATTATTGGGTAGATTGCTTTGATGAATTTGCATGATAAGGAAAAGAAGTGGGATGAGACTGTCTTTGAGGTAGATTATTACTTTTAATTTGAGCTTTGATGTACAAGGGATTGAGGATGACAGGTCAAATTTAGTAAACCCAATTTTCATAGGATTAATATCCATCCATCGTATTCTTGCTATGAACTAGAGTAGTAAATAAAAGGAGACCATTGAGGCTAGAACTATTGATTTATTAGAATGAACTCAAGAATGGGTCACTAAGAAAAAGATAGAGCAATCTCGCCCCAATACCAGATCACAAAACACATGACCAGGTGGAAGCAACGACCAGTCTTTTGTAATTGCAGGGAATTTTGGAGTTCTCCACAACCATTACAATCTGGGGCTCAAGGAAATGGTGAGGAAGAACCCCCTAACAGATATGTGCTTCAATAAACTTGCGGGAAGATCTCCCCAATTTACCTATTCTAGAACATGAAAAAGGGGATGACGAAGAAGCGGATATCTTAAAAAATATTGATATTAGCTCTAATTCCCCTTCCCCCCAATCATCACCTGACAAGGGAGTGAATGAAACTTCAAAAAAAGACCTTCACCATGCCCATCTCAAGATGCTCAAACCAATACTCATCCCATCAATAGAGTCCTTTTTGGCTCTTCCAATTCCAAAGCAGCCAATTTTCCCAATACTTCTATGTGGTTGGAAGACACTCTTTCTAGAAAAAGAAAAGCAACATAGTTGGACCTTCCAAAGCAAGACATGGTATGGAAACTACTCCAAAGATCTCCAAAGCTGAAGAAGTTAAAAATTGATACTTGGTTAATTGATAAAACTGGATCAAGAAACCTATGTTTATAAGTCACACATCCTATCGCATAGAAAGAGGTCAATCAAGCCACGACTAGTGATTTTGATATTAACAGGAATAATTTGGGACTGCCTACAAGAGATGGTGATGTACAAATTTTTCAAGTCTCTATAGCAAGGATGGTGGAAAGATCAAAGAAAGATAAGGAGATTAAAGATGAATTGAAAAGACAAATTCAAGTCTTGACTGATTGCCTAAGATCGGTCTTCGAAATTCCACCTCAACCAATATCTCAAAATGAATCATCCTCAAACCCTTTTACTTTAATGGGTAAAGAGGTAGTGAGTAGAATGCAAAGCTACAAGAATTTTGGTAAGGTTGTGGAAAAGTGTAGTGCTAGATTAGTTGAGACAGGTGACTATATAATCTCTAAATCCCTCAGGTGTTTGCTAAGGGTGAATGCTTCAAGATTAGAGATTCAGTAAGAAATCATTGGTGTTGGGAAGGAAGAGAGAACATGGAACCGGTATATGAATGAAATTAGGGCTATGATAAACTTTTGGATGGAGAAACTAGCCGTTGAGTAGATTATACCCACTATTGTTGAAGGTCGTTGCTTGATTTGGAGCAAAAGTATGGAATTGAAACTACAGGTAGTAAAAAAAAGTCCAGAAAAGCTTCGTGAAGTATGAGTTGAATGTGATGCAATCTTAGAAGAGATTCATATGAACCTTGTTGCTCTCATATTGCAATATAATAGAGAAGGATATGGAAGTACTGAAAGTGTTTAAGCTTTGAAGGACAGTTTCTAAAAACTAATTGATGGAATTTTAGACTCACAATCTTTCAACATAGAACATTTGAGAAGGTTCAATGAGCTAGACCTTGTCTTAACATAGGCTACAGGTCTCATGAAGTCCTATTATCAGAGAATCAAAGCTATTAAAGATTTCCAATTGTCGTGGAAGTTATGAATGGGAAACGTCACCATCCCACGACATAAGGAACTCCCACACATCATCAAGGCCTTCCAGACCTTGCAAAAATGGCTTACCACGATCCAAGAGCTAGGAATTGAAGCGCCATTGGTTCAGTTCAGTTATTCATATTTCTTGAAAGACTTTATTTAAAAATTAGTTTTGGGCAAGAGGCGGTTACTCTACCCACTTTATATATGTAATTATTTTTAACTATTTCTCTTTCTGGACATATTTTGAAAAAGACTTGGTATTACGACATTGAAGAGAATTTTTCTATGAATTGAAATCTCTATATGTCTGTGTGCATTTGGTTTGAAAAGATAACAAATAATCTTAAATTTGTGCATTTGAGGTGATTCTGGATGTTTATGCCTTCCTATGAGTTGGTATATACATTGTATTTGTATTTGATTTCAATTTATCAGTAATATTGGATCTGCATTTCTACTATTACATATTATACAATTGGTCTTTATGCCAGTAATTATATGCATATGTTCTAGTAGTACTGGTCTTTGTACTAGTATTTTCATGGTTTGTTAAGCATATGGTGGTATTTGAGCCAACCCAATTAGTGTCCTTTCCTTTTCACTTAATATTAGGAATTTTCCTTTATTAAGTTTTCCTTTCCTACTTTCGAGTTAAAAGCATACCCATGTTTAGTTAGGACAAAAAAACTCATTGCATATCATATGACGGAGCCGTACCTCCAAAATTCAGAGGAAATTCACAAATGAAATTGTGAACTTTCTAGAGTTGTTGGAAACAATCACACCTTTCAAAGTTAATAAATTTATCATTTCTCAAGGTGCCCAATCTGTGAGATTTCTGGGTTGCCTTATTTGGGTATATTATACAAGTAGTTCGAATCAACCCTGGATTCTCAAAGATTCACTAGAGGGGAAAGAATTAGGGGTATTTCTGATCTTTTTTTTGAAGCCCTGAAAGGAAGTAACTTTTCCTATTTTACTCCCTCTAGGTGAAGGGTTGGTGCTAGAAGTAGACCTGCCTCACCAATCAGAACACCCTCAAATCATTCTACTCCCTAGGCCCTAATTTTACATGGGATAGTCCTCCCAGTAGTGGTTAATTTTTCTCCAAATATGGCTCACCAATAACCACAACAACCTGTTCCCTGTGGTGTTGCTATTGGTCCTTTGTAATTGGGAAATAATTTGCATGACTTACCCAAGGGTTCTTGTAAAAAAATGCCCAAGTTTTGAGGTGATGGAAATATTTTTCCCAAGGAACATATTGATGCTTTCTTCTCCGCATGCAGCGTGCTTGCAGTACAGGATGAGGATGTAGTAGTTAGACTCTTCGTAGAATCTTTAGCTGATGCAGTAGCTCAATGGTTTTATCAATTACCTCATAGGCGTATTACTAGTTGGGCCATGATGCATAATAAAATTTAAATCAAGATTCAAGAGCATAGAGGATGACCTGAATTTAATAGCACAAGTTACTCAAATGAAGGAGGCGAGTGAATCTATGCAAGATTTTGTGGCTAAATTCAATAGATTGGTGACCTAAATTGACACCACCAAAATTCCATCCAAAGAAATACAAAAATGTTTCTTCATTAACACACAACATCTAGATATTGGCCTCCTCCTAAAAAGAAAACCAATGAATACCCTTGACGCCATACAAGCACTGGCTATAGAGTTAGAATATGATTTTAGCTCAGTCAAAAATAAAAAAATGGAAAAGAGAATTGTATACAAACAAAGCACTCCCAACCACTTCTTTAGATCCTATGATTCAAAGGTTGGCTAATGATATCATAGCTCTCAAAAGGCAACTGGGTATGTGCAGGATCATGATGGGCCAAAAAGTGGCGATATGATGGGTATGTGGCTGACGACTTTTTTTTACCCAAAATTGATGAAACAAAAAGGGTTTTTAAAGGAGATTCTCAGCTTTCCACCAATATAAATTATGCTTTACTTTGAATTTAATAAATAATTATTATTCATTTTATATTTGAATTATGACTAAAGTCCTAATTGATAGGTCAATTGAAAAATGTCTATAGCTTTCAAAAGTATCACATTTTTGAATCTGAAATATGTGTCACATTCTATGCTTTACATACTATACAATTAAAAAAATGAATTTTATGAAGTTTTGACAGGTTAAGGTGGTCAGACATACGAGTTTTTATATTTTTTAAAAGTTATAATAAAAAATTCATAATTAATTATTTATTTAGAAAAAATTTTTAAAAAAAAATGCATCACATCGGGACATGAGTCCTCTACTTATATCTAAAATATTATAAAAATATTATTATTTTATTGTGGTTAGGGTGGTTAGATTACACCTACTTATTTTTTCCTTGAAATTTAAGTGCTACTGATTGAAATTTCAAATTTTACCAAATAGATTAAAAATAAAATAAAATAAACCTAGTAGTTTAGAAACTACATTCAATTTGCTATAGATTCTATTCTTACATATTTTTGAAATAATATAGATAACTTATTCAAAATTTTACGTCAAGTTGCCTAACTCTGATTTTTCTAAATTTTTTGCCACTTAAGGGCCTATTTTTTTCGTGATGATCCTGCACATACCCAACTACCAAAGGGAAATCGGCCTTATTCAGATATTTCAAGAAAGGAAATTTTTCAACTAGGAAATAAAATACTTCCCCTTTGTACAACTCAACAGAGGCTCCTCCTGGAGACAATAAAAAGAGTATGTGTGTCTTTCACCTCACATCTGATCATGATGGTGTTGAATGCCTTGATATGAACAAGTTTATGCAATTGACCACCACTAAAGAAGTTATTGAGGAAGTTACAATATAAATCACTTCATCTAGTCAATATGGTGACTCTGCAAACAAATACCTAGAATGTGAACCTGATGATGATAGAGGAGGGGATATCTATATCACTTTGGATGAGCCTACTTGTGCTGTTGTCACCAAAATTAAACATGTCAACCAAAAAGGTGCCCAAAATTCTCCTAAGGTGTTACTAGAGCTAGTGCAATTTCAAAATGGGAAAATGTATCACAAAGTGTAATTGAATGTTCTTCTAAAAATCCAAGTGTGTTATCCATTCAAAAATCAATAGGGGCTTTTGACATAGTGGAGTTCTATAAAAAATCCAAAGTGCAGATCTCCCAAGCAGAATATTTAAGGATGAATCCTAATGAGTTAGATAGGATGATTGAATATGTCAAACCAAAACATTCTAAGTTACACACAGGTTTGGATGAAAGGATGGTGAGCACTCATAATTCAATGGTCAATGTGGCATCCATTGGTAAGTTTCCTCCACAACATATCTTCGATGATAAGCCCAACCCCTTTTATGTATCACTGTTTGTAAATGGGTATATATTGCATAATTGCATTATTGACTCAGGAAATTCTAATAATGTTATGCCTGCAAAAATTGCACAAGCCTTGGGATTTGAGATGACTAAGACATTTGGGAAATGTTATTCTATGGACTCTAAACAACTTCCCTCAATTGGAAAAATTAAGGATTCTCAAGTGGTGCTTGCAACTTATCCTAACAAATGGCTCAAGCTCACCATCCTAGTTGCAAACATATCAACCAGTTATGGGATGCTTTTAAGCAAAAGATTTTGTAAAAATATAGGGGGAGAAATACAATTGGATTGGTCATTCACTACTACACCTATTGGCAGTAAGAAAGTATGCTTGGAGCTTGAACCCAAAGAAAAAATGACAGTTCTTAAGTCGGAGGATCCTAAGGCCCAAATATTATTTGAAGAAAATGAATTTGGGAATTACATGTTTTCAGATGAAGATATAGGAGTCAATATAGCTGATTTGGGTCCGAGTCCAGAACTCTGGACAATGGAATTCAATGGAAGTTGCTCCAATTTTGGATAAGGAGTAGGAATGGTTGTCATTTCCCCTTCAAGGAAACAACACTCTTTCTCCTACAAGCTAGAATTTTCCAACACTAATAATACTGAGGTAAGGAACATGGTAATTAAGATGCTTAGAGTCCTAGGTGATGCAAAATTGATTGTTAAGTAGGTACACAAAATTTTCACTATAAAAAATGAAAGGTTGAGACATTACAAAAACTAGGCATCGGATGCCATTGGATGTTTTGATGCATTTTCAATAGAGGCTATTCCTAGAGAAAGAAATTCTAGGGTTGATTCTCTGGTTGTCTCTACTTCTCTTTTTCTACCCCATTTGGATTTCAAAAATAAGTCTTACAGAATTGAATTAATCTATCAACCCAATGTTCCAGACAATTTGAATCACTGGCAAGTGTTTGAAAATGATAAGAAAATTCAGGCCTTCTTAGAGAATGCATAAATGTTTTCCCAAAACTTCTTTGAAGGAAGTTCTAATGAGTGAAAATAATTTTTCCCTAGTAATGCCAGTGAACTGAAAGAAGGGATCATACAACTAAAAGGTAACAAAATCCCTAAAGGGTTAGTCTCCTTGGAAGATTTATTTGATCAAAATGATCGATCTATTAAATGGAAGATGGATAAATCTCTCAATAGCTCTAGAGATTTTGAAGTAGTGAACATTGGGACCCACGATTCTCCTAAGATGGTTTACATAGAAAAGTGTTGCTCCCTAGAGGAAAGAGAGAAGTTGATAGTCCTACTCGTAAAGTACAAGGAGGTTTTCACTTGGTGCTATGAAGATCTTAAGAATTTCATGGACTGGAAATTTTAGCATTACATCCCACTGAGAGGTGGGATCTTAGCTTTGAGATAGAAACAAAGAAATTATAACCCTAAAGTGACAGGCGCCATTTTCAGGGGAATTAATAAGATGTTAAAAGCAAGAATAATCTACCCAATCCATTATTCAACATGGATAGCCAACATTGTTCTAGTCCATAAAAATAATGGAGAACTAAGGATTTGTGTGGACTTTAGAAATCTCAACCAAGCATCACTGAAAGATAATTACCCATTTCCTAACATGGACCATATCCCACAGGCAGTCGCTGGCTCTGAAATGATGTCTATGTTAGATGGTTTCTCTGGTTATGACCAAATTAGTGTGGTAGGAGAGGACCAACACAAAATGGCATTCACCATGCCTTTGGGAACTTTCTCTTATAACAGAATGCCTTTCAGACTCATCAATGTTAGCGCAACATTTCAGAGAGCTATGGACCTATCTTTTAGAGACCTTTGGAATAAAATCATAGTCATTTACCTAGATGACTTAACATTCTTCTCCAAGAAGAGGGAAAATCACTTGAGGGATTTAGATTAAGTGCTTCAGAGATGTAAATAACATGGCATCTCCCTCAATCCCAAGAATTTTGTGTTTGGGGTGATTGAAGGTAAACTTCTCGGTCATATTGTGTCTAAAGAAGGGATTAGAATAGATCCTGAGCAAGTCAAGGCCATCCTCAGTTAAGTCTTCCTTCTAGTAAAACTAGAGTGAATTTTTTCTTTGGGAAAGTTAATTTTCTGAGAAAATTTGTTCCAATTTTTTTGAAATAACAAAACATATAGTGGAAATGATGAAAGAACAGTCGATTTTTAGATGGAATAAGGTCATAAAATAATCTTTTAGTGATATCAAGGAAGCCATTTCCCAAGCCCCTATTTTGGTATGTCCTAATTTCAAAAAGGACTTAATTATTTATTGTTATGCTTTAGAGCATACCGCATCCGCCATTTTACTGCAAGTAGATTAGAAGGATGTGCAAGCTCCCATAACATTCATGAGTGTCTTGTTGAAAAAGCATGAGATTAATTACTCTTAAATGGAAAAACATGCATTTGTAGTTGTAAAGGAAGTTAAATAGTTTTGTTTTTATATATTGCATTTGTATTCATTCGTATATGTACTTGACCTTGCAGTTAAAAGTATCCTTACTTAGCAAGACATTGGTTGCAACCAAAGAGGTATTTGGATTGTTAGGTGCAAGAGTATGACCTAGAACTTAAGCCTACCAAGTTAGTTCAAAGGAAGGGACTTTGCAAACTCATGGTGAAGGATTGTGATGAGCAAAAAGGTGAGGAAGATCTTCCTCTAACTCTAACTGTTAGTCTCCAAGATGAGTGGTTTTTAGATATTGCCTATTTCCTTATGTATGGAGAGTGTCCAAAAAATCTCTTAAAGAAATGAAAAAGAAACCTAAAACTGAAAGTATCCAAATATGTCATTTGGGAGGATACTTTGTATAAAAGGTGACTAGATGGTGCGTTCTTAAAATGCGTAGAAAAAGCTCAACAAGAAAGGCTATTACAAATTTTCCACAATGAAGCTTGTGGGGGTCATTTTTCTTCAATCGTGACCGCTTTCAAGATCCTGAGGCACAGTTACTATTGGCTAGGTATGTTCAACGATGCCTATTACTGGGTAGCAAGATGCAAAAAAATGCAAGCTTTTTGCAAGAAAGCCTCACTTGGTAGCACTCCCCCTAAGACCCATTGTAATTAATGGACCTTTCCAATAATGGGGCTTAGATTTCATAGGACCCATTAGCCGTCAATCGAGCATAGGAAATACTCACATCATTACAGCAACATACTACTTCACCAAATGGGTGGAGGCGATTCTAGTCAAAAGGACTACTTCAAAAGTGGTATGTGATTTCATTAAAGAATACATCTTTGTCAGGTTTGGGCTTCCTCACAAGTTGGTAACTGATAATGCAATGAGATTTTATTTCAATGAGATATCACTATTTTGTTATGATTATGAAATTTCTTTATCGCACTATATAGACTACTATCCTCAAGGGAACGACCAAGCTAAATCCAACAATAAAAACCTGGTAAATATTATAAAGAAGCTAGTGAATGATAATCAAAAGGAAGGGCACAAGAAGCTATATGAATCCTTGTGGGAAGATAGGACCACCCCTAAGAAGGTAATTTGGATCACCCCTTTTGAATTGGTTTATGGAGTAGGGAGTGCATTTCCTCTTCCATTGGAATTATCTACCTACAAATTACAGACTATTGTTGAAGATCAAGAGTTTCGTGATGCTTTGAAGAAGATAATATTATACCTGACAAAAATTGAAGAGAAATGAGATGAAATGGTAGACAATATAACCATGCATCAAGTGAAGGTAAAAAAGAATTTTGCTAAGAAGGCTAGACCTAGGAGGTTTATGATTGGAGACCTGGTGTTATTATGGGACAACCATAGAGAATCTAAGGGTCCCCACAAGAAATTTGAAGCGCTCTCGACTGGTCCATTCAAAATTATTCAAGAAAGTGGGCCTAATACTTTTTGTCTGACATATCCTAAAGATAATACTCCCCTACCTATTCCTTATAATGGGTAGGACCTCAAGCTTTAACAAATTTGAGTTCCTTTAGGAACTTCCTTCTTGTAAATAATTATTTTAGGTTTTGTTTTCCATTCTTGTTGTGCCTTCTTTGTTGTTGGCCTCCTACAATGATTTGATAACTCAGCCCTTACAACCATGATTCAAAGATTCGACATCTAACCTAAATAGCTATTTCAATTATCATGAAGGTGCATTTAAATTGTCAACCCAATGATGTGAACTTGAAATGGGCCAACATAGTATGTGCACTAGGAACTCTAAGAAGCCATTTCTATTCTATAGCTAAGGAACACACAATACTGAATGTAAATTGCTTGAAAAGGAATGAGACAAATGTTGAACATCAATCAATGACTATGCTAAGCTAAAATGCATAATAGGAATAAAAATATGAGCAACAAACAAGAAACTACTCTATCTGCTTTGGCTGCAGGAACAGTCACATAATGGAATTCTAGTGGCTATAGGAACAACCGATGCTAGATTTCTAACTAAGAACTAGACAAAAAGTAATACTAAACTAATACTAAACTAAGAAGATAGATTACTCACCAAGTGGGCCCCCTTGGATAAGTATCCTCTAAAACTAATGAGAACTTAGATGCTCGAACTCATAAATTTATTTTATTCATTGTAAATCATGTGTACAAAAGAGTAATGTATTACTGAAATTGGAGAATGCAAGTACAATATCAAATCATGTAACCTCTTCCTTGAGGAAGGAGCATCATATTATTATTTTACTAATAGCTAAATAAGGCAGTCAACTCCACGATTGGGAGGACACCATTTAGGGAAAATAGAGAGAATGGAGTGATGACAGTTACACATGCATGGAATATGGTCAGACATGTAGGTCCAAATATAGATTCAGCACAACAGTAACACCCATGCATGCTCGATCATTAAAGTCCACTACAGGGAGGTTACGTTTAGTTGCATGAAGAATCTTCTGCCGGTGGCTTCCTTTGACTTGGAGCGATTCCTTTGTTGGACGTTATGGTGCATGCCCAACTAGTGGTGTCTTCCTCAACTTAGTATATTAAATCTGCATGGCAATGTCAGTATGCATAATAACTGCACATCTATAACCACCTTAAGGAACATTCATTAACCACATGCAAAATCAATATAGATAATTCACATAATATGCCAAATGTCATTAAAGCTTGTAGAGATAGGATTAAGTCCAATGTCAATGGTTTGAGAGAAACATTATGAAAATACCAACATTTATCATTAAATTCCATGACATCTACTAGCAAATAAACTATAGATTCTACCCAAAATTTGACCAAAAACTAGGCTCATCATTTGTGTTTGAGAGATTTAGTTTGGATAATTACTAGAATTTGTTGCCCAATGGATAAGAAACCGATCATATAAACTTGCTTATGGATTCATTGCTTCATCCTTGTCAGTCTTCATCCCCAATCAAAGCCATTTGTTATATACTTTTTGGACCCCCTCCAAAAAATGGGATTATCCCCTTCAAATTTTGGCTAAGTTAAGCAATGGCTGTGTTTTGGCTATCTGTTATAACTCAGGCAGTGATTTACTAAGTTAATCTAACTCACCGTTCACATGATTCTTAAATATTTTTTCATGTTTGGAGCTATTGGCAGAATTTTGCTCAACTACTTGAATTGTTCACCCGATTCACTTTCAAGTTTATTAGTGTTGGTAGTGCTTTATAAAGTTTTTTTAACTCCCCACTTAGTACCTAGAAGAAAATGTAATCTCATTAAGATATTGGCAGTGTTTCGTGGCCCAAATAAAACCCATGTAGTGATTTATAAAGTTATGTGAACCTTCCATTTCCCCACTCACACGACCATTCCGTTTCAAAATTTTGAAAAAGCGGTTATATTAAAACAGTGACATGAGATTTGACATGTGCTAATGTGATGTAAGGGATGCATTTAATGTCTATCTACTAGCACACTTCTCATAGGAATTAAAGGAGGAAAATCATTCCAAAGACAATCATTCTCCAGTCGCGACATTCACTCTGGGAAACACAAAGAAATAGGAGCATACTAATGTAGACCTCCATCCTCAAAACCCAGGCTCATTCTAAGGTATTTCTATTCTTATCTTCTTCTTATGAAAACATAGTTTCCAAGTTTATCCTCCCCTGTATTGTGAATTATCTAGTGAAAATCTATTCAAACCCTAGTGGCTCAAAAATGGCTAGGATTAAGTGTCAAGGGTATGAATATGTCATAGGATTAACATGTGAAATGCCAAAAATTGGAGGCACTAAGATGGGGTCAATTAATTTAGCTGAGCTCAAAGAGAAGCTCAATGCTCCCAACCTATCACCTATCACTCAAAGGGTAATTTAGAGCAGGTTAGTAGAAGTAGCCATCTTTCTCGTAGCTATCCAGTGTCCAAAATTGGTTCTAGAATGCATAAGGAATTACAATGTCTAGGCTTAGGAAATAAGAACAAAGGATAAATGGTTGGTGGTTAAAATCCAAGGAGCCACATTTGTCTAATGTTTAAAGATTCCTAAAAAGGAACCCTTCTCGCCCATGAATTTTACCAATTCTTAGGTTGCGTTTTCTTTAAAGAAGGGGCACTACCAGAACATAATGGCAAGAAACTAGTTGGTGAAACCAAGAGGGGGAAAATCCCAATTACCTTCAAATTTGCAGAGGAACCATTTTACATATGAGATATCGGATATTATTTTGATACTCCATAGAGTACAAGGAAATGAAGACGCTTTTGGTTTCCAAGAGTGGATGTATTCTTCATACAAATTATACTGGTGGGAACATAATTTTTAGATTGGGCAACACTTATTAGTGATAGAGTACATAGTCAACTAGCTCATTTTCAATTCAACAGGGCATTCTTCATGTCTTCCTATTTGATTTATGTTATTGCAAGTACTAGACCTTGGCCAAGCTTGAGACCAAGTAATCTTCCACACGACTAGTTACTATTTTTGAGTATCTTGATAAACTACAGTTGCATAAAAAGTTGAATCATCACAAAATAATATCACACATTCACTACGAGGATGACAAGAGACCTACAAGGGAAAAATGGAAATGTGGCTTTTACTTGAAGCTATTTAGTTTTTTGACTAATATGGTAGCCATTTTATCTAGTTTCAGAGATTATATTACATTAGGGTGGGCGGTTTCACTGGTTTACCAATTAAGCTTCCAAGGCATCCCGAAGATAAATTCATCATGATTGAAGTTTGCAAGAAATTGGATGATTACAACAAAATATTCTAGGAGCGAAGGAGGGTCACTGTGTAATTCCAGTTGGATTTGGTCCCTATACATGTGAATCCATATTAGATGCCCTTAATATTGAAAAAGAGAACTCCAGGTATAATCTGTATACCTATGAAGAATGCTTTCATTTTGATATAAAGGGTTTTGTCAGGAATAATTTAAAGTTAGGACCAAGTTTCCTTCATTTACCTGCTCTAGAGGATTATTGGGTGGATTGCTTTGATGAATTTGAGGTAAGGAAAAAAATTTGGATGAGACTTTCTTTGAGGAAGATTATTACTTTTAATTTGAGCTTTGATGTACAAGGTATTGAGGATGACAGGTTGGATTTAGTAGTCTTGGTTTTCATAGAATTAATATCCAGCCACCCTATTCCTGCTATGGACTAGAGTAGTAAAGAAAAGGAGACCATTAAGGCTAGAACTGCTGATGTATTGGAGCAAACTCAAGAGTGGGTCACCAAGAAAAAGACAGAGCAATCTCACCCCAATACTAGATCACAAAACACACAACCAGGTGGAAGCAACATGGTGTTTTTTCCAATAGAACTTTGAAATCCTCTAAAGAGTAACCGACCCTTATACTCAAGAATGGTCAAAGCTAGTGGCCAAAAAATGAGCAAGGATTTTGAGGCCCTTACTCCTACTCTTCAGGCTCTATGAGACATAGGAGGGTGTTCCTTATAGTGTTCATTTGATTTATTTGATTGAGAACACTTTGTTGGTATGTGGCGACTGATCATAATATATTGTACACCTCGAAATGTATCCTTGCTGGGGTTTGAGGTCCGGCCAGGCCTCGGGCAAGGGTTCGAGGGCAGCAACCCCTGAGAAAAATTTTCCTCCTACTTTTTCGCGTCAACACCGAAAAAGGGAAAAATCAACGAAAAAAGAAAAATTTGATTTTGTAGAACCCAAAATATGGAAGCTTCTAAGCTTGTTAAAAAGGGGTTCAGATGGGTGTTACAACATGATGAAAAACGTGATTATTTGCAAGATTGTAATAGGTTTTTTGCACTGGATAATAAAGTATTGGATGGCTGCGGTTTGGTGGATGTAGCCCAGATTGGGTGAACCATGTTAAATTCTCTGTGTTATAATTCTGTATGTTTTAGTTTCTCTATTTATTAATTAAATCTACATTTAATTGTTAGATATCTGCCATTTCTAACCCTAACACACTTATGATACACAAATCAATTCATATTAAGTGAAAATAAACATCATTCACTAAAGGTTTGGCTAGCCTTTAAGAAAATTACTATTTATTGCTAGGAATTAGGTGATACTTCAAATTCACACATCATAATTGAAAATAATTTTAATAGTTTTCATTCTCACTCTAAATCCCTAGCCAAATGTGTTACTAGCTCACTTATCTTTGATATTATCTGATGAGTTGACCAATACTTTGTCTATTGAGCCAATAGAGTTGAATTTGTAACAACCAGTAATATATCAACCATTTAACTTAGAAATTGGTAGACTATTATCATAATAATTTGTAGTATGACAACTCATAGCATCTAAAACATAACTTCTTACCAAACCCTATGTATTCTCTTACAAACCTGTGACCCTCTTCAAGTATTTAATCAACTCTTTGAGTTGAAGCAAAAACAAGCCGCACATTCAATTAAAAAACTAAAGATAAAAAAATACCATTGATAATTTCATTTATAATTTGTAGGAGAATCACATCGAAGAGTATGCATTCTAGAACCTAGATTTTCTTTCATATCTATAGCTTCTATAAAACTATTTTGAGATAATTACCTATATGACTCATACCCTAGATTGTTTACTATTCTATTCATTGGTATTTTTACAAAATGCTTCTTCCTGAGCTAAGCTTCTCACCTAGACTATTATTTTGAACCCTCTGTAATGAGCATTGAAATCCCTTTTCTAAAGCAAAGGAGCAACAAGCATCGAGCTGAATTATATTTACAATTTCATTTTAAAATTAATTTCACCTGCATTTTAGATATTCCCTGAATGGTTAAGTGTAATTATTTGCAAAATAGTGGAAACCAAATTTCACACCATCAGTTGAAGAAGCCAACCGATACCGTAAAAATAACTGATAGTCATTGTGGAGCCTTTACATTCCACATCCAGAAACAAATTCTTCATGACATCGACCAAAAGGCAACCAAATTAGCACAAAAGACAAAAATCCACATACGCAAAGAGAGCAAGAACAATCACCATAGCAATATTATCATCAAAACACAAAAAAAAAACCTAGGAACAATGCAACCCCACTCAATACACACGCCCACTTTGTGTCCTTGCAGAGGCTGGAGAAGCCACTACTTCTTCTTCATCAGTGCCCTTGTCATCAATAAAGTAATTATGCCCACTTGGTGTCTTCACTCAAATTGGGGAAACTCCCACCACCTCTTCATCAAAGACTGCCAATTCAGTCATAGCCATTAGATACTGATGGTAACCTGAATCAGTGTCAGTCTCACTGTCTGAAGGATCACTTGATACTTCAATGGGAGAATGATGCTTTCCCAGACAAGCTCAGTGGTATTTGTTTTTCCTCACTTCTTCCCTTACAGACCTTATAGGATCCTTTTCCTTAGACTCTGCCACTTCTCCCATAAAAACTTGGCTCCTCAAATGATAATTACTCCTCACACCAAACCGCACTAATTTCTTCCCCTAGACAACCTTCTTACCCTTCTACTTTGGAGTTGGAACAACTCCAAGTGTTCTCTTCTCATTCTTTGGAACATCGCCTTGTGAATCTTGCAAGCTAAGTCTTCTCGACCTTCATACTGGAGAAGTAGCAACAATATACTTACTCATTTTTGATGAAGAAAAACAAAGAAAAACAAGACTTCACAATTGCAGACCGACCCTTCACTAGTTTCTGGAAAAAATCACAAAATAGAAGCTATCACCACTCTCTTCGTAGACTTAGAAATTTTAGCTTCTAATTGTAATGGTGAAAAGACAAAGCTATCAACCCTCATTTATAGAGAAATTTGATCATGTCAATCATCAATGCGTAGTGAAAACCACATGAGTGACCAAACTATCCATCATTGGAGGTTGCATCATGACCATTAATCTCCTAGGTACATGAAAATTTGTGTATTGTGATCAATGATTACAGGAGAGTAATCATTCACATGCATCAGGATCAAACTTGATTAATTCTGCAAGCGCCCCTACCATTAATGCTCACTTGCACAAAGAAAAACTACTATCATGCTCACATCTCTGATTTTAAATAGTGGCCCTTGATCTTCTAATGAAGTGGTGTGTTGAATGACTCAGATTGAGTCAATCATGCTTGAAATTTCACCTCAATCATGTGCCAACTCCCAACCAATGACGCTCAGACAACTAGGCATCCACACATCCATCCACAAGATCCACCATCATCTTTTGGGAAAAGAAAGAGATACACGTGTCATATGTTCACAAACTCTGCGAGATTAAAGATAATTTTTTTTATATCTTGCGAGATCCATGGGGGACGACTGAGATTAACTCTCATCACTCCATCATGATCATTGATGCAAAAAAAATTGGCGTCAAGCTCAAAAATAGAGACCAGGCCCCACATTTTCCAAGGGACATGCGTCCATCACCTGCTTGCCCCACAAATTTTGAGAAACCATTATTTTATTAGGATGCAGTGGGCAGGGGATGGTTAGGATCTAACATGTTGATCTAAAGGTGAATAATCTACAAATTCAATATAGTTAGTCTTAAATATGGGGTCATGACTAGGTCAATGAGATATGACCCTTAGGATTTGCATACTTTAATCACTTTAGCATAAAATATTAAGCCTGACTGTAGGAAAATTGAAACGGTAAACTTGTGCTAAATGACCGACATACCTAAACCAAATGGTTGATAAGAATGATGATTTTAATGGCTTGAGATACAACTTAGGTGACCGAAAACTAGGAGTAACAATTCAATGCAAAAATATAACGCCTAGGGGTTTATGATGGTGCAAATTTGAAATGAGGATTTTTAGACCCAAAACCCTAACTCTACCCCTAGACACACAGGCTCAGAGACATGAAAAAGCAAGAACCTTCTCAAGATTTTCAAAAAAATTGGGAGCTCTACTTGTGGCTCATGCCCGGGGATGCATACCCCTAGTGGGTATGGTGAGAATCCAAATCTCAGGTTTAAGTAGACCAACAAAGAAGCACAAAAACTCAGGAAACTACCTAGACAAGGCAAGTAGACACAACCAAAAGAAAACAAACCACACCAAACCTATGTACAATATTTACATAACTATACATCGTAATTTCTTTCTAGAGGCCTCTGTTGATGTATAGACCATTAAGCCTACCTCATGCAATTCCATTAGCTTCAATCTTCAAATTGGTGGCCCAAGGCCCCCAAAATATTGGAACTGATTCTTACCTTTGTCAAAGACTTTATCTTCAATTATCTGTAATGGATCAACACTTTTACCAAGAATTTCCAAATAATCAGGTCCATTGTAATTAACACTGTCTATCCCATATGCCATAGTTCCAAGACTTCCCTATTCATTAGCTTGCTCCAATTCTATCCTCTCTAACTGGATCAAAAAAGTGAAATATTCATAGTCCACATGATTACTAACATCATGATCTTTGACATCATATTTGGTTTGCACATCAAACCAAAAATTTTCATAGGCATTTTGTTGTGTGTTGTGCAAATGATTCTCAGGTATATCAAAAAGAAAAGATGAATATTTAGGATCCTCCTTGAATTGGACATCATGATAGGGGAACATATTCAGGTGTCCTGATTCATTTGTATCCAAATATTGTCCATTAGCAATTGAATCAATATCTTTGTTTTCATCCATACAAATGCTTTCCTCATTAGGTGAAAACATGTCCAAAATCATATGGCAAAGATAAGGAACATCAACAAATAAACATCTAAATCCAATTTCATATTGACTAACATTATACCCATTGTTATTTGCATCATTTGGCCGTTCCACACATAGATCAAAAGGTCTTGCAGTATCAACACAATTTGAAGATTCATTCAATTTTTTCTCATTAGCAATTGGCAATAGTGCTAATCCAGGATCCATGCATTTTTCATGATGCATAACCTAATCATTTAGTAATGAACCCCTTCTTTCATCAATGTGTAAATCATCATCATCTTCATGTATAGTTGACACTTCCATCTCTGCTTCATACAAAAAATCATGAGCAACAGGGATATATGTATGATCATTAGAATTTTCATCATTTCTAATACTATGTTCAAGATTAGCACACTGAACACTCTCATGTTGATCTACAAATTCTTTATCACTCTCACAGTTATCATGCCTATTTGATGGCAAACCCAAATTACATTCTAGGTATTCATCATGTGTAATTTATTCATTCATTTGTGGACCAGTGATTTCATGAGCATTGGTATCATTACATTCTTCATGCAAATCGAATACCTCTAGATCATCCCCATAAGAACAATTACAATCCTCAGAGCAACAATTAGAAACTTCAATTTCATCATGATCCTTAACCTTACCCATAATATCTATATCAAATGTAAAATTTTCTAAGCAATTTCCTCAAGGAGCTCATCAAAATGTTTCCTTGTTTGCCCAAGGTCACATTCTAACCCTATGTTAGATGCATCATCAAAGTTTTCAACAAAGAGTGGGTTGTGCCTACAATAATAAGGGCCACCATTCCTCACCTCAAATATTAAGGGAGGTTCATCATATAAGGGATTCTACCTTACTTTCATTTCTATCATACAATTTTTTGCCTCTTCTGTATGAAGGTCCAAGTACTTTAAGTCATCATTACACTCAAAATCACTATAATCACTAGAAGAGAAGATAAACACATTTTTAGCTTCATCCTCATCATTGGTAATAAACCCCATTGACTCCCATTCTGAAAATTCTTCACATGAAATTTTTTCACTAGGCTCAAGCAAACATACATTCCTATCATTATTAGGATATCCCCTATTTGAAACAAAGTATTTCATCTCTTCTTCATAAGAATAATTACAATTAATAGAAGCATGACAAGACTCAATGTCATCATAATTACTACAGCTAGAAAACTCACTAGTGATGAGACTACATTCAAATCCCTTAGATAGAAAGCCTAAACTTTCATCTTCAATACCTTGATCATTAATTTATGACAAAATATCAACAACATTTGCACCACTATCATCAATCAAATCATGACATGGGATGACCTCTTATGTTTCCTCAACATCCAAGACATCCCATGGATGAGAGTCATGCATATCTACTATGTTATCATATTATGTATCTTCACCTCCATCACTGTTGCACTGATTTGCATATATGCTACTTGTGAATTAATTACAATCGTTATATTCTCCCACACAACAAAATGGATGCTCATATTTTGATACACTCTCCTTATTTGTTTGCAATGTTTTTTGATCTTTCTCCACTAAACAATGACCACTAACACTCTAAGGCACCACATGTTGTGCATCATCACACTTAGCTCCCTCTACAATCTTTATCCAATCAATTACTTGGCTTAAGCTGTGAGGCTTCAATTCCTTTGGCAAGATACTTAGCCCTGACTTGTATATTTCACAAAATAGGTCAATGCACTTTGAATTCTCTGATTTGACACTCTTGGGTACTTCCAACAAGGCATCCAAAAATCTTGAGAATAAAAAATAGGGTGATTCCCCTTTATGTCTTTTCATCTCATACAATTTTTTAACAAAAGACATCTGATCAACCTTGCTCAAATTTGGTTGATGCTCATCTTGAAGCTCACCATAGTTTTCATATTGTGGTGGTGGGTAAGTTAGAATAGAAGAAGCATTATCATCTTGGTAGAGGTATCTATTGATTGATCCATTGGTTCCATTTGCATGAAATGTGCTAGGAAAACCAACACTAGTACCCAAATTTCCTTTCATCATTGAGTATTTCAAATTGTTCCCAATATCCATTGCAATTTGATATGCTTGATGCAATGTTGCAGGATCTTTATCCCTTAATAGATAGCTCATCTTACTATCAAATGCACCAGGATATACAACCAAACATTCTACATCATTTGGTCTTATACTTTCTGGAATTTCTCTTATTATATTTGAAAATCTAAGGTTAAAAGTTGGGACTAGCTCATCCTCTTCTTTATCAATGCTCATGAACCTTTGTCATATTGATATTGGATCAATTCTTTCACCGAATTGCTCCATGAACATTATTTTAAACTCATCCCGGGAATGTATAGAGGATGATGGTAAATAGGAGAACCAATCTTTTGCATCTCCTTTTAGGGACTGAACAAACAACCTCATGACAACATCCTCGAAATCCAATTCATAATCTCCTATCATATCAACTAAATATTGCAGATGCTTGCTTGCTGATTTAGACTTCTCACCATTGAACTTTGGTATGTTATCTCTAATTTTAGATGGCACAACATTTGGGTAACCACAAATGCTACTGAAAATTTATAGCTCTATTCCTTTCAATACTGAAACCTCTTTGACTTTCCAGGGGGTCTCCCTTATACACTGTCACATTTGGTTCTCCACAAAGATGCATAATTTGATAATGCATTTTCTCACACCTTTTACAAGGCTTATCACATTCACCTTATAATTACACAAGGTAGTTTAAACCTCCTTTACAATTATGATAAGTCTTTACAATGCACATCTCCCATCTCTACTTTTCTTAAGATCCTTTAATAGGTCAAATGCAAAGATACAACATACTTCTCCATGGATTTTTATTCACACTTTAGGAGCATGCAAAATTACTACTACTATTCCCTCCCTTAGTGCTATTTCACCTAATTGGGAACCATTTACATCTAAAGTCTTGAAAATTTCTCATAAATTTCTTGCAAACATATAATATTTTCTTTAGATTTATGAGAATACCTAGAAATTTGTAGTAGTTGTTAACCTTTCTTCTCAAAATTTGCAGATCTGGAACTTTTATGTACTCTTTATTAGGTTCTTTAGTCAGAGTCACCACCTTTGTTCAAATAGGATTAAACTTCAAACAATATTAAGTTCTTTCAAAGGTAAATCTCATTCTAGGTCTTCTCCAACAACGAAGTCACACTTAGATCCTTTGAACTTTGCAACAACTAAAACTTTTCCAGGTCCAAGAACTTCTCAACATCTAAACAAGATATTCAGATTAACCAATAATTGACTCTATGATACAACAATCTGTGACTAGAGAATTAAAATTTTCCCCAAAAAAGTCACCAATTCTATTGGTGTTTCTTCCAACAAAACTTTAAAATCCTCTAAAGAGTAGACAACCCTTATACTCAAGAATGTTCAAAGCTAGTGGCCAACAAATGAGCAAGGATTTTGAGGCCCTTACTCCTACTCTTCAAGCTCTATGAGACCTAGGAGGGTGTTCCTTATAGTGTTAATTTTATTTATTTGATTGAGAACACTTCTTATACATGGATCAATTTCTATTAAGTTCAAATAAACATCATTCACTAAAGGTTTGGCTAGCCTTTAAGTAAATTGCTATTTATTACTAGGAATTAGGCGATACTTCAAATTCACACATCGTAATTGAAAATAATTTTAATATTTTTCATTCTCACTCTGAATCCCTAGCCAAATGCATTACTATCTCACTTATCCTTAAGATTATCTAATGAATTGACTAGTACTTTGTCTATTGGGCTAATGGAATCAAATTTGTAACAACTAGTAATATATCAACCATTTAGCTTAGAAATTGGTAGACTGTTATCATAATACTTTGTAGTATGACAACTCATAGTGTCTAAAACATAACTTCTTACCAAATCCTATGCATTCTCTTACAAACCTATGACCATCTTCAAGTATTTAATCAACTCTTTGAGTTGAAGCAAAAACAAGCCACACATTTAATTAAACAACTGAAGATAAACAAAAATACCATTGATAATTTCATTTATAATTTGCAAGAGAATTACATGGGAGAGTATGTGTGTTGGAACTAATATTTTCTTTCATATCTATAGCTTTTATAAAACTATTTTAAGATCATTACCTATATGACTCATACTATAGACTGTTTACTATTCTATTCATTAGTAATTTTACAAAATGCTTCTTCCTGAGCTAAGCTTCTCACTTAGAATATTGTTTTGAACCCTCTATAATGAGCCTTGAAATCCCTTTTATAGAGCAAGGGAGAAAAATAATCAGGCTCAATTATAGTTACAATTTCATTTCAAAATTAATTTCACCTGCATTTTAGATATTCCCCGAACGGTTAAGTGTAATCATTTGCAAAATAGTGGAAACAAAATTTTACACCATCAGTTGAAGAATCAAACTGATACTACCAAAATAACCATTAGTCATTTTTGAGCCTTTACATTCCACGTCCACAAAAAATTCTTCATGATATCGGCCAAAAGGAAATTGAATTAGTGCAAAAGATGAAAACCCACATATGCAGAGAGAGCAAGAACAATCACCATAGCAATATTAACATCAAAACACAAAAAAATAGAACTAAAGAAAAAATTAACCCCGCTCAATACACATACCCACTTTGTGTCCTCGTAGAGGATGGAGAAGCAAATACTTCTTCATCAGTGCCCTTGTTAGCAAAATAGTAAGTATGCCCACTTGGTGTCTTTATTGAAATTGGAGAAACCGCTACCACCTCTTCATCTGAGTCTTCCAATTTAGTCATAGCCATAAGATATTGGCGGTAACTTGAATCAGTGTCAGCCTCACTTTTTGAAGGATCACTTGAGACTTCAAAGGGAGAATGATGCTTTCCTAGACAAGCTCGGTGGTATTTGTTTTTCCTCACTGCTTCCCTTACATACCTTACAAGCTCCTTTTCCTTAGACTCTACCACTCAGCTCCTCAAATGATAATTACTCCTCACACCAAACCACATTGATTTCTTGCCTTGGGAAACCTTCTTACCCTCCTACTTTGGAGTTGGAACAACTCCAAGTGTGCTCTGCTCATTCTCTGGAACATTGCCTTGGGAATCTTGCAAGCTAATTCTTCTTGACCTCTGTACTAGAGAAGCGAAAAAAAAAAACTTACTCATTTTCACTGAAGAGAAGGTAATAACAACAAGACTTCACAATTGCAGACTAACCCTTCACTAGTTTCTAGAAAAATTCATAGAATGGAAGCTATCACCACTCTCTTCGTATAATTATAAAATTTTAGCTTTTGATTGTAATGGTGAAAATATAAAGCCATCAACCCTCATTTATAGAGAAATTTGATCATGTCGATCATCAATGCTTATTGAAAACCACACAAGTGAGAAAACTATCCATGGTTGGAGGTTGCATCATGACTGTTAATCTCCCAGGTGCATGAAAATCTATGTATTGTCATCAATGATTACAGCAGAGTAATCATTCACATGCATTAGGATCGAACTTGATTTATTCTATAAGCGCCCTTGGCATTGCTCCATCATGCAAAGTAAAATAGCTATCATGCTCACATATCTGGTTTTAAATAATGGCCCTTGATCTCCTAGTGAGGTGGTGCATTGAACAACTTAGATTGATTCAATCATGTTTGAAATTCCACCTCAATCATGCATCAACTCCCTACCAATGATGCTCGGCCAGCTAGGCATCCACACATCCATTTGTGGGCTCTACCATCATCTCCCGAGAAAAGAAAGAGATACATGTGTCATATGTTCACAAACCTTGCCAGATTAAATAAAACATTTTTTATATCTTGCCAGACCCACGGGGGATGGCTGAGATTAACTCTCAACACTCCATCATGACCGTTGATGTGAAACCTTTTGGCATCGAGCTCCACAATAGATACTGGGACCAACATCTTCCAAGGGACATGTGTCGATCACCCACTTTCCCCTCGGATTTTGAGAAACCATTATTTTATTAGCACGTGGTGGGCGGGGGATGATTAGGATCTAACATGCTAATTTGACAGTGAATAATTTGCACATGCAATATAGTTAGTCTTAAAGATGGGGCCATGGCTAGGTCGATGAGATATGACCCTTAGGATTTGTACACTTTAATCACTTTAGCATAAAATATTAAGCCCAACCATAGGAAAATTGAGATAGTAAACTTGTGCCGAATGATCGATGGACCTAAACCAAAGGGTCAGTAAGAATGATGATTTTAATGTCTTGAGATGCAACTTAGGTGACTGAAAACCAGGAGTAACAAGTTAATATAGAAATAAAATGCCTAGGGGTTTATGATGGTGCAAATTTGAAATGAGGGTTTTTAGACCCAAAACCCTAACTCTACCCCTAGACACAAAGGCTCACAAACATGACAAAGCAATAACCTACTCAAGATTTTCGAAAAAATTGGGAGCTCTACAACAACAGTCAGTCTTTTGTAATTGCATAGACTTCTGGAGTTGCTCTGCAACCATTAAAATCTAGGGCTCAAGGTGATGGTGATGAAGAACCCCCTAACAGAGATGTGCTTTAGTCAACTTGTAGGGAAGATCTCCCCAATTTACCTATTTTAGAACATAAAAAAGGGGATGAAAAAGAAGCAGGTATCTTAAAAAATATTGACATTATCTCTACTTCCCCTTCCCCCTAGTCATCACTTGATAGGGGATTTGATGAAACTTAAAAAAAAAAGACCTTCACGACACCCATCTCAAGATGCTCAAACTAATACTTCTCCCATCAATAGAGTCCTTTTTGGCTCTTCAAGTATCAAAGCAACCAACATTCCCAACACTTCTATGTGGTTAGAAGACACTCTTTCTAGAAAAAGAAAAGCAACACAATTGGACATTCCAAAGTAGGACATGGTAGGGAAACTACTCCAAAGAACTCCAAAGCTATTCAAAGAAGTTAAAAACTACTACCAAGTTAATCAACACCACTGGATCAAGAAACCTATGTCTAAAAGTAGCACATCCTATCATATAGAAAGAGGTCAATCAAACCAAAGCTAGTGATTTTGATGTATATAGGATTGATCTAGGACCTCCTACAAGAGACAGTGATGTACAAATTTTTAAAGTCTCTAGAGCAAGGATGGTGGAAAGATCAAAGAAAGAAAAGGAGAGTAAAGATGAATTGAAAAGAAAAAACTCAAGTCCTGACTAATTTCCTAAGATTGGTCTTTAACATCCCTCCTCAACCAATATCTCAAATTGAATCATCCTTGGACCCTTTAACTTTAATTGGGTAAAGAGGTAGTGAGTAGAATGAAAAGTTGCAAGAATTTTGTTAATGATGTGGAGGAGTGGAGTGCTAGATTAGTTGAGAGAGGTGACTATATCATCTCTAAATCCCTCAGGTGTTTGCAAAGGGTGAATGCTTCAAGGTTAGAGATTCAGAGAGAAATAAATTTTGTTGGGAAGGAAGAAAAAACATGGAACCAGTACATGAATGAAATCAAGGCTATGATAAAATTTGGGATGGAGACGCTGGTCATTGAGTAGATTATACTCAGCTTTGCTGATGACCGTTGCTTGATTTTGAGCAAAAGCGCGAAATGGAAACTACAGGTAGTAAAAAAAAGTTCACAAAAGATAAATAGGAAGTACGAGCTAAATGTGATGTAATATTAGAAGAGATTCATACGAACCACTCTCAGATTGTAGTCTAATAGAGAAGGAGATGAAAGTACTGAAAGTTTTGAAGCCTTGAAGGACAGTTTCTAGAAACTGATTGATGGAATTTTCAAGTCATAATCTTTCAACACAGAAAATTTGAGAAGGTTCAGCGAGCTAGACCTTGTCTTGATACATGTTGTAGGTCTCATTAAGTCCTATGATTAGAGAATCAAAGCCTAATTTTACTTTTATGGATTTTCTCTCAACATATTGAATGTCATACTCACTAAGTATCATAACTGATTTAGCTTGTCATTTTGTCAAGGATGCTTCACTGAGAAGATATTCCAATGGATCTATTTTGGAAATAAGATTTATGTGATTATTCAACATGTAGTGTTTGAGTCTTTGAGTAGAAAAAACTATTGCAAGACAGTCACATTCAATAAGACTATAATTGAGTTCATAATCGACCAACGTATAGTTGATATAGTATATTGCTCTTTCCTAGCCTTCATCATCATTTTGTGCAAGTAATTCCCCCAATGCTAACATTGTTGCTGATATGTAGAGTATAAGATGTCCTCCATCAATAGGTGGCATGAGGACTGGTGGTGTTAATAGGTAATCCTTATTCTATTGAAAATATTCTTGAAACTTGTCTATCCACATGAACGACACCCTTTTTTTGAGCAAGTGTTGAAATGGATGAATCTTGATTGCTAATTGGGTGATGAACCTTTAGATTGACTGGAGCCTTCCTTTTAATGTTCGTACCTAACTTAAGTTGGTAGGTGGTGGCATGTCTATTATGGCTTTGAATTTGGCGGGGTTCACTTCAATGCCTCATCTAGAAACAATGTAGCCTAGGAGTTTTCTTGATGTCAACCCAAATACACACTTCTTAGGATTTAGCCTTACTTTGTACTCTTCCAGTCTCTTGAAAATTTTGTCTAAGACTTGCAAATGATCACCTCATGTTAATTATTTGGCTATCAATTCATCCACATAATCCTCCATGAAAGTATGCATGAGGTCATGAAAGATTGTTGTCATGGCACGTTGGTATGTAGCCCAAGCATTTTTTTAGTCCAAAAGGCATGACATGACATTCCTACAGTATGTTACCCATGGAAATGTAAATTCTATCTTGTGTTGATCTTCAGGAGTGATTTTGATTTGATTATATCCTATGAAACCATCCATGAGGGATAGTATCTCATAGCCTATTATCAAGTCCACAATGATGTTAATGTTTGGTAGGGGAAAATTCTCTTTCGGACATGCTTTGTGCATATGTGATACCTCATGTTGGTTTTTTCACTGGAACTAGGTTAGATATCCACTCTGCATAGTCAATGGGATGAATGAAGCCGAAATCCAATAATTTATTTAGCTCAACCTTGACCAAAGGGCAATTTGTGGATGCATCTTTCAGAGTTTCTGCTTAACTAGCTTTGCATCGAGAAACAATGGTAAATGGTGTAAAACCAATTAAGGATCCAGCCCAAGCATGTTGGCATAAGACCAAGAAAAAATTATTTGTCATTTTGTGAAGAAGTCTTGAAAGTCCGACTATTCTAATTCTATCAATGACGCTGCAAAGTGAATGATCCTATGATTTTCCTCTGGACCAATGTTGACTTTCATGGATTGTTCAATGATCATAAGTTATTTCTCTTGGTTAATGGGAATAATGTCTAACCCTCTATCCTTGGGAACCTCAGAGAGGTTTTCACCCTTGGATGCGTCCTTTCTTTTTACCTTTTCATAGTCTAGAGGCACCTTACAATTTTCACCTAGAGACCTTTCATTTTTTATTTTATCATTTTTAGTTTTGTGACTAGAGGGGTGGACAAACCCCTCAAAGTAGGTCGTATGATCCAAGTAAATGCTAAATCCAACTTTGTGATCACTACGAGGGATGCCTTCTTGTAATCCCATAAACTTAGTGATAGCTTCATCATTTTTGAATGTGTTCAAGATATGTGGTCCTTATTGGTCCCAATCAATCAGCTGTGGGTAGACTAAGGGAATTCCATCATTGGTATTATCAAGGTTTAGATAATGGGTGGATAAGGTAAATATGGAGGTATTGTTAGGATCTTTGGTTATGGTGTCATATGGGTCAAGGTTTACGAATATCTCAACTATATTGTAGTCGCTGGAGGTATAAGAGTCTCACTCATATTCAGTAGAGTTAGTCTCAATGTAGTCATTTTCAAGTGTATCAGATGTCTTGTATGTCTCAATATTCTTTGAAGCACTCACTTCCTCATTTGAAAGCACCTTAGTACTAGGAGCGCCTATCTTTATTGGTTTGAACCCTAGTCCTAAGCTCTTCAGTCTTTTATTCACTAGCAAAGTTTCAGTCATCCCATTTTTGTTTGGGCCAAGCCCGTTGTGTCCATCATAACCTCTGTTCTTCATGAGTTCAAAGCCTTTTCCATATTGTTTGGTAGGTATTTTATTAGGTTTGGCTGCTTCTTCTAATTCTTTGTATAGTCATGTGGTCACGTCTTCTTTTTTAATGTCTTCCTTACTTAGCTATCCCCATTTTGTGAAAGTTGTTGTTGGAGATACCTAGATAGTGACCTTAGGTTGTCTCTTTTCTATTGCTAGTTTTTCATATGACTTAGGATATGTAAGCTTGCTGAAACAATAGGATATCTTCATATGGTATTCACCACACTCCTTGTCTTGGACCTAGATTTTAGGATCAGGTGGTGGATTTTGAGAAGTAGATGCTTTAGATAATGTAGAAGGATCAATATAATGGGAGGTTGAAGATGACAAAGTTCTTGATATATTGACACTTGTTGTTCAGGGGTTTCACGTAGATTGCTACAATATTGGAATGGATCAGGATTGCTAATGATAGTAATTTTGGTGTTGTTGTAGGGAAATTTTAGGCACTAATGATAGGTGGATGGAATGAATTTCATGGCATGAATCAATGGTCAACTAAGGAGGAGATTGTATGGGAGATCAAGGTCCAAGACTTGGAATGTGGTATCCAATGTTGTGGGTCCAAATCAGATGGGTATTGTTATGACACCCTTGGAGGAATGTTATTCATCGTCATAGGATTTTATAATAATTCTCTTTATCGTGTCCACACAAGCTTCAGAGAAACCCAATGCCTTAACTAGTTTTAGAGTACAAATATTTAATCTTGGTCCACCGTCTACCAAAATTCATTTGATTTTATATTTATGGAAAAATACTTCTAGGTGCAAGGGGTGATTATGAATGGAATTTTGGTATGAGTATTCTTGGTTTGAAAAGGTGATGTGATGGGTATTCACCAAGTATCCCACCATTTCCTGGAAGCAATTGAAATCAAGGTCTATTGGGATAGAAGTGTCTTGTAAAGCTTTTTCAAGGATAGCTTTATGCTCCGGAGAGATACGAAGCAACTCAAGGATGGATATTTGGGAAAGCATCCTCTCCAAGTGGTCTAAGATGTTGTATTGAGACTTTTTTGGTTGTTTAGGGTGATCACCTTGTATGGTCACCTTGGTTTGACTCACTACACATTCAGATGGATTTTTAATGTGATGGTATTGACATAGTTGTATGCAGCTCAGATATGGTTTATGGTGGTGTATTTGAAAGTAACAGTGGTATAATTGGTGTGATTATTAGCCTTGTTACTTGAACTATAGGGATTTCCTTTGTCATGGTCTTGCAATGAATTCTTAAAGATGGTATGATAATTAATAGAGATTTGTTGTTGACCATCTACTTCTATGACACTATTTTCAATTAAGTCTTGGACTATGTTTTTCAATTGTCTACATGTCAAAGTTGAGTGTCCTTTGACATGGTGGTAATAAAAAAATGCATTGTCATCCCACCACGATGGTTTAAACTGTCCTAGATCATAAGGTTTTACCTCAGGAAGTTGTATGACTTTTGATTGCAAGAGTTGTTTGAGGATGGATTCAATTGGCTCCCCTAAGCAAGTGTACTTGCTTCTTGTGGGAAATCTCCTTTGAGGTCTTTGTTCTTGTGTGTTTTAGAGGGAATTGGTTGTTTGTGGTAGGTTTTTTGATGTATTAGGCCCTTTAATTGTGATTGTAGGACCAATATGTATTTCCTTCACATCAAGGACTCCATCGTTTGTGACATTTTTATTATGGGCCCAATATTTACTTTTTTCATTTAATGTACCTTGGGAATTTTGTGTCTTATTGTATGTCTTTATTTCCCATTTTCCAATGAGGGCCTTCTCAAGGATGGTACCTTTTTCCACTAGATTGGAAAATGTTGTGCAACAATGGGATTGTAGTTGAAATTTTAATTTTGTGGTCAATATTTCTACAAAAATGACAACATTTTTCTTCTTAGGAATGTCAACAAGACATCACTTAGCCAAGCTCCTCCATCATTGGAAGAAAGTTACAAATAACTCACCCTCTTCTTGTTTTGTGTGACATAAGGTGGCAATGGTGATGTCATTTTCAATATTATAGGAAAAGTGAGTAATGAATTTTTTGGCTAGGTCATCCCAAGTTGGTATGCCTATGGTAGATGGGTGAACCATTCTAATGCTTGTCGTATGAGACTCCTAGGAAGTAGTCTCATAAGATATGTCTGTTCAGATGCAGTGTCTATCAAGGCCATGTGAAATTCTCTTACATGTTCAATGGGATTTCCTTTTCCTCTATATTTGGGTAAACTTGGCATAACATAATTATGAGGAAATGGAGGCATGTATAAGCTGCTATCAAATGGATACATGCATAATTATTGTGTTGAGTAAGTCTTCTTGCTCGATAATGTCACGGTTTCCACTTGTTTTTGCAAGAAAAGCATTTGATTGGCTAAGAAATCATATTGGGTGAGTGACATGTCTATGACATTTATAACTACATTGTGATAGGGACCCATATTTGTGTTATACAATCCAATATGTTGGTAGGATGAGTTGGTGTTTACATGTGGTATGTTTGGAATGTTATGGGTATAGGATGGGATTTTATTTTAGACATGTGGAGTTTGAGTTTGAATTTGGGGAATATGAGTTAGTATGTGTGAGGTGTTCATATTGAATTGCATCTAAAATGGATTTAGAGTATTTTGACCTTGCATGTATTGATTTTTGTTGATGGAAGGGCCCTTGTGGGTTGGTTTTTTGGGGAATATTTGTGTTGGGACCTTGTGACATGTTGGTGTTGAAAGTGTGTCTTGGCACCATAGATATGAATCCTTATCCTCTTGTTTTTACCTAAAGGATTTGATGAAGTATTCATGGCACTAGATGTTCCAAATGGACTAGATGTATTGCCAAAAGGTTGTGACATGGGTTGTTTCATTGATTGTATCATATCTTGTGTCATGCCTTGTGTTCCAAATAGTGTCATGCGGGTTATGGTGGAATCTTGAGTTGAACCTCCTAGTGGCAAAGAGACATTTATTTGTGGGATCTTGGAACCAATAGAAATGGATGTGTCATATCCTTGACTTTATTTCATCCCTTTGTTTGGTGTTGGTTCTCATTTAAGTGTATTGATATCAAATCCATGGGGAAGTTTAGCTCCACTATGAAAAATTTTCGCTAAGAATCTTTGAGGTTATAATGCCAGTATTGCATCCATAAATCTTGCAACATTGGGGTCTTGGGAGGGTGCCTCTATTTCTTCCTTAGTTATTTCTTTGGTGTTGTAATTGTCAAAAGGAGTATGTGGTTTAGGTGCCTCATTGGATGAAGACCCAAGGTTCAATTTTATAGTATATTTTTAAAGGTCATCATCGTTTGGGAAGAAATCCATTTCCTTTCTCTTCCTTTGTAATCTTGTTTAGACCATAAAAGGACTTACAAATGTGAGAGGTAGGATATGAATCCTATAAAATGACAATGCAAAGGTATGGCCTAAATCTAAGGTGTGCAACCTATGCTATGTTTTTCTTTTGGATTTTTCAAGATATAAAAGATGCCAAGTGATGGGGAACCAAGATTAAACATGCAAAGTGACAATAGCCAAAATTGAAGTGTAGTAATGTCACTATAATAAAAAATATATGGACTGCCTAGGACTAAGATATGACAAATGTGAAATGGTGTTGGAAGTAAATGATAATATGAACTAAAATGATGACTATTGTTATGACAATTAAGCACCTTTTGGTAAACCTAGGTTAAAGTCACTAACCAAACTATGATAGCCAAGGTGACAAATTAGATTTTCAAGACCTCAAGGATGAAAAGGACTAAAATGATGACAATTTGATGAGGTGGCCTAAAAATAGACTTGTGAGTTTAAAGAACCAACCTAAGGATAAAGGACTAAATTGAACAAAAGATAAGGTCAAGGTAAAATTGGAATTTGCAACTATGGTCTGCTCTAAAGTCTGATGAATTTCCAAAGCTAGGGTATACCACAAGGTGTATGCAAGATAATAAATGACCTAAAGTTTGACCTATGACAAATGAAACTAATAAAAAGGTGAGTCTATGGATGGAATGAAATGGAAGAGTTGAATATTGAAAATCTATGGTTTGACAACAAGAGTGCAGTCAAGAATTGATCAAAAATTAGATTGTTCTAGAATTCCCTAAAAAAATTAACTAGCAATTACGGTGTTTTGAGTGCCAAATGTGGTGTTCTGAGTAGAAATTGTGGTGTTATGGTTTTATAAGTTATGGTGTTTTGGGTAGAAGTTGTGGATAATAGTTTTAAATGTGGTGAATAACTAGTTTTGGTCCTAATTTGACTGATTTTGACTAAATTTATTTTTTTGTGAAATTTGTTGGCAAATACTGCAAATAGTTTGAAAACAATTGTCTTGGTTGGTTTGAATGTCAAAGTGTGTAATAATAATGTGTATGTTTAGAGGTTAGTCACCTCAAATTTCCATAGTTCTAGCACAAATTGAGGACAATCCACACACATAAAACACTTGTTTATCCTATGGTCAATGTCTAATGGAAGCACTCTTAGGCCCATGCTAGGAATCTTCTTCGATGCAAGGGAGGTACACCCTTTTAGGTTATGTATCACCTTTTGCCTATGATAGTGGATGGATAAGGGTCTCCTGGAATGGAAGGACAACCCAAATTACCCTCTCCTTGGAAAGTTACAAGTGTGAACAAGTAACTTATGCTAAGCCAAGGATTCTCGTCTCACTCAAGGGAGCCAAATTTTGGGTGTAAGAATCTTCGAGGTAAGATGCACATCCCCTACACTAAAATTCTGCCAAAACTCAATCAAAAGGGTGGCCTCTAACTAGTTTTTCTTTTAGTCACAACTCGGGGACATAACTCCTAGCAAGTGGAACGATTGGGTGACAAGGCTATTTGGACTTGGGTTTCCCCTTATCCTTTTATATACCTGTGGATTTAAAAAATCCCTCGAGCTCCCTTCAGGTTGATATACTATTTTTCTTTGCTTCTACCCATGCCCCATACATTTGAACATCCTTGGGGCCATTTTTTAAGAACTTTTCCCGTTGTCGCCACATGTTCATCATGTGCTCCTCACAAGGATTTGTTCCTTCACTCCTCTTCTAAGCCCCACCATGCTTCCATGTGTCAGCATCATGGGAATTTGAAGCCTGCTTCCCTTCACTTCTCAACTGAGCTCTGCTTGCCTACCATGTAGCATCATTCCGCGTACACTTTTGGTAGACCCAATAGTCAGCGCTAGCAATGAAGACATCTCCATGTGTCTTATCTATGAGGATTTCATTGAAAGGAAGGAAATGATGAACAACAAGCCCCACCATATTTCCAGGTGTCCTAACTAGCTCTATGGGTGAGCGACACATGTTTGCACGAGGTTCTGCTGCTTCTACACTTGGACCATTGCCATCATTTGTAGAGGATGCATCTAGCTCGAGGGTGACTATGTGCTATGGCTCAAAATATTTTTCTATTGCAACAACCTTAGGAAATCATTGCTCTAGGCATCATTGATCATGATGAAAGAATATTTTGTCACTGGTTTTCTAGCAGTGGGATTATTTTCTTTATATACTACTTCTTCCTTCCAAAAATTAGTTCAAAACATACAAAAAAATTGGGAAAGACACCAGGCCTTTTGTGCTATTTTTAGATTATTGTATAAGACTCACAGACTATGCCATTGTTATTCCTTTCTATTTCTTAGTTATTTGAAAAAACATTATACCATGCCATTATTATACTAAATAGTTTATTTGTAGAACTTATATGATTTCAATATAATTTTGCAGATTTAGACCATGTCTTGGAATCTTCTTTTCATTAAATGTGTATGGGAGTTATTTTATGTTATTGGATAAATTATTTAGGTTTTCATCTTTGATTTTTGTTATTCTGGGACATGCAAATTGCTGAACGAACTCTTAAATCACATCCAAAAGATAGATTTACTGTGCCTATACCTACATCTTGGTGTATCGCCTTAGTTAGATCTTTATTTTTTATATTTTCTTCCTTTTCCCATTCTAAAACCCTAATTATAGAAGAATCCAACTTCTTTAAAAATCTAGAGGTCACTTAGTTTAGCGCAATTAGTGGCCCCATTAACTGAGTTTCCCATAAGGTTGCTGCTTGTCAATTTTTGGCATCAACAATTTCTTTTTCTAGCATACCCAATGGGACTACTTAAATGTACCTAAACCTAAAGTGGGTGTATGAGCCATTAGTCTATTACTAGATCCCAAACATTGAATAACCCTGGTTTGTTAGTGCCACCACTAGGAACAATACAAACTGGAACCCATCCAGTGAACGTTCTGATCCCTCCACCATCCATGTTTCCAATTGCTAACAAAAAATATGTGGCATGGGATGGAAAAAGCCCCCTTATAGCACCAGTAGCACTCACCATTTGGGCCCCTATCCTGACCTCTGCTTTAAAATCTATACCAAAATTCATTGGGGATGGCTCGAAAACACCATCAGAACACTTGTAAGATGTGAAGGATGTATGTTTGGTGCATGGAGTCACCAACCAAAATATAGCACTAAGGTTGCTCACAACCTCTTTCATGGGTAAGGTGCTAGATTGGTACCACACTTTAGAAGCTAACACTATCAGTACTTGGGATCGGCTAGGAGATCCTTTCTACGAAATATTTTTGAATGATGGAGACCGGTCTTCCCTATATCGTCAATTAACAACCATAAAGTGGGCCCCATATGAAGTCATGACTGACTTCAATGCCTAGTTCCATACAACTTGGAAAATGATTCAAGATGTTATCTGCCCGCTAGACAAGTTGGCATTCATGTTCTACTTGAAATCCATAAATGTCGACATCTTGATGATGATCCAGTCTCTTGGTGGAACCACTCTATCAGATGCATAAAACATTGTTGTCAAAGAAGAGAACGACCTAATCGATGTTGGGAAGCTGTTGCCTTGGCCTCCTATGCCTATATTTCTAGAGATAGTAGTTTCCACCCAGGAAGTAACATCTACCAGTGTGCCTGCTCCTCCTTAATCCATGTACACATATCTGGGTGCACCACAGAATGTCACTTCCACATATGGCTCTTCAAAAGATTAGATGAGAGATGTCAAGGAGTTGTTGTGGAATATCTCAAATGAAATAACTACCATCAAGTGGAACTAGTCTACATCTCCAAAGCCAACCTACCAAAATTATCAAGGTGAAAGATCTTCCTACCAGAAAAACCAGTTCCAAGAAGGCTCGCACACAAATATGTAGGCTTAAACAACCAATAAAATAGTGCCAGTTCCTACTCCACTACAAAGTGCTAACCCAAGCTCAAGCGGAGAGTTGACAGTGGGGAAAAACATCTCGCCGATGACATCAACCCCTGGTGCTTCCCCTGTGGTGATGCACATATGCCCCAAAACTTACCATGCAGAAACCTACAACAAAAGGTGGTGGAAAAATGCAATTAAGGCACAATGTCAGACCCTGGAGGTAATGTATATACCTCTCCACAAATGGGAAATGTGGTACTCACCGTGCAAATGTAAGGGATGTTCCTGGAGCAAGAAACAAATATAGCTCTCGAACACACACTCTTCTCATGGATGGAAGAAGAAGAGGTGGTGTTTGAAAATGATGCATCCACATCGAAAGCCCTGCAAGTGAAGTTTGATTACAACACTCACTCAAAGCTCAAAGAGGATATTCATGGGTGAACTAGTCATCTCATAGCCCAAAAGTGCCTCCGACCAAACTTGTACTACCCCCATAGTTACACAATAATTTCAACCACATAGGGAAATTGTTATAACTAGGGCTAAGGAGTAGAAGCCTTCAAATCAACCACCATTTAATGTGGTGGAAAAATTGAAAAAATCCTCTGCTAATGTGTCCCTTTGGGATATCTTACTATTCTAGAGCAGAAATCATTGCTACAGAAGGCCCTACTCACTAGTACACAAACAACAATATATGACTAAATAAACTACTAAAAATTACATATAAATGACTAATTTTGGTCATGTGACAATTAGTAGTTTATTGCCGGTCATTTATAACGCAACCAAATTTATGACTAAACTATTTTAGTCATTTATTTGGTCATTGATTTAGTCATTTATTTGGTTATTGATTTAGTTATTAATTTAGTCATTGATTTAGTCGTTAATTTAGTTATTGATTGTTATTAACTGGTCATTTATTTAGTCATGGTAGTGATATTTAATCATATATTTAGTTATTAATTTAGTCATTAATTGTTGTTAACTGGTCATTTATTTAGTCATATATTTAATCATATATTTAGTCATTACTTTAGTCATATATTTAGTCATTTTGTCATATTTAGTCATTAATTTAATCATTACTTTAGTCATATAGTTAGTTATTAATTTAGTCATTTTATTTACTGGTTTCCATTAATTGGTAATAAATATAATCACGAAATAAATAATTTATTAAATACCATAAATTTTATAATGCAAAACTAACATAATATTAAATTTGAACTAAAACATAAAAGTAAATAAAAATATTGCATATGCGTATAAGCTACAACATACTAGAATTAAAAGATTGATTCAACATCATGATAAATAAAGGTAATCTACCATAAAAAAATTTAATGCAAATATATATCAATATATATATATATATATATATCAAGTTATAAGATGTCAAAGTTGTCTAAGAGTTTCCAAGTCTTTCAAATATACTATGATAATTAAGATCCCTGAACAACATATTCAAAATACTGCATAAAGCAGTGAGCCAAGATGTCTAGCAACTAGTACATGATAAATATGTTCGATTGTCATTTTTTGCAAACATTTTAGTGGCCACTATGTGAAGGTTCCCTCTTTTTTTTTCAGACGAACAATTCTATCTATTTTGTCTTCATAAACAAGGGGTATGTTACTTGTGACCTTTAAAATGTTTACATTTTGATTTGCATCTCTTGTTCCTTTCAAGTTGACTCCATGTACAATAGATAGGGAGTGGATCTGCCCAATGCCCACAACATCACCATCTAATGGATCCAACACCTTAACTTTATCCCCTTCTTTGAGTTTATCAATACATTCCTGCAAAAAGAAAAAAAATAACACATTTTATTACATAGGTATTGATTAGCCTTGTTTACATAATAAAACAACCATTACTTACTTAAATAGTACTTGTATGTGTGTTAAAATAATTGTAAAAGGAAAATTTCAAAAATAATTGCAATGATACCTCATGAATGTTCTAACCTGAAAATTACCTTAGCAATCTCACATTTTTGTTGATCAAGAGGCCTGATAGTCTAGATGATTATTATCATCCATAGGGTATAAAGTCATTAGAAAAAGAATGGGAAAGAGGGATTAAAGTAAGCATAGATTCTAAGAACCATTCATCAATCTAATTTACTAAAAACCCAAAACTCATAGCAGTGCTTACAATGTTATTATTAGCTTTATGCTAATCAAATACAAAGGCCACAAATATAAACACTACATTACCATGCAACTTTTTTGGGCATATGGTTTAAATTATGTTAACTTGAATCTTGCAAGGTCAATAAAAAAGGATGCACAAGGTAGCCAAAATAAATCCAAAGCATGACATTCAACTTATATTATATTTGATCTATAGTAATCCTTGGAAGATATGTTAAGAGTTTTTATGATGTTCAAAAGTTGCACTTCATCCATGTTCCTACTAAACTTGCATAAAGGCTTCTAGCGAATTTTTATGCATGAATAACGTAAACTAATAAAATTGTATAGTTATCTCTTTAGATTATAGCAGCTACATGCAGCTCAATCAATATCTCATTCAGACAAATAAAAAATTGTAACATTTAATATTCAATACCATAGAAAATAGAAAATACGATAAAATGTGTTCACTAAGGTCATCACAGAACTCACCGTGTTTGGAGAAGCAAGCTGCTTTCCCCTCAACATACTAGCAACTGATCTCTTTACAAACCCATTCTCATCAGCTGCTTGTGCATACACATCAGCAATTTAAATATCAACAAGCATTCCATATTAACTATTGTTCAATAACCTTATTACAAACCTGCCTTATAACATAGAAATCAAGAGAAAATTACAAAACATACATTTTTTCCAAAGTGTGAGGAGTCAAAAACTAGGAAAAAAGAATTTTTTATCCAAAACCTGTGGATGATAGTTAATTTTTGTTCAAAATTTCAATTCAGCTTATAAACTCGAAATTAACATTTTGACAAAATGGTTTGACCAGGGATAGGGTTGGTTTCCATCCACACATAAGGAGATTAGTAAAAAAGGATGCATAAGGCAGCCAAAAATAAATCCAAAGCATGATGTTCAACTTATATTATATTTGATCTATAACAATCCTTGGAAGATATGTTGAGTTTTTATGACGTTCAAAAGTTGTACTTCATCCATGTTCCTACTAAACTTGCATAAAGGCTTCCAACAAATTTTTATGCATGAATAACATAAACTAATAAACATGTATAGTTTTCTCTTTAGATTACAACAACTACATGCAGCTCAATCAATATCTCATTCAGACAAATAAAAAATTGTAACATTTAATATTCAATACCATAGAACACAAAAAATATGATAAAATGTGTTCACTGAGGTCATCACAGAACTCACCGTGTTTGGAGAAACACGCTGCTTTCCACTCAACATACTAGTAGCTGATCTCTTTACAAACCCATTCTCATCAGCCTTCTTGTGCATACACATCAGCAATTTAAATATCAACAAGCATTCCATATTAACTATTGTTCAGTAACCTTATTACAAACCTACCTTATAACATAGAAAACAAGAGAAAATTACAAAACATACATTTTTGCCAAAGTGTGAGGAGTCAAATAATGGTGATATATGTTTGGTTGTGCTTAGGCAGATAAAGTTTGCATTTGTAATCATCTTATGCCATTATGAAAGGTTGGGAGAAGTTGTAAAGGAAGTTGATCCTAATTAATGATGTTGAATGAGTGTTTTGAAGAATTTGAAGGAGATTGGAACTCTTATTTCAAATGTTTGTGTTGGATAATGTTACAATGAGGCATATAGTTTAATAAGTGTGTCAAGGTTTTGATTTCTCTCTTGGCTTTGCATCATCTCCATGTATGCGAAAATGTAACTTATTTCATCCTTCTGATGGCTTTATTGACTTGCTTGTTTATAACAAACATGTCTGATGTAGAGCTAAGAGAGAAAACAACACCTTGACACATTTATTTAACTATATGCCTCTTTGTAATAGTTTCCAACTCAAACATCTGAATTAAGAGTCCCAAACTCAGTCAAGTTCTTCAAAACACTCAGTCAACGCCATTAATCAAGATCAGCTTCCTTTACAACTTCATTCAATGGCACATGATGGTTGCAAATACAAAATTTGTCTTTAGAAGCACAATCAAAACATGTTACCTTGCATTGAGTCAAAATAACAAATAAATACTTTTACAACATCTGCCCTTTCATTATACCATTAGTTCCCTATGATTGTCCTTCAAGGTATAACAAAGACACTCTTTGATTACAAACACAAATTTGGATATCTAAGACCAATCAATCCAATCTATACTTGATACACCTTCATATGAGTTGACATAACAAGATCACATTCATTACACAACCTGTCAAATCATCTTTTTTCCATTCTTTATGACTGTCTATTAAGTGTGCTACAATGGCTCTCTTAAGTCACAACCTTAACTTCATCTTCCCAAACACCAAAGGCTGAGCCAACACTTTGAGCAACATTGCTAGACTTGAAACAACATGAACAAACCCTTTTTTTTCACCCCAAGAACTCAGTTAAGGAGTGCTTCCTCCATTACTCTTCCCTATTCCTACTAGGTCTGCCATAGGTCTGACAGAGCTTCCCTTCAAACACAGTCCCTCAATACTGACTGTAAACAACCTTTAAGGTGCCCTTCTCATGTATTAAAACATATCAAAGACTCACCATAAGTTGCTTGAAGAAAAATGCACAAATTCACATCTTCTGGAGAAGAGTGTCCATACCTTTTGTATTCATAGGCAAGTTTGGGTGTGCAAATGATCTCATTCATCTTATTATTATGTAATTGTGTTTGTAAAGGTTGCAGGTACACTTCATACGAGAGACAAACACTGCATTGGATTGTACCAAATTCTGGGTAAGTAATACTACAAGATAATTATTACGAACATTGTAATTCATAAGTTTCCATCAAGTAGGCAAGTTGCATTCAAGGGAGCTTGCTAAGGTAGAGGCATAAACCTAATTAGTGAAGTTCACAGTTTGAACTAAGTTACTAATGTGGATATGGGTAAGAATTTTCCTTTGGTCCTTGTGTATACTACGACTTGAGCACATTCCTACAAGAAATAATACTAAAATGTAAGAAAATATTACAAATATAAAACTTATTGACAAAATTATATATGATAATCAATATGCCCGTGTGTAAACAAGAAGAGAAAAAAAATGGGGTGTTGGATTCCAACAATAATGCACCCAATACAAAGATATCCTTATATGACCACGAAACCCTACTCTATTCAACATCTGCTACTGTGAATTGAAGCAATTTTTTAAAACCCTGCTATATTCAACATCGGCTATTGTGAATTGAAACATTTTTTTACAATCCTTCCCTATTCAAAATCTGCTCTGCAAGAATAAGAACAGTTTTACAAGAAAACATCCTATTGCAAAAGTTAAAGAGATACTCAAGACTCATCCCTAACTAGTCCATTACAAGGATAGTATAATCTCCTTCAATACCAAACGATCTTAAATTTAGAGCTCTAGTTCCTCCAATTAGCAGCTCATAAATCTCAGATTTGTATAAAAGTTGTGGATGTTTGGTCTTCAATTCTTCAAGTTTAATGGCAATTTCCTTGTTTTTCCAAAATCTGATATTTAATAATTCATTTTGGCATAGTAGCATTTTTATTTTCTTTTCCCCTTCATTATATTGATGCCCATCTTTCAGTATAGCTGGGTTTAGAAAGATAATTTTATAAGTTATCAATATTTTTGTGCTACAGGGGAAAGAATACACTCACAAAAGAGACATACATTCTCTCCTTTGATCCTTGTACATGCACTGTGTTATAGGGTTGGAACAATATGCAACCAAAAATAATGTGAGCAAAATTTTTTGTCTAAGTGATTTCTCCACAGAAATGAATTTGTGTATAAACTTAAAATTTAAGTGTAATTTCTACTTTAAATTCCAACATGCAACTTTGTCTAGTAGTGGCTATCAGACAACCCTAACATACAATCATAACCTTTTATTGAATATATATACTATGCTAAAATTGTTTTTCTTAAAGGTTTTTCCCTATCATTTATAAGCAACCAAGGAAAATACCAGAACCAAAAAAAATATTGTGTATATTATAATATGTGCACATGTTGACAAACATATATGTTACAACATTACAAATAGGATTCTAAGTAAACTAGAGGGTATAGTGCTTGGCATAATTATTTTCAATATTTTATGCAAAAAATTACATGGTTGACAACGATGCTTAAAATGCACTCATTTCACATACCAAACATTTTAGATTTAAAAGCAATCATAAATGAATCTAATATACAATCCTAGTTGTGACCTATGCTCAGACCCAAAGCAGCCAAAATTAAAAATTAATCTAAAGGTTTCATAGCACTCACCTCAATATTATGCACACACTCCTTGAATTCAACATAATCATTGTCAACATTGTCCTGAAGTTGTGTAGCTTTACTGAGAGCACTATTGACAGGGTCTTTTCCTTTTCGTTCTGCTTTCATATAATTGTAAGCACCCCAGCTAGTAACCTAAATGCATGAGATCACACCAAAATTCAGCTTGAAATCTAAATGCATTAATGAAACAGCAAAAGCAGCTTCCTTATGTAGTCCGATGGATAAAAATAGTTTAGAAAAAGTTTTCAATGCAAACTTGGTAAAGATTGTTCCCTAATTCAGCTACCCTTTTTGTATAACATTGAATGGTTTTCAATTTTAGAGCCGAGATTCCCTTTAAGTTAGTAAAAATAGCGAGGACAAACCCTTATACTAAATACAAAGCTCCCAAAAAAATGATACAAATATATGTGCTTACGTATACATGAAAAAAATACTGTACAAAACATGATACTAACACATCCATATTTCAAATTGGAAAATACATATTGATCATGTTAAAAAAAAATCAGATTTGTCAATGTTTCAACATTCAACTTACATCAATAATTATCATGTTAGAATAAAAACTTACTTATTCCAATATAAGCCATATCACACAATGAAAAACAATAATCCCAAAAAAAAAATGGAGGATAACTTTTGCAAACATATGAAATAGAGTATACACAATAGCACACCCTTGCAAAAGTCTGAGATAAGCATTTTCCCCTCTCCAAAAAAAAAGGTACAAATATATGTGTTTATGTATACATGAAAAAAATACTGTACAAAACATAATACTAAGACATCCATTTTATAGGATCTCCTCTACGCAATGAAAAACAACAATCCCAAAAAAAATGGAGGATAATTTTTGCAAACATATGAAACAAAGTATACACAATAGTACACCCTTGCAAAAGTCTAAAATAAGCATTTCCCCTCTCCAAAAAAAAAAATACAAATATATGTACTTATGTATACATGAAAAATATATTGTACAAAACATAATACTAAGACATCCATATTTCAAATTGCAAAATACATATTGATCATGTTAAAAAAAAATCAGATTTGTCAATGTTTCAACATTCAACTTACATCAATAATTATCATGTTAGAATAAAAGTTTTTCCATATAAGCCATAAAGAAAGCTAAATAGAAATTATGAACATGGAAAGAGAAATAGAATAATTAAGTATAGAGATTCCAAGTCAAGAAAAAGAAAGTATTGGGTAAGACCACTCATGTAGAAGGGAGTAGAAGGCAGATTCCATTGCTTTGAAAAGGTTGTATCAAGTTGTGAGCAAACTGTGCACTTCTAGAAAGCTCGATTGGAGACTTTGAAGCTGAAATTTGTGGATTTAGAAAGTACAAAGCAATAGAAATATTTAAGGCATGTCTTATCTATTTTGATTTCATTTATTTCATGATTATTTTAATATATGAAATCTAAGCATTTATAGTTAAAAGAAATATTTATACATAAGAATGTATATCTGTGCATATAAAATGATACAGCTGAATTTATTTACCTGTAGCTATATCATTTAAATCTTCATTTTTGTTTGTGATGGATAGCAAAGAATATTATTCTAAATTAGGCATATTCATGAGATGGAAATTTAAGCATTTTCTAAGAAGCTACCCAACTCAAAGAAAATAAAAATCATATCAGAAGTGACATCACTAAAATGGAATGAAGACCAAAGGTATTTTTACCAATTTGTATTGTTATAGTTTATTTTTTATGCCATCTGCAAACAGGAAATGCATTGTTGGAGTTTGGAAACCACAGATTTGAGGAAAATAGACCATAAGTATAGAGCTAAACTTTGAAAATATGATATCTAAAATTGGGTGCTGTTATGCCAGTCATTCTTCCAACCTGAAATTTGTTATGAAATAGAGTATACACAATAGATTTGTCAGGGGCCATCAAAATCATGCTGTTGCTTCTGCTCTCTAAACTAATATATGACCAGTTTCTTGTGTTGAATTGGTTTGAGATCTTCATTTTAAAAACTATTATACATTCTATATGGATTGTGGAAAACTATTATACAGTCACTCATAAGGCCTTGGTGCTTATTTCCCTCATTCTAATTCTGTTATAAGTACTGCAAGTAACATAAGTAATTGCCATTTATGAAGCTCATAGAAATAAATCAAAGCCTTGAATACAAGTGATCTACCCAATGTTGGGAAAATTATCTTAGAGATGAAGTCGTCAGGGTATATTTTAGATAGAAGGGCAGGATCAATCAATACATATGAGTAGGGAGTATATGTGACAGCTTGAGCCAAAATAGTGATTTGGAAAAGGATAATCTGTCAAAAAACTGTAAATAATATTTTGATTCAAGAGCAATCTATGAAAGCTATTGTAAATAGTCAAGGAAGTTAAACATTTTTATCCATCGATGTATATTTGTAAGGTCATTGGTACATGTAACTACACTTTTGTCTTGAAATGATGAGACTGAAGAATTTAAGGAAAAAATGTCTGAAGGCAGGCACTTGTGGGATTCTTTTAAGACAGAGTTGGAAGTGGCAGTTGCAAGGTTACAAAATGAGAATCGAATTAAAGGCCTATTACAAGAGAGAAAGCACAAATAGTTGCATACCCTTCTGAGGCCAAAAATGAGCTACTCTCTTCAGTCATAAGTTTCTTCCTCAATTTTTTCTCTGCAAATTTCTATGTGAGTTCTCCCAGTTTCTCTCCTCATTCTTTTCTCTACTCTGGTTCGTATGCCTAACATGTTTCAACACCCTCCATTGTAAAATAGAAATGGAAAACAAAACTTGGTGTATTTAGCTACCCTGAGTCCCAAAAAATTGTAGGCCTATCCTCTTCCATGTAATTCATACCTAATTTAAAAAGCCAATGAAAGAAATTAAACAGGGTTTAAGGATTTTTCTTTTTAAGTGGGCCATTTTTTACCTATATTGTGAAGAGGAGAATGATGATGATGGAGAAATAATAGAAAGGAGGGCATATGATTGTTGTGCAACTCTGTAAATTGAATCCCTCCTTAGAGCTGCCAATGCCATCTCATTTTTTTTTGTTCTCAAATTATTTAAATCTATTTATCATGATATTTGTGCAAGGGAAGATTCATATCCAGAATGCTCAACTTGTGGGGGAAGGGGTCAAGTGATGCGAATGTTGTGTAGAAATGGCAGAAGCTGCAAATGGGGGCTCAAATTGGTTGAGCAATCTCAAATTATAAACCCAAATATGCACCAGTGCACCTGCACTCTCCCAGGCCTCACAAGGTTCTCCATGCAAACAGAAAAGAGACAGAGCATCTTTCTAGCCCAGCAAAAGCAATTGATAAAATTGAGTAAAGTGGTTTCTGGGGTAATGGAGCTATCTCTGGTTGTGAAAAGAGTTTTGTATCCTGCCACTTGAAATAGTAAATTCTCCAAATTTGTTGTGGACCTGTCATCATCTAATATCTACATAATTGATTTAGATTACCTCAGAAGTTGTTGTTGCAGCTGCATACACACATCTTCCAAATTTTGAAACTCAGGTCTCTTCCTTTCAATAACATTATCCCACAACATCTCTAGAAATCCTTTCACATTTGCAGACTGTGAAATAGTGATGGAAACCAGGGTTTGAAAATAACCTGATAATCTGACTGTGAAACAGTGATGAAATATTTTTGGATGAAATGTTAAGTGGAGACAATCAAAGAAAGCTTCAAAAACTTAGTTGAAGAAAAGATATAGATAAGCAATTATCTGTATAAGATGAATCTTTGGCATGCAAGAAACCATATATTGTCTGAGATACCAAAATCAAAATCAGCTTTCGCCATTACAATTTTGAGCAAAACCATCTAATTTACAGTTAAATCAGAGTCTGAATTATCCATATAAAAAAACCATTTTCTTGAAAGCAAGACTTCTTTTTGCGAAAAATCCTTCTCCTTGTCAATTTTACATTTTAACCACCAAAACCATAGAGGGTTCTTCCTTGCCTCTTAAGCGCATACACAACATCCATGGCAGTAACAGTTTTGCACCTAGCGTTTGCAAATAATCTAGCTATTCATTCCCATCAAATAAACAAAATTATGACAGATTTTAAAATCAAAGAATGAAGAAAATTACGGTGAGACTTGAGCATAAGGAAAAAATGTATAAGACTGGGAAAGCATTATGCATAAGACTTTTGGGGAAAAGTGTAAACCTTACAAGGGATAAATACTTGAAATCTATCCCATATTCCCAAATTTACTGACCCCCATCTTGTGAAAATACAATCCACCGCCAAATTTTGTGGCAATTCAAACCAAAAGCATACAACACAACATCCGTAGGTAGAGAAAGAACAAAAAAAATCTTGAGCACGCCCCTTGTCTCCTCGTAAATGTGGTATGCAAGGGGTACGCCGAAGAGGTGTGGAATGTCAATCAGTGAAAAATTTAGTCTATTTTTTGCATACATTCATGTAGTACATGAGGTCGGTTGGTAGGCCAATTGCCAAATGATGTTGTCCCTACAAACGACTATGCCCAACTGAACCAATCTCTTTGCCCCTATTGAGAAAACATTCTGATCAAATTTCGTGGGGCATTCCACATGGCCACATCCCATTGAATTTCCCAAATATTCACCAAGATTTAAGTTCCTACGGGACACAGTATTCCCCTATAGTGCAGGCCTTGCTAGATTCGTGAGGGAGCAAAAGAGGTCCTGCTGGAAAAAGTTGAGAGTTTCTCTCACAATTGCTTGCAAATATTTCAGGTTCTGCATATCTAATTCCTCCATTAATCAGTCTCGTCGAACATGTGAGTTGAGCTCTTGATGGGATGTGCCCACAATGTCTGGGTACTTCATCAAAGCTCACAGTGCCCACTCGATGATCAAAGAAGATGTTTCAGTGCATGCAAAACCAAGGGACAATTCTTGTAAGTACCATCGTAAAAAGCTTTCCACAAGTGCTGTCAAAATAATCGACTTTAAAAACATTAAATGAAATAGGTCAATGAAAACTGAGCATATTAAAAGCAGTATAAAGACTGGCAGGATAAATAAATGGCCACGATCAGTTCAATCATGGGGCAAGGTTTATTGATAAATGTAAGTCATTGATGAAAAGCATTTCATCAATGGCCACTTGAAGTTCTAATTGTACCCCAATAGTACATCTAATCTATAATCATCTTTAAATATAATACATAAAGGATGATATGATAACATTTCTAATCTAGAGAAATGCACAAAATCCTCTTACAATTTTCCCATTGTAGGAAAGATATGTGTAGGATATTCTTTTATTATTGTCCGAACTAGGTATTCTAGATGCACTACATTAAAGAGAGATTATAAAACTTTTTTCATGAAATGTTCTTAACCCGTGCAAGACAAAAATGACACTTCAGTCAACCAAGGGCATAAATTGGAATGGATTGTGCTAGGCATGAAATATTTCTTGGTCAATTTACAAGGATTTTGGAGATTCAAATGTAAAATAGATTTCTTTATTGCATCCTTTATATTTTTGAGCACACAAGTTTGCAACTTCTGATTGATGTGTGGCTTCATTATATAGATTTCATCAAAAACCCAATAATGACACTTCTTTGCTACAATCTGGAAGAATTTATTAGGTGTTTAATCTCTTCTATGTTGAAAGCCTTTTATCCATCTATCTAATTTTAGTTTCAAAAGAATCACCTTCTTATCATCTAAACTTGAAACAAATTTAGCATGGAATGTAGCTACAGCGCAACCCTGCTTTTCTTCATAAAAGCAAGAGATTCAATGTATGAGGAGGAAGTGCCACATCCAATTTTTTTCATAAGATATTAAAAGATTACACTTGTGAATATCACATAAATGACGAGAGATTTTTGATAGGGTTTGTCATTAATCTGCGCGATTTGAGGGCATGGTAAGGAAGACAAAGCAGCCACTCCTCGCAGGGGGAAATTGATGGCTAAAGTCAACCTCACCATGGATGGCTAAAGTCAGCTGGCTCATTGAGATAGGGAATAGATATCATCAAAAACCCAATAATGACACCACCTTTTCATCTATCTAATTTTAGGCGTTTGATCTCTTCTATGTTGAAAGCCTTTTATTCGTCTATCTAATTTTAGTTTCAAAAGAATCACCTTCTTATCATCTAAACTTGAAACTATCTATGATAAGTTAGTGCTTTGCATAGATAAGCGTATTTTGTAGATTTTATCGTGCTCCTGATTCTTGTAATTCTACAAAGGCAATATAAAATTTGTACAATCATTTATAAAGAAAAAAGTAGAGGTGCAGAACTTTGATGCATGTTACCAGAAGTGCAGAGTGCACTTAAAATCTATGAATTTAACTTCTAAAATGCAGGGGTTCGAACTCCCACCAGCTCTCCATAACTCCTCCTGCCCATGTCCCCCTCTACCTATCCTGGATGCCACTATTGCAGGATACGTACAAAATGGATTTAGCGGAAAGGCATTAGAAACTTTCAAGAAAATGTAGTTGGCAGATGTAAAGCTAAGCTACAGAACTTTCTTGCTAGCATTTTCTCATAACCCGCACCAAAATGGCAATGTTAGAACAGAGTATGGAATTCTAGTGAACTATAATGGAAGGGGGACTTTTATTTGTTGAAAGTGCACAGATGGCAGTTGCAAAGCCAAATCCCATGCTTTTACAAGCTTCCCCCATACCTATGTAAAATAGGAGCTTCGAAACAAGGTATAGGCTATCGTCAAAGTATAATGTAATGAATTTTTTTGTTGGATACTGTAGTTGCAATGCTTTGCAGGGTAGATATGTATGTAGGATGTAGAAGTAGAGACAATGGCATGAACAATCCAGTAAAATTTCAATTTGGTAAAGTATTTCATATTTGTACAAAATAATGAAAATTCTGGATAAAATTTGCAAAATATAAGATTTAAAGATCACCATTTCAAGCCACACCTTATGGTGCATCACAAAGATGAATGAGAAAGTCGCACAACTGAAGTTCCTCATATAGATAATTCCATGGAGGGTTAACTTCAGAACAGTGGCAGCCACAACCCCAATAAAGAAGATCATGAAGGGGTTATAGAAAGCTATATTGGCTACAGGATTGGGCAAGATTGTTTTTGACACTGAACAAAGAAATTACAGCAAAAACATATGGTCAATTAAATATACATATGAAGGGCTATCTGTTAAGAACAACTGCTGATACTTGCCACTCTCTCACCTACCATCTTTTGGCATACCTTGCACATAGGCTAAAACAAATAGTAGTTGATTTATCTTTTATCAATAATTTTGAGCATTTTACAAAATTTGTGAATGATTAAAATAACAAGGAAGCAAACATCAAAAGTAATGAGATGAATGAGGAAACTTCAAGATTAACCAGATATTTGTCTTAAATCAACTTTTTTCAACTTTAGAAAGCAGATTTTTAAACAAAGCGAGGAAGGGGATACGGAAATAATCTAATCTCCAGTCATACCTAATATATTTATGAAGAAATTTGATGAAGGGGTACTTGAGTCTTTTTAATTTTTATTAATAGCCTAGACGGTGGAAAGGATATGTAGATGATAGTAATGTTAATTGGCCTTTAAGGAGAACCGCACTAGAGGAATTCCACCAGCATCTCAACAACCTTTTTAGCAACACCAAATCAATAGAAGACATTGAATCTGATAATTCCATTCCTTTTCTTGTTGTTCTTGTTTAAAGGAAAGCATGTGGATCTTTAGCAAGACAAGTATATAAAAAGACTAAAAACTAGTGTTCCATAGGTTTTTGGGAACGGGGACAAGGGGACAGCAGGGGACGCATTTCGGGGACGTGGGGACAGGGGGTCTAAGTTTGGGGGCAGTGGGGGGATGGTGGGGGGATGGTGGGGGGTTAGCGGCAAGGTGCTGAAACAGAAATACATATAGTACTTCAAAAAATAGTTATAAAAAGATGTATAAGTATAAGAATTATACATCTTGGAGACAACTAGAAGTCCCCTAGACGTCTTGAGGACACCCCAACGTCCTTAAAGTCCTAGTGGCATCTTGGAGATAGTGACACTGGTGGTGGGATGGTGGAGTTGGTGGTGGGCTGGTGGGGGGACGTCCCCCCCAAGTCCCCAAGTCTCTGAGACATCCCCGTCTAGGAAACACAGGGTTTTTTGGGGGGGACATGTCCCTGTGAAACACTACTAAAAAAACTGATCTTTCTCATAGCATCTTCTTATGTTCATCCTTCACAGAAAATAGTAATATTCAAGACCCACACCAATACGGACTTTAGAATTACAGATACCAACTACAGTGAAGTAGACAAGCAACACTTGATCAAGGTTTTCCAAAAGAATGATTACAATTAGAGGAAAATTTCAAAGGCATTTAATGAGGTAGAGAGAAGAGAAAATTCAACCAGTAATGAATCAGAATATTTTCCAAGGGCTTATCTATAATGTGTTGGAAAATATAATCAGATAGCAGAGAACCTAAGGAAGAGTAGCAACAATACTGCTTGCTTTCGCCATGAAACTGGAAACATGCTCAAATCTACAAAGGACCCTCTTAGTTCACAGTTATGAAATGAAGTCTCTAAAATTGATCATTCTAGTAGTCAACTGTACAATGGAAAAACAAGGACCTTTCACCAACAAACTAAGGAGCATTGTTCTGATATTTAATGAGGGAGCATAAAAATCTCAGCTTTAGCAAATCACTCACAAACTCCTTCACATGATATATATACTATAAGCAAGGATATTGTGTTCAAAGACATTAATTGGGGAGTGCTCGTAGGAACAAAGTTGAATCTCTTAAGTTATATATAAAGGAAGCAATTAAGCTTAGAAAGCATCGAAATAATCTTAACAGCAAATGGGGACTAGGAGCTTAGGGATTCATGGAAAGCTATGATCTACAACCTGAGGAGACAATGATGGAAATTTTAATATAAGCAATAAAATTTAATGCATGCTTGCAAATATTAAAAAAAATTGGTGCATTAATTTAATGCTTGCACAAAAAAAATATGACAGTTTGCACAACCTACAAACTATCATGAAAAATATGACAGTTTGAGACAATAACTGTAAATAATGAATTTCTGAACTCCATTGCATAAATTTTTATTGAAAAAGGAAAGTACCGTGCAACTAAATACAAAAAACTCATTTTACAAATTTACATAGCAAGCACAACCTACAAACTGGATTCTAATTTTGTTAAAAAACAAAAAATCAAAATAGTAAATATTAAACTACACACTAGAATCTAATTTTGTGGAAAATGAACAATTTAGTGACAAAAAGTACCTGCAGTGCATCGTTATAGCATCACATACTCTCCATCTGGAAACCTCCTGCATCACACAGATAACAACAAAATTATTTTTTGAATGAGATAAAACACAACAAAAATAATCCGACCATTCAAAAAGAAAATCACTGAAACCATGGCAAGTGACTTTCTGTTATATACATTGGATCACATCCTTCCTCATTCAGATGCAATAGGGAATAAGAGGAATTCATAGTAGTGTTATGCCGATGTTTCCAATGGCTTATTGAAGCCTATGGTTAAGTAAATTAGATTTGAATCAAGCGATTTAAATTCTAAAGAGATAGGGGTAATGATGCAAAGCATCTTCATTAAAAGGCATATTCCACTCAACACATTATTTTTGATTGAGTCTTTTAAATTTTTAGGATCTTTAAATTACTAAATTTAACAATTTGTTCAAATTTTGTCTTTTGTGGACAAATATGGGGAACAACTGTACTTTATTAACTATTTTTTAGATTTAGACAGTTGAATTAGTAGTTGTTTGTAACATACAGATTCTTTATGGCTGCGTGTAGTTAGAGGGAGTCATTTTTCAGTTTCGGGCAGTCTCAAATGATAGGCAACCAGTTTTCTTTTGTGGGTCGATGTCTTCTATCAAGGAGAAGCACAAATAGGAATGGGAGGCAGGGGAGGACCATGATGAAAAAGGGAGACAAATATTTATTTTTTGTTAACCTTCTTGGCTCTAAAGACAAGGCAGAGTTTTGAAGAAACGAAGAACTTTATAAGTTTGGCTCAGTTCGCTAAAGCAGGGAGAAATGTATGCAATGATCTTTTGGCATGAGTTCTTGGATTTTTTTTAGTTTCTTTTTGCACCAGACTGTATGTAATGTTTTATTAGGTGTTCCATGTAACCCAAATTTCTGTTGTTTTATTCTTAACAAATGGATGTTAATATGTTTTCTTTTGGTGTATAAACTGAGTATGTCTTTTCACAGCTAGGTCCTGTAATTCTTGGTATTTTCTTGTGCCTTTATACATGAAATGCACCTAACAGGGGACTTTATAGAGCTGTTTTATGCAAGACAGAGTGTGTATGTTCCCTTGGTGATTATTTTACAGGTTAAGAGGAGACTGCATTAAGTGGTTTGAGAATTTGTTTCTAAAATTTATTTGTAGAATCAGGGTAGGGCTGCATCAGGTTATAACTTGCTAATGTAGGCAAAACTCTTAGAGATGGCTGAACCACCATTGAGTTTTAATAACTTGCTGTCTTCACAACCAGTAAATGCAATTTGATTATTTGACTTCCTTCTAATAACCTCTTGTCCATATTCCAATAAAATGGAGTGGCCATCTTGTTGAATTAGGACTAGTGACAAGTTACATTGCAATTGAGGAAGATACAAGCTATCATTAACTACAAAATCTGGAAGGTTGGGCAACTTGAGTTGAATGGTTCCTTTTCCAATAGACTTGAGACTTGACTAATCTACTAAGTAGATAGGACCACAAATAGAATTTTTATACTGCCATACTTCATTTTTTTAAAAGATGTCGGTGTTAAAGGTTGGGTGTCTCTATCACAAATATTACACCACACATAATTGAAAGTAAGAGTGTTTTCAACTTTCCTGTACCATTTTAATCATGAGTCTTTCCGGTTAAGGTTTCACCAACCATTTTCACAATAGATTGCATTATAAATTGTAAAAATTACACACAATTTTTCAGATTCAAATTTAATTCTTTAATTTTTCTTCCTTGATTTTTTATTGAAAAAGCAAGAGGTTAAGGAAAAAAAATTGTGACTACACTCTATGCAGCAAGGAAAAAAAAACTAAAAATTTGATGTGGTGGCAGCAGCAAATTTATCCTTACACCAAAAATAAAAATATTGATTGCACCTGATTTAGGCAGACAAAAAAAAGCCAATGATCTAGCTTTACACCGCAGCACTGCCCACATCACCATTGCCCACTTCTACTGCGTCAAACAGTAATCTTGGAGATTTATCAAATGAGGAATCTGAATTAGAGTCCTCAGATTTATCTACAACTGTAGCAGAATAGTTCTGCTAAAATTAGAGTTCCCTTCCAATTTATTATCTATCATCCCTCACTGATTCTCTAATTCTAGCACTCATTTTTGTGTATTTGTTTTCTAGGTAGAATTATATAGGTCAGATGTGGTCAGTGCAGGTTGATTGCAGGTTGAATGCAAGAGTCGCTTCAACAAACATATGACACCCATGGCAGTGCCATCTGGAGGGGGGGCTCCAGAACCTCCAAGAAGCCTAATCATTTTGAAATCAATAATGGAATGCTATTTCCCTTTGGTCTTGGGATATGTTGCTTCAATTTTTGAATTCCTGTGCTCTAATACCACTGTCAGACCAAGATTGAAGAGAAGGATAGAATGGTGTAATCTTATTGATTTGAAAATTAATATTACATTCTTATTTTATAGGAAAACAGTTGAACTGCCAAAACAATTAGAAAGAAAAAACTACCAAACCTGAAAAGCAAATCATAAGACATTATCACAGAGGATTAACACATTAACTGTTAACAGGAAGATGAAAATTTTCATTTAGAACTCAAACAAAGATTTTTTATTCTACTCATATTTCTTCATCCTAGATTTATTTGTATTAAAGAGATTGAAGATTTGTCCAAATCCAAGTATTTTCAGATTTATTTGTATTAAAGAGATTTGAAGATTTGTCCAAATCCAAGTTGGATCTAAAGCATAGATGAATGCTTAATGTCTTGTGGTTGACTTGTAAAAACTATGTTAAGCCAAAAGTAAGGTTATCTTCCACAAGCCTGTCGGTTCAAGGAACAAAGTCATTCGGCATTGTACAACATCATTATTTCAAAGAAAATGCAAGCAAATATTAAAGGAAAGGGTGGTGTCCCTACAGAGTTTGATAATTCTTCAAGCACCTTTTGCTCTTACCCAAAACGGGAAATCCCCCAAAAATCATTTGAAAATAGAAAATATGCTGTCAAATAAAATCAAAGGGTACTGCAATGAGCAGAAACTGGTGATTCAAAATCAATACCTTCGCCAAGTTTCCTAGATATTTGGGAATAGTTGGCGGAGCCCAGCTCTAGATGTGGGCGTCTGCTTCCACATTCAAACCCTTGAAACGAGTCTCAATTTGGGGCAACTCTATCCCCACTCTGCTTCAAATCATTCCAACCCTCAAAACCAAATAATAAGCAAACATTGTTAGATAATACAGTAAGACCTTTAACACACACTATGAAACAAACAAAGCCCGTTTGCAAAAATATCGTTTGTTCAATACCCACTTGCAGATAATCATTATTCGTAGTAAATGTAGCGCCGACGTAGAATTCAACTTGCATTCGATACAACTACAAAATGGGAAAAAAAATATGAACCGCTGAGATTAGTTAGATTGTAGTCCATTCTCTGTAGCGAATCTGCACCATTCAGGGTGAAAAGAGGGCTGGAAAAGCTCAGCATGGGTACGCCTTTGGCGTAATAAATAATAATAATTGAAATATGTTTAATTCCTATTGTCTTAATTTGAAATAATGTAAAATAAAAAATATAACTTAAATATGTTTTAAGATAAAACTAGCAATTGCACCTTGGTGTGCAATGGGTACACTGAAGAGGTATTGGAAGGTCATTAAGAGAAAATTTGGGTCTATTTTTTGCATTCATCAAATGGTAGGGTCTTTATCAAATGATATTGTATATGTGAAGAAGGTCTTAATGTATTGTGAAGATTTCATTTTTTGTTTTTGCAAGTTTGTATAAATGTTTGAAAGGGTATTTTCTTTTCTTGGTAATAAAAATAAGGACCAACAAAAGTAGAAAATTTTGAAACATTATAGATCATTGAAGAAACCCACAATATTCAAAAAGAAAATGCACTCTATGATGGATGTTAAAGGTGCGGGAAAGCCACCTAGACAATTGCCTTTGAAGGTGGGAACACAAACAAAAACACCAAGTGCAAAGTCAATACAATTATCTGATCCAAGAAAGGAAATGAGTAAGATATGATCTGGATTTGATAGGCCTATTATTTGGTTCTTTGCAACATAGTATGGACAATGCAATAATGGCAAATGGTGTGCAGAGTAATAAGAAAAAGGCTCCTTCAATAATTTCTAGCGAAGTTAGAAATGATGAGCTTCAAAAGTGAATAATGCCACGTCCTACAAGTGTGCATAAACCACTTACTTCAAAGACTTCAATGCAAAAGCCTCGCTAGATCAAAGAAAGCTTTCAATGTTTGTAAAGCCAATACTAAGACTTGTGAACAAATTTGAAGCAAGGTTAGTAGTGAGGCTAGTGCCAAAACCCAGACTTGTAAAAATAATAGATAAAATTCACTTGTCCCCTATTTAAAGGTACACAACCAAAACTAACTCACTTCTATTAACACATGTATAATTTTAGTCTCTGCTATCTAATTTTAGTTAATTTACATACTCAATTTTTATATTAAAAATGTCACCTACATTTAATTCATTTTAGTCATTCAACTCACATTAGATATTTTAAAGGAGATTATTTTTATTTTTGGAAGTGTATTCTTGAAAATGATTTTATGTAAGAAATATATTGTAATATGGGTAAAAAATCATTTAAAATAAATTGGCATTCATAATTAAACATACTTATTCAAATTATACAACATATTTGTATGACATAGACTATTAAATATTACAAATTTATATTTTAAAAATTTAATTTAAATTTACAAATTATGGATAACTCCTTTTCCAATAAGTATTAAGTTAGGTAGAATATAAATGGACTAGAAGATCTAGTTTGTATCTATAAGTTTGTTTGTCTATATCAAACGTCGTGCTACCTTGATCATAACTCCCCAAGGACACATACCATTCTTGAATTTTTGTCATGAAAAAAGTAATTAAAAGTTAGTTTAATTTTTTTTTCTCTATCTCTCTTTCCCTTTCTATCTCTTATATTTCTATCTCTCTTTTTTCTATTCCTTTCTCTTTCAATCTTTCTCTCCATCTATATCTCTATTCCTCTTTATCTCTCTACCTCTATATTTTTTTGTCTCTATCTCTTTATTTTTTGTATCTCCATCTTTATCTCTTCTATTATAATTTAACTAATTTATATAATAATACTTGTAAACTATTTGTAATATCATTATTTTCCTCCAGTAAATGTAGAGTATGTAAACTTATAAGTAGCTTAGTATATATTTGAGAATTGTATGCATATTTTTTTCCACACTACATAGTTGGGCCCTTTGAGGAGTTGGGTATTCAATTTAGAAGAAACTTTGGTGTTCATATAATGATGACACCACAAAACAAAAAAATTATTCCACAAAAAATATTAATTAGTAATTTTATTTGTAATATTTTATTATTAATTATGGCAGGCTACGATTGAAAATAAGGTCTTGACAAAGGTTTTAGAGTATGTTTAATTAAAATGACAATTATGGCCAAGATTTTAATAATTAATGAGCACATTTATTTAGTCATTTTTATTTGTCTAATATTAGTCATTTATTTAGTCATTTAGTTGTGGTTTTACCCAATGACCAAATTAATCACTTATAAATGACCAAATTAGTCATTTATTTGTCAAATTCTACTAGTGTTAGTCACGTGACTAAGACTTTTAGTCACGTAGTCATTTATTTGCCAAATTATACTAGTGACTTGAAGATGCAATCATTGAACTAAAAAAACAATCACTCAAGGGAAAGGCCATTGATCAATCACTTCCTACCAAAGTTCTCACAAATAGTATGAAGGAGGCCTCTACCGAAGTTAGAGATAAGCCGAAACCCAAGCCCTTTTTCCTAACTCTTATTGTGGGTAAAAAAGTATTGCATAATTTCATGATTGACTCTTGTGCTAGCACCACAGTCATGCCCAAGTAGATAGCTGAAGCCTTAGGACTTAGCTATAAACCTTTAAAAAGGGGGGTTGTGCAGCTTGATAGGAACAAGGTTGAAACCATAGATTTCATTAAGAACCTCCCTTTGACTCTATTCTCCCGCCCTAGTATCATAGTCCCACAAGATGTCGTGATCATAAATGTTCCCCCCATGTTTGATCTTTTCTTGTCCCAGGAATTCACTTCAAAGATAGGTGGATATCTTTCTTTGGATTGGTCACACTTGATCCTTAGAACCAAGCATGGGGCTAAAATGAAAATAATATCCGAACCTCTACATTTAGAACATGTTTATGATGAACCCATGATCAACTTTGAGGCTACTGATACCTCTTTTACCAAAGAGGAAGTGTATTGTATTAAGCTACTAGAGGATGAAAAAGTGACTAGAGACCAGACTAATAAAAAATAAGTCTTCTTGAGTGAATATATAGACACTGATCCTTTCCTCAACTATCATTCCACTCAGCTAGGGACTTATGTCATCTATGATGAAGATCAAGTGCTTCTGAAGGTCATGAAGGAACCCACGAGCGGTCAATCCTTAGATATATGGATGCTGCACTTTGATGAAGTAAGATGTAAAGTTGGCGTAGGAGCTGAGATATGTTTGACATCCCCATTCAATGAAAAGACACTTCGGTTCTTCCACTTCTAGTTCGAACAATGAAGCTGAATTTGAAGGCCTAGTGCAAGGTCTAAGCCTTGCAGAGCGTATGGGTATTAAGCAAATAATGGTGTTTAGAGACTCTAAACTAGTGGTAAATCAAGTCTAAGGGATATCTACAACCAATAATTTCTACATGAGATCCTATAGACATAGAGTCTGGGACCTGATCGAGGGATTTGAAGCCTTCAATATCTAGATAGTGCCTAAAGAGAAAAATGTAGATGCAGACAACATGGAAATAATCAGATCTCAATTTGATCCTACTTCCAACCTAATTCATAACATACACTCCATACAAGTGATCATCTGATTGACAATCCCAAACAATGATCAAAGCTAGCAAGTGTTCGAAAGTGATGAAAATATCGCCTCATTCATCCAATAGTTGGGAGAGTTCACTGAGCAACTCTAACCGAAGATTGTCGAGGCATATGAAGAAAAAAATATTTAGTTAAGGTCCAACAAGCTTCCAAAAGGATTGGTCACTCTTGAAAACTTATTCAATTGTGATGATGCAAGAAATGACAAGAGGAAGTTTGTAGCGGACAAAAGCGACTATGCAGATCTTTAGGTTGGAGATGGAAGGAAGCTCAAGGTCAAAAATTTTTTCCCACATAAGGATAAAGAGAGAATCATCTATTTCTATGAGAAATATGAAGGAGTAGTGGCCTGGTCATATGATGACCTCAAAGGATATGATCCCAAAATCATCCAGCATACTATAGAGCTAACAAAAGGAGAAAAACTTGTCTGCTAGAAGCAGAGGCTAGTAAATTTGAAGATTAAAGCCTTGATGGTGCAAGAACTTACAAAGCTAATTTAGTCTTGGATTTTCTTCTCGATCAAGCATAGTACATGGGTATCTAACCTAGTTCTATTCTGAAAGAAGAATGGAGACATCCACCTATGTGTTGACTTCTGGGATCTAAACAGAGCATCCCTGAAGGACCACTACCCTTTTCCTTCCATGGAGTCCATCTTGCAAATAGTGGTAGGATCAATTTTTTTTTCTCTGCTAGATGGTTTCTTTGGTTATAACTAGATCTGGGTCAAAGAGGAGGACCGACACAAAACAACATTCACTACCAAGTAGGGAATGTTTGCATATGCAAAAATGCCTTTTGGCCTCTCAAATGTGGGAACCACCTTCCAGTGGGAAATGGGTATTTCTTTCATTGAATTGATCAATGAAATCATCTTGATCTACTTGGATGATCTTACAGTATTCTCCAAGCATAAGGATGATCATTTTGATCACCTTGAAATGGTTTTTAAAAAATTCTAGGAGTTTGGGATATCCTTGAACCCGAAAAAATATGTTTTCAGAGTGCCACAAGGAAAACTATTGGGACATGTATTGTCCAAAGATGGAATAGCAATTGATTTAGAGCACATAAAGGAAATCAAAGAGCTTCCCCTACCAGTCAATAAGAAGGGAGTTCAATCCTTTTTGGGAAAGGTAAATTTTGTGAGAAAATTCACTTTTGATTTTGCAGGAATAATTAGACCTATCACCCTAATGCTAAAAAAGGATCAGTTGTTCAAATGGACAAAGAAAGCTAGAGAAGCCTTTGAGAAGGTTAAGGATGCTATTTATTTATCTCTTGTGCTGGTAAATCCAAACCTTTCAAAGGACTTTATAATGTATGTGTTTAGTAGAAAATACAACATTGCTACTATGCTAACTCGAAAAGATGATGAAGGAAAGGGAGAAAATCCGATAGAATTTCACTCCCATACCTTAAAATATTATGAGAAGGACTACAACTTCATCAAAAGGAAAGCATTTTCCATTGTTAAGGGACTCAAGAAGTTTTGACACCTCATATCTTGCAACAAGGTGATAGTATATGTCACACATTCCAATGTGTGTGAATATATCATGGAAGGAGAAATCACCAAAAAGAGAGCTAATTGGATCACTAAGATCCTTGAATATGATATTGAGGTCAAGCCCACGAAGACTGTCTGAGGAAGAGTATTGTACGAGTATTTGGCACATGATGAAGAGATGGTAGTTGAAGAAGAGCAACCCAAACTTGTTCTAACGAATGAACCTGAGTCTAAAGGCTACTGGCTATCAGACAAAGTAAGATTCATGCATACTAGGAAATATCTATCGGGCCTTTCTTCTCAGAAGAGAAGATTCTATAGATTGCAGAATAGCGGATATGCTCTTATTGAAGGGGTCCTCTTCAAAAGGAACTTCAATGGTGTTCTACTACAGTGTGTCACCATAGAACAGGTGAGGAAATTTCTTGACACTTTCCACAGTAGTCTTGTGGGTGGAAATTTCTCTACAAAAACCACCGCTATCAAAATTATGTGTGCTGGATATTTTTTGCCTACACTATTCAATGACTCACACTCTTTGGTTAACTCTTGCAAGGAATGCCAATTCTTCATGCCAAAGAGGAAAAAATTCGTAATGCCTCTCAACCCGATAGTGACCAAGGAACCTTTTGCTCAATGGGGCCTTGATTTTGTCAAGATGATTAATCCTACCTCCTACGCTAGACACAAATGGATTCTTATGACTATGGACAATTTTACCAGATGGACTGAGGCCATGCCCCTGAAGAATGCAATAGAGGCAGAGATTGTGAACTTCTTCGATGAACTAGTAACAAGATTCAACCCGCCAAAGACCATCATCCTCGACAATGCTAAGGATTTACTAGGTTCTAAGGTATGTCAATTCACACTTTTGCATGGCATATTCTTAAAAATATCATCAAATTACTACCCATAGAGGAATGGCTTGGCCGAGTTGACTAACAAAAAATTAGACTGACTCATTAAAAGAATCAGGCCAGAACATTAGAAGGAGTGGCACAAGAACCTTCAGGTAGTGCTTTGGGTAGACCACATAACCCCTAAAAAAATTCTCAAGACTTTTTTGTATGAATTGGTGTATGAGAAATAAGCGCTATTTCCCATCTCCATGGAGATTCCTACACTACAATTGCTTAAATCTCTAGAGTTTGAAGAAAATGAAGCCATGGAGGTTCGGTTGGACAAGTTGGGAGTACATGAAAAAAGAGAAAAGGCCCTGATGGCCATGAATAACCACCAATAGGTGGTTAAAAGATGGTTTGATAAGAAAACCTTGGACCAAGGTCTTAAATGCAGAGACCTAGTGCTAAGGTTCAATGAGAGGGCCGCAAAGCCTAGCCAACATGGAAAATTTGATAGTCTGTGGGAAGGCCCTTTTATAATAATTTAGTGCAAGCAACACAACACATTCAAATTAGAAAATATGGAGAAAGAGGCATTGGGGATTCCAGTTAACGGAATCCACCTCAAATTGTTCAATTAAGCTTTATTAATTGTTTTGCCTGTGTAAATATGTAATTATTGTAAATTTTCCTTTGTGTTTTTTTTATTCAGCCGGTCTTTCCAAACAATCCATGAAGTAGAGAAATGGACCCATATGCGGAAAATGGAAAATGGACCCATGTGCTAAAAATTGAAAATGAACCCATGTGCGAAATTGAAAAGATACTCAAAGAAGCAGAGAAAAAGGGAACCCATATTGCATAATTATAAGAAGCAAAAGAGACAAAAAATTTGATAAAAGTTGTATATTCATTATATATTGAATTATATACTTTGATAATACACTTCCAAAATGGCTCTGAGGCCATACTTTTAAAGTATATCTATATATTATGTAGTTTTTTCATATATATATATATATGTTGAAAGAATTTTTAAGGAGTATATACAAAAAATAGATTGATTCTTAAAACATATAAAAGTGTTGGGTCTTCAAAAACAATAGTAGGAGTGTCATCGACAACAACATCTGGAATAGCTTTGTTGGTAGGATCAACAAGAGCAGCAGGATCACAAACAACAACAAAGGTGTCAAAAACAACAATGGCGAGTGGTGGGGGATATAACAAGTCCGTAAAGTTAGTATACCACTCCACATCATAGAACAACACCACATTATAGCAGTGCAACAAGAAGTGACAGGAACGAGTGACCCTCTGACAGTGCTCTTTGTGTGTTATAATCAGAACCCACTCAGAAATGGAACCCATGACACCACTGCATCCTCTTTGATATGTTTGCAGAGGTTGCTCACTGTTGAAATTCCTAGACCATACACTACATTCGCCACAATCTCTCCAAGGCTGCCAAGGTATCGCTTTAGGAAGATTTCTAGTGTTAGGAAAAGAATCATCTGCTTAGGGACCTATACATCAAGCAACAACACAACAAAGTGAGAAAATTTCAGTATTGATCCTATATTTATCTTCATACTCTACACAATCCCAACCTAACACCCACTTCATTGCTATAATAGCTAATGAATTCTTGTTTTTTTTCATTTGCTTTAAGCGCCTATTAGAAATTCCACCTAAGAAAACCGTCTGTGACTTATTGCTAACCAGCCTAGTTGGAGTATTCATGATGCTAGTTCTACTCAACTACCTAATGCTAATTCTACCTAGCTACCAAATATCAATTCTTCCCAATTGCTAAGTGTCATTTTGTTGTTGTTGTCTTGGGGCCTATTTATAGAAATATTTGAGGTACCTGCATGCCATAAGCATGATGCTAATTGAGTGATTAACCTGAAAATCCCACCAAGAGCCTACTCAAATTTCCCACCCAGTTGCATTTGCCATATATGACTCATTGCATGCGAAGTTAAGAAGAGGTAATTAAGTAGCTAAATAGGTGGAAGTCCTTTGTGGTAGTCTATACGGCCAGGTGTTGAGGTGTCAAGATGCAAGAATGTTTTAATCTCCAAGGCAGAACTCAAATATTTTCAAGTACTCATTGCATATTTAGCTTAATCATTCTTTTTAGGATATTAATTTCCAATCATGTGAAAAGCTTATATGCCTTCAAATGCTGGCTCAATTTCCCAAGAAAATCATGCTGTAGGACATGATTACTAAATGTCATTATGAATTCTTGTCTTTTCAAAAGGGCAAGAAATTCATTTCGTACAAGAAAAGGAGCTGGTAGTACATGCCAAATTTAATGCAGAAAGGCAACTGTTGTCTACCACTCTAGGCTAGGAAAAAGCTAAGTGTTGCATGCAAAGAAATAAACATTGTGAAAAATTACTGAGTATGCTATCCAATGCAAGGAGTTTCGAGTGTAGAATTGATGAAGAACACCAGTAAATTTCAACAAGTTTGAGTATTGTAAAAATCCACAGCAAAAGAAAAATTTCCCAAAATTCTCAGATTGAAGCATAAGGAGAGGCAACACAAAGCGTGCTTGACACCATGTGTGCGGCACCCATGACCAATATTTTTGGTGATACCTCTTACAATTCACCTAGGATATTAGAGAAGTTGAAGTGGATTCACATGTAAGCCACAAAAAAGTAAAAAACTCATAGGGACCAGAGCTAGATAAAGGAAAAATGGGATAACATTTGTGATCCCATCCTCAGCACCAACCATAAGAGTCTTAGGGAAGTAGCTTATGAAAGAATGAAAGTGGCCACTAGCAAATGCCAGTTGGCATACAAGCAATGGTTTTGTGGGATTTTGTAGTATATGGTCCCTTTCGTGCATTATTGCCTCAAGCTAGTTCATGAGGGCATTCAACATTTCAACCCAGATACTAATTCCATTGAAGGCTGGGAGTTGAGAGTTGTAATATGCGAGGATGCTATCAAAGAAATGTTGTGCATCCCAAAAATGGACTCTAGAGCTGAGAAGATGGAGTCATTCACTCCAAAAAAAGGGGAAAAAATATGGAGAGGCATAGATCATGCTATGGAATTTTATAACCAAGAAACCCAAAGGCCTCAACAAGATTTCACAAAGTCACCAAAAATTCTAGTTGTGCACATCACTTTTAAGTAGGATATGCAGGATACCTTCTCTATGATGACTTTCATTTGTGGCATGGATGAGGACAAACTGGTGCAAGAGTTCCAATTGGGTCTAGGTTTTCAATTGAGGAGGCAACATACCTTATTTTGGTATGACTTCATGGAAGTCATTGTTTGAGAAATGAAGAGCCAGATCAAGGAATACAAAATACAACATAAGTTCAGGTTTCCTTCTCTCGCTCATATTGTTTTTACATCAGAACCCTGACTTCTTCAAAAACCATGTGGGGTTAGCTATTTTTGATGAAAAGGGAATAAGAAGGATAGTTTTTGTATGCAATCCTCTCCTCTCTGCAACTTATGACTATTATGCATTCTCGGATTATTTCTTGACTTTTTTTCTACAAGACTTGAGCGTGGATGGAAATCTTTATCGGATTTCTATCGACCAAACAGGGTGGATGTAGAGTTTCACTTTGAAATGTGATTGGTTTCTCAAAGAGGATTTCACATTCATTCAAATGTGTGGCTTTAATGAGGAGCCATTTTGGCTTTGAACATGCATCATAGATCAGGTGTTGGCCCTTGAGATGTTTGTGCAAGTGTCAATTATTGACTATCTTTTGCAGAGGGAGTCCAAGAAGAAAGGATTTTTCCTCTGCCTACTAAGCTTCAAAACGATGGTTATGGAAAAGAAGTAGATGCATAAGCTGCTTCAGGCGAAGTTGGCTCATCTGGGGCTAGTATGGATTTACAAAAAATGGCAATATAACCCTAATAATGACTTGGGAGGCACAACCATTCAGGTGAATCACAACCCTCGGCCTTACTAGGAAAAGCAACGAAATCCATTGGAAGATTAGGATGGTCTATTGGTTGACCTGGTTCACATTCCTATAGAGGATAGGAGGCCACCATGGCTAAAATTCTACTTCCCTTCAAAAAATTTTAATGAGTAGTTTAAAATGGGTGCCACCCTTTGCAATGACTTGGTCAAGAAGTGGTTGTGGAGTGAGGAAAAGATTAGAGATTTCTAGATTTACCGTCAAGAAATCAAGTGCACTAATGCCCTGTTCCAAGATGTAGACACAAATGAAAGATTCGATACTCTATGGAATAGAGCGCATGATGATACTGACGCAAGCGATGATGAGGATGTTGACCTAGAGGAAGCTGGAAAGTATACATGGAAGGGGAAGGAGAAGGAAATGGAAGTGAAGATGACCCCAGTGCAGCAAACTGAACAAGCCACAAAGTAGCCTAGCACAACTACTATGAAGCTGTAGGAGAATATATCACATTCGGGATCCTCACAGACATGCACATGGACCATGAAAAACCCAGAGTTTCCCAAAAACAACCATAAGAGGTCATAGAGGTGAAAAATTCCTCACCAAACAAAGGTAGTGCACAGATGCAACTTCTAGAGAAGGGTCACAAGAGCTTGCAACAAGCCAAGGATCGAAGGCCTCCACAACCTAGGTATTTTTTTCTCTCCCTCTTCTTGATTCACAATCCTTGGTTTCTTTTGATGTCTCTACATTGCCTATCAGTTCAAGTGTTAGCCTTTCCTTCTCTACTACTACTAAAATGTCCATGGGAGATTTCTCCCAGTTCTACCAAGTGAGACCATTCACTTTTACTCCACTGTGGGTTATCCCACCTTTCATCGGACCCTAGTCCACATCTGCTATTGCTTCACCTTTTACATCCTCTGCATCAGCTCTGACCCAACTTGTTTAACAATTGGAGTCTACTGCACCTTTGCTACCACCACCACATCCCATGAGTCCTCTTGCCGCTTTGCAGACTAGGCCTTGGTATATTCCTCCATTCTCCCTGCAAGCTCTCTCCCTTTCGAAAAGGAAATCATCCAGGACCACTACTCTCTCATTCCCTTTTGTTGTTCCTCTCAGTGCACCCTTTGTGGGTGAACTCATTAAATCGTGAGAAAAATATTTTTTGAAGGGAAATAAAACAAGACAAGCACAGGCTCTCAGGCTCTAGAAGCAAAGGGACAAAGATGCTAAAAGGCCGATAGAGCCAAAGGTGCATAAACTTTTCAATGAGGCTCAAGAGTCGTTGCATTTTGCAACCATGCATTTGAACATCATCAAGCCTCAGGGAGAGATGTAGCTCGATGATTACAACATCTATGCTATGGAACTCGATTTGTACACAACCTGACCGTAGGATAAAGTTGAACTCATGGAGGAGACCCAGCGTGTGGTGACGACTGACTTTCTCAAGTCTGGTCGCCAACTGAAGAAGAAAGAGGATGAGTCAAAAAATGTTGAGAGGATAGAAGTCCTGTTGGCAAAGGACAAGTCAAGGATGCCAAATTTATGTGCTTGTCATAGCAAGTGGAGGCAGAGCAGGCTAGACTCCAAGGGGAACTCGCAAAGTTTTGATCCCAAGATCCCAACCTGGTCGCTGATTTGCAGCGAAAAAACCAATAATTTGAGGATTGATTGGCTCAGGTAGAGGAGGAGATGCAACAAAATAATGAAGCATTTCAGTGTCAATGCGCTCAATTGGAGAAAATGATGCAACATAAGGAAACAGATTTCCAGGGCCAACAAGCTCAATTTGAGAAGGAAATCTAGGAGGTAAGGCTTTCCCTAGATAGGGAATCTATGGCCAGAAGCCAGGCCAAAGAAAAATGGCTTGCTAAGTCAAGATCCTTGTAGGAACAACTCTCCACAACAGATAGGAAAATTGTAGAACTTACATAGGACATTGGGTTGAGGGATGTGGAAATTGGCCTTTTGAAGAATCCTCCCCAACCCCCTACTACCTAGTCAGACCTCCTTCAAGTATCCCAACTACTATATATTTCATACTAGGAAAAGGTCAAGGCCTTCTGCCTAACTCTTTAGTAGACGCTTCAATTCATGGTGGAAGCAATAAGTTTAAGCAGGGAAGTTTGTGGAACAATTGACCATTTCCCATAGTTCATTACGGAAAAGGTTCCCGAGGTGGAAAAATTGTTGGATAATTTATACACAGTACCAAATGAGGACTTAGTGCATGTGAGGATTGAGGACCAGAAGTCAACTAGCAAGACAAAAAAAGAGTTCATCCAAGACAACAAAAGAGTTCATCCACTGCCATGTAGCCATTCACCATGCTATTGATTGCTCTGCCACATTGGACCAAAATATGATCAACATGCAGGAAAAATTCTCCCAGCTAACTTAGATGGGCTTGCCCTCCCCGTTTCTTTCCAATAATTTAGTGGCCACAATAGAGAAGATTACAATGAAGATTAAGGAGAAGCAACAAGACATCTGCTTTTCAGAACTTTAGTCAACCCCCTACTGTTGAGGATATTGAGGGCATCACTCATTAGATAGTGCGGTTGCTCTTTCAACTCGAGTCCAAGACTATGATATCCATGAAGCTACCATTCAAAGAAGTGATCAATATACATAAGTGCAAGATAATCTTTGCAACATATCGACACCATCCAAGGCCGACTGGCTGCCTCTATAGATTGCTCTCTCAAAGCTTTGACTCCATCACCAATGAATAAGGCTCTGGTCTTACAACCAAAAATTTTGGGTTCCTCATTCCATAGGTGAAACACCCCTGGTAGTCACCAAAAGTTGTGGATTTAAAAAATCCCTCAAGCTCCCTTCGAGTTCATATACTATTTTTCTTGGCTTTTGACCGTGCCCCATACATTTGAACATCCTTTAGTCCCTTTTGAAGAACTTCGCCCACTATTGCCATGTGTCTGCCATGCGCTCCTTGCAAGGATTTCTTCCTTTGCTCCTCTTTTGAGCTGTGCCATGCTTCTATGTGTCAGCACCACGGGAATTTGAAGCCTGCTTCCCTTCACTTCTCAACTGAGCTCCACCCGCGTGCCACATAGCATCATTCCATGTACACTTTTGGTAGACCCCACAATTAGTGCTAGCAATGAAGACTTATCCATGTGTATTCTTTGTGGGGATTTCATCAAAAGGAAGGAAGGAATGAGCAATGAGCCCTACCATATTGCAATGTGTCCTAGTTGGCTTTGTGGGTAAGTGACACATGTTTGCACGAGGTTCTGCTACTTCTACATTGGGACCACCGCCATCATTTACAGAGGATGCATATGGATCGAGGGTAACTATGTGCTATGGCTCAAAATATTTTTCTGTTGCAACGACCTTAGGAAATAATTTCTCTGGGCATCATTTCTCATGATGAAAGAATCTTTTATGTTACTAGTTTTTTGGTGGTGCGATTATTTTCTTTATATACTACTTCTTCCTTTCAAAAATGAGTTTGGAACATACAATTTTTTTGGGAAAGACACCATGCCTTTTGTACTATTTTTAGACTATTGTATAAGAATCACAAATTGTGCCATTGTTCTGCCTTTCTATTTCTTAGCTATTTGACAAAACATTATACTGTGCCATTACTGTACTGACTATTTTATTTACAAAACTTCTATCATTTCAATATAATTTTCTTGATTTAGACCATGTCTTGGACTCTTATTTTTAGTAAATGTGTATGGGAGTTATTTTATGTTATTGGATAAATTATTCAAGTTTTCATCTTTGATTTATGTTATTTTGGGACATGCAGATTGTTGAATGGGCCCTTAAATTGCATCCAAAAGATAGATATGCCGTGCCTATACCTACATCTTGGCATATCACCTTAGTTAGATCTTTATTTTTTATATCTGCATCCTTTTTCCATTCCAAAACCCCAATTACAGAAGAAGTCAACTTCTTTAAAAATCTAGAGGTCACTCAGTTTAATGCAATTGGTCTCTCCATTAACTAAGTTTCCCATAGGGTTATTGCTTGTTAATTTTTGGCATCAACAATATTGACTCGAGGGAAAAACCAATTGGGGTCACCAAGGAGTTCTTTGTACAAATGTATCCCACATTGATAGGCCCACTGTAATGGGGTAAAAAAAAATGCAAGAAAAGCATAATGGTTTTGATCTCCAAGATCATTCAAGGTGCAAGGAGAGAGAATACACAATGTACTTGACTCACACTAGAAAGAGTTCATTAACCTTAATAAAAAAAAATGTGTGGTGTGATAGTGCAAATTTCAAGATATTTTTTTGATTCCCAAGATCACTCAAGGTGCAATGAAATAGCATACACACCTCAAAACAAGTACACAATCACAAGACAATAAAGATACTGGTTTTTTTAAGTCCCTAGATCCAAATGTGAGAGTCACAAAAGACACTTGATGCAAATTTTTTATTCTTTTTAAGACCAATGAGTGTAAAATGCAAGTCCTTTTAACCCAAATGAGTGAGATATGCAAGTTGTTGTCAATTTTAAGCCCAATGAGTATGAATGCAAGGTTCATTTTAAGCCAATGAGTGTGAGAAGATATATTGCAAAATCAAAAGAAAAGGACAAGTTAGTGATGCCACATGCTGTAAACCAGATGTTAGTAATCGAAAAAACCCCTACTCTACCATATGCAAAAGACATAAATTGAAAATTCCTGATAAATCCCTCGTCTCAAAATCCAAAGGAAAATGTGGTGCAAAAAATAACAATTGCGGCTCGTTGTCCAAAAGCAAATGCATCGCTCTCATAGCAATTGTGTCACCTGAGATGTTAATTGTGTCAAAGTAATTGTGGTTCTAGAGGGAACATAAGCGATGCATGGGTAAAACTTGTGAAATCACATAGATCCAGTAAAAATTTGAGAAATAACGAGGTAAAAATGATGCAACAACTCTGTTAGGACTTGAAACTAAGTCTAAACAACTAGAAAATAGCCAAAACCTAGTGAAATAAAGCACTATAAATATTTGCCCCAAATCTGAAGAAAATGTGTTGCATAAAGTCACAATTGTCGCTTTCTGCTAAAAATAGTTGCATCATTCCAGGCTTCAAATGTATCATTTTGTACTTGTAACCTGCAAAAACTTAAAATTTCTTGCAAAATATTTCAAATCTTTCAAGTTCACATCAGGTTCATCAATGTAATCTAGGGTAAAATTCAAGATTAAAGTAATAGAACATAAAAAATATAACCATAAATCCCTAAACCAAAAAATAAGCTTAAAGACACAAAATAAAAAAAGCATTATTACCAAAATCTTCATGCCATGATTGATTTACCTTCATTGCACTTCTCCATCTTGTTGAAATATGCTTGATTGCCCTCATATTTGAGTATGCAACAATAGCCTTGTGATAATGATAGAAAAATATTGAAGATTCTATATGTCTCTTTAAGTATGCTCAAGCTCAAAGTAGTCTAGGTAGGTTGAAATGACAATGATGGATGTATTTTATAGAAATCCAAATTGGGATAAAGGGATAAGATTAAAAACCTATAAGATATGTCAATCAATGGCCATGAATGAAAGTTGTAGTATGAAAATGGGGCTAGGGATAAATTAGGGCCAAGATAAGGATGAATGGCTAAGATTAAATTATAAAATAATTTAATCAAGGGTGTAGGTTAAATGAGACATGAAGATATAAGATTGACATAGACAAAGAGGCGACTTAAAATTAAATAATTATAAAATTATTTAATTTAAGTGCAAGGACCAATAATTAAATAATAAATATATAATTTAATAATAGAAGGCATGTGACAAGTTGACCTTTTGTATTAAATAATAATTTAATTCTAAAGTGGGAGGGAAAAGACATTAAATAAATTGATATTTATTTAATTTAGGAAAGAAGAGGATAATTAATAATTAAATATTTGAAATAATAATTTAATTATAGTGGAAAGGTGACAATAATTAAATAAATAAAATTTATTTAATTATAGAGGAAAGAGAGATTATTGATGTAATTAAATAAATTAATAATTTTTTTTTTAATTGATCAAAGTAGGAAAATAAAAAGAAAAGAAATGAATTAATTAAATAATTATAATTATTTAATTATTTAGGGGGGAAAGGGGAATTGATGAAGAAAATAGAATTCGTAGGCCTAGGACAATTTTCAGTCTCTAGATTTTGCCCCTCTTTGATACAATACAATTTATTGTGTTGTGTCAAATAATTATAGTCAAAATATGCCTTAATGTGCTAGCAGGAAGACTAGGTATACATATGCCCCCTCAGAATATTTATGAAATCTTCAAAGAGTTTTGAAAATTTTGAAAATTTGTTCTTTAAGAAAATCTAATAGTGGATGAATGCAAGGATTGACGAAGAGTAATGTTAGTGAGAGGGAATGTAAGAAAAAAGGATTGGAATTTTGCTATGCTAGGCTTTGCATTTAATCATCATTGGGTGTTAAAAATATGACAAATGGACAATAAACACCAAGGTATGACATAGACCAAGGTGTGCGAAGTCATCCACTTGCGAAAAATAGACAGTCGATAGAAAAGGAATATCCAGAATCATACTAAGGGAAAAGTTGCCCCAGTATTTTTTCCAAGAAAAATTCACAAACAACAATCAAGGAAAAGATGAGTCATGATACATCATCACTCCTCTAAACCCTTCATGGGACATCCTTGAGGTAGCTAGTAACATGATCCAAAAGATAAATAAAAAAATATAAGACAAATTGGACCAATAAAGTCAACAACTAATCAGAGTGTTTTCCAATAATTAGTTTCCAATTTTTGATTGACTAGGTGAGTGATGGGTTGATTATTTTGACAAGGCCTCGTTTTAGGAGAAGAAACATGTCGTATAAGATGTCAAGTCTAGTTTCAATCATGCAACTACCTGTATAAGGAAATTGATAGAGTTTGATTTATGAAAATTTCTATTTTTAGGAAGGACGCATCCTATATAAGATAAGAGACATGACTGATTGACTATTTTGCATCAATTTGATGTTTGACTAATTTGAAAATTGACTAATTTGATTTACAGACTAGTTAGATAATTTTTCTTCTTGTTTCACTTTTGGTTGAGCTTTTGATGACTACTTGTGTTTGATGAAAAAGTATGACTTATTATGACTAACTTGACTAACCCTAAAGGACCAAGCTAGTGCCTCGGGGGATCACTAACTGATGGTCTCAAATGCTGATGTAACGATGTGTGGAGACCTCATATTTTGATAGGACATTGAATTCATTTTATTAACAAGGATCGAATCATGATTGACTTTATTTGATAAAATCTAAAGGACTAAACTAATGCCTTAGAGGCTCATTGACAGATAGCCTTTCCTATGTTATATACACAAAGGCAACATAGTTCAACCAGATATGGACTGACATGGCTGACTATGACTCTATTTATGGGATTTTTGCAAATTATTTGGATGTTTTTGGGTTTTTGACATGTTTTGATTTTTTTGGATTTTTGAAGTTTTATGATTTTTTTGAATTTTTTAAGTTTTATTATTTTTTTTGAATTTTTGATATAGAGACCTCCAATGATAATTATAGAATCCAATAAAGATGTAGGTTAAGTAATTTCCCTCAATCTGGTATAAGACCAATTTATTAGGGGTGGGATAAAATGGGTTTTATTGCAGATATATATGGAAGGTGGAAAGACGCATAATGTCAATCATTCCAGGTTATGGGAAGGACAACAAAGCATTATTATGGGTGATGGGAAATATATAGAGGAAAATGTCTCATGAAGGGTGGAATAAAAATCAAATGGAATGATGGTAGAAGATGGAGCAAAGATCAACTACACATGGCACCTGTTTGCCAGGTTTTCACCATGGTACTTATCCAAAGTGTCATTGAAGTGGCTTTCACTTTTGGACAGATTATTTATCTTTACTATGTTTATGATTTTTTCATTTTTTCGATGTCACTAAGACACCTGTTTGCCAGGTTTTCATCAAGGTGATATTTTTTTATTTTTTTATTTTTATTTTATTTTTTCAAGGTCTTGACATGGATCTCTAAAGCTAAGTGTAGAATTTATGCAAGTGAAAATTGTTGATAGGCTTTGACAAGGTCTCCCCTTCAAGAGTGGAAAAATGATATTCTTTGGATCCATGTAGGAACCCAATCAATTAGGTTCAATTTTTCTTGGTTTTTCTTGTTCTATTTGATTCTTGAGATTCTCCATTAAAACCAGGTCACCAATGTCAAAGTATCAAGTCAAAACCCTCTTGTTATAGATGTGACGAAGATGATCCTAATAGGCTTGCAAATGAAACAATGTGTTTTTTCTTCATTTATCTAATAGTTCTAACTTATGTAGCCTGGATATATATTATTCTTCATTGTCAATCTTCCCTTGCAATGACACTTGTAGGGAAGGAAATTCGACCTCAATAGGTAAGATGGATTCAAAACCAAAGACTAATGAGTATGGAGTGGCTCCTATAGGAGTTCAGATACTGGTTTGATAGATCCATAAGGCAAGATTAAGCTTAAGGTTCCAGTCATGACTAGCATCATTGATAGTCTTTTTAATGATTTTGATAATGGTTTTGTTAGATGCCTCAGCTTGGCTATTACCTTGTGGGTAGTATGGGGTAGAGAAGTGGTGTTGGATATGGAATTTTTTGCAAAGTTGGCAGACTTCTTGGTTCTTGAATGGATGACTATTTTCAGCAATAATGGATTGAGGAACAATATACCAACAAATGATGTAATTGAGGATAAATTTTGAGATTTGTTTTCTAGTGGTATATGTCATTGAAATGGCTTGAATTCATTTAGTAAAGTATTTAAATGCATGATGATGAATTTGTGGCCATTGGATGAAGTGGGATGGATCTTACCTATGAGTTCAAGTCCCCATTGGGAAAAAGGCCATGGTGATGTTATGGGCTGAAATTCTTGAACTGGAGTGTGTATCAAGTCTTCATAAATATGACATTGCTAACATTTCCTAGCGAAGTGGTATGGATCTCGTTCCATTATGGGCCAGTAGTATCCTACAAACATGATCTTCTTGGTTAGGTTTGGACCACTAGAATGGGCTCCACATATGCCTTCTTGTGCTTCATGCAAGGTCATTCTTGTTTCATCATTATTGAGACATTGCAAGAGGGTATTATCTAGGCTTCATTGATAAAGGGTATCACTAATGATGGTGTATTTAGAGGATTTATGGATGAAGGTCTTGTGTTGGTTGGTGGATAGGTCATGGGAAATGATGTGGTCATGTAGGTAGTGATAAATCTCTTGGTACCAAGGGGAGTTAGGACCAACAAGTTCACAAACCATCTTAGATTCTGAGATGTTGAAGGTAGGGATCAACAACAGTTCTACCAAAAACTCATATTGAGGCACATTGTTTGGGATATATAAGAGAGTCAATGGTAGCCATTGCATTTTCTATCTTGTTCTAAATGTGAGGAACATGATAGAAGATGATGTTAAAATACTATCTAAAACTGTCAACCATTCATTTATATGGAGTGAACTTTTCATCTTTAGTGTAATAATCATCATTAACCTATTGGATTACCAATTGGGAATTGTCGTGCACTTGAAGATTCTTGATTTTCCATTTTATTGCCATGTGAAGTCTTGTTATAAGAGCCTCATACTCTACTATGTTTTTGGTGCATGAAAAGGAAATTCATAATGATTTGGGTATGGTATCACCTTGAGGGGAGATAAAAAATGCTTGCTCCTGAACCATGGCTTGTGTGAGACTTTTCAAAGTATAATTTCCATGTAGTTGGAGTGTCCAATGTGAATATGGCCTCATCCAGAAAATTAGAGGCCAATGGATGATATAATTTGGTAGGTGCATTTGTGAGTTGGTCGGCGATGAAGTGTCCTTTTATGGATTTTCTCTCAACATATTGAATGTAATACTCACTAAGTATCATAGCCCATTTAGCTAGTCATCCTATCAAGGCTGATTTACTAAGAAGATATTTCAATGGATCTATTTTGGTGACAAGCTTTGTTTGATGACTTAGCATGTAGTGCTTGAGTCGTTGAGTAGCAAAAACTACCACAAGATAGGCATGTTCAATAGGATTGTAATTGAGTTCATAACTGACCAACGTATGGTTGATATAGTATATTGCTCTTTCTCGAACTTCATCATAATTTTGTGCAAGTAATTCCCCCAGTGCTAATGTCATTGCTGTTATGTAGAGTATAAGATGTATTCCATCAAAAGGTGGCATGAGGACTGGTGGTATTAATAGGTAATCCTTAATATGTTGAAAAACATCTTGACACTTGTCTCTCCACATGAATGACGCCCCTTTTCTGAGCAAGTTTTGAAATGGATGAATCTTGTCTGCTGATTGGGCGATGAACCTTCACCAACTATCTCCTAAACATTCTCACCAAGATCCAGTGATTTACTAGTCCACTTGTAGGCTTTTTCATTAGGCATAGTGAGCCCCTAAGCTTGATATTATGGAGTAACTGATTACTAATATGCACAATAGTAATCAAATATTTATAGATTTTATTGAATTTTTCCTCCAGGGATACTAACCTATCCTCGTGATCCTTGCCCATTTTATTAGCATCTACTAGCACCTTGTCAAGGACAACATTCATGGTTTTAACCATTTATGCACATTCTATTCCTTTTTGTTACAATTAACCAAAACAACACTGATATTTTGCAACTCATTCATCTTGACATTGATTTGTTTGACCTTTGAGAAAATCCATTTGAATAGAGATAGGAGGTTACTTGTTCCATACTCAGCCAACCTTATCATAACATCCAGACCAATCTTCTCCAAATTTAGAGGCTCATCATTTAGATTAGAAAATTCTCGGTCTGATTCTTCGACCCCTTTCCTTTTCCCTTCAAATATCCATTAACAAGAGAGTCCTCCAAATCAACCACTACAACATCCATCTGCCCCTTCTTAGAATTCACCATAGAGACTGCTAGTAACTCCAACTGACCCTTCCTATCATGATCCTGATAAAAATATAGCAATCAGGAGCCTCCAAACTCGTATGATTAGGGGAAAAGTCCCCAATACCTTTAATTCCTTCACCCACTAAACCTTTACCCTTCCCACACACCAACTTAACATCCTTTTGAGTCACCTTCTCCCCCTTAACCACACTATCAAGGGGAATCCCAAGAACCTTTATCACCATCCTTTGTCATGCCTTTACCTTTCCCATGCTCTTGTTTCACTTCCTTTTGGCTCCCTTTCTTCTCCTTAACCACATTCTTCATTCTAGTAGAAGCAACCTCCTTCATCTCAACATAAATATTATACCCATACGACTAGGATTGAGAAGCCTCAAGCTTGAGATCCTTCTTGTACTTTTTACCACTAGCTTTTTTCAAAGAATTAATCTCCTCAGAGTATTTCACTTCATAATCCCCATCCCATTTCTTAGTAGAATCTCCCATTTCATAACCAAGGGTAGTACCCTTTCCTTTTCGACCACTAGATATATTTAAAATTTTAGAAATATATTTTTCTTTTACAAATTACATAATAAGGAGCATAAGCCCCTCATATAAAATGGATTTTTTAGGATTTCTTCTATTCTCCTCAATACCATTTTCCATAAAAAATGAGGAAATAGTAAGGAAAAGACACCAAACTATTGTGCCTAAAATAATTCAACAACATGAAATGGTACCCATAGATGGTAGATAACATGCCATCTAGGGTAAAATACCTCATGATGGCCAAAGCAACATCCCTCCAAAGGGGGCTTGATGGAGAACCAATCATACCCGCCACAAACCATACCATTGAGCTTGTCTCATTCCTTGCCCTTGAAGAAATTTTCTAGAGCACACTTTGAAGCCCCACTTTCCTTGAAAAAAATATTTCCCTTAGTGGGTAAACCCATAATTTCAACTATGAAACCCTCTGTAATGTTCACCTCCACACCATGAATGTGCAACACATAGTTATTCTAGCCCTTGAAAAAATCCTCAATGACCTTTGCATCAAACCCATAAAGTTTAAGAAGATAAGGGAACACTCCCCCTTCTCCAAGATCTCCCACACATCAACGTTGTATCTAAACTCATCAAAGGTAATAGGTTCTTGTCTACAATGCTCTCCCCCATGGTAGCCTAAGAATCCCACACCACGGTCTTCTCCTTCCTCTGATAATCAAAAGAAACAAGAAGAAAATTCCAAAAATAAAAGAATAAGGCCCCCATAATTCATGTGATTTTGACAACATGAGAACTCCCTATAATTATGACCATATCCTCTATCTTATTACAATAATATTTGCAATTATTAAAAGGACAAGTGTTGAAATCCATATGTCTAATCCTTATAGAGAGGAGATAACACCAAATTAAATAACCTTTATCTCCCAAAGGGATCAACACCTTGACATAACATTTGATCATGATTAATAATGCTTTGAATGTTAACGGGGATGACATCATGAGAATGCCAACATTTATGAGAAGAGACCCCCATGTTTTTAAATCCATCAAGTAAGGTGTTTTCCTCACAAAAACATGTGAGATTATGAAATTATCAAAGGAGCTTAGAAGGGCAAGAGAATCCTCAATGATATGTGAGATAGACCAAGAAGGAGGATGCAATTTCTTCAAATAATTGATAATATTAAAAATGAATCACCTACCAACCAAATTTTTCTAACCCCAACCTATTGAGCAAGTAGGAGGCCATGATGGACTATTGATGGCTCTGTAAAAGGATTTATCTAGGTTCCCAATGAGAGCACCATTGCAAAGACAAACCTACCAATATAATCACGTAACACTCCCCCACAACTAGTAGGACCTAGATCCCCCTTAGTTGCACCATCAATGTTAACTTTGAATGATCACTAAGATGGATCTTTCCAACACTGCCCCTCCCTAGAAGATTTAGGCTTCTTCACAGGCTATGAAATGTCACATGAAAGATTCCACATTCTAGCAACCATCAAATCATAATAAAAAACAAAGACCTTGGGATGATGAAAGTTCACCAAAGACATTTTGAAAAGAAAATTTTCACTAATATAGCCTCATAGATTTTGAAAGCAAGCCTTAAGAGAGCAAGCTCCACATCACAAAAGTTCTATTATTCTACTCTTTCTAGATGCCCCATGCCACATGCAGCACAATGAGATACCATAACATGGAAAGAGAAAGATTAAGGGTAGGGACCAACCATTGAGACCAAAGGTCAGTAATAGGAGGAAATACCCAAGATAAATTCCATAGCTAAAGAACATGGGCCTAGACATCTGTTGAGAAACTGCAACCAACAATAAGATGATTAACATCCTTAGTAGCTTCCTTGCACAAGAAACATCTATTTGGTAGAGCATAACCCCTTTTCGAAAGATTATTAAGAGTTAAGATTTTAGCTTGACATAGAAACCAATTTTTTTTTTTGACTTTTAGGTAGGAGCTTTAGATTACACAGAAGACCCCATAAAGGAGGGGGACCAAAAATGTGAGTCTAATTACAAAATGAAGAAGACACAAAAAATAGACCATTAGACGAGAAAAATTAAACCACTCTATCAGTAGGAGAGGAAGCTAGGATATGAATCTGAGATAAGAACTGGTAAAGAGGTTCAAGATCCCTGTTAGCCAAGTTAATACATTTCCATTTACCTTCAACAATATAATCAGACACAAATAAACCCAAGGACCCAATATAGAAGTCCTTAAAAGGAGTATCCCAAAGTTCATCTTTCTATTGACCATTTCTAGGCCACCAGTCATCCAAAAAATGGATACTCTTACCATTACCAAGAACCCACCACATACCAGAAGCCACAATAGAGTGAGCTTTGATCATGAAGTTCCAAAAGGCTGACCTCGAAGGAGGACAAAAGCCTTCCCCCAAAAATACTTAGAATAAAAGATAGAGGTTCATTCCTTACCCTAATTTTTGACTCTATAAACTTCCTCCCAAGAGAGAAAATTCAAACAAATTTTCTCCTCCACTCCAAACCAAAGAAAACATTTTTAAATACTCTCAATATTCTCCCAAATTTTCCTTGGAATTTGAAAAAAACTCAAGGCATACATCAAAAGGTTCTGCAACATAGACTTAATCAGTTGAATCTTGTTTGCTTGGCTTAGATGAGCTCCTTTCCAACTAGCAAGTTTTGAGTTGAATTTAATCAATTATCCCTTTCCAAAAGAATTTTAGAACAATATTCAAACAAAGGGGAAGCCCCAAATAAGTAGAGGGAAGCTCCCCAATACCACACTGTAGAATCCTACCAATCCTTTATCTACGATGCTCCAGAGAATTAAGGAAGAACAACATGCTTTTAGCAAGACTCACCTTCTGACCGAAAGCAGATTCATACTATTGTAAAATAAGACAAATGGACTTGGTTGTTGCAATTGATGTGTCAACAAGGATAATGGTATCATCCATAAAATGTTGATGAGAGAAAGAGTGTTACAGTGAAGAAGGAAAAGGCCCTTTGAAAGCACCATTAGAGGCAACTTTAAGATTAAATCTGCCCAATGAATCCACCATAATAATGAAGAGGAAATGAGAGATAGGATCATCCTACCTTAACCCACACGATTTTCTAAAAAAAGTAGAAGGAGATCCATTAACCACACATAGAAACAAGGAGTAGAGATTAACTGCCCAATCAACTGTAAAACCTATTTAGAGAAACCAAACACCTTCAAGATGTTTAATAATAATTTACAATTAACATTATCATAAACCTTCACAAAATCCAGTTTTAGGATAAAACCATCTTTATTGTTAACCAAAAGGGAGTGAATATTTTCATGCACTGTAATAATAGAATCGAAGATATGCCTTCCCATGACAAACCCATTCTATTGGGAGGAAATAATGAGAGGAAGAACCATCTACAACCTAGAGGCCAAAACTTTAGACAAAATTTTGTAAAAATAATTACATAATATGATAGGTTGGAAGTCATCGAAGGAAGAAACCCTAGTCTTCTTAGGAATAAGAACACTAAAAGTTGAATTCAATTCCTTCAAGACCTGCCTACTACCAAAGAATTCTTTGGTAGCATTGATAACATCCTTGGCAACAATATTCGAGTAGGTTTGAAAGAAAAAACTGTTGCATTGTTATGCACATAGGTATGAGATAATTTGGTGAAGTACAAATAATTTCTACTTCCAATTGCATTTCTTTCAATATGTATGTGTGAAATATCTAGAAATATTATCTTAGGCCTTTTCTCTCTCTCACCTTAATCTTTTTTTATTTATTTATTAAAGGTAGCTGGATTAATTCATATGGAAAATGATTGTGGTAGGAAGTGAAATGCATGATATAATATCTTTCAAATTCAGTGAATCATAATAATCAAGTGTAAGGTTCTTGTGTGAAAACGGTATAAAAAATAAACCCTGAGTGAACCTAGTGACTCAAGACCTGGAATTCTCAAGCCTTGGGATAACTAATTCATAACATAGTAATATTTCAAGATAGATAGGTTCAGTTGTTCAAAATATATCTACACGTTGTGTGACTAACATCATCATCAATAGAACTGGTACTAGAAGGAGGGCCTCTTGATATTTTTTACCACATGTTTGAATTTAATAAGATTTTCAAAATCCTATTAAGAGATGGTAGATCTCATTAAATCCAAAAAACCATAAAAAGTAAAAAATCTTGAAAACATCAAAAGCTTAAAATTTGATCTTTCATAAAAAATAAAAGGTATAAGTAACTGTTCTATGAAAACAATTTAAAAATTGAAATTCCTCTTGTTCAAATAATTTTGAATATAAGAATTTTTTCCTAAGAATTTTCAAATTTTGGGTTGTCTAGAAGTTGCAAGATTCATTACACTTGAGATCATGATCAAGTTAGTTGTGTAACTTTCCTTGTTGGAATAGAATTTGCTTTGATCAAGATAATTTATTTGTTTGAAGTATGTAAAGTTCATGATAGAAGCTACTCCATTAATGCAATGACCTTGCAAAACATAGCACATAAAACAAAAGAAATACTATCAAATATTAAAAATATTAATGAGAAACTATTGAATTGTTGTTCAAATTCAAAGGGCTAAATAGTTTATCTCTTGGATGGAGTGAATTCTCTAAAGGATGGTTCACATAGATGAAGATCAAAGAGAAACAAGGTGTCACTATGATCAAATATGATCTAACACCAATTCAAAGATCCCCATAAGCTAAATAATGGGATCAAAATTTTCCAAAATAGAACAAAACTATTCTTCCCTTATCTTCTGAATTAAATGAAAAAGGGGAAATATGTTTTACTTGCCTTATTTTGTAAGATAAATATGATATCAGTATGGTAGATACTGATATACAAGTCTTTAAAGAATATTTCATCATGTATCCTAAATTTGAAAATCTTCACATGCATAAAGGGCATCTAAAAGAAGATCTAGATGAAGATAACTTTAATTTGGTGAAGCCTTTTCAACAAATTGATTATGAATATTTCTTATTTGTGATTAAGGATGTTGAATATGATCAATTACATACATTAAGTGATAAAATTGGTATTATTAAATGATCAAAATGAATCAATAATGCTTGGTTTGAAATGTTATGTTGAAGGTGGAGACCTCCAACATGGTGTCAAAGCTCAAAATACAAATTGAATTTAGAAGAAGCTCCAACAACAAGATATAAATTGATATATGAAGAGGAACTCCCATCTCAAAATCACATAAATGCTTTGGAAGGAAAATAAATGAGTCTTCCAGAAGAAAATTCAATGAGTGATATCATTTTTACCTCAAGGATCCAGAAGCAAGTTAGGTTGTATCTTTCTACCTCAGTGAATTTTCTGAAATTTATTATTTTGAGTACAAAGGGTTAAATCATACAACTTGTATTTGGAAAAATCATGAAAATGATAGATTACCCCATCACCAATGGTTAATAATTATGGTATTGAATATCAAAAATTATAAAACTATTGCATACGTTTCTAAGTATAAAGATAAAATTTCTATGTGAGAACTATCAACATAACTCAAATAATTTTAAACATCATAAGTAGTCTTGAACATGAAACATTGGTGCTAGTTGTCATGATCTTGTTCCTTGTAAATATTTTTGTATGTTAGTGGGTTATTTTAAATTAAGTTAGACATAGATTTAATTATTTAGTCATTATTTCCTTTGCTATGAGCTTTGAAATCAAGAATTTGAAAAGTAAAATATTAGCATCGTATTACTAAAAAAGAGATCAAAAAGTATAGTCTAGTATTTATATTACCAAATCTTTCATGCATTAAGAGTCATTCTCCAAAATCATATGAATAGAGATTTTTTAAGACCCTGTATTATGCAAGGAGGTATGTTTACATACATTTATCAAAAAAGGATGAATTTACTTATTTCTTGTTGATGTCTTAATCATGCTCTAAGGAATCATTCATTAAGAACATGCATACCACAATAGCTAGTTGGTTGTGCTCTACCAAGGATGTGTGAAATTACCCATAAAAGGATGTCAATCCACTACTACACCCACAAAATCTAGGGATACCCCTTGGCATAGGGATCCCTACTCCAATTCTAGTAGCATCTAAAAATTCTCCTAGACCACCTATAAATCTTCCTTTACCAGTTGATTAACCAAAAAACAACACATCTTCCTTTAGTTCTCTAGTATCAAGTAGAGACACAACAAATCGAGAATAAATTTTATTGTTCACTCTATATATTTCTATAGGCACCATAAAATAATATCCTAACACCATTTTGATTGCTACCCACACCCATTTTTCACAAACCCTAAATACGTTCCTAAGCATTTGATCAATAATTTTTCCTAGAAATGCTAATTATCACTTGGGAATAGTAAAGAAAATGGAATTATCTATACCAATTTAGGGAAAAGATTTAAAGCCTTAATCAAAATTTTAATGAAATTCATTGGTAATATGGCTGGATTTATAAGAATTATAACTCTTTTTTCCACAATGGTGGATTATTAGCCAAAAATACAAACATTCAATGAAAAAGAGATTTCAAAAATTGATCCCAAATCCTCACATTGTCGTTGTACCTCAATTCATATTTTCAAATTTAAAATTGTGTAGAATACCCACATGAATGATAAAAACTTATTTTCATGTTGGACTATGTTGTCATAAGTGTTGTCATTGATGTCAACCTCTAGTAGAAGGTGTGTTGAGTAGGTGTTGTAGATGATGTTAGTGTAATTAATTAATTAATTATTACACTAGCATAAGTTAACTTAGGTCATGCATCATCTAGTCCTAGGTTGCATTTTTAATAAATCATTTAATAAATAGGGTAATATTCCCATCCTTGTTTGTAGGGATAAGATTCCTTCTAGAAGATGAGTTGTCCTTCTAGAAATTATCTCAACATTTAATAATCATCTAGATAGGGTTCACATGTTGTCACATGTTGTTAGATTATGACACATGGAAACATCTCTTGCATCTTAGGTTTTCATTCTTGCCTATATAATTAGGCATTTTGTTCATTTGTAACCTATCAAATATCAAATCAATCATATCAATATAATCTCTATTGTGCATGCCTAGTTGCAACACTTTTCTTTGTGGTTGATTATCTTTCCTGGAAAAGGTCCTCCATTGAAGACTATAGCTTCAAGGACCCTATGCATCCATAATATCAACATGGTATCAGAACTTGTCCAGTGAAATGCCAACCCTTGATCAAGAAAGTTGGTGTGCGAGATTCTTGCAGGTATGAAGGTTTCCATTGAAGGCTACTTGATTCCATCCAAGGACCAAGCTGATTTAGATCCAAGCTCACCATTATCTTCAGAAGGCCTCAAAACCCTAAGATTTCCTACCCACATGAATGATAAAAACTTGTTTTCATGTTGGAATATGTTGTCATAAGTGTTTTCATTGATGTCAACCTCTAGTAGAAGGTGTGTTGAGTAGGTGTTGTATATGCTCTTAGTGTAATTAATTAATTAATTATTACACTAGCATAAGTTAACTTAGGTCATGCATCATCTAGTCCTAGGTTGCATTTTTAATAAATCATTTAATAAATAGGGTAATATTCCCATCCTTGTTTGTAGGGATAAGATTCCTTCTAGAAGATGAGTTGTCCTTCTAGAAATTATCTCAACATTTAATAATCATCTAGATAGGGTTCACATGTTGTCACATGTTAGATTATGACACATGGAAACATCTCTTGCATCTTAGGTTTTCATTCTTGCCTATATAATTAGGCATTTTGTTCATTTGTAACCTATCAAATATCAAATCAATCATATCAATATAATCTCTATTGTGCATGCCTAGTTGCAACACTTTTCTTTGTGGTTGATTATCTTTCCTGGCAAAGGTCCTCCATTGAAGACTATAGCTTCAAGGACCCTATGCATCCATAATATCAACATGGTATCAGAACTTGTCCAGTGAAATGCCAACCCTCGATCAAGAAAGTTGGTGTGCGAGATTCTTGCAGGTATGAAGGTTTCCATTGAAGGCTACTTGATTCCATCCAAGGACCAAGCTGATTTCTGAAGTAGTAGAGTTAGATCCAAGCTCACCATTATCTTCAGAAGGCCTCAAAACCCTAGGATTTCCTACCCACATGAATGATAAAAACTTGTTTTCATGTTGGAATATGTTGTCAGAAGTGTTGTCATTGATGTCAACCTCTAGTAGAAGGTGTGTTGAGTAGGTGTTGTATATGCTCTTAGTGTAATTAATTAATTAATTATTACACTAGCATAAGTTAACTTAGGTCATGCATCATCTAGTCCTAGGTTGTATTTTTAATAAATCATTTAATAAATAGGGTAATATTCCCTTCCTTGTTTGTAGGGATAAGATTCCTTCTAGAAGATGAGTTGTCCTTATAGAACTTATCTCAACATTTAATAATCATCTAGATAGGGTTCACATGTTGTCACATGTTGTTAGATTATCATACATGGAAACATCTCTTGCATCTTAGGTTTTCATTCTTGCTTATATAATCAGGCATTTGTTTCATTTGTAACATATCAAATATCAAATCAATCATATCAATAGAATCTCTATTGTGCATGCCTAGTTGCAACACTTTTCTTTGTGGTTGATTATCTTTCCTAGCAAAGGTCCTCCATTTAAGACCACAACTTCAAGGACCCTGTGCATCCATAATCTCAATAGATGCAGCAAGGTCACTTGGTTTCCAAGTGCTTTTGAGAAAATTTGCATAAAGGTTGTACAAGGTGTTTGGGAAGTGTTTTGTATTTTGCTCTATATTTCTTCATGCTTGAAGATGTGCCAGTGCAGTTTGAAAATGATGATTAGAGGTCTTTGAAGGTGTTATATCTAGAGTTTGAAGTTCTGAATCATGAAGTAGTAGAGGGTCATTTGGGAGAAATTAAATTACTTTACATTTCTCTACGCTAAAATTTCTTGTCTTGCAGATTTGGGAATGTGCTAAGATTGGTTTACCTACCTCCCCCTAGTTTTTTTAGTGTTCATTTGTTTCACAAGTTTAGTTTTTTTTTTTTGGAAGGATGTCATTGATGTTGTTGTCGGAAACATGAGGATGAGGGACAAGAAAAGGTATATAACGATCTATTGTAGTGTTTCCATTCATGTCAACATTGTATCCAGGTATGAATATCATGTTGTGAATCATTATGGTTCACTCTAACAAGTTTTGGAGTGTTTTTAGAAGAAATTTTTGCAAAGTGGTTTGGTCTGAAAAAGTTATTTGTAATAATAAATTGACTAAGTGTCAACTCTGTTAACTCTGGGTAAGAGTTCTTCTATTTTTGGGTCCGCACTAGCCCACAAATGAAGTTATCACTCTATGCTTCTAACATTATTTTTCTAGATGTTAGATGTATTTTCTTCCAACTTTTCATCATGTTTTGGCTATTGGATCGAAAGATATAACAAAAGTTTAGTCTAGAAGTTTACAATTATTTAGTGCATTTATTTGGGAGAGTTCGAACTTCTCTGCAGATAAGTTTTTGGCTTTATGCTTTTGAGGGAAACTTGATAGATGGAAATAGTGTATGAATTCCAAATGACATTGAGTCTTGAGGTCCATGTGTTGGAATGTGGATAACACAGTTGGAGAATTTTAGTATTAGGTCATGTGCAGTACTGACCTAATAAGTTTGAAGGCATGAAAAGGTTAAATAAGTGTTGTGGTCTTATCAAGGATCTATTATAGGTCCATGTTGACCTTTTTTAAGTTGTTTTGAGGATTGAATCTTGGCACAAGATGTGTATGAAAAGGATTGAAGATGAATAGTTATATTTTGAATATTACATCTAATTAGGCTGATCTAATTAATGTTATGCTGGAATTAGATATATATGTTAGATATTGTTTGATGTTTTGGAGTGTGATGTGCATTGCAAATGTCCTACCTGCAAATATTATCAAAGTAGTGAAAATTTAAGTTGTGAATTTTGAGTAGAAGATTAAAGTGATGTGAATGCAGAGGAAAGAAAAGTGTTAGATCAAGATTAGATAAAGTGTGTAAAGTTAGTTTATTGAGCTTCATTGGAACTATATTTCATGCATATGATAGATGCAATTATAACAGTTCAAAATAGGCTATAATACAACATCTCTCTTCTATATTTTTCTTTGTGGGAAATGAGTCCACCTATAATGAGCACTTCTCTAAATATATTGTAACCTGTTATAATATATTTTGAGGTAATCCTCACTGAGGTTTTTTCCCATTTTGGTTTTCCATGTAAAAATCTTGGTGTTGATGTGTTATGTGATGTTGTTGAATGTTTCATGATTTATTTCCTTAATATAGTTGAATACGATTTGGTGATTGGATGTTTAATGCTTGAATGGTTTAAGGGAATATTGATTCACCCCCCTCTCAGTATTCTATGTGTTCAATAATTGTTATTAGAGCTTAGTTCCTTGGAAGGAGCTTAATGGATTTGGGAAGGTCTTGGAGATTGAACACATGGCTAATAGAAAACTTCCTACTCCTCCAAAAGAGATTCTTATAATAGGAATCATAGAAGAAGATTGTATGCTTGAAAAAGATGGAGAAATCAAAGTTTCTCTTGCATATCTTGAAAGAATTGAAAGTGAAAACAAAGATCTAGAATGAATTGTGTAGACACTAAAATTTGTCCTAGGCTTGCGACTCTTATTTCCGCCATTTCCCCTTTCATTCTTTCATTCTTCATTATTAAATAATTTTAATTATTTAGTTATTTTCTAATATCATATGTCTTCTATTAATTAAATAATTCTATGTATTTAATTAGTTCATCTCTATCTTTATTCTTCTTGATTTTTTTTATTTTTTTATTTTTATTTTTAACGAGGGGAATCGAGTGCAGCACGGCCCCCCATATAACCCCCCACTGCCGGTAAAATTTTTACCATGACCGGCAGTGCTGGCGAGACACACCAACCGGTACCACGGGAGTGCCAGAGAGTCGAACCCATGGTGGGTGCCCTACGACAGGGAACACCTTAACCAACTAGGCTCGGACCAGCACCCCAAAATTTAATATTAAGGTTTGGGCCTTGGTTGTTGGCACTATAGGCAAGAAGCCCCACCAGTTCGCCAAGGAGCCTCCCCTTAATATGAGGGTAAATAACAAACTCCATTTTTGATGCGGTAGAGAGCGACCCTGCGAGGTTTGAACCTTGGTTGTTGGCTCTACAGGCAAGAAGCCCCACCATTTCACCAAAGGGTCGCCCCCATCTTTATTCTTCTTGATTAATTAAATAAATTTTATTTATTTAATTACATCACTAATTAAGTCATTTTCTTTCTAAAGTTAAATAAATTCCTATTTATTTAATTTCTATGTCACTTTCCTCTATAATTAAATAATTATTTTAATTATTTAATTATTCATTAACTTCTTCTTTCCTAAATTAAATAAATTTTATTTGTTTAATTGGTCCACTCTCTTGAATTTTGAATTAAATCATTATTTAATTCAAAAGATTCTCTTTGTTACATTCCTCTATAATTAAATAATTATTCATTGGCCACCTAAATTAAATAATTTTTAATATTTAATTTCTCCTATCACCTCTTTATCCATTCCAATCTTATCTTCCACATCAAATCTTATCTCTTGACATCTCACTTAATCCTAGCCCTTGATTGAATTATCTCATAATTCAATCTCAACCCTTCATCCTTATCATTTTCCCTAATTTTTCCCTAACCATAGTCCTTACCTTGAGCATCTCTTAATCTTGGCCATTTATTATTGTCCTTTCATCCTAGCCCTTCATTCAAACTTGAATTCTCTATAAAAGACCTTTGTCATTGTCATTTGACCATCTTGGAACCTTGAGATATCTAGAGTCCTCTTGCTATCTTGCTATCATTTTGCATCCATAGTCTTTTAGAATCTTCAATATTTTGCTTTGTCATTGTCATAGGACATATTGCATACTGAAAATATGAGGGAAACCATATTATTCAAGCAAAATGGAGAAGTACAATTAAGGTGAATCAATGAAGGCATGAAGATTTGGTAATATTGCTTCATATTTTATGTTTTTATGCTTATTTGTGCTTCATTGTTGATGAGGGTCTTATTTACATTATTATTATCCTAACCTTAACATTTTAGCCCTAATTACATTGGTGAACCCAGCACGAGCATTCAAAATTGCATAGATCATATGGAAAATTCAGAATTGCAAGTTTTAGGTATGGATCACTATAATTGCAAGCTACAAAATGATACAACTGCCAGGAAAAATGACCCAATTTCTCTACATAGGGGCACACTTAAATTCTTCTTGATTTCAGGTTGTTTTCTCTTAGATCTAGGTCTTTTATTTTCTAGTTTGTTAGTCTAACCTTAGTTTTAGAACATAGGCATCATTAGGTCATTTTCTTTTTAGAAGATTTTTGTTATTTTGTAGATTCCAGGTTTTCATGTCGCATTTGACTATTGTTCATTGCAATCATCATTCTGGTTTGCTGCAATAACCATAAATCTAAGCTGCATCTGTTTAAGAGAATCACAGTCAACATCTCATGAACCATTGTCATAGTTTCTGAGCCGCATCTACTCACTGCCGTGAGCCACATTTGTAAATTCTACGACACAATTTCCTATCTTTTCATATTTTTAGATTTCATTTACAATTTCTAGTTTAGGTAATTTTCATTTTATAGAATAGGGGTTTTCTGTTAGTAATATCTAATTTCTAGCATGTGGCAAAGGTACCAAGGAGACATTCCCATCTACATTGATCAAACAAAACTATCTTGTCTTCTTTCCACTCATTGGCATTAAAATTAAACTTGCATTCTCACGTCATTGGGATTAATTTACCTAATCTAAATTTCACTCATTTGGTCAAAAATAACTTGCATTGTCACTCATTGGTTTAAAATTAATGTTGCATCTAGTTTCTTTCTCACATATTGCTTTGGGGATTAAAAAGAACAAGTGTTTGCATTTTCTTTCACACATTTGGATTTTGGGAATTAAAATGAACCCCATGCAAGTGTGAGAAAAAGGTGTTTGTGTTGGAATTCCCCTTACACTTTGTGCGATCTTGGGTGATCAAAAACATCATCTTTGTCTTTCTTTTGTTACCTTTAGAGGGGCCTTCATTGAAAGAGGGAATGATTCCAACCATTTTTTTGCTCAGGCTGGTATATAAAAGGATAAGACTAAACTATCAAGTCCTCATGGTATGTAGTCCATAGCCATGTACTGTCATTCAAAATAGGGTACCTAGCTTTTCTTTTAAAGGTATAAGAGCCCCTAGTAGGGTGATTAAAGCCTTAAGTGGCTTCTTGGATGATTGCGAGGTGCCATGTCCCTAAGTATTCACTAAGAACCTTATTGTAGTGGCCAATATCCCTTTCACTTGCTAGCGTAGTAACGGTCATTGTGAATCCACCTCACATCTTCAATAAGCATTGTGTAGAGACAAGAATTCCTCCTTATGGGGAATTGAGACTTGGTAAGCCCAAGAAGTGAGTGCACTATAAGGGGGAGCCTATGCCATCAAGTCTCTAGTTGTTCCCCTTGTTTTAGTAGTTCTAGAAATTTGAGTGGGGATCTAGCAAGTGGTATCCTTGAGAATCCATAGGTTGTAAAGTGTGTTTGCAAGTTTCTTTTAAACTTTTCACATTCAAACAAGATTAAAAACAAGTGTTTTTAGAGTGTTTGCAGTGTTTTCCAAAAAAAAATTTCACATTATCACCTCAAACTTTGGAAAAAATTCAACCAAAATTCAAACCAGAACATAGTGAACCGCAACCACCAATTTTGTGAACTACAATTGATAAATCTGAACCGCAACTGCCAATTCTATAAATTGCAATTGACTATCCTGAGCAACAACTATAACCATAAATGATGCAATTGTCTGAGACAAAAATATAAGACCAAAACTGAAACAAAGCCTCTCTTTGATCAATCCTGAGCATAATCAAAGTTTTCACCTACATACTTGTAGGCATGTCATTTACCATTCATTCATCTAGTTACCATTGCATACCTTGCATCCATCATAGACAAAACATTGCTTTACCTTTTAGCTTGCATATACCTTAGTAGAAACCTTAGCAAACTTACGATCGGTCCATAGAAACCAAATTAAAGTTTCCTTGATTTCATTATCCTCCATCATTTTAGTCCTTTTGTCACCTAGGTTGTCCCTTAGCTCCCAAGGCTAGTTTGAAGGTCACCTTTGTCAAAATTTTTCACTTAGTAACCATTACCATCAAAATCTTGGCAATCCAAATTGGCATCTTTGGTCCTCTTGGTTTAGTTGATCAATCTTACCTTTGGTCTCCTCAAAGGGTAGTTTATAGCCATACTTTTAGTCTCATTTCTAGGTCATTTCCATCACACTTGCATTTCACTTGCATTGGAATTACCACACTTTGGACCTCATTGTGACACTTACATTAGAGACCTTGACATCTTGTCACTTTGAATCCATAGTTGGTTATCATCCTTAGGTATTCTATACCTCCAAAAATTCAAAAATCCAAAAAAATAGTTCCATAACCTTGGTTTTAGCTATACCTTGGTCATCCTTAGACATAGTATTTGCATAGTCATACCATATCATAAACACTACCTTTTGCAAGTCTTACATGGTCAAAATGAGGTTGCAAAGGAAACAAGAAGATGAGATGGCTTTCCCAATAGACAAGGACTTTATCAACCCATTTGCAAGTTCCTCACAAGGGTCTTCCAAATCATACAAGTCACTATTTGAAATTTTTTTCACTAGAGACCAAAAGGGACATGTTATGATAGAAGACATAGAGGATGCCTCACAAGATCCTAAATTTTCCTCCTTTATAGATGAATACTTGGAACATGACCCCAACATTACCTAGCAAAACTCTTGTCAGAAGGTTCCACACTCCCTCCTGGGTTTGACATAAGTACCATACAATCAACATCTACACTTAATAACCAAACTCAAGGGAACAAAACGTCCATTCCACAAGTAAACACTTCCATCCTACAAGTGAACACTTCAATCCTGCAAGTAAATACATCCATGCCAATAGGAGGAACCACACAAGATGCAAATAAAATTCATACTTCCTTATTTGGTACCCAAGACATGACACAAGGAACACCATTTACCATAGGAACTTCATTGTCAATGGCTATACCAAGCATACAAGGAAACCCCCATGGTCATATTGCAAGCTCATCCAATGTATCCCATAACATACCCATTCCAACTCAAAAAATTCCAACCCAAAAAATTCCAACTCAAAACATTCCAACTCAAAACATGACATATACATCCCACTTTCAAAACCAAAATCCATCCTACACCCACACATTAAACCAAAACCCATCACATAGTGTTGGATTGCAACATGGCTATATAGACCCAAAAAATACACAAGTGGGAGTCTTGGAAACATGAATGAAATCCCTTCAACAATGAATGGACAACATGCAAATGACAACCAAAAAATCCATACACAGCCCAAGACCTATGTTCATTTTCTTTTGATAGAAATTTATACATGTCACCCTTTCCACAAGGATGTCATACCGAATTTTCCAAAGTACAATAGGAGGTGTAACCCTTTTGAGAACATAAGGGAATTTACCACACATTTCATGGACATCACATTTGAGCCTACCTATCTCATGAGACTTTTCCCATGAAGTTTTACTAGTATAACACTTGAATGGTTTTCTAAACTTCCAACTGGCATAAAAACATGGACCGAACTAGCCAAAAAATTCATTGAACACTTCGCCTTTAACATTGGAAATGCAATCTCAATAGCCACTTTATGTGACACTACCCAAGAGGAAGGAGAAAAATTTATCACCTTCTTTCAATGGTGGAGAAGCTTAGCTAGTTGATGTCTAGTTGAGATACCCAAAAAACAAAAGGTCACTATTTTTCCTAGAAAACCTCAACTCAAAATTGAGAAGCGAACTAATAGTAAAATGTGGCACATCATTTGTGGACCTAGTGGAAAAAGGAATTATCATTGAAAAGAATATCATTGACAAAGGTGAACTCAAAATGGAAAACAAGACCAAAAGCAACCAAAACATCCCAAGCGACAAGAACAAATACTGGTCCCAAAATAAGAATGTCACCAATGATGGAGTTGTTGATGCCAAGATCATACATGAAGGTCCTATAATTTCACTCAGAGGCCCTAATGCATCAGATAAAATATCAAGAGTTGTTGACCAAATTTCAAATGTAGTCCAAAACCCACAACAACCAAGAACACAAAGGAAGTTTCCAAAATGACAATACACTGCACTTGGTGAACCAATTGAGTTAGTCTTCAAACAACTCTTACAACACAATGTCATACAACTTCCTAAGCCTAAACAATATGATCCTAAATAGTTAAAACCCTCTTAGTGGGACAATAATTCTTTTTTCAACTATCACTGAACTAAAGGACATAACCTCTTGCAGTGTTGACAGTTGAAGAACATTATACAGGACCTCATGGAAATGGTACTATTGAGGTTAATGGACAAACACAACAACCAAATTCAAACGGTGACCATAAAGTCTTTTCTAATCCATTGCATGACCATGGGAAAGGAAAATCCCCCAATATAGGAAATAAGACCAATAATAACTCAACCAATTACACCAATGTCAAATATTACTATGGACATTCCACTATCATAAATCACATCTGAGCTGCTGAAAAACATGTTAATACCATCACCATTAAGAAAGATCCTGAATGTGTTGTCAATACCTACCATATCAAAATAATTGTCCAAGGCCCTCCTCCAAAGTAGCAACAAGCACTAAAATCCCAATACGACCTCCTTAACCAATTAGGGAAGATGCTAACATAGATTTCTATCCTAGAATTGTTGTGCATATCTCTCAACCATAGGGCCATCTTAGATAAATCCTTGCAAAACATGACCATATCGAATGATCTTGATGTCAATTTATTTGAAGAAATGGTTGGATACTTGACCAATTACCACCATTCTACCTTCTCCAAACAAGATTATGCCATAGAAAAGCTAAATCATAATGACCCTTTACATCTTGAGGTCCTTGTCCATAAAACTAAATTAGACGAGTCTTGGTAGATGGAGGAGTTGGGTTAAATATTTGCACTTTAAAATTGGTTAAGGCATTAGGCTTCTCAGAGGCATGTGTAGACACTACCGAAGGCATTTTTATCAAGGCATACAATGATGAAGAAAGAAAGTCTAAAGGAATGATAACACTTCCTATTCAAGTCAGACCCGTAATCATGGAGACCTCTTTCCAAGTCTCAGACCTTGAATTACCATTTATCCTTCTCTTAGGCCAACCATGGATTCATGGCATGAAAGCTATTCCATCCACATACCATCAATGCCTTAAATTTCCATATAACGATATTGAAATAACCATAGCTAGTGATCCCGATCCATTCCAATACTACAGTAATCTGAGAGGGATCACACAATTCCAAGTGTCTATCAATAATGAAGCTTCATCCTCCACTTTGTCACATTACATTGATCCATATTCATTGAATAAAGCATCCATTTCACCTACCATACCATCAAACCCCAAGGTCCAATTCTATGACATGGGATGTGGAGATTATTGTATGAACAAGTTGTAGAGAAGGGTGTATGTAGAATCATGATGGGCCAAAAAGTGGAAATATGATGGGTATGTGGCTAACGAATTTTATTTACCCAAAATTGATGAAACGAAAAGGGTTTCTAAAGGAGATTCTCAACTTTCTACCAATATAAATTATGCTTTATTTTGAATTTAATAAATAATTATTATTCATTTTCTATTTGAATTACGACTAAAGTCCTGATTGATAGGCTGATTGAAAAACATCTATAGCTTTCAAATAGTATCAATTTTTTTGAATTTAAAACATGCATCACATTCTATGCTTTGCATACTATAGGATTTAAAAAAAATGAATTTCATGAAGTTTTGACCAAGTTAAGGTGGTTAGACATACAAGTTTTTATGTTTTTAAAAAATTGTAATACAAAATTCATAATTAATTATTTACTTGGAAAAAAATTACAAAAAAAATTCATCACATCGGGACATGAGTCCTCTACTTATCTCTAAAATATTATTAAAAAATATTATCATTTTATTGTGGTTAGGGTGGTCAGATAGACACTTCTTATTTTTTCCCTAAAATTTAAGTGCTACTACATTGAAATTTCAAATTTTCACCAAATAGATTTAAAAAAAAAAAAACCTAGTAGTTTAGAAACTACATTCAATTTGCTACAAATCCTATTCTTACATATTTTTGAAATAATATAGATAACTTATTCAAATTTTTATGTCAAGTTGCCTAACTCTGATTTTTCTAAATTTTATCACCACTTAAGGGCCTATTTTTTCCATGATGATCCTACACATACCCATAAATGACAATTCTACCACTGCCAAAGATGGTTATACTTTCAATAATGATTTCAGGATAGTTTAAAAAAGAATGCAAACAGATGATCATGATTGAATCAAAACCTCTTAGGATCTGATGACACATCTGCTTTTTGCCATATCCACCTCTGCACAAGTTTTTAATGTCCATGACAACCCCATGTTTGGCCAAGACATAAATGATAATCCGCTCTTTGATCTTGACCCTGCTGAGGATATCCATATGTCATCCTTCCATACCACCTACTTTGGGTTAGGGTATATCCCCCTTACTATCGCCTCTACTAAGCCATCTTCCCAAGTCGATAAGGATATGAAAGCCTCCATTGATGTGAAAAGTACTAAAAAGGCTAGTCCCAAAGACAACATTGTGGACATCATCACTTCCATTCATCTGCCAAGCATTTTTTTCAGTGACATCCATCCACATCATAGACATGGATCAACAAGTAATATCTAAACAAAAAGACAAAGGAAAATTGCAAGAATCAAGAACAAAAATGCCTTTAAAAGGAGATCAAGAATCAAAATACATGTTGAAAAGAGAAAATAAAGAAAAGTCCTCTAGCCAAAATCAAAAGCTATTGGACCAATCAAGAATACAAGTAAAGAATGAGAAAGAATGTCAAGAAAAGTCCTTTAGCCATCACAAAAAGCTATTGGATGAATTAGAAGTAAAAATAAAAAAGCATTGGTCTCCAAGAATGCTCCTCCATTAAAAATCACTAGGAGCATCTATTAACACAAAAAGTAAAATAAAGAACTTGTTGATCCAAGGTCTTCATTTTCATTACTTTCACTCATTCTATACATTCCATTCAATCTGTCCATATTCATTTATCATTCCACTTGCATTGGTGATGTCCTTCAATTTACCTTTGACGATGACCCCTCAATGTACCCTAGCTCATTAATTACCCAAACTCCTTTTCGCCTAAAGCCTGGTGGCCCATGTAGTGTGTGCATTAGGGATCATACCATAGCCTCTTTCATCCACCACTTTTATCATTTTCCATATTTACCACTTACATTCTACATCCAAATCAGGTCCTTTCATCCAACATGGTCGTCCGAATAGGATCAATGCATCATCATGATGTATCGGTTCTACACATAGCTTTCCAAAGCCTTGTCTTAATCATGAAAAATAGAAAAAAAATTTAAAAATCAAAAAAATTGTTACCTTGATGAAAACCTGGCAAACAGGCGTCTTGGTAACAAATAAATAAAAATAGTAAAGAGAAATAATTCATCTAGTAGTGAAAACAACCTCGGTGGTGCTTTGGATAAGTACCATGGTGAAAACCTGGACAATAGGAGCCATGTGTAGTTGACCTTGCTCTATCGTCTACCATCATTCCAACCTGACTTTCCATGTCATTTGCTTCGCCCACATGTTCCATATCACACATAATAATGTTTGGTCATCCTTCCCATAATTTTAAATGATTGACATTAAGCATCCTTCTACTCTCTTCTTGACTTATCCCATTCCACTCCTAATAAATTGGTCTTATGCCTGACTGGAGGAAAATACTTTACTTATGTCATTGGATTGTACAGGTGCTAGCAAAAGTCGCTTTATTCCAAAAAGACAAAAAAAAATCATACAATGACATAAAGAAAAAAATCAAATATTCCCAAAAAACACTAAAAGATCATAAAACTTTCAAAAATCCAAAAAAAGTCAAAAACACAAAAACATCCAATTTTTTTCAAAAATCCCAAAAATAGAGTCAAAGTCAGTCATGTCAGTCAGTCCATGTCATTGTCAAACTACATTGCCTTTGCAACTAAACATAGGAAAGGTCATCTATCGATGTTCCGTCGAGGCATTAGGTCGGTCCTTTTAGGTTGTCAAAAATAAAATCATGACTTAGTCCTTTGTTAATGAAACAAATTCAATAGTCATGTCGAACTATGAGGTCTCTGTGCGTTGTTACGTAGGAAAGGCCATCTCTTGATGAGCCCCCGAGGCCACCTAGGTTAGTCCTTTAGGGTTCATCATGTTAGTCAAATAAGTTAGACATTGTTGTCAAACATACAAATAGTTGTCAAAACATCAAACAAGTCACAAAACAACAAATCAACAAGGTCACTCAATCAAACCAAACAAATTGTCAAAATAGCCAAATAGTCAAACCATCAAACGATCAACTTATGTCTTATTCGGGATGTGTCCTTCCTAAACCCAAACATTTTTATTTAGTCAAACATCATCATTTTCCTTATACAGGTGGTCATGTGATCAAAGCAAAAATCGATGTCTTATATGACTTGTGTTTTTCCTGAAATCAAGCTCTGTCAAACAATCAACTTATCAATCACCTAGACAATTAACCGTCAAACAAATCAAATTTTGGAAAACACTCTAACTGGTTGTTGACATTGTGGCTTGTCTTGTCTTATCTTTCTTTTGGAATTTGTCTATGAGTCAAGTTACTAGTTCCTTGAGGATGTCCCATGAAGGATTTAGAGGAGCAATGATGTCTCTTGACTCTTTTCTTTGATTGTTGTTTGTGGATTGTCTAGGAAAAAATACTGGGGAAACTTTTCCCTTAGTATGAGCTAGGACATTCCTTGTCTGTGACTGTCTATTTTGCATGTGGATGACCTTGCAAACCTTGGTCTATGTCATGCCATGGTGTTTGTTGTCTATTTGTGTCATTTTATTTCCCAATGATGATTCATGCAAGGCTTATTACATTTTGGAAAAATATTCAAGTCATTCTAATACTAACATCCATATCCTTCATGCTAACATTTCTTATATCCTTCATCCTCTAGTATTCTCATCCATTTTGAGAGCACACTCAGGTTCTTTGAACTCGTATGTACTCTTGAGGGGGCATACCACTACCTCCTTGTCATCCTTCCTCACCCTATTGTCACTGGGGCATATTTTGACTGATTTTCTTTGACATAACGTGATAAACTGTATTGTATCAAAGAGGGGAAAAATGTAGACACTAAAAATTATCCTAGGCTCGTGACTTATTTTATCCATCATTTCCCCTTTCATTCTTTCATTCTTCATAATTAAATAATTTTAATTATTTAATTATTTTCTAATGTCATATGTCTTCTATTAATTAAATAATTTTATTTATTTAATTAGTTCATCTCTATCTATATTCTTCCTGATTAATTAAATACATTTTATTTATTTAATTGTCACTAATTAAGTCATTTTCTTTCTAAAATTAAATAAATTCCTATTTATTAAATTTCTATGTCACTTTCCACTATAATTAAATAATTATTTTAATTATTTAATTATTCATTAGCTTCTTCTTTCCTAAATTGAATAAATTTTATTTATTTAATTGGTCCACTCTCTTGAATTTTGAATTAAATCATTATTTAATTCAAAAGATTCCCTTTATCAAATTCCTCTATAATTAAATAATTATTTTTAATTATTTAATTATTCATTGGCCACCTAAATTAAATATTTTTTATTATTTAATTTCTCCTATCACCTCTTTGTCCGCTCCAATCTTATCTTCCACATGAAATCTTCTCTTGACATCTTACTTAATCCTATCCCTTGATTGAATTATCTCATAATTCAATCTCAACCCTTCATCCTTATTATTTTCCCTAATTTTCCCCTAACCCTAGTCCTTACCTCATCTCTTAATCACGGCCATTGATTATTGTCCTTTCATCCTAGCCCTTCATTAAAAATTGAATTCTCTATAAAAAGACCTCTGTCATTATCATTTCACCATCTTGGACCCTTGAGCTATCTAGAGTCCACTTGTTATCTTGATATCTTTCTATCTTTTTGCATCCATAGTCTTTTAGAATCTTCAATATTTTGCTTTGTCATTGTCATAGGCCATATTGTATACTCAAAATCCGAGGGAAACCATATTATTCAAGCTAAATGGAGAAGTGAAATGGAGGTGAATCAATGAAGGCATGAAGATTTGGTAATATTGCTTCATATTTTATGTCTTTATGCTTATTTGTGCTTCATTGTTGATGAGGGTCTTATATGCATTATTATTTTCCTAACCTTAACATTTTAGCCATGATTACAAATTGAAGGAACATTGGTCAAAATAATGTCACATGCTACAATTGCGATAGGCCTAGACACATTGCTAAGTTTTGCAGATGTAGAAACATTGAGAAGGAGAACCTCTAAATTTTCTTTGTTTCTGGACAAGAATGAATCCACCCTCTTTCTTGCTATCTTTTTCTATCTTTACTTTTCCAGAGGCATTCTTCTTAAAATTGTCAGTGCAGGAATTCTCCTTCTTTGTTTTATACTTTCCTTTTTTAAAAACTTATCATACAATTTTGTAGATGCAATGGTTATAGGTATTTTTCCCTTTTCAAAACCAAGAATAGATTTTTCATTTGATGGTTTCTGAGAGTTGATCAACTCCTCAAGAATTTAAAAACCTCTTTTTAGTTTCAATCCCTTGTTAATTTTCTCTTTTTGCTTATTCTAGCTCTTTTTTTAGAGTGACAATATCTTCTTCAAGATTTGAACATTCAATAGTTTTATCATTGAGCTTGGTATTCAAGCATTCCTCAATCCTCTTTCCTTCTTCAACCTTCACTTTCAAATTATAGATCACATCTTTTGCTTCCTTGAGTTTAGTCTCACTTTTATTATCTTCTTCCATTTGAGCTTTCAATTTTCCAAGTTATTTTTTTAATTCTCTAGCTTGTGCCTTCAGTTTTGCAATTTTTTTTTTCTATTACAAGCATGCACTCATATTTCTATGGAAACTAGAAATGGATGCTCAACTTCCTCGTCCACAAGAATGGATACAAGGAGAGGGAGATCCAATTTCACAATGTTCACATTCAAGGGTACCTTAGAGATCTCAACCCAATGAATGATGTGGGAGATCTTACTACAAGATATCCTTCGAGATGAATGGAGACAAGAAATGGGTTCACCACCAAGTGTATACATGGAAAATATTTTTTTTTTGAAAACAAAGTGTGATATGAAAATTAATACTAAATGACCTGAGAATGCAAGTAAAATATAATAGAAAGCTATGAAACTGGAAATGTGCACTTGGAAACTTGTTGGGGATGGAATGGAGTTTTGGAATCCTGAAAAAATCATTGTTGATGCCAACTAGGACTCATATGCCAAGTTAGGTGACTTAGTCTAGTTTTGGGAAGAATGTGTTGGAATAGGTTTCAGAAAAATGGGTACTCAAATATGTAGAATTCTTGTTTAGGCCTCAATAGTGGGACTCATTCACCAATAGTGGTGAATCAGTCCACCTCTAGATTTTTGGAAAATGTAGCCCTCAATATGCCTTTCTACTCCTGATTCAGATCCAGGTCTGAAACTATAGAATTCAACTTGTAGACCTTCTTCAAGCTTCTCTTAGTACTTTAACAACTTTGACTTACTTTGATCACTTTTCCAATCTTAAATTCTTGGTAAATTTGTAACCTAGCACTACAAATCACACACAAGAAGAGGGAAAAATGTTGTGGGGTTGGTGAATAGGGGTTTTCCTTGGTCAAACCCCTTGTTGGTAATTAAACCCTTGAAATGAAATGAAATAGAATGGAGAATGATGAATGAACAAATAATGATGTTGCAACTCACCAAACCCTAGCAAATAAGGTGTTGTAAACATGTAAGTATTGACTCCAATGGATATGGACTTGAACTCTAGCTTGATGTTGATATATCTTGAATGCAATGCTTACACTCCTACACCACAATTGTTAGCTCTAAAACAACATGATGCAAACAATCTTTGACATGATGAATGACACTTGAAAATGCTCTTGATTTCTTGATAATATTCCCTTGAAATTCCTTGAATGCTCTTGTGAATGCTCAAATGCTCTTGTAAACTATATGCATGAATACTTGAATGCTAGGTATGAAAATGAGGGGAAGAATCTTGTATTTATACTCAATTATGCAATAATTCCCAAAATTACATTACAAGCTAATGTTAGATCTTGGAGAATAAAAACCCACTAGAATTTTGAATTAAATTTGGATTTTAAATTAAATGGGACGCATTCAGCATCATGGGAGAATGAGTCCCACCTAAGGGGACTTATTCACCCAGAATGGTGAATGGGCCCCACCTTAGGCATTTAAGGTAGGTTTCAAGATTTTAATGATTTAAATGATATTTGTCAAGATTATTCTTAAGAATACTCATAAGTAAGACCTATGGATACAAAATGGGGCCAATTAAAGCATAATAATGCCCAATTATTAAAGACAAACCAAGAAAAGTGTGAAAGTGTGATACAACAATTTACAACACTTTGAAATAAGGCCTGGTAAATAATGAAAAAAGGTTATTTAGGTGAAATACATTAACAAGACCCTAGAAAAGTGTGTTAAAACACTTTAAAACACTTAAGTAAGGTACCACTTGAATCCTTTTAGTTCACAAGGGCCCAAGACCTAATGTGAATGTGTTATCCACATTATAACATTAAATCAAGGTAAAATTAAGCTAAAAATCACAAGGAGGGTTGATGCAGGGGCATCTAGAAGTCTTCAGAAGGTTGAGGCAATTGACAGTGAAGTTGCAGAGTTGTAAGGTATCAAATTATTGTATTCAGTTGTTAGAGGTTGTGGATTAAAGGGGTTTGTTGTTGAGTATGTCTGGTTTAACCATGTTAAGTTTCAGGGATCCGTGTGAAGGATCGATTGAGTTGTGAAGATCTGTGTGGTGACAATTGTTTAGTTATTCCAGTTGGTGTTCCTAAGGAAAGATGATATGATTCTAGTATGTGGAGTTGTTTTGGACATTTCTTTGGTGATTCATGATGATCATGGATGTTTCTAGATCATGTGTTATTGGTCCACATTGATCTGTGTGCCCGCGATTGGTGATTTTATTTTGTGGGGTCATGTTTACCTTGTTCTTGGCCGACAGGGTGTTGTGTGTTTTGGATCTTCGAGGAATAATCTAGAAGGTGTTTGCATGATCAAGGATATTGATTTGGGTGGTCCTAGCTTTATTGTGGCTGACCTTGGTTGATTCACATGGTAAATTGTTATTGTTTGAGGCCAACCTATTTGAGTTGGCACGTTACTTTACTAGCCATTGTAATTGGGCCGACATGTTAAGGGTTGGGTGATTCATGGATGATATAAATAGAAGCAAGAGGATTTGTTATGGGGGACAGAAGAAGACGAGATTGACAAGGTGCTCGATAGTGTGAAGAATGAATCATGGTGTTGAATTATTTTGATCTAGAAGGATCTCAAAGTAGAGAGTGTGTGGAGCAGGAAAAGAAGTTAATGAAAAATTGTTGTTGTATGAAATATTTGTAATCCCTAGGCTACGACCTAGAATCTGTAAGCCTGTAAGGAATTTCTAATGTGTTTTGAGATTATAATATAGTGTGGAGGAGATTTGAAGGTTGGGTTTTTCCCTGTTAGGGTTTTCCCAAGATATATCTTATGTCCGGTTTTCATGAATTTCTTTTATCTTTTTTTTTGTTTAATTGTGGATTTCCATTGCATATCTATTGTGATTATGGAGTTATGTGTTAGATGCAAGGCTGGACAGTCCTTAATTGGATCCTCCTACCTTGACTGCATCAAATGGTATCAAAGTTGGTTGCGAGTCTTTGAGCATTGAAGTTTGGTTGTTTATCTAATTTGTTGCAATAGGGAAGAGTGGGAAGAGGATGAAGAAGGAAAATGAAACCATAGTATGTGGAAGGGATACTTTAGAGGATGAATTGTACAAAATCAAGAAGTGTAATGCAAAATTAGGAGAGAATGAAAGAACTTGGAGAAGACAAGTATGATGCTCTTGAAGAACTGAAGAATGCTAGAAGGAGAAATGAAGAATTAGAAGCAGAGCTAGATATGTTTGAGGATCTCAAAAAGAAATTTGCTGAAGGGTTCAAGTTATTTAAAAGGTTGGAAAAGAGGAACCGAGATCTGGAGGAAAATTTGAAGGAGATAAATAAGGAGAATAGTCTGTAGAAGAAGGAAATATCTGGTTTGAAGGAACATGTTGATCACTTGGAGTAGTCACTTATAACATGTCGAAAGGAGAATGAGAATCTGAGATCTACGCCTAAAGTGTGTGATGTTTCTTGCGATACTAATGATTTGTGTGATGTTACAAAAGTTTCTTTAGGTGAAGTTGAAGATAACAAGGTGATGAAGCCTATAGTTTTTGGTGACGGTATTGGTTTCAATATCATGTAGAGAATGGGATATGAAGGAAAAGGATTGGGAAAACAACAACAAGGAATTACAAAACCTATTGAACCAATGATGAGATCAAAAAGTGAAGGCCTTGGATATGACCGAGGTAAGGATATTATTGCAAGCTTGAATCAAAAAAGAGAAAGTATGTATTGTTCACATTATAATAGGCATGGACATGAAAGGGAATTGTACTAGGATCTACATCCTTGTAAGTTATGTGGGTTAAGGAATCATTCTGAGAAGATGTGTTGGGATAATATGAGAAGGAGAAATCCTATGATAGGTTGTAAGGAGGTGGATTATGGAAGGATTGATGGAGCAAAGTGGAAACATGTTGCTTATGTTCTTAGAAGGTCATACAAATGGAAGAACTCATATGTTGGAAGAAAAGAGGGATCAAGTTGCAGAGAAAGAAGACCTTATGCAAAACATAGGAGAGTTTGGAGGAAGAAAGAATCAAGTGTTGAGTGTCATCAAGAATCTGAAATCAGGGAACCTAATGAAAGAGGAGCACTAAGAGATGCAAAAAGTTGGTACAAATGAAGAAGAACTTGAACTAGTTTATCCAGAGGAAGGGGAACCTTTGGAGGAATCAGATTGCATAGTGGAACTAAAAGAAGGTGAAGAATTGATCTTAAGGAGAAATTTTATGCACCAAAGTGAAGTAAATGTGAATGATCTTGAGGAAACTTGCAGAGAAGGCTTGCTCAGACCACCAACTAGTGAGGCAGTGCAAGGATTGCAAGTAGATTGCCGAACCTTGACCATGACAAGATGAAGAACTAGAGGCAACTTGCAGGGTGGGCTTGCTCAGACCACTGACCAGTGAGGCAATGCAAGGCTTGCAAGTAGATCACCAAACCTAGAAGAAATTGAGGCAGTTTGTGGGGTGGACTTGAATAGAATGTTGACCTTGAGGTAGTTGCAAGTACCTATAGACCAATTGTCGAATTGATTCAAAGAGGAGAACTTGAGGCAGTTTTGCAGGGTGGACTTGAACAGAACACCAACCTTGAGGCAGTTGTAAGTACCTAAGAACATATCGCCGAACCCATTTGAGGATATAATATTGGATTTGATATAGTATAGACCAAAGTGAAGAGGCTCACTTTTCAAATAACCATGAGAGTCTGATGTAGGGGCATCCATAAGTCTTCAAAAAGTTTAGGCAGTTGATAATGAAGTTTCAGTGTTGTAGGTTAACAAATTATTGTATTCAGTTGTTAGAGGCTGTGGATTAAAGGGGTTTGTTGTTGAGTACATCTAGTTTAACTATGTTAAGTTTTAGGGATTTTCTTGAAGGATTGATCAAGTTGTGAAGATCTGTGTGGTGACAATTGTTTAGTTATTCTAGTTGGTGTTCCTGAGGAAAGATGATACGATTCCATTATGTGGAGTTGTAGACATTTCTGTGGTGATTCATGATCATCATGGATGTTTCTAGATCATGTTTTATTGGTCCACATTGATTTGTGTGCCTGCAATTGGTGATTTTCTTTTGTGGGGTCATGTTTAACTTGTTCTTGGCTAACAAGGTGTTGTGGATCTTCGAGGAATAATCTAGAAGGTGTTTGCATGATCGAGGATGTTGATTTGGGTCCTGGATTTATTGTGGCCAACCTTGGTTGATTCACATGGTAAATTGTTATTGTTTGGGGCTGACCTATCTGAGTTAGCACATTATTTTACTAGCCATTGTAATTGGGATGACATGTTAAGGGTTGGGTGATTCACATATGATATAAATAGAAGTGAGGATTTGTTATGGGGGACAAAAGAAGAAGAGATCGACAAGGTGCTAGATAGTGTGAAGAATGAAGCATGGTGATGAAGTCTTATGATCTAGAAGGATCTTAGAGCAGAGAGTGTGTAGAGCAGGGAAAAAAGTCAATGAAAAATTGTTGTTGTATGAAATATTTGTAATTCCTGGGCTACAGCCTAAAATCTGTAAGCTTGTAAGGCATTTTTAATGTGTTTTGAAATTATAATATAGTGTGGAGGAGCTTTGAAGGTTGGGTTTTTCCCTATTAGGGTTTTCCCAGGATATATCTTGTGTCTGGTGTTCATGAATGTCTTTTATCTTTCTGTTATTTAATTGTGGATTTCCCTTGCATAATTGTTGTGATTATGGAGTTAGTGTGTTAGGCTACAAGGCTAGAAAATAATTAATTGGATCCTCTTACCTTTACTACATCAAGGACTCAAACGAGACAAAAAAGTAGAAGGGTTACTTTTTTGGTGTCCACATTTAGCCCTCACTTTAGTGAGAGGATAAACCAGTTTCAAACTCACCCTATAGTAGAAAAATGCACATCAAGAGGGGTTCCAATGAACCAATGCTAGAGAGATGAGATACCAATGATCAAGAGGGGTGATCAAGCCCCCAAGATTAGGATCCCATGATAAACGAACATAAGCACAAGGAAACACGCATGAAAATGACATCAGGAATGACAAAAAAAGCACAAGCATAGAATACCAAAGATGAAAGGAGAAAAAGAAAAGGAAAAGAAAGAATCAAATCAAGGTTTGACTATTTTTCCAACACAATGCAAATAGGATCTAGGTTGTTTGTCTAGAAAATGCATACTCACTCTGAGGCGATGAAACTCATGGCTTTCTGCCAAGTGAGAAGGCCTAAAAGGTGGGAAACATAAACTCATGGCTGGTATTCCCTCACACACATGTAGGTGGCTATGGGGAAGGTCATGCCTCAGAATGGGGTTCCCACTCAACCATACCAAAGTTATACCTCTGATAACTTTAATAAGGTGCCACAAAAAGAAAATTGGTCTTTCAAGCTTCATGAGACAAGAAAAACTTCATATGCTTGGAGCTCATGAAAAAACGTGATGACTCCATCAGCATACAAGCTATGTTATGCAAGATGGCCATATAAAAAATGCAAAATGAAACATGCAAATAATGTTTAAAGGAGTCTTTATTAGTTCATGTGAGGTCTTTAACTTAGGGAACATTGTGCCTAATGTCTCCAAGAGAGGACCAATCAAAGAATAAAAGATTCGCAACTTAGGGGATGCATTGCGTCACATCAAGCCACTAAGAGGAATGTAATATGCTAAGATAGATCACACTCATGAAGGACACTACACCCAATGTCATCCACAAAGTGACAAACACATTGTATGAAGTAAGAAGGCTGCACTAAGAACCATGAAAAGGAAATGCAAAAGAATAATGCTAGTGTATGCCCCCACTTTAAAGGAATCGATAAACACCATGCTATGAGAAATTACTTTAAAGTAGCAAATGAAAAATACAAACAAGAAAGAAGACATGAGACCCAACTTGGAAAGCCCTATGCCAAGTCATATTTTTTTGTGTGAGGCTGCATCATGTGAAAGAAAAAGAAAAGAGAAGGAAGAAAGTGGTTTCCCCTAAAATGAAAACACCAAACACATAAGGGTTCTATGGATTTGGGGTTAGTATGTTCATTTCTGAAATGTTTTTAGAGAGCTCAAAACTATCATCATGCCCCAAATACACAGAATTGGAAGAATGGCATAAAGAGAGCGAAAAAAAAGAAAAAGAAAGGGCCATTTGGGTCAACATGGAAGAGACATAGGGTGTCTCAATTCCTTGCGTCATCCCCAATAGTAAAACACAAGACAAATGGAAAAGAAAAGGAGAAAGAAAATGTCATGTCTCAGATTTTGATGTTGATTTGTCCATGGCTTTGTGTGGATTTATTTTATGAAGGATGATGTGTGCTAGAGTAATATGATTTAATACAATGCTTTGGTGTGGAAATGTGAAAAGTTTTTACTATTGAAAATTATGAATGCATTTTGTTTTGAAATATGTAAAATAGAACAAAATTGAAGTATTGATTTAATTATTGCTTTGATTTATATCTCTATATCGATTACTAATACAATTTCGTTGTTGCGTGCCTGAGTGCACTTGAGTTGCAGGTGGTCAAAGACCAAGAGTGTGATTGAGGAAAGAAGGTTAGCTTCCTGATAGGGTAAAAGAGGAAGAACTCCCGGTCACACACACAACACCTAGAATCATATAGTTGCATTTAGGCAATGTCTATTTTGAAAGGATTGCTTTAAAATTATTTGTAAAATAAATAATAAATGGATAAAATAAATAAATAATAAAATAATAATATAAATATAAATTAATTATTAATTTCAGTGTTAAAAGATTTAAGATTTCTAAATTTATTTTAATTGTGATATTTAAATAAAAAGCCAAATGGTTTATGTGTTTATGGGGAAAGTATTTTTGAATTACTTATTTATTTTGTACAAATAATAGAAAATCTTTTATTATGTTTTATTTATTTACGAAATTGAAATAAAATAGAAATATTTTATATTGCATTTGTATTAATTTTTATTAGGGTTTAATAAGAAAGGAATTAATGTAGAATAGGAAAGGACATTCCCGTAAAGAAACGGTTCTTGAAATTTCTCCTTGAAAAACAATGTTCTCTGGAAATTTGGGGGTGTCAAGAACTGTAAGAAGCTATTTTCTTTTGTCAATTTCAAAGGTCTGGAAGGAATTGGGGGAAAGGTTAATTGAAAATTAAGGAATCAAAGGCAGGAGGGAAGATGAATTTCTCCAGAAAGACCAGCTTAGGAAAGGGAGGCAATAAGGAATTTTGGACATCTACAGCTGGAATAATTACCAGGTTCTTCCATTCTTCTCTTTTTTTAACCAGTTTGAATTTTAGCATAAAATTAGAGAATTGGAATGCAAGATTTTGAGGAAATGAATGCAAGTGTCTGAGAAAATGTCTTCAAGTGTTTTCTTTAAATCTGGAGAAAAAAATAAAATAAAATATCATCTCTTTATTGGTTTATCTTTTGAGAAAACATCCAATTTCTTTCAGAAAGGAGTAGTATTCTTCTGTAATCTGCAAATATTGTGATTCTGTTCTTTTCTTTTTTTTATTATTTGGTACATAATATTTTGAAAAGAAAGAAAAGCATTTGAAAATTTATATATAAACAGATATATATATATATATATATATATATATATATATATATATATATATATATATATATATATATATATTTATATATATATATACACAGGAATTCACATTCCTATGCATATATATATATACACACAGGAATTCACATTCCTATGCATATATATATATATACACACAGGAATTCACATTCCTATGCATATATATATATATACAGAAATCATATATGCTAAATTCCATATATAATTCTTTTACTGTCTTTATTTTGAAAGAAAATCTGAATGGAATACTGCTATGTTCGGCTCTGTGTATTGCATTGTATTACTGAGTGGGAAGGGAGTTTTCCCCAGCCCCGTCCCAAGGAAGGGACGACACTGTGGGGAGGTCCGTGCCCTCCACAAGCCATGGCCTGTGGAGAGGGCATGACCTCCTCACAGTCCGCGCCCTCCCCTATGGGAGAGGTGGAAAGTGGGGGCTCCATACACTGAATTCCCAATACTATAAATAAATCAACTTTGAAGTCTGCGAATTGCTTTTAGATCTTCTTCACGCGACTGTATGAATTTGAAGTATATTTATCTATAATTGCACAGCTATACATATATATATATATATTTTGCACCGATATATATATATATATATATGTGTATAGATTGTCACATTTTGTATGTTGTATACTGAGAATTTCTACAGAAAAGAGAAGCTGGAAATGAGTATTGAAGTATCTGTGTTTTTTTTTAAATTTGATATTACTCTTCATGGTGAATAAGTTTACACAATTGATGATGTTCAAAAAAACATTGCAGTAAAACAAAAATGAGAACATGCATACCTTTGTTTTACCAAAAAATTGTGAAAATTGTGGTATTCTTTTCAAATCTGTCTGAGACTCTGAATATGAATGGTTGCACGCATAATTATATATATACATAGATGTATACACAGCTTTGAATACAACAATGTTTATACATATATTTATATATATAAATACACAATTTAATGATCACTGTATGCGATTTTGAGAAATTATTTTCTGAGCAAAAGAAACAGTTTTCTTTTTAAGTCTGAAACTTTCAAAAAAACTATTTACTTGGTTCAACTGTAATGGAAATGAACTCAAATTAGCTTTGAAACTTTCTTTGAACCATCTAGATGGATCTTTCTCACTGCAAATGTGTATGGAAAACTATTTTTGATAAACTCTATAAGAATATGGTAAACGAAGGATTTCATTTAGATTGATCGAAAAACATGAATTGAATGCACCATATAAGGAAAATGCTTTATCTTCTGCATTTGCATTATTTACCGTATTGGAAACTTCCAGGACATGATGCCGAAGGTGGATCCACAGAGACGGTAGTTTTACCTTTTCTGAAACTACCACTTGTTTTGTTTATGCTTGGCCAAGCACTTGTACCATTGAAATAGATGGATTTGTTTTAAAAGCCTAGAAATATATGTATTTGAGTCTCTGCCACCTCCTGTTGCAAGAAATATGTTTTCTCATGTTAGAAATGCATATAGGCACCAGGCATGCGTCGAGAGTTCCCTCCTATTTTATTGTGTCAGGTTGCTAGGCTCCTTATGCAGGGCCGGGGATTCCTTCGAGTTAGGAAGGAACCCAGGGAAGTCATGTACTTCGTGGTTGGGCGGAAAAGGCTCCTCAATCACACTCTTGGTCCAACTCGCAAGAAGACCCTTGGTGTCACGGCGGTTGGAGGTTCAGAGTTTTATTTTACTTAAGTTGTATTTGAGTATTCTACTGGAATGGCTTGTAAAGTCTTCTGTAAAATGTAATTGTAATTGATATTTGTTACTGTAACATTGAGATAGATGTGTTATCAAGATTATGATGTAAATTGCTGCAGAACTTATTCGATGAATTCATTGATTCCATTTAAATGTGAATATTTATTTATGGATTTGTTGATCTCATTTGAGTATGGATGAATATATATATATATATATATGAAATGCATTATTATACTTAGCTACGCATCTAATCATGATGAATTGCAATGCTATATTTAAAATACAAGAAAAGGAATTTAATTATCTCTTTTGCAATGGGTTTATTTTGGAGACTCCTATTGATGGCATTATTTACTTGTAAACCTTTTTAAATAAAATGGACTCTTTGATTTGCTTTTTCCCCTCTCTCAAGCGTTACAGAAAATGAAAAATATTTTGGGTTAACATGAAGGAGACATGAATGTCACAATGCCTTACATCATCCCCAAAAGGAAAACACAAGAAAAAGAGAAAGATAAAATGAAAAGGAAAATAAAAAGAAATCCTTTTGGGTCAAAATGAAGGAGACATGAATGTATTGATGCCTTGCATCATCCCCAAAAGGAAAACACAAGAAAAAGAGAAAAAGAAAGGCGAAAGTGATGCATGACATAGAGAAGAATGAAGGTAAAAATAGAGGAATGTCACAAAGAGAGAGAACATCAAATAGAAAATCATGTGGGATCACATTATGCACATGCAATCACACAAAAGAAAAGGAAAGAAGAAAATTAAAATGCAAAATACTAGTAAGGAAAATGCGAGTCAACTGATGAGCAAGTCATCCGCCTCCCAATCATGTTCATTGTATACTAAAGGTGGACAACTGGCTAAAGGGACAAGGGCAAGTACCAAACTAGGAGAGTACCAGGTTCATCACTCTGCATAGGAGATTCATCATTTAAGCTCATGGAAGAGGAAAATAATGTGTTCAATTCATTATGCACCTCTTCATTGATTTTAGTGGTCTCATCATCGTCATCTTTAATCACAATAGGAGGACGAATGATAATTTCCATCGAAGAGTTCATCTCTTGTTGTGATTCTTGTATTGGGTCATTTTTTTTCATTTGGGGAGGAGGGTTATCATACATTGATTCAATCAAGTTTGGATTTTGATTTTATTTGGTTAATTCTTCATGCAAATTGCGAGCAAGGGCATGACGTCTACGCCTACGCTCTCTAGCACCTCTGTTTCTTTTGGTTTTTTTTCCAAGTTGCATTTGTGAAGGAGTAGGTTGATCAACCATAAGTTTATTTTCTTCCCTAAGGAGAGGAATGGAAGGAACCATAGGAGGTTGTTCATCCACTTCTTTTTTGCTTTGTAAACTTGTTTTATTCTAGGAGGTGTGACGTGGTTGCTTTCATTGTCTCTTGGTCTTTTGGATGACGCGAATGAAGTTTCTATCTTTGGTTGGTATTGGTTGTTTTATTCTTTTTTAGGTTCAAGAATGGTTTCATCAAGGATGGGAGGTGCGGAGTAGAGGGGGACATGTTTTAGAGGGATAATTCTGCTATCTTCTTTGCTTTGAATTTTTGGTAAGATACGAAAAAGAAGTCTTCTTGTTGCTTGATTGGTTCCATGGGCTTAGGACAAAAGGCTTATAAGGAAAAGTTTCCTTTGGAAGAAAAGGGGTTAAAGCTAATATGATGAATGGTGAATATTTCATTATTAAATGGAAACTTTAAGCATTTGTGCACAATCGAAGGGATAAATTTCATTGAGCGAAGCCATGGATGGCCTAGCCTCAAATAAAATTGGTCTGACTATGGGATGATTGAGAATATGACATCTAATGTTTCTGGTCCTATTTGTAATTGTAGGGTGATCGATCCTATTGTAGGGCACACATATCCATTGTGCATCTTGATCCATGCTTTTAGTTTATCATAGTCATCTTGATAAAGTTCATGTAAAAGTAAGAACTCCTTGGTCATCACATTCTCTCTACAAGCAGGATCTATTAGTATCCCATTAGTGGTCTTGTCATAGATACAATTGACTATGTAGAGAGGACCATGGGTGCATGTTTAATTATATCCTTAGAGGAGAAAGCAATATCAAGAGGGTTCTTAGGTCGGCCCTTATGAGGGATGACGTCTATCACTCCTACCATTTCATCCATAGGATCGACATTGATATCATTTGGAATAGGATCATTGTCTTCATCATCTGTATCAACATTCATCACATCATTCTTTGTAGTTTCACTGGCTTTGACAAATGAAACATTATGTTTGGGTATTGGGTTCATAAAAAAATACAATTTTTGGTTCATAGGGGCAAAGGATTTATTGCCTTGATTGCTAACACCTCCAATGGATAAACGGTCAAAATCAATGAGGTATCACACAAGATGTTTAAGAAGCTTGCAATGTTCTGTGTCATGTCCATTTTTTTGATGATAGTGGAAATAATCATTTTATTTAAAGCTTGTGGGTAAAGGCTTATTAGGGTCAAGTGTTTTGATGGGAGGCAAGGTAATCATTTGGTGTTGTAAAAGTTGGGACATTGTGTTATGAAGGGTGTCGGGTAAAAGTGTGAATTGTCTTTTGGGATCTCCATAACTAAAGGGTACCGAGGTTTTGATAGCAACTACTTGCTTGTTGACATTTGGAGGTGGTTGTTGAGGGGGGTTGAATTGGAAGAACCCTTTATTTTGTTTTCTAAAAGGTTGGGAATTATTTTGGTTGGTGGGCTTGGATATCTCAATTCGGCTAGAAGTGGACCTTGTATTTCAACTACTAATTGAATTTTGATAATCACAAAGGGCAGTACACAAGTGCATGAAGGATGGGAATTTCATAATAGTGAGCTTCTCTTGAATTTTAGTTTTAAAGTTTTCTATAAACATCTTTTGAAGGTGTGGGTTAGGGATCTTGACATAGATTTGGGAATAAGGCGATTGATAGCATGAGATAAAATCAGTTATCTTTTCTTCCTTGTTTTGCTTGCATCTCATCAAATCAGCCAAGGTCTTCTTGGGAGTCATATGCACTTGGAAATGGTTTAAAAATGCATCAATAAGTTCATTGAATGAACACATTGAATTGTTCACTAAATAAGAAAACCATTCCAAGGCAGTATCTTTTAAGGACCTAGGAAAAAGTTTTTCCAACAGTTTATCATCAAGGAAAAATTCACTGCATAAAGCAGTGTAAGCATTAACATGGTTAAAAGGATCTCCCTTCCTTCCATATTTCTCAAATCTAGGCACCTCTACTCCTTGTGGAATCGATGTTATAAATATCTCCAAGGAAAATGGGTTGCTTCTAACATAATATGTGGGTGGGCCATTCTGATTTTGGTTTATGGTGGAGATTTTCTTTTGCATGGATGAAATGGTTTTGAAAAGTTGAGTTATGAGAGGATCACTACAAGTGGTATGAGATGGAAGTGAAAGTGGTGATGGAATGTATGTATTAGTAGGACAAGTGAATTGAATGCTTATAGGTGGTAATGTGGTAGAATATAGAACATGTGAGGCCACATAGGAACTAGGGATGCTAGTAGGAATACCCAAGGAAGGAATCACATTACTAACTTGTTGCATTGTTGTTGTGACTTGAGGAGTGGTATAGGTAGGTATTGAGGCTATCATTGAGGGAGGAGGAATTTGAGTTCCTCCTTGATTTGAAACATCTTTTGTTGGTGTAGGAGCACTAGAGGTTGAAGGAAGATGTTTTGCACATATCTCAACTATTTTTTTTCACAATGCCAAGGCCATCTTAACTTTCAAGCATGTGATGGATATTTTCTATGGTAGGAATTGCAGTAGTTGAAATGTTTTCAAGGATTACTTAATGTTGGAGGTTTTCTAAGTCCTCATGGATTTAAATTATTTTCTCTTGTGGGATATTATCATTCTGTGGTTCAACTTGCATGCTACCTGAAGGCAAAGAGTTACTAAGGGTATTATCCATGCCTAGTGTACTAGTGTCAATACTAGGAGTGGAAGCTCTAGATAACCCAAGATCCATAATGAGTGTGTTATCATGGGATGCCATGAGTTTCAAACTTCTCACTATGGTATTAGAAATAGGACACCAAACACTCATGCAAAGGATACTATGCAGGGTGAATGCAAATTCAATGTAAGGTAACACGAATAAATTGCTTGAAACAAAAATTATGGAAAGTAAAATAGAAATGTAGGAACAATAAATAGAAGCTTAGAAAATGAAGATTAAATTCTAGAAAATGTAGTGCAAACTATATAAAGGGGATGATTCGCCCAAGGTGGCGAATGAGTCCTCGTACTATTTTTTTAGAATTTTAGAATTTTTTTTAGAATTTTTGAAATCAAATTTATGCTATTTAAATGCAATAATGCAATAATGCAAGCTAAATGAAACTTTTATTAATGAAAATTTTGAAACCATAGAATGCAAATTAACTAATACAAAATGCAATGGAATGTTAATGCAAGCTAAATCTAGGATGTAAATGCACTCCAAATCCAAATTATGATATTCAAAAGTCAAGTTCACCAAAATGTGGACACCAGAAATGGATGCTCAACTTCCTCATCCACAAGAATGGATACAAGGAGAGGGAGATCTGATTTCACAATGTTCACATTCAAGGGTACCTTAGAGATCTCAACCCAATGAAGGATGTAAGATATCTAACTACAAGATATCCTTGGAGATGAATGGAGACAAGAAATGGGTTCACCACCAAGTGTAAACCTGAAAAATACAAAATGTTTGAAAACATAGTGTGATATGAAAACTAATACTAAATGACCTAAGAATGCAAGTAAAATGTAACAAAAAGCTATGAAACTAGAAATGTGCACCTAGAAACTTTCTAGAGATGGAATAGAGTTTTGGAATCTTGAAAAAATCATTGTTGATGCAAACTAGGACTCATATGCCAAGCTAAGTGACTTAGTCTAGTTTCGAGAAGACTGTGTCAAAACAGGTTTCAGACAAATGGGTACTCAGATCTGTAGAATTCCTATCTAGGCTTGGGTAGTGGGACTCATTTTCCAATAGTGGCAAATCAGTCCACCTCTGGATTTCTAGAAACTCAAAATAGGAAACTGTAGCCCTCAGTCTACCTTTTTGCTCTTGATTTAGATCTAGGTCCGAAACTACAAAATTCACCCTATAGACCTTCTCCAAGCTTCTCTTAGGATTTTGAAAACTTTGACTTTCTTTGATAACTTTTCCAATCTTAACTTCTTGGTAAATTTGCTACCTAGCCCTACAAATCAAACATAAGAAGAGGGAAAATGTTGTGGGGTTAGTGAATAGGGGTTTGCCTTGGTCAAACTCCTTGTTGGTAATTAAACCCTTGAAATGAAATGAAATAGAATGGAGAATGATGAATGAAAAAATAATGATGTTGCAACTCACCAAACCCTAGCAAATAAGGTGCTGCAAACATGTAAGTATTGGCTCCAATGGATGTGGACTTGAACTTTAGCTTGATGTTGATATATCTTGAATGCAATGCTTACAAATCCTACACCACAATTGTTAGCTCTAAAACAACATGATGCAAACAATCTTTGACATGATGAATGACACTTGAAAATATTCTTGATTGTTTGATAATTTTCCCTTGAAATGCCTTGAATGCTCTTGTGAATTTTCTCAAATTATCTTGTAAACTATATGCATGAATACTTGAATGCTAGGTATGAAAATTAGGGGAAGAAGCTTGTATTTATACTCAATTATGCAATAATTCCTAAAATTACAACATCACAGGCCGACCTTAGATCTTGGAGAATAAAAACCCACCAGAATTTTGAATTCAATTTTAATTTTTAATTAAAGGGGACTCATTCACCATCCTGGGTGAATGGGTCCCACCTAAGGGGACTCATTTTCCTAGAATGGCGAATGAGTCCCATCATAGGCATTTAAGGTAGGTTTCAAAATTTTAATGATTTAAATGATATTTTTTAGGATTATTCTCAAGAATACTCATAAGTAAGACCTATGGATGCAAAATGGGGCCAATTAAAGCATAAGAAATCCCAATTATTAAAGACAAACCTAGAAAAGTGTGAAAGTGTGTTACAACACTTTACAACACTTTGAAATAAGGCTTTGAAAATGATGAAAAGAGGTTATTTAGGTGAAATACATTAACAAGACCCTAGAAAAGTGTGAAAGTGTGTTACAACACTTTAAAACACTTAAGTAAGGTACCACTTGAATCCTTTTAGTTCACAAGGTCCCAAGACCTAATGTGAATGTGTTATCCACATTACAACATTAAATCAAGGAAAAATTAAGCCATAAATCAAAAGGATGGCTCAAATGAGATAGAAAAAGTAGAAGGGTTATTTTTTGGGTGTCCACAATTTCATATTCAGTGTTCTTGCTTCATCCAAATCTTCAAGAGAATACAAGAGTTCTCCTTTAAAATCTACTTCACAATCTTTTAGATTGATGTCCCTACCTTTAGGTTTCATTGATTCTAGATTCAGTTCTGGAATAAACATATCATTGATCTTTTCTATATACCCCATGCGTTCACAGTGTAGGATCTACCTTAGTTGTTAGGCTTATTTAAAGGAACTTGGCTCTGATATCAATTGTTGAACACACCAAAATGTTGAGAGAGTCATTGAATCATCATACACTAAAACTTAAACAACTTCATTTGTAGATTAAACATCACATAAAATTAACTGAAGGAAGAACATAAATAAAAACATGCATCACAAAAAGACACCAATATTTTTATGTGGAAAAACCAATGAGAGAAAAAATATGGTGAGAGTTAGCTCACAATATATGAAGCTCACTACTTACAAAAATTACAATATTGTTTAAGGATCATTGCCTAAGGACTTGCTGACTAAGGTGCACAACCTTAGGGAAAGGTACAAGGAACTATTGAAGAGGCTCACTATCTGATCTACTGGATACATTAAAATTATAATGAGAACATGAACATGAACAACTATCTAATAAGCATTTATAACATGCTAATATTGCAATCCCTTTTTCACACAATAACTCCATCATACTAACTTCACACACTTCATATTCAACATATTTCTCAATCTCTCAATCAAATCAATTCTTAAATACCTTTTTTATTCTATAAATACCATCCACAATAACTCAAAACATCAATTAGGTCAGCTCCAAAGTGACTATAAAATGAAACATGTGATATTGCAAAGGTAGGCTCCAAAAATATACATTACGAAGAGAAAATGAGTTGCAGATCAACACACAACATAGTAGGTGTCAAACAAATCACAACACATCCTCCAAATCAAAATTAATTAATCAAGATCAACTGTAGATGAAGGAAATAAGAGCATCGACCCAAACAACATTATTACTATGAAAATTGTCAATTGTTCAGCTTTACACCACCATAGAGAAATTAAAATCATCATGTGGACCAAGATGTGAATAATGTAGTCTATTCACAATATCTCTTCAACCATATTATAAAGTATCTTATCATTAAGTGTAGGCACAATAAGATAAACATATGTTATGTGGAACAATTAAGCATATGGAACCAACTATACTACACTATCCTTTGAAAACTACACTTGCGAATAAAAAAAGAACATGATATAGTAATATAATATGCATTGAACATTGTTGAACATGTCTATAAAACCACAAGGCTAGAATTTCACTTCCAAATAAATGCAAAGCATTCCAATATGCATTCATCAACACTTTACTCTGCCAATGCATAGATCGAGACATTGTCACTTATAACTTTCTTTGTAGAAGGTTTAGTGACTTGAATTCTTCGATATAAAACCTTCACATCTTGACCAACTTATCTTATGAACTACAAGACAAAATATTTCTCTGTAGAGATATGCAAACCAAAATACCATGCCTCTATCTTAGAGTACACACTATGAATATCTTAGTGAATCTTCTGCAACTTATCTTATTGTGTGGTACACCAAACTAGAAAGCTATGAATGTAAACATATTGTAATAATACCAAGACATGTGTAGCTACCTCCACATCATTCTTAGACACTAGGCTGATCACTATTCATTTATATACTACATTGTTTATTGTATCAATAGATATCTCTACACATCAACTATCTTTGGAGTATTATACAATCTTCAACACACACATTTGACATCATTGACAACACAAATCTTTGTCACACATATTTGACATCAATGACAACACAAATATTTATCACAGATACTTGACATCAATGACAACACATCTTGAGTAGATATCAATGACAACACGTCTTGAGTTGACATCAATGGCAACACCTCTTGCAAACAAGGGTGAGTACTTTATGCAAGATGGCTATCATTTTAGAGGAAAATAACTATGCATTCTAGTTGGGTCTATGAGAGAGAACATAATTAGGTAATTTCATAGTAGTGGGATGGCTTGGAATTTTGGCAAGGATATGGCCATAGCTTTGGTAGAAGATAAGTATTATTGGCTGAAGATAAAGAGGGATGCAATTAGATATGTGACTAGGTGTAATATTCGTCAAATGGATAAAGGGAACTCACGTAATACAAGCTTATGTATGCCAGTACTAGTACCTATAGGATCATGGATAGATTTAAATATGGATTTTGTGTTGGGAATTCCAAGCACACAATGAGGTAATGACACCATTTTTTAAAGTTTTTGACCACTTTTCTAAGATGACCCATTTTATTAGCTTCAAGAAAAATAATGATGCAACATGAGTGACATAACTATTTTTTTAAGGAAGTTGCTAGATTGCATGATGTTCCAAGGACTATCACATCTGATAGGGATACCAATTTTTTTTTCATTTTTGGAGAACTCTATGGAAAATGGTGGGAACTAAGCTATAGTTCAATAGTGCTTATCACCCCCAAACAAATGGATAGACGAAAGTTGTTAATCAATGTTTGGAAAAACTGTTGAGATACATTGTTGGAGAAAATCCTAAGTAGTGGGACTTAGCAATACCTCAATCCGAATTAGCCTATAATAGTTATGTGAACAAATCCTATAGGAACTTATAGTAAATTGAAGTACAAAAAGATTGGTCCTTGAAAAATTATAAAGAAGATCAATGATAATGCCTATGAGGTAAGTTTGCTAGAGAATTTATATATTTCTCTCATGTTTAATATTTTTTATTTATATGCCTTTTTATGGAGAGGATCCTAATGAGGATAGTGGACAAGAAGTGGATTGACAACAAAAATTCCACATAAGCAGAAGGAAAAGGTTGCATAGATTTTTGACAAGAAAACTACTACACTCTATAAGGTCAATACAATAAATATCTCATACAATGGAAAGGATTGACACCAACAAACAACACTTGGATCACATAATAGGAATTGAAGAAAGCGGATCTAGAAAATTGACATGAGTTCAAAGACAATAACTTGCAAGGGTTGTGTTGATGCTTTAGGACATCCCTAATGATGAGATTAGAAGATGGATTAGGATTAGATAAAAATTATAGGGGTTGTGACATATGAGGAATTAAATAAATGACATATTTATTTAATTCATTTTGATGAAAGGGGGAAAGTATTTAATTATTTAACTAGATACCTTAGGGATTAGAAGAATTAAAGATATTAATTAAATAATAGTGATATTACTTAATTAATGCAAATAAGGATGCTTAGATGAGAGGGGATAAATTTGGATAAATTAGGTGTCCAAATTTAGGTGTCTACAGATGCAACCAACAAATCATTAATAATATCTTTTCATTATTGTTGAACGAAATCTAGTAAACAAGGAATTGCTTCAAAACCAAACTGTTTCCTTATTTTTCTCTACTCTACGATGAAAGAAAAAACCTCCTTATATAATAAAAATTAAAAATCTAGAAAATCCAAAAATTACCATTTTTGGCAATCTTTGATAATTATCATAATTTTCCATTTTTAGTAATTTTGCTTGCTTATCCCTTTGAGCTCGGATTTTCCCAAAAAAATCCTATAACTAATCTGAATCGAGGTGAGGATTCAATTAACAATATCTAGCATAAAGGAAACCTACGATATTGTGTTCAATTTGGATAAAATTGCAAACTCGTGAAAAGAGTTGTATGCATTCCAAATCATAATTTTATTCAAAATCACAAGAGTATATACAAACTAGAGAATTCCAAAAGTCACAACAGCCCTAACAATTCAAAATGAATAGCTGGCTATGAGAAAATACAACAAAATTACAAAAAAAATTAAAAAACTAGGAATTTATTTACTCCAACTTGGGGGGTCAAACTTTCTACTCGGTGTTTGGAATTCAAATTCGTTTACACTGTTGGAAAGCTCCCAAAGAGTAATAATTCAATCCCTAAAAAAGAAAGCCTTCAGCAACCCATTTTTAAGGACCAAAACAAGTTTCAACCCCAAATTCCACTTTGAAGACCTCCAAAAATACGATTTACTAGAACTTAGAAAATATAAAAAAAAATTCAAAATTTTGGATTTTCAGTTTTTCTTAGTTTTGTCACCCTTGGACTGTTCTGGATCATTCCTCCCCCCTTGAGAGGTGATGGGCCCAATTTCACTAAGATGCTGCAACACATGAGGAAACTGTGCTTGAATTTGTTCCTTGGTTAACCACTTTCCCTAATGAGAAAGCTGACCAACTCGAACCACTTGATAAAGAGGAATTCTGTGACTTCTAAGAGTCTTCACAATGACTTCAGTGACTTGGTCACACTATAGTGGAGTACTAGTTGTTGGATTCAATTTTGTAGCATGAATGTGTTCAGTGGCTTGGGAAATATCCAACAAAGGAGGAAAATAAGGTCATAGCAATTCCACATTGAAAATTGGATGCAACCCAAAAAATGGTGGCAAATCAAGTTCAAAAGCATTTTCACCAACTTTCTTGATAATGTTATATGGGCCATAACAAAGAGGATGAAGCTTCCTAGTTGGTCCTTGAAGAAACTCCTTTTGAATATGTAACCATACCTTGTCACCAATCTAATTTATGATGAGTTTAGTGTTGATCATGTATATCCTTATACAAGTCTTATTGCTTTGCTCCAAAATTTCATGAACTTGTTGTTCTAGGTGTTTGATCTTATCATTGAATTTTTCTGCTTTATCTTCCTCCTTATCAAAATTTGGTGGAATATTAGGTTGTAGAATAGGTAGTGCTATATCCATAGGTTCCAATGGCTAATAGCCAAGACAAACCTCAAATGGACTATGCCTTGTAGTACTATGGAGTGCACGGTTGTAGCTATGTTACACATAGGGAAAGCTCTCATCCCATGTGTGAGGATGCTTTGAATAATACATTCGTAGGATGTGAATGATCATTTAATTTACCACTTTTGTCTTCCCATCCACTTGAGGATGAAATGTTGTAGAATTTTTCAACTTCGTGTCCATCCTAGCCCATAGTGAAGACAAAAAATTGCTGATGAATCTACTATCCCTATTAGAAATAATGCTTTTTGGAAAACCAAAATGAACCCAAACATGTTCAAAAAATAACTTGGAAGTCTCTTATGAAGAAATCATCTTTTTACATGCCACCATGATAGCCATTTTAGAAAACCTATCTACCACCGCATATACACAATCATGACCTCGTCTGGTAGTTGGAAGCCCAAACATAAAATCCATTGAAACTGACTGCCATGGTTTATTAGGAATAGGTAGTGGTAAGTATAGGCCTAGTTTACTATTCATAGGATTTGCAATTGCACATGCTACATAGGCTTGGATATATAAAATGATATCTTATTTCATTTTTGGCCAATAAAAAATATTTTGAAGGACAATAGTAGTCTTACCGATACAAAAATGTCCTGCAACATGACTGTAGTGTGCTTTCCATATCATTCATTTTCATTCTTCAATGGGGACACATATGTGACCAACATGAAAAAGCATCCCATCCTGCAAGTGAAGTCAGAGATAAACTTTCCTTCCACCAATTTATTGTAAATGTTAGCAAAATCAAGGTCATTACCATATAGTTGTGCCCAAGTCATTGTTTGATGACCACACATCCAACACCATTGTCAAAGCTACAATTGGAGGCCTGATTAAATAATCTACCACTTTGTTAATGCTTCCCTTTTTATGAGGAATGTTTAGGTGAAATTGTTGTAGATAAGTAGACCACCTTTGATGTCTATGGTTCTGCAACTTTCCTTGTGTTTGCAAGAATTGGAGAGGTTTATGATCCATATGTATGATAGTTTCCTTTCCCAAGATATAATGCTTCCATTGTTTGCAGGCCTAAACAATGGAATATAGCTCCTTGTCATAGGTGGGGTATCGATGCACTGTATTAGAAATTTTTTTACTGTGATAGGCAACTGTATGTCCATGTTGCACGAGTACAATGCCAAGAGCATACTCAGATGCATCTGTTTCGATTTAAAATGATTGTTACAGGTCTGGAAGAACCAATACTAGTGTTGAACACAGTCTTTGCTTCAATTCCTCAAATGCTTGTTGCTTTACCTCTATCCACTAAATTTTTTCTTGTGCTCCATCCCTTAGTGATTGATTGAGAGACCACGATAAATGTGAAAAACCAAGAACAAATCTACAATAGAAGTTTTCTAGGCCCAAGTGTAGACACTGAAAAAATGTCTTAGTCTACGAGCGTCATTTTTCTCGGTCTTCACCTTTGGATAATTAAATAATTTTAATTATTTAATTATTCTTGATCATATTCCTCTATTAATTAAATAATTTTTAATTATTTAATTAATTCATTTCTTAATCTTTTTTCTACCTTGATCAATTAAATAAAATTAATTGTGTCACTAACACCTCCTTTCTTCAATAATTAAATAAATTACTATTTATTTAATTATTTGCTTATCATTATTCATCTATAGTTAAATAATAATAATTAATTATTTACCTATTCATTTGTCTCCTATTCCTCTATAATTAAATAATTGTTGAAATTATTTAATTGTCTAATGACACTTCTCTCCTCCATTAAATAATTAACTTAAATTAATTATTTAATGTCTCATATTATTTTTCCCCATTTAATTAAATTGATTTCATAAATAATTTTAATTAAATGTCCATTTTCTCCCACTTTCCTTTTTCTCAAATAAATAATTTACAAAAAAAATTATGCCTCCACTTGTCCAGAGATTCCTTTTCATGAATTAATTATTTTCAATTTTTAATTCCTCCATATTCTCCCTCCACTTTCTCATTTTTGAATCTCGGTCATTGATCCTCTATGGGCTCTTTCTAATCTTGACTGTGCATTTTGTAACCTCCCCTTTTTTGTGTTGCATGTCTTCTCATCTGTGAATCTCGACATCTTTCTAGAAACTTGATCTTGACCATCCATTCGAATGGTTGTCTATAAAAGAAGCCTTTCTCCTCCATTTTTTCCTTAATAACCACTTATCTCTAACTTTTTTGCTTACAATTTGTAGGTATTTTCACAACTTCAACTATAAATTTGAGGGCATATTTTCAAAATAAGAATGACGAGACAAGTGAACTGATTCAAGTTCAAGAATGGGGAGTGTTTTCATTTGATGCTTCATTTTTCCTTATGCTTTATTTTTTTCTCTTGTTTTAGATTGGGTTTTAGCTTAGTAGTGTTGTGGTTGTCACTAGAATCTAGGCCTGCTCACTTTAAGCCATCTTACATTGGTGAACCCGATGTGAATACAAGTTTTGTAGGATCTATTTGGCCTTTTCTTTGTTTTTGTAGGTTTTCGTACGAAACAACGGAATTGAGATGCACAATGATGCAACTCCTGAGAAATGACACATCTACTAGGAGAAATGACTCAATTGCTAGGCAGGAAGTTGGATTCAAAAGAATGATGCATATGAGGAAAGCAGTGATGCATCTGTAGAAAGGAGACTAAGGTTTGAAATCGTGACGCAACTGATATACCATGATGCAACACAGGGACACGTTTTCAGCCGAATGACACAATCGTCTGATATGTATAAAGATTTCTATTTTCAGTTTTATTCAAGTTTTTCCTTTTGGGTTTTTAAGTAGGTTAGGGTTTTTGTGTGCTAACTATTTTTTTTAGCGTGTGGCTTTGGATCTAAGGAGAAAAAAATATTTCTTTAGAAACAACAAAAAAATTGAACTTTCATTTTCTTACTTTAGGATAATCAATTTTTTATTTTGTTTGCTTTCCACAACTACAACTTGCATCAAGATAATAAGGGTAAAATAAACTTGCACTTCTCATTCATGAGGTTTTAAAAAGAACAAAAATCTACATATTTCACTCATGGGAATTAAAATGATCATGCATAAAACGTCACTGGTTTAAAATTTACAAGCATCTTCAAATCATAAGCAAAGGGGTTAAAATTTATAAGTGTCTTTTGTGTTTTGTGGTTTTCTTTGTGCCATTGGATGTGTATGCTCTGCTCTCACACCACTTGGCGATCTTGAGGATCAAAATCATTCCCTTTGTATCTTGCATAACCACCCCCCACATTTGGATTTTGGAAATTAAAATGAACACCATGTGATCATGAGGAAAAGGTGCTACATATGCTCTCTCCTTGCACTTTGTGTGATCTGGGAGATTAGAAATAGTGTACTTCCTTGCTATTGTGTACCTTTCTTTTAGAGGGCCTGCCACCTCACTTTGAAAGGTAGGAACAACCCAAGTGATAACAAGCTAAAGCAAAGCTCTTCCAAACCACTATATAAGAAAAGTGCTTCTTGATGAAAGTCATTAAGAAATAGGTGTGGATGTGTCATACCAACAAGTGCCACCCTCAGTAGCCTCGTGAGCTATGTTAAAATCCTTTCTTAGGAAGGGACTAGGAGGCCTCTTGATTGACTATAATCTTCAGCTAATCTTGCCGCATGTATGGCCACCTTGAATAGATTCCCTTACTAAGAACATATTGTGTTAGTGGAAAAAAACCTTTTATATGCTCATTGATCACAGGAGGTCAAACCTTTCAAGGTGCCCCACATCTTCACTAAGCATGTGTAGAGATAGAAATTCCTCTTTGGGGAATGAGACTTGGTGAGCTTTAGAAGTGAGTTTTGTGTAAGGGGGAGCCAATGCCACCAAGCCTTTAGTTGTCTGCCTTGTTTAAGTGGCTGGAGAAATCGAAGTGGGGATATCAACCAGTGGTTTCCTTACCAACCATAGGAATTGTGCATGTTTTCTATGCATGTTTTATTTTAAAAAATAAACTTGTTCACATCCAAAATAAAAACCAAAACAAGTTTTTGAGATTATATTCTATGTTTTCCAAATCAAATTTCATCAAAATCAATAAAAAATCCACTCAAAAACCATGTCAAAACCTTCAAAACTATGAAATCGACATTCTGTCACTACAACTAATAAAAACAGAGCTGCAACTATCATTCTAAAACATAATTGCTTACTCGAAAACCACAACTGTTATAATGAACAAAATTTGTAGAAAACAGAGCGACAATTGATAACCTAAGCCACAATTTCTATAAAGAAACCCGCACCTAGAAATGATGCATCTGAGAAAAAAAAAGCCGCAACTACTTGATAACTAGAAAATCTCAAAATCCTTGTTCAAGTTCAATCAAATCATTTTTACAGTGACCCTGACTACTAAACCAGAGACTTGTAGGCCTTTACCAGTCCATTTCAACATTTCCATTTAGGATCACATAACATTTTAGGTTGCATCCTTACTTTGCATAAATCAATCCTAGACCTTAGGTTGCACTCATCCTTTCAAATTTCAGACATAGGAAGACTACTAAGCCTTTGGACAATCCATGGTTTCTAATCCAAGTTGTCGTTGACCTTCATCTTTCATTTTATCAACCTTTGTCATTATCCTCTTGGTCAAATTTGAGTATCAAGCTTGTGTCCTAGCCTAGACTCAACCTTGTCAAAATTATCATCTTGATTATCACAAAGGTTAATGACATTTGGGTTTGTTATCTTAGGCCAACATTAGCTTGGTTTCCATCCTTTTTCTTAAATTTTAGATTTAATATCCTTAGGTTTACTATAGTCTCATTTAGATTCATATCATACCCTTTGACCAATATAGTTTCATTATCATCCTATCAATTCTTAGCCTTGCATTCAAACTTGCACTTTTGCATATTTATATCCCAAAAATACAAAAACATAGTTTAATTTCATCTTAGCCTTAGAGTCATACCAAATTCCTTGAGCATTAATTAATCCCAAATACATAGTTTAGCTTCATTATCACCTTGCATTACCTTCCTACTTGCAAGTCTCACATGGTTGAAACAAGGTCACGAACCAAAATAAAGTACATGGATTTATCAAGTGATCCATTTCATGACACCACCCTTGGATCCAACTCAAATAAATCTACACCTCAAAGAGAGACACCACAAAGAGAACCTACATTGGACAATCCAAGTCTAGACAAAATTAACAAGAAATTGACTCTTGAAGAAATTGAAAGAGATTATCAAGACCTAAGGATTTTGTGCATGGTTGATCAACTCGTTGTTGTCGACTCTAATAGATTCTTCTATGCACTAGCCAAAAAGGGTGCCAAAATCCCTCAAGGATTTGATGTCTCAACTATTGTAGAAGAAGATACCCAAAATCCATTTGTATTTAGCATGCCATCTTCACAAAAAATGTGAACTATACCACTTAGGACAACTATACACATGGAAACCACAACCACATATATCCCTAGCATCTCTCATGCCACTACATAAGGAAAAAATTTCACATTTGGAAGCTCATCAAATTTCATGGGTAAGACCTTCACAAGCCCTCTTTTTCAAAACACCAATCAAGGTCCAATATCACAAGGTCCCACACCATTGCTTCAAAATAAAAATCAAGGCCCTATACCAACACTTCAAAACACAAACCAAGGTCCTTCATTTCAATTTCAAAGAACACCCTCATCAAATCAAAACCAACCAAACAAATCTAAAAAGATTCTCATTGTCCCATGAAGGGTACCAAACCAAAACATTAGCCAAGGACTTGCACCATCATTTCAAAATGTTAATAAAGGACCCACACCATCATTTCAGATTATTAGCCAAGGACCTACACCAAAATTTTAAATCCAATAAACAAATCAAGGACTTACACCACAACTTAAAAACACCATACCAAATGCAAACATGACCTTTGGGACCAATATAAATGTCAATAATCCTCCAAATCAAACCAACACAAATACCACATTTGTACACCAATATCAAAAATGAAACCAAGGTCCCTTTCCACAACATACAAATCTGACATATGACCTAAACACCAACACCATGACACCAAGCTTAGCCAATGCAAACCATCTCTTGCAGATACATTAATGCAATAAATATAGGCTATTCAACAAAAAAGACAAACATGCAATTGGAAACCAACAAGAAAATCTATTCCATGGAGGAATTGTGCCCCTTTCCGTTTGGAAAAAATCTATACATGCCACCCTTTCCCCCTCATTTCACAACACCACCTTTACCAAAGTACAAAGGGAAAGGCGATCCAGTAGAACACATTCGAGAATTCAATACGTAATGTATGAAAGTTACATATGATCCCACCTATTTGATGAGACTATTTCCCAAAAGTCTCACGGGACCAAAACTAGAATGGTTTGCACGTCTTCTTCCAAGGATTAGAACATGGGGTGAACTAGCTAATAAATTCATTAACCACTTTTCCTACAACATTGAAAGTGATGTCACACTTGCAACATTATGTACAACTAAACAACAAGAAGGGGAATCACTCACCTCATTTTATCAAAGGTGGAAAAGTTTGGTTAGCAAGTTCCCTTGTCACATTCCTAAAAAACAATTGGTCACCATGTTTGTGGAAAACCTCAACAGAGAATTGATGAGTCAAATTCAAATCCAATGTTGCACAACTTTTGATTAAATCCTTGAGAAAGGTGTCCTTATTTAAAAATGTCTTGTCACAAAAAGACTAGTCAAAGTACACAAAGAGACTTCAAAGCCCAATAATGACAAAAGAAAATACTAGCCCCGAAACAAGAATGTCACAAAGGATGGAGTTGTTGATGATAAAGTGATAACCAAAGGTCCAACCTTTCATCTCAAAGGTTCTTCCTCATCAAATACATCAAATACATCAAATACCCAAACACAAGGTCCAAGCCAAACATCGAATGCAATCCAAAACAATCAACAATGAAGAGGCCCTCCCCATGCTATGAGAACATATACCCAATTGGGTGAACCTATTGAATCAATCCTAAAATAACTCTTGCAATCTAATGTCATCCAACTACTAGATATCAAAAATTATGAACCTTCATTGATCAAACTTGATTGGTGGAAGGAAGATGAATACTATGAATATCACCGCGGAAAAGGACATAGAACATCTAGATTTTGGACACTCAAAAATATCATTCAAGACCTTATTGAAAATGGAACCATTTCGATAGGTGATTCACAAGGAAAAACCCATATTGATCATACCATATTCAAAACTCCCTTGCAAGACCATGACAAAGGAAAAGCCTCTAGTTTAGGGAATGACAATAATGCCGATTATTTTGTCGTCAAACATGATTATAGCACTATTATCCTTAACATTAGACCCTTTGATGATCACATTTCCACCATTACCATAAACAAGCCAAGTTTAGAATGTGCGGTCACCACGTGCAGAGCCAAGATAACTCTTCCAGGACCGCCTTTGAATCCACAACTAAAAAGCTAATATAATCTCCTAGATCAGCTAGGGAAGACTCCTACATAGATATCCATTCTAGAGCTGATCGCATATTACCACAACATAGAGATATCCTTGATAAATCCTTGCAAGATGCATTCATACCCACTAATCTAGATGTCAATGAATTCCAGGCTATGGTTGGATACCTAGCTATGCTGCATCACATCACCTTCTTTGAACAAGTCTTTTTCACATAAAAATCTGATAATAACAATTCCCTACACCTTGAAGTATGTGTTAATAAACATAAGACTAGATGAGTCTATTGAAAGGCGCAAGACAACTGAGAGGGGGGGTGAATTAATTGTCACACATTACAATCACAAATCTCAAACACTTATCAACTCCACATCCACTTTAATCTATTATTAAGTATGGGCATGGAATGAAAATAAAAAAAGCAATATCAACATAAGAAACACCAGATTTATGTGGAAAACCCAATAAGGGAAAAACCACAATGAGGATTAACTCACAATATAAAGTAATTCTGAAATCAATTACAAAGAGGCTCACTGCCAAAGGGATCATTTCCTAGGAAGGAATCATTGTTTGAATACAAGGCTCACTACCTACAGTTAGGAATCACTATCCAAAAGGGAGGCTCACTGCCTATAGATACAAAAGATAAAAGAAAAAATCCACCACAAAAAATTACACACATCCACAATGTTAATTAGAAGATTGCAGAAACCATCATCTCACTGCTTTAAGGAATCTAACACATTCAAGTATTTTTTCCTTAATTCACTTTCACACAATCTTGCTTCTCACAGTTGTGGCATATTTGATACATCAATCCATAACATCTCAACTTGTATATATACCATCTTCAACCTTAGAAACTTTCTCCAAGGTCAGCTACACATGCTTCATTTTACAAATTCAAATTAGGTTGGCAACTCAACATTCCCGCAGGTGGAAGAGAATGAGAGTGGACCAATTCAACACTTAACCATGACCCAAAACAACATCTTGGATCAATCACATGCTTCCTCAATTGATACTTATCCTTTGCATGACATGTAGACACCAACTTGGCCAAACCTAATGGAAAAACAAGTGAAATTTGAAGTACACACTTCCACAACAAGAACATAACATGCATACCACATAACATGCTTCACCATACACTGGAACACATCTTGGATACCATCAAATTCATCTGCATCAACTGCAACAATAATCATGTTCAGAACACTTCCCATTAGTCCATCCAGACTGTATAGATACACACAACTCTAAAACTTGTCTTCTGGAGCACCAAACCATGAAAACCTTTGATAGAACAAAAATACCATCATTACAAGCCTTCTACCAGATCTGCAAGACTAGAGACTAACGGCGGAGGACTGCGGAGTAGAAACATTTCTCCCAGTCCATAGACAACCAACTCTACCAAACTAGTTCACACACCGCTGAACACAACTTTCATACTTCATGAAACTAGAATTTCAAAATCCATGATATATTACCCAATGATTCCCATAAACAACACTTCAGATCCACATAAGCATAGGATCAACACAAAATAAATATGGAGCAAAAATTGGAGGTCATTTTGAACACACACACAATTATAACTTCACTATTTCTCAAAATCACTTGGCAACTCATCATGTCAGCACACCTACAACACCATAAAGATAGCCCCATGTACTCACAACATCTCAACAGTATCTCAACTATACATGCACAAGCTGCAATCACTTGATTCCTTTCTCTGCAACAACTTGTATTGTGTTGACATTAATGACAACACCACCACACTCATTCATACTTGCAACAATCTCCCCCTTTGTCATTGATGGCAACACATGATGTGAAAAACCATCAAAGACAACATCCATTCCATTCATACACTTTCCTTTGTTTTTTATTATTAGAAAACCTACACAACTTTTCCTTTACTTTATTTTTCTTGCAATATTCTCTCCCCTTTTTCTTTTATTTTTTTTCACATGAATTTCTCTCCCCCTTTGACATTAATGGAAAAGAATAGAAGTTTTCATAATTCTTCAGCCATATGTAGCTTTTATCACTCCCCCTTAGGAGTGCACCCACATATCTCATATTGTGACAATGATACTTCCTACTCCCCCTGTGGAGTAGACCTCAGTCATCAGTCCAAACAAATGAAGAATGTGTAGATCCACTAGACTGATGCACCTCCATGTGTACCTATTTCAAAGGAGGGGAAGTAACCCCCAACTTCTCAATGAGATACTCAAAAGTATCCTTCAGAAGAGCATTAGTAAATATGTCAGCTATCTGATCCTTTGTAGGCACATATTCCAATATGACCTCATTCTCCAATACCTTCTCTCTTAAGAAAAGATATCTGATAGATATATGCTTTTTCCTTCAATGAATTACCAGATTCTTTGAATTGTTTATAGCACTTGTATTATCACAAAAGATTGGGATAGGCTCATCACACATCATTCCTATATCCTTCAATTTTTTCTTCATCCATAACACCTGTGTGCAACAAGATGTTGCTACAATATACTCAACCTATGTAATGGATAAAGAAATTGAATCTTGTTTCTTGCTTATCCATGAAACCAATCTTCCTCCAAGAAAGAATGTACCACCACTTGTACTCTTCCAGTCATCCACACAAGCAAACCAATTTGTATCAGTGTAAGCACTAAAAGTGAAATCAGTATCCTTAGGATACCATAAGCCATAATCCAAAGTGCCTTTTAGATATTTGAATATCCTCTTCATAGTTGTAACATGTGCTTCGTTTGGTTCTTCTTGAAATATGGCAACCAAACATACCGCATGCATGATATCCGGTCTAGTAGTAATATGATATAGCAGTGCAACAACCATAGATCTGTATAAGCTTTGATCAACTTTAGGAGATTCATCATTCTTATTCAGTTTGCATCCGGTCACCATAGGAGTACAAACTGGTTTGGAATCATCCATCCCAAATTTCTTCAACAATTCTTTGATATACTTTGATTGTGAAACGAATATTCCCTTATCAATTTGATTCACTTGAAGTCCAAGGAAGAAATTCAACTCACCAATCATAGACATTTTAAACTCTTTTTGCATCTCCTCTGCAAACCTTTTGCACATACCTTCATTTTCTCCAAATATGATATCATCAACATACACAACCACTATCAGCATTTTGTTTCCTTCAACCTTGAAATAAATATTACCACCTATGGAGCCTTTGTTGAATCTTTGATTTGTCAAATATCTATCCAACCTTGCATAACATGCTCTAGGAGCCTATTTGAGTCCATACAATTCCTTTTTCAACTTGCAGGCCATTTCCAGTTTATCTGATAACTGAAATCCCTAATTTTCTCTGCAAATGATCATGTTTGCACCTTTTTTTTCTAGTTCCTTTTGTATAAGCTATGTTTATTCATCCTTTACAACATATATTTGTGCCAATGTCTAACACACTAGATATCTAGGGAGTTTGAATAATTTTTTGTTACTGCTCCCCCTAAGACCATGTTGGGTCTAATTGTTGGAGGGATTGTTTGCATCAGATGAGGGCACAAACTCACTTGATGTTACTGGCTCCTCTTTCGTCTTCCATATCTTTTTCATTTTTTGATTAACCTCATTCTTGTCAATTTTCTTCACTGGTTCATTCTTCTTTACCAGGTCAGACTGCTTTCCCCTTTTACTTTTGCAAACTCTTGAAATGTGTCTAGGTTTGTTGCAATTGTAGCAAACAACATTTTTCTATTTTTTTTGACCTCCATTAACCCTTGATTTGCATTGATTAGATTTGTGTCCAAACTTATTACATGCATGGTAGTAGCCAACAAAAGATTGATTCATTCTACCTCCAATAAACCAATTCATCGTCTGAGTTCTGCATTCACTGGCTCTATGCCCAACTTTCTTGCATGCAAAACATTTTCTAGGGAAGGGACTAGCATACTGGTTTATTCTACTTCTACACTCTATTGCCTTGTGACTGAATTTATTGCATGAAAAGAAAACACCATTGAAATATGGGTACCTTTGAGCATTTGGTTATCTGATAAGCTATCTTCTAACAAAGTTTCTTGAATTTCTTTTCTACTTTCCTTTATCTTGAGTCTTTTGATTGTCTACTTTGTTTGGATTCTTCATATCCTTTGAGCTTTCACCTTCTTCCAGTCCCAAACCACCTTTTTATTTAGTAGGTTTTTGTCTTACAATTAACTCATCAAGCTTGGTGGAGCTTGATTTGAAATTATCTTCACATATTTTTTCTTTTTCTAGATCTTCTTTCAGGTTCACCACTTCTTGTTCAAGCCTTTTACATTCATCAGTCTTTCTTTGCACCACTGTATTCAAACAATCTTCAATTCTCTTCTATTCCTCCACTTGCACCTTCAATCCGGTAATCTCTTCATTTACTTGTTTTAATTGCTCACTTACTTCCCTATGTCTTTCTTTGAATTTCTTTTACTGCTCTTTCAATTTCAGGATGCATTCATTTGCCTCATCAAGATTTTCTTTCAAATATTTGTTTTCATTTTCAGCCTTGTCAAGATCTTCAAGAGCAGCTTGAAGTTGTTCTTTGTCATCCATTTGTTCAATCTTCAGGATCTTCCTCAAGTTGTTAGGCTTCTCTGAGGAACCAAAGCTTTGATACCAATTTTTGAAAGGTGCAAGAAAACTGAGGGGAGGGTGAATCAATTGTCACAAATTACAATCACAAATCTCAAACACTTATTAACTCCACATCTACTTTAATTTGTTATTAAGTATGAGAATGAAATGCAAATAACCAATAGCAATATCAACACAAGAAACACTATATTTATGTGAAAAACCTAATAAGGGAAAAACCATAGTGAGGATTAACTCACAATATAAAGTAATTCCAAAAATTATTACAAAGAGGTTCACTGCCAAAGGGATCACTACCCATGAAGGACTCACTATCTAGATACAAGGCTTACTACCTACAAATACGACTCACTGTCCAGAAGGGAGGCTCACTGCTTACAGATACAAGAGATAACAAAAAAAATCCACCACAACAAATTACACACATCCACAGCCTTGATTAGAAGATTGCAAAAACCATCAGCTCACTAGTTTCATGAATCTAACACATTAAAGTATTGTTTCCTTAATTCAATTTTTCACACTCTTTCTTCTCACACTTATGGCATATCTAATACATCAATCCATAACATCTTGACTTATATATATACCATCTTCAACCTTAGAAACTTTCTCCAAGGTCAGTTACACATGCTTCATTTTACAAATTCAAATTAGGTCAGAAACTCAACATTTTTGCGATGGAAGAGAATGAGAGTGGACCAATTCAACACTTAACCAAGACCCAAAACAATGTCTTGGATCAATCACATGCTTCCTCAATTGATACTTATCCTCCACATGATGTAAGACACCAGGTCAACCAAACCTAATGAAAACACAAGTGAACTTTGAAGTACATGCTTCTGCAACAAGAAGATAACATGTGAACCACATAAAATGCTTCACCATACATTGTAACACATCTTGGATACCATTAGATTCATCCGCATTAGCTGCATTAGTCCTCATACTCATAAAACTTCCCATCAGTCCATCCAGATTGTACAAAAACACACAACAACTCTAAAACTCATCTTTCAGAGCACCAAACCACAAACACCTTTGATAGAACACAAATAGAATCATTACAATCCTTTTACCAGATCTGCAAGACCATAAAAAAACTAGTAGAAGACTACGAAGCATAAACATTTCTTTCAGTCCATAGACAACCAACTCTATGAAACCTGTTCACACATCAGTGAACACAACTTTCATACCTCATCAAACCAAAAGCTAAAATCCATGATATATCACCCAATGGTACCCATTAACAACACTTCAAATCTACACAAGCATGGGATCAACACAAAATAAATGTGGAGCACAAACCATAGCTCATTCTGAACACACACACAATTTTGACTTCACTATTTCTCAAAAGTACTTGGTAACTCATCATGATAGCACACCTGCAACACCATAAAGATAGCTCCATGTACTCACAACATCTCAACATTGTCTCAAATATACATACACAACCTACAATCACTTGATTTCTTTCTCTATAACAACCTGTCCTATGTTGACATCAATGAGAATACCACCACAATCATTTATACTTGCAACAGAGTCTTAGTAGATGGTGGAGTAGGTTTGAACATTTTCTCACTAAAATTGGTGAAATAATTGGGATACTCTAAGAATTGTATAGACCAAACCAAGAAAATTGTGATAAAATCTTATGATGATGTCAAGCATTCATCCGAAGGCATAATTTCACTTCCTATAAAAGTTGGTCTAGTAATACAAAACACAATGTTTCATGTCTTAGATTTGGATTTACATTACAACCTTCTCCTTGGCTGCCCATGAAATCATTCCATGAGGGCTAACCCATCCACCTATCACCAATGTCTCAAGTTCCTGTATAATTGCACTAAAATTACTATTCCTGGTGACCTCAATCCCTTTCAGTATTGCACAAACCTAAAAGGAACTATTGAACAACAAGTTCCATTCAATCGAGAGGCCTCATCCTCCACTTCATCCACCACTCCATCTCAATACATCGATCCATCTGCCCTTTTCAAATCATCTACACCATTTAGCACACCTTCCACACCCAAAATACAAATTCAAGACAAAGGATACAACATGAAGAGTCTCTTTTTCATTGGAAAACTACCTAAATCACTAAAGTCATATGGTAAACTACATCCTATACAGCCCAAGGTCATCATTTAGAATCCCCCTACCACCTTCACTAAATGGGGGGAGCTAGCCAAGGAGTCTTTAGATGACCATATTCTCACATGGATGTACAGAGATAAGGAGGACATTGAACTTAAGAAATTTCCAGTTGAATAGTATCCAAAAGGGTAATGAATAATGAAACAACAAGAATATGATGGACATAGTGGCCTTTTCCTAAACAAACCAAGAACATGGAACCCTTACAACCTCCTAAATTACAAAATAACCAAGGGTTGCGGTTTGTACCAGTAAAAGTGACTATTTGGGGTATCAGGTTACCTTCAAGTGAGGTTTTTGATGCTTCAGATGAGATCAAGACATCTAAGGACTCTTGGGACTTTGATGTTGATTCCAATGAGTATGAATGGGATTCCCTATCATCCACTACTTACATGGACCTTGAAAAAATATTTGGAAAACTTGACAAGCCTTCCCTTGAAGAAACATTTAATCAAATGCTTACAATTGGTTCCTTGCAAAACTCATCTAGTCCCTATCTAAAGGTCCCTTTGAAAACAGAATAATGGATCAAACATTTATGGGAAACCATTGATTCTTCCTCTAGGGAACCTAATGACTCTACTTCCATCCTTACCCTATCTACCTACACCTTTACCCTTGACAATACCGATGATGGTTTACCCCTTGTCTACCCACAACTCATAGATTGGGATCAACAAGAACCACCAAGTTTGGACACGTTCGAGAAGGATGAAGCAATTCTTGAGTTCATGGGACTTCGTGAAGGAATACCAAGTGGGGACATAAGGTTGGATTTTCCATAGAACTCAATTATGCAGCATAATTTGGTGAGGTTTTCCTATCCTCTAGTCACAAAATCGAAAAATGAAGAAAGTAAAAATAAAAATAATGTCTTCAGGTGAAAACCAAAAGGAATCTACTAACTGTGAAAAAGTAAAAATAAAGGACGTATCTAAAGGTGAAAACCTCTTTGAGGTGCCCGAGGATGGAGGACTGGACATTCTCCATATAGGCCAAGAGAGATCGCCATTTCTTATAGAATAAATAGAAGAAGTGAACATTGGGACACAAGATGACTCTAGAATCATATTGCTTGCAGCATCTTTGACCACTAAAGAAAAGCTTAAGTTTATAGCATTCTTTTTAGAAAGAAAAGTTAATTTTGCATGGTCATATGTTGATATGCTTGGATTGTATCTTGAACTTTTTCTACATCACTTTCCACTGTTACATAATGCTAAACCATATAAATAGAAGTTAAGAAAAATGCACCCACAAATTGCACTTCTTGTTAAGGTGGAGCTAAAGAAAATTTTGGATGTTGGATTCATATATTCTATTGATTATGCAGATTGGATATCAAACCTTTTTCCTATCACCAAACCAAATGGTCAAATCTGAGTATGCATAGATTTCAGAGATCTCAACAAAGCTTGTCCAAAAGATGATTTTCCTCTTCCAAATATTGACATCATAGTAGACCTCACTGTTGTATATGAAATTCTATCACTTATGGATGGATTCTTGTGTTACAACCAGATAATAATTGCTCCTGAAGATCAACCTAAGACAACCTTCACATGTGTTTGGGAAACTTTATGTTGGAATTTCATGTCATTTGGACTTGAAAATGTTGGAGCTACATATGAGAGAGCCATGACCACTATATTTCATGATTATATGCACGTACTTATGGAGGAGTATGTTTATGATCTTCTCACAAAATATTTAGAATGAAGTGGTCACCTAGCAGTCTTGGACAAGATTTTCACATGATTTGAAAAATACAAACTCAGGAAAAATCCAAAGAAATGTGTTTTTGGGGTCCAATCAGGAAAACTTCTTGGATATATTTTCTCTCATAGAGGAATAGAAGTTGATCCCACCAAAGTAAAAGCTATATTGGACTTACCACCACCAACCAACATTAGTCAGTTAATGACTTTACAAGGAAGACTACAATCAATCCGTAGGTTCATTTCTCAACTAGCAGACAAGATCCATCCATTTTAACATCTATTAAGAAAAGGAATTCCCTTCAATTGGATAGAGAAATTCCAAGACGCATTTGAACAAATCAATAATTATCTATTAACTCCACCAATTCTCATGCCCCTAATTGATGGAAGATATTTGATATTGTATGTGATGGAAACTACATCAGCACTGGGCACTCTTAGCATAGAATGATAATGATGGAAAAGAACGAGCAATTTATTATATCAGTCACACCTTAGCTGGATATGAGTTGAAATATAGCCCTATTGAATGAGAATGTATAATGTTGATGGTGTTTTTATGCACTTCTCAACATAGGTAGTGCGTAGGTGCACTACCTCTCTTGAAAGACAATCTTCCACAATCAAATTGCAGAACACTATCCCAAGGTCTCTAATGTCAGGTCTTGACAATGCTTGGAATATCTCAGTTGTTTGATGTGATTTGCTGGAATCGCAAGGCAGACTTACACAAGAAATACAAAGCATGAAGTTGGATCTTGAAATGGAGTTCTTAGGATAGGAAAGTTGTTATACATTAGCAGTAGGTTCAGACAACAGTTTTGGACTCCATTTTGTCATTAGATTTGGCTTTACAATGTGCAATGAACCTTAGCATAGGTCAGTCATAAAAAAAGAGGAAAAAAGGGAGCAAGGAAGAGAAGGAGTTCCTAAATCTGCAACTAACTGTGAACAGTGACAATGGAGTTCCTGCAATGGACAACTTCTCAAACAATATTCCACTTAACTGGAGCTTTCACAGTATCATGGAACTTGTGCTATCTTCTAAGCTTTGCAAATGTTTTATCTTTCATTCACCATGTGCATGCATAAACAAAGATAAAAGTTTGGAGCAGGTTCGAATTCAAGTCCAGGCTAACTTTACACAGCTATCTACCATCAGCAAATAGCAAAAAGTATGGACAAAGAAGTCATCAACATAGCAGGAATTTTCATAATCACAGAACTGCATTCCTAAAATCTACCCAAAGCTAGAAAACATCTAACTAGAACATCAATGAAACCTAAGTTAAACATCTAACATTGGAGATTGAATCAAGTAACATGTGAGAAACTCAGAAAATACACCAAGTCAATGTCTTTTCTTTATAAATTTCAGCAGCATGTCTTTACAACAACTCAACTCCCTTACAAATGAGGGGCAAGCCCCTATTTATAGTTTCCCAAAAGTCAAATGAATGGCCAAGATCAATTATCTTTGTGCGGCCAAGATTCATTACAAAATAGGGTTTCACCTACCCCCAATATATTACAATTTAAAATTACCTTTTTTCTTTTCCCTATCTTGTCTTCTAGTGACGAAACTATAGCATTTTTGTCTTTTAGTCAATTGTTGTTTTACTGTAGCTACCTTTTAGGGAATTCCTCATCTTTGCTGGGGTTGTCCTCCTATCTCTTGGAAGCTGTGTATTCGATGAACTTGAGGATGACCACCTGGAGCTTGTCTATTTCGATGATTTTGTATCGCAGCACTTGGTAGCTCCACTCTTTGGCGTTGTCTTCCATCCTTTTCCAATCCTCATCATACTTTGCACCTTGGTCTCTGAATAGCTCAAACTGGTCGAGGGTGCGAGCAACAAAGCTCATGAATTCTACTATAATTTCATTTGACATACCGTCCCCCATCTTTCTCTGAAAGTAGGGCTTTATCTTCTCCGGATCCATTTGTACCATGGGCACATCGTACTCTATCATTAGCTTGAGATAACGAGCGCACTCTGCCCTGATTTCCTTGATCCATTCAATATCCGGATCCACTTTGCTTATTATCTATTCTAACCTTTCCTTCTAGTTGTCAAAGTCTCGCTGCCACACATCCATCAGCCAATGATCATCTTTCTTAAAAGCAAGCTCCTTTTCCCACGTGGCTTTTGGTAACTAAAGGATAGCCTCGATCCTTGGAAAGGTGGAGTCGTAAGTTGCAGGGAAGTCGGTGCAAAGCTTCCGTGTGCCCTCCAAAGACTGCAGGAGGTCTAAGAACTTGTTGGCTATTCACACAGCTTGGATAATTCCCATGTTTCTGACGTCCAAGACCTGTCGGAACCAGTTTTCTATCGTCTTTTCCAAGTTCTTCCTCCTTTCCATCTTGTCGATTTGTTCTTTGGATAGCAACTGGGGTGTGGCTATAGATGTAGTGGGTAGATCCTCCACTGAAGACCATTGTTGTATATACTCTATCAATGCTGCCACCTATGCCTTGAGCTCATCCTTGGAAGTCCTATCCTGCTTTATCAGGTGCACCACCATGGCTACTAACTCCTCAAGGTGCTCTACCTTCTATTCTCTGGTGGCAGTCCCTAGATCCATGGTGGAGACATTGTAAGTTATCCCTTCCTAGCCTACCATAGGTGTTGCTATCTACACGGTCCGAGATCCGGAGGCATCCATTGTTATTTTGGATCTAATCCTTAGTTCCTTCTTCTTTGTAGTAATTTGAGCTTGAGCTAGGATAGCCTCTAGCTTTGCTCATGGGTCCTTCAGCATAGGAGGTATTTTTTCAATTTTCTCCTCCAACCATTCAGGCAAGGCAGACTTGTCCTTTGGTGATCCATAATCACCTTCACCTTTCTTTTAGGCTTCATCCCCTTCTTCTTCATCGGAGTCTTGGGTGAACACGAGGTGCTTGACTGGAGGCCTGATGGACAGTTGCTACGTGAAACTCTCTTTTTCTTCTTCTCCCTCTGCAGGTTCATCTTCGTGCACAGGTTCTTCGGATGGTTTGTCCTCGAGGCTCTTGAAAATTTGGGTTCTACCTTTGGGTAATTCTCCTCTTGGACTATCTTCTGGTGGTCGCTCTTCTTCCTCATGAGGTGACTTTTCTATTTCTGCCTTAGTGTACTTTAGCTCTTGGGCCAACTCTTCCTCGAGGTCATTGTCAAAAGTTTGTATGATGGCCTTGCCACCATCATCTGCCTCATCTCCACTCTCAAAAGAGCCCGTTCCTTCTTCTTCATAAGCCACCTTGTTAATGATTCGATGTTCGTACTCAGGGTGCTCATGGTATTCATCAGCTTCTTCTTCAAAGGGCTTTGAGGTTCCCTACTCTCGTTCCTCCCACTCCTTGGAGATTAGCATAGTGGCCTCCATAGCCGGTGGCCCTGTTAGCAGTTGTGAAGGCTGCATAGTAGCAAGAGCTTGTGCAAGGACTGCTTGAAGAGTGGGATCCATTAAGATCTGGGAGAGCTTAGGGGGGAGATTTTGCATATGCCTTGAAAGGGCCTCGGGTATGGCCGAAGTGGGAACAGGTGCTGCCACTGTTGCCAAAGGGAGCGATGTGGTTGGTGACATGGAAGCGGAGGAAGGGGGAGTGGTCATGGCAGAAGAAGATTCAACAACTATTACTGACTCAATCGGAGGGGATGGAGCGGGATGGACAGAGATATCCATCGCTGGAGGGGATGTAGCGATCATGGCCAAAGACGCAGATGTCGCAACAGTAGGGGAAGGGAGAGCCAAGAGAGGCTTCAATTGATCCATATCCCTCACTCCCTCCTCTTGGGTTGAGGGTTTCTCTATGGCGCTCTCCATTTGTTTGAGTCTTTTGGAAGGAAAGCCTCCCATTTCTTTCTTGGCATAGACCTTAGGGTCTAGAGACTGCTCAATTTTTGTCTCCTTTCTCTTCTTGGATCTGGTGACCAAAGGAGACTTGGAGGTCCCGCCAGTTGACATGGTGGTAGCAACATCCTTTGTGGTACTTGGCTCACTTTTGAGCCCTTCATAAGTTAAGATAATTTCTTGTTGCTTCAACTGGGCTACTTGTCCGTCAACCCACTCCTTAGTATGAGCCATGACTGGTTGGGTTATGGTATCAAGGTCATCGACCTCCTGTTTGTCCTAGTCTATTGTTGGTATTGGTAAATTGGCCACCATAGGGTACCTGGGATCCACTATGGTTCTTTCATCCTCCTAGACCTGGTCGGGGATGGGGAATGGTTGTGCCTTCCTTATAAACTGCACAGTCATTCACATGTAGTTCCTTGCTTGCACCTCTTTATCATCTTGGTAGTCTGCCCAGAAGTCTTCGATATGGTGGAGGTGGGAATACCCTGATCCCAATGCCTTTCTTACATGTCTGTAGGGGTCTACTCATGGGCGGGCAATGTGCAGGTGAAAGTGGTAGTCTTTTAGCTCCTTCTCTGAGTTACTAGCACACTGGGAAGTTAGCAGCTTATACATGCCCTGTCCGAGAGTCATGGGGTAAGAAATCCCCACTATGTGTTTGCTGCTGAAGATTGCTTGTATGTGTTGGAGTTGTCGGGAGAGCTCCAGAAGGATAATCTGGTCGTTGGGGTATTGAGGCAATTTGTTTGGTCTTTCAGAGAAACCTTGGGTGCGAATGTATGTGAACTTTGGGTACTGGATGAAGAGAAAGGCATATTGCTTCAAAAATGCCCTAGCACTGTGGGAGACCCTTCTCTCGAAGTCTCCAACAATCATTCTGATGATGTGGCCGACAAAGGCATCATTTACTCTGCAATATTCCCTCTTGAAGTTTTTGTACTAGAGCTGAGGATACCTGTCATAGACTTTGAGTTTTCGACCTTGCTCCTGATCGGGTACTACAAACAACCCATTGTAATGTCTCCAGTCCACCAAGGATTAGACGAGGTAGGAGGTCATATAGAACTTGGAGCTCTTCTTCACGTTAACGAACTGCTCATGGAAGTAGTTGCTTATGATTCCTCCCCAGTAGAATGGAGTCTTTGTGGTGATGTCCTCATTTCTGCAAAGAATCTGCTCAATGAAGTACACCATCCACTCTTGGAAGTAGGCTGCCGCTTGGAGACCCATCACCCTGCTTAGCATGGTGACCAAGTCATGGTAATCCTCATAGAAATCACTGCGGAAGAGTTCGTGAGGAACCTTCGCAGCGCTGCCCCGCTTCTCTTTAAGCCAATGCTGATTTATCAATCTTTTGCATCCTGCTGGGTTATCATCCCACACTACCTGACATTCCTCAATGGTGGGGACCTCCATCTCTTGGAAAGTTGGGATGTGGAAGGTCTTCGTGATCCCTTCAGCTGACATGTTGGCGAGTATGTTTCCCTCTCTATCAATGATGGTTCTTGTATCGAGTTGATAGGGATCTCGACAAGCCATGACAAGTTTGGGGGCCACAAGGGATGGAGGGAATCCTGCAACCTTTGCAATTCCACTCTATCTTATCAATCTTTCATTCTTTGTCGTTGGATTGATTCTAACCCTTTGTGTGAATTCATCGATGTCGACATGGCCTATGTTTGTATCAGTGATTTCCTTCCAATCCGTGGTAAATTTTGAATGTAGAGGCTCACCTTGAAACTGATACTTCATCTGGTCCTTGTCTTCTTTCCCTCAAGGATTTTTTCCTATCTTCTTTCCTTTTTCCTGCTCGATGGTGGCCTCTGAAGGTCTTGCACACAATTCCATATATTCTACAAGCAAAGGCGGTAGTTAGCGTAATTGATCATAAAAGCATTCATGTTAGCTGAGATTCTAAAGGTGACATCCATTTTAATGGTCTATCAAGCATAACATAAATTTTATCTCCCGATATCATTGATCTTTGATTAAGGGCACTGAGACAGTCCAGGCCCGGAGGGCCAGACTTCCTTGGCAGAAATGCCATTTGGAAGGGAAAATTAGGTGGAGAGCTCCCATAGATTTTCTTCGGTCAAATTTTAGTATTTCAAGAGGTTCGTAACGAAGGGGATTGAAATAAAAAATGCGGGTCGAAGTTGGATTTCATATTTAAGCTCATTTGGATCGGTTTAGGAAAATTCGGAGGTCCTAGGTTGGGGAGCCATCTGGAGATGGCAGTTTGAAACAACAAATTGAGAATGGAATTTTGAGGATGAAACTCTGGGGTCTGGGGTCCGGTGGGTCAAAAGGCGGTCAGCAGCCTCACGTTACCAGGTTCAGGAGGTCCAGGGTCCTCGGCGCACTTTGGTGTTTGGGATGGCAAACGTTGGGTGGAAGTCTGGAGATTCAGGCTCAGCAGGGGAGAATGCCGTCACTTCGTTTTGGTTTCAATCGGCATGAGAATTTGTCTTGGGGAAAGGTCTTGGCGATAATCACGTGTCTCACCATCGAAGTACTTCGGCATTTGATTTGTATCTTTGGTGAGAAGTATCACTGACATCTGTTTGTTATGCCGAAGAAGGATAGATCTCAACACGTTGCAAAGGAAGTCCTTGGCATAGGGTAATTAGTCGGTAAGAGGTCTCACTGACTGAGGAAAGTTATGGTGACAGAGGAGCTTTCAGTGTAAGATTCTTGGGTTGGGGAAGGGTCTTGGTGAAGATGAAAGTCTTGCCGACAGCGGGGAGCAAGGCCGGACCCGACAACTGAGCCTGCCGTTTGATTTGATTTTAGTCTGGCGACGATCAGAAGGGCGGAGCCCAGAGCTCGAAGAGGCCGGTGAAGTTTTCCCCTCGGGACGACAGTCAAGGAAAGGACCCCGGATGGCCCCACTGAATCATTTGAGTTAGGCATTTCATGCTTGGGTCCATATCGACATAGGTTTCAAGTTGTTTCGACGACGGTGGGGGTCCCTATTGGCATAGGTTTCAGCTCTCGGGATAGTGTTATAGTGATAACCTTTTGTTTCCCATACTTTCACTTTGGTGGCTCATCGGTATAGCTGGGATTCTTTTGGTAAAGGGTTATGGTGACACTCATATGTTATACCGACAGACTTCAATAGGCTTTCTAGAATCGGCTTTTGGTGTAGGGCTACATCTCTCGGCGTATGGTCTCGGCGACACGAACATGTCTCGCCGGCTTTGCACTTGGTTCTCCTTTTTGGCGTGACTTCATTCTAGTTACACCGATCATGCAATGAATGACCCCTTTTGTCGGCGTAGGTCCTACTTTCTCCTAGCGAATAGTGGTGCCACAACGACCTTCATTGTAACTTAGGAAGTTCTACATAGCGTCTTGCCGATGGTTCAGAGTTATAGCGATATGCTTAAAGCATATTGGGCTATGTCGGGGAGAGAGATATAATGTCTTGGCAATTGTGAATTCAATAACTGCACGGGGATATTCATCAGCCAAGCTAGGGGATTCTCCTGGCGAAGACAAAAGCATGGATGGTTAGGTGAGACTTTGTAAGATTGGTATAAGTCTTGGCGAGATGTCCAGGGTCTCACCGAACAAAGTGATAAAGTGTTCTCGTCGGCGTGACAACAAGGTTTGTTATAGTGACACATGAATCGATGGGTCCCCCCCGGTGAGACATTGTGAAATCGGCATAGGATCTCCCTGACATCCGAAAGTTATGCCAAACGAGGATTTCGGTGAGACAACACTTAAGCGGGGAAACGTCTTGATGACTGGGGCAAGCTATGCTGACAGAGGGAACCTTCGGTGAGAGATTCTCAAGTCTAGGAGAAGGTTTTGGCGACCTCGCCAATTCCTGCTGACAGATAACGATGGTCTTCAGGGTAAGATTGGATTTCTCCTAACGAATGAAGGGCTAACCCAGGGTGGCTTTCGGCAAAGCAACAACATTATACATAATATTTTCTCAACTTCAGAGAGTTTTACCGACAACACGATGAGGTTCCTGTTGGCGAGAAAGCCAAATTATCTTGGCAAAAAGAGAGTGAAACCCAAGTGCTTGGTGTAGGATTCCTAAGTTTGTGAGAGGTCTCACCGACCACAAAAAGTTTTACTGACTCGCTGGAGAACAAGGGGATCGGGGTATTGGCGAAAGGCTATGCCGAAAGGCCAAGTTATGTCGACAGAGAGTGAGGTCCAGAATCCCAGGGACAGAAGTCCAGAGTTCTAGGCCCGAGAGACCTAAAGGATGTTTCAACATTTTTTGATTTCACGCCAAGTCGTTGACGGCAAAGGGAGGATCCGGGCCCGAGAGCCATGAACGCCCCTTGTGAAGAACAACCGCGCGGAGGTAAAGCTTCCGAATTGGTCATGGGGACGCTACGTTAGTTCACCGAGCTTTCAGGGACATGGGTTTTGTTCATGATGTCGGATTTTATCGTTCACATGTCACTCAGATACTTGTTGTTCATTTTAAACCCTAGAAATGATGAAAAAAATGCTCAGGAAGGTGATCAGAAGACCAACCTTGGATGCTCGATGAGAAAGGTGTAGAGTTCTCTTTCGATCAAAAATGAAGGCAATGGATGAAGATCAACTAGAAGCTTCAAAGACGGTGAAATCTTGGCAAGCTCTGATTATTCCTCTGCAACACTATCAAGTGAAAATGACAGACTTGAATGGGTCTTTTATACCCCTAATCGCCATTAATGATCCAATTGAATGCAAGTACGACAAGACAAAGGTGGGTGGATTTGAAAATCAGAGATGGTAGCAGGAGACCCGGGGTTCAATGGCCAGGAGGGCACAGGGAAACGACTGCTAAAAGATTTGACTTGATAAACTCATGGGAGACAAAGAGACGGTCGGGGCTTAGAGGGCAGGATGACGTGAGAGGTTCACCGTGAGTCACGGCAAAACACGACCGGAACCCCAGGAGCAGAAGTCCAGAGTCCCGGGCCCGAGAGGCTTGGAGGCCGTTAAGATTTTTCTTTTTGAAGGAAATGACCAACGGAGGATCAGGCCCTGAGGGCTGGGAGGATGCAAACCAAATTTTGTTGGGAATGGTGGGAACAAAACGGAAACCCGACATAGGAAACCCGCACGGCCGGGCCCGAAGGGGGTCGAAGCCGTTGGCAGGGGCAATTTTCCAAAGAAACTCTGTGAGGCACCAAAACATGACAAAATTAAAGGGGGAAGGCATGGTCAACTCATGGTGGGACTTTGAAGTGAACTTGACCATTTGGGACACAAAAAGGGTGGGCACGCAAAATGAGGCAATGATAAAACGACCCGACAAGGTGAAAGAAAAGAGGGTCCCTGTTCGAAACAGGGCATGTGTGCTAAGGGCACAACATATAGTAGTTGTATTTGCAACACATAAATTGATACATTACATGTTGAATCACAAGATAAAACTGATTGCCAAAATTGATCCTTTGAAGTACCTTCTCAGCAGAGCAACTTTGACAAGAAGACTAGCTAAGTAGGTTATGAGCCTAAGTGAATATGACATTGAGTATGTTGACCGAAAATTAATAAAAGGACAAGTGATATCTAATCAACTCACAGATGCACCAATAAAGGTAGATCATCCTTTGATATCCAAATTTCTAGATGAATCAATCTTTGTCATAGAAACACTGACAACATGGAAATTTTACTTTGATGGGTCCTACACAAGTCATGGTTCAAGAGCTGAAATTCTAGTAATCACACCTCAAGGATATTCCATACCCAAATCATTTCGAATAGCATTTCCATGTACAAATAACATAGTAGAGTATGGGACATTATTGACAAGACTTAGAATGGCAATAAAATGGAAAATCAAAGATTTTTAAGTTTATGGTGATTCTCAATTGGTGATAAAGAAAGTTAATGATGATTATGACACCAAGGATGATAAACTAATTCCCTACAAGTGAATGGTTGATAGTTTTAGACTATACTTTGATAACATTACATTTGAACAAATCCTGAGAATCTAGAACAAAGCATCTAATGCAATGGCTACAATTGGATCTCTTTTGGACATTCCTAACAATTCATCACAATATGAGTTCTTGGTAGAACAACTATTGATCCCCCAATTCGATGTCCCTAAAATCGAACTTGTGTGTGAAATTTTTGGTCTCGAATCTCCCTAGTACAAATACATTTATAGTTATTTGCATGACCAAATTATCCCTTCTGAATTGTCCCTCAACCAATGCAAAACCTTTATATGACAAGCATCTAAATATGCCATCATCGAAGATACCCTTTACCGTTGTAGCGTAGATAGCACCTCCTTTGGTTTCTTGACTCAAATGAAGCACAAACAACCTTACAAGAGGTACATCACAACATATGTGGAGCTCACTCTGCTAGTCTGACCTTAGCCAAAAAGCTCATGAGGATGGGATATTATTGGCCTACAATGGAACGTGATGCCTATCACTTTGTGAAGAAATGTCACCTCGTAGGAAAGATTTATCCCACTTCTATAAACAGACATAAGTTCATCCTTGTTTCTATTGAATACTTTATAAAATGGATTCAAGCCATCCCCATGACCTACATTACTGGAAAGCAAATGGCCAAGTTCATCCCGAATTACATTATGTCACTATGGTATCCCACAGTCGATCATTATAGAAAATGGGACCACCCTTTTAAGAATAAATATGTCTGTAATTTTTTTGAAAAAATTCATATCCAAAACCATTTTGCTACCCCTTACTACCCCTAGGGTAATGGTCAAGCTAAGGCTTCTAATAAGACTATCCTAAAAATCTTAAAGAAGAATGTCAATGAAACTGGCCATGACTAGCACCTACAACTCAATCTTGCTTTATGGGCTTAATGTACCAGTGTTTGCACCCCTATAGGAGCCACTCCATACTCCCTCATCTTTGGATCTGAATCCATACTTCCTATTGAGGTCAAGTTACCATATTTGAGAGTATCCATACAAGGATTGATTGACCAAGAAGAATATCGTGTATCCTGTCTACATGAGCTAGAGTTCTTGGATGAAAAGAGAGAGACTTACTTGAAACATTTGCAAGCATATCAAAATCACCTTCAACACAGCTATAATAAAAGGTTCTAACCTAGAAGTTGTGGTGTTGGTGAATTATTCTTGAAAGAAAATCTGAAGAATCAATCAGATTGAGAAAAGACCAAAACTTTTGAACCTAATTGGTTGGGACCCTATATCATCATAGTAGCATATGGATCCAGTATTGAAGGTGAGCCATTGACCAAGCCCATCAACAACATGCACCTTCACAAGTACAACACTTAATTTTTAGAGTATCCCATCAAAAAGTAAAAAAAATATGAAAAAAATAGTCACCCTAATGAAAACCTTCCAAATAGATGTCTTGGTGACAACAAAACAAAACAAAATAAAATAAATAGTAAAGAGAAATAATTCATCTAAAAGTGAAAACCACTTCGGTGACACTTTGGATAAGTACCATGGTGAAAACCTTAGAAACAAGAACCATGTGTAGTTAGTCTATGCTCCTTCATCTACTATCACTCTACCTGGTCTTCCATCCCTTGTTCATCCATTCGCCCATGCCATCCATAATAAAGCTTTGTCATCCTTCTCATGGCCTGAGAACCACCAACATCTAGTATCCTTTTCCTTCATGATCATCCTTTGCGTTCGTCCACTACTTCCCCTCGCACATAATAAATTTGTCTTGTACCTGACTAGGGACAATTCCTTGACTTACATTTTCATGGAATCCAACGCATGGTATTAGCCTTTTTAAAACTTCAAAAATCCAAAAAAAATCATAAAACGTCAAAAATCCAAAAAAATCATAAAACTTCAAAATCCAAAAACATTAGAAAACATCAAAACCTCCAAAAATAGAGTCAGAGTTAGAGTTAGTCTATGTTAGTTGGGTCAAACTACGTTGTCTCTGTGCATTTGCTACGTAGGCAAGGCTCATCTTCAATGGGCCCTAGAGAAATTAGGTCAGTCCTTTTAGGTTTGGTCAAATAATGAAAATCATGATTTACTCCTTTGTCACGTACAACAAGGTCAAGTCATGTCAAACTATGAGGTCTCTACGTGTATAACATAGGCAAGGCCATTAATCGATGAGCCCTCAAATCCCTAGGTCTATCCTTAGGGTTTTGTTGAGTCATCAATTTTGGTTTTTGTCAGTCAAACTACGAGGTCTGTGTGTTTATAACGTAGGAAAGGCCATCAATTGATGAGCCCCCGAGGCCCTAGGTTAGTCCTTTAGTGTTTTTCAAGTCTGGTTCTATTCATTGTCTACAAGTAATCATCATTCAAACCAAATCATGAATCAATAGACAAACGTAACCAATAAATATTTTATACTCAATCAATCAATCATCCTATCATCAATCAATCTATCAATTCATTGGTATTATATCGGAATGGGGAATTCTATCATTTGTCTCATTCAGTCCTATCTCTTATCTTTTATCAAGATGCGTCCTTCCTGAGATTAGAGTTTTTCTTTGGTCAATCTTGTCATTCACCTTAAGAAAGATGTTTCCTTCTTATAGTTAGGTGCTTTATCAACAATGGTCAATTGGTCAAATTTATCAAATGTGTTCCTTGACTTAAACAAGATATGTCTTTCCTGAAATTAGGCATAATCACATCGATCAGTCATATCAATCAAACTTTATCAAATCAATCAATCTTTCCTTAATTAGGATTTTTATTTCCTAAAACTAGGTGCAATCAATCAAATTAATTGGTTAGCCTTTGTCAACTTATCAATCGATCAATTGGTCATCTTGGTCATCTTGGTCAACCTAGTCAATCATATCAAGCAATCTTATTGGCAAACACAATCTCTTTGGAAAACACTTTGGTGGTTTGGATTTGTCTTATCTTTTTTGATTGGTTTTGGGTCATGTTATTAGTTACCTCGAGGATGTCCTATTAAAGGATTTAGAGGAATGATGATGGATCATGATCTCTTTTCTTTGCTTGTTGCTTGAGGTTTTCTTGGCAAAATGACAGGGATAATAGCCAAGGCATTCCTTGTCTTTTGGCTTTGTATTTTGACTATTTGTCCCTCACAAATGGTCACTTTTCACACCTTGTTCTATGTCATACCATGGTGTTTGTGCTCCATTTGAAACAATTTTGATGCTTGATGATGATATACAAAAAAGCATGAAAGTTTGTCTCTTTCCATTCTCCATCTAATTGACCATCTCCTTTGTCCTTTTCCACACTAACATCCATCTCTTTTGCACTAACATTTCTTTTGTCTGCATCTTGATAGAGTCTTGTGACACACAAAAAAATATGTTTCATACACAATCATGTTAGGAAGAATCATAGAAAGCATTACCATTATAGACATCATTATCATACTAAGCCACATATATTTGCATGAAAAAAATACAAAAAAATCCATATTGCATTAACATTCCATCACAAATAGCAAATAACCAATCATGACATTGCATTACATTTCATTTATATCACATTAAATTTCTTCACATTGCATTACATTTTATTTATATTGTATCTCATATACATTGCATCACATTTCATTCATATTGTATCACATTTCATATACATTGCATAGCATTCATAATAACATTATCGTAATCATATCACACATCACATTTTGCATTTATATTAAACATTCTCAATCATAACATTTTGCATCATCATATATAAGAATCCCATTGCGACAACATTAAAAAAAATTACATATCACATTGCATCTATCAAGTTAGTTCATCCATACTGCATTTATCATCCATGTCATAAAAGCATAACATATTCATAAATGCATAATCCTAAATCATATTAAACCATCACACAACCATAAAGGATGCATCAATAGACATCATAAAAGCATGAACATCCATAGCATAACATCATCATAGACATAAAGCATAATCATGCAACATTGTATATCATAAACCACTCCCAAAAATCATATCATATATCACTCAAAATATGTGTCATAGGTACAATGTCAAGATGTGTCATGTTTGTCAAAAATGGAGCTCACAGGCTCCATAATCAAAATATAGTGTCATAACATATAATATCAAAAGATGCTCTATCCCTAGCTGCCCTAATCTCATGAACTTGGTGCCTCCTTTTCCTCTCGTCGAGGTGCATCTAGAGACCCGTGCTCTGCAGTAAAGGGCCTTTCATAAGGTGTAGATCATCTGGGGGCTGATGTCTCTTCACTCTCTAACCTGCTATGAGAGCATCTACTCTGTGTCTTGCTATGGGTCCTGTTCTATGAACCACTCTTAATATTTTGAAAATGTGGGCTCCCTCCTCTCCGGTGGTACCACCCTCTCATAAAGATCCCTGTAATACTGCATGGTTCTACTAGACCTAGCATACTCTCGAGCAACATCCACTACAAATCCATTGCATGTGGTTGTAAACTCTATCATATGATAATATTTTTTCTATCAGGTGATGACAACTAGGTCCCTCTTAGTCTATAAGGCATTCCTCTCATCCTTAAGATCATACCTCTCTATAGTCATTATCTTGAGCTCTACCTCCAAGGCATGTACTCGAGCTTGTAGAGTCGCTATCCTCTACTATGTTGACCCCTCATCTCCTCTAGCCCCCACCTCCATTGGCTCCTCATCCACTCCCATCACAATCCTCTCTCGGAGGACTCTCTCTACCTCTCCCATCATCGCCTCATCCTTTGCATGCTACTCGATCTCCATCTCCTCAATCTCCTGATGCCCTAGCTATAGAATAGGCATCTCTGCATGCTGCTCTCCTGCCTCCATTGACACCTCTATCGCTTCCCTCACCTCTGGATAATCCTCCTCCATCTCCTCCTCTCAGATTAGTGGTAGCTGTCCCACTGCTTGTCGTCCTCTATCCCACCTCCTCTTATGTCAGTCTCCTCCCCAGCCTTCCCGAACTTCTCCTCCATCATCTCCCCGTCCTCCTCCTTCCTGTCCTCCATCTCTTCTCCCTTCACCCCTCCAACCCCTGTCACCTCTCTGACCTCTTGGGTCCCTCTGCACTCTACAGGTGTTGGCTACTCTAGATCTATTAGTGGTAACAACTGATGAATCAACCACTAGGCATCATACTCTAGCATGGTCCCCAAATTTGCATCTCCTCCCCTCCAACCCCACTCCACTGGCTAAAAATCATCAATCTCCTACTTTTCCATGGTCACCACTATCTGAGGCCCCCATGGATGAACCTCTTAAGAGGACCGTGCAAACTCAACTATACCTACTAGAACATCCTGCCTCTCCCCAAACTCTCATCTGACCCTCTCTCCAGGAGATACATCTCAATGATATGTTGACTCTGAACTGTTCGTCTGATGAAGTATCTCGGTTGGCGACACCATGGCAAGTGATCATCCTCACCGATCCACAAATCACAGGCTCTATATGGTCTCTAGATGAAGCTAACCAATGTATCCATTCCACGACTCCAGTATCCAATATCACCAACATGTGTCTATGATAGTGCTTCGTAATATAGATACACATATGGAGAACCAACTCCCAACTATTACACTAGCGGTGGCCAAAACACTGCTATATACTCCTAATCCCATATCGTAAGCAATGGAACACCACAACTCAAGCTATTTCCTCTTCTATATGTGATTTCATGTAGTTGGAAATATAGCATACCCAATAGGCATGGTCCCCATGTGTACACTGTCCCATCCTGGACCATGCCCCCAAGCATCTCTCCCCAACCTACTAGGAAATCCTGACCTCTATGATTGGGAATCATCACCTCTCCTATCAATGTGCATAACACACAATAATATATGTCATACCTCTCTACCAGGGTCTCCCATTTGATCTCATATCCTTAGATTCAAAGTGCAACATCATCGTCACAATCATAATAATCATATATTGCCTGCAATCCTCAAGCGGGGTCATATCGTACCTGCTCGTTGCTAATCGGAAGCCATAGAATCCTATAGACATCCTCAAGGGTGACGGTCACCTCCCCCATCAGCAAATGGAAGCTGCAAGTCTTGGAGTTCCATCGCTTTTCCAACGCTATCAACATGCCCCTATTTTTGTTGATAATGAGCATAAAAGTGACATAAAACAAGCCAAGATCTAAAAGCACCTATTTCTCGACATCGTCTAGCTAGTCCCACAGTTGAAATACCTCTGGCCATGACTCCCACATATACATAGGAGGAAGAACCACCTGGAGTCATCACACAAATCATCATGTTAATCAAATGTATCCATTTGACCCTATTGGACCTAAGTTGACCAAGTCAAAATATCCTAATATGGGGAAATTTTTTACCTAGGTAATTGCATTGATGTTTTTTGTCAAATGCATCACACACATTTTCCACTAGCTCGCAACTACAATTGTGTCACAAACCATTCAAATGTGTTATTTCGTACAATGCTTGTGTCGCACCAATTTGATTGTGTCATTCCTAGCTGCATGTGTGACTCAGAAAGTCAATTGTGTTGCACATTCAAATGCATCACGACACAACCATCCCTACCCTAGCCCTAAGCAATTGTGTTGTGACGAGACGATTGTGATGAACCGCTTCTTATCTACATCACTCACGCATGCAATTGTGTTGAATGGCCTACAACGCAATTGCTTGTTAAATTAATTTCCTACCTAAATGTGCAAAAATCAAAAAAAAAAAATAGGCAGGTTTATAGTACTCACCAGAGTGGGCACTCCCTCAGGTCGATGAAAGCAGTGGATAAGGTATGCTTAGTGTGCATCATCCAGAATAGGTGACATCTCCTTAGAAAAATCACTCAGAGCTCCTAATATTTCTAAAAATAGAATGCATAAATGACCTTTTTCCTCACTCAATTTCCTATTTATAGGTTGAAAATCAAGGTTTCCACCTACCATGTCTATTGGGTGCACTTTTTGATGACTTCGACCTTGAACTTGACCACCTTAGTGACCTTGAAAATAACTTTCATCTTCACCATTGAATTCTTGGTGATCAAATTATCTTATTAGGACAAATTTTCAAATTTTTTGAAATTGTTTGAAAATTTGTCAAATTTTCGCGAGGGGGCATACCTATACCCTAATTTCACTTAGGCATCTTTTGACTAAAATGTCTTTGACACAATGCGATGAGCTACATGTGTCAAAGAGGGGAAAAATGTAGACATTGAAAATTTTCTTAGTCTGCGAGCATCATTTTTCTCGGTCTTCGTCTTTGGATACTTAAATAATTTTAATTATTTAATTATTCTTAATCATATTCCTAGATATTAATTAAATAATTTTTAATTATTTAATTAATTCATTTCTTAATCTTTGTTCTACCTTGATCAATTAAATAAAATTAATTGCATCGCTAACACCCCCTTTCTTCAATAATTAAATAAATTACTATTTATTTAATTATTTGCTTTTCATTATTCGTCTATAGTTAAATAATAATTATTAATTATTTACGTATTTGAATTTGTCTCCTATTCCTCTATAATTAAATAATTGTCTAATGACACTTCTCTCCTCCATTAAATAATTAACTTAAATTAATTATTTAATGTCTCATATTCTTTTTCCCCATTTAATTAAATTGATTTCATAAATAATTTTAATTAAATGTCCATTTTCTCCCACTTTCCTTTTTCTCAAATAAATAATTTGCAAAAATTATTTATGCCTCCACTTGTCTAGAGATTCCTTCTCATGAATTAATTATTTTCAATTTTTAATTCCTCCATATTCTCCCTCCACTTTCTCATTTTTGAATCTTGTTCGTCAATCCTCTCTAGGCTCTTTCTAATCTTGACCATCCATTTTGTAACCTCCCCTTTTTTTGTGTTGCGTGTCTTCTCATCCGTCGATCTTGGAATCTTTCTATAAGCTTGATCTTGACCATCCGTTCGAATGGCTATCTATAAAAGAAGCCTTTCTCCTCCATTTTTACCTTAACAACCACTTATCTCCAACTTTCTTGCTTACAATTTGTAGGTATTTGTATAACTTCAACTACAAATCTGAGGGCATATTTGCAAAAGAAGAATGAGGAGAGACAAGGGAAGTGATTCAAGTTCAAGCATGGGGAGTGTTTTCATTTGATGTTCATTTTTCCTTATGCTTTGTTTGTTTTCTCTTGTTTTAGATTGGGTTTTGGCTTAGTAGTGTTGTGGTTGTCACTAGAATCTAGGCCTACTCACTTTAACCTGTTTTACACCAAGACACTACAAAGCTTTGTGAAGTTTTTAGGAGGTGGCCAATCTTTGATTATTTGAATCATTGCAAGGTTAACATGAACACCCTCACTATCAATGATGTACCCCAAGTATTGGATGCTCTGTATACCAAATGAACACTTTTCAATGTTGGCATAGAGTTTGTGTTGTCATAGAGTTGAAAGCACTTGTTCAACATGCTGCAAATGCTTAAACCAAGTTTTGTTGAAGATGAGTATGTCATCCAAGTTTAAACAACCACAAAAGAATCAATGAACGGCCTAAGCACATCATTCATCATCTTCATAAATGTGGTAGGAGTGTTGGTTAGACCAAAGGGAATAACCAACCATTCAAACAAACCTTTCTTGGATTTAAACACAATTTTCCACACATCTGCTAGATCAATTGGTACTTGGTGATACCCAGATTTTAAGTCAATTTTTGTTAAGAACTTAGCCCCTCTAAGCTGGTCCAAGAGGTCATCAATTTGAGTGATTGGATATCTATTTTTCACAATGATTTTTTTTAATGCCTTCTAATCAATGCAAAGTCTCCACGCTCCATCTTTCTTCTTAGCAAGAACAATTGGGCTGCCACATGGTGAAGCACTTGGATGAATGTTTCCCTTTTGAACAACTCTTGAATCTACCTCTTGATTTCATCATTTTCCAAAACTAACCTCCTATATATTGGCTCATGTGGTAGTGGTGTCTGTGGGATTAAATCAATAGAATGCTTGACTTGATAGTGTGTTGGGACCCCTATTGGTGAATTAAACACACTATGATATTCTTTCAAAATTTTATCCATTTGTTTTTATTGGTTTCTTGTTGTGGCCACCTTAGCATGTGTATTTAAGATGACTGACATTGTTTCCTTAAGATGAATCATGAGTAGAACAAAAAATTCAGTTTGAGCAATCAAAAATTTACATTGTTTAGCACTAATCAAAGAAGCGGTTTATTTTGGACATACCTCTGGTATACGATATTTTCTTTTTCCAAGCTTGATTGTGATGCAACGTCATCTGGACTCATATACCCCATGGCATTGATACATGCATGGATTCCCCAACAAGACATCACATACATCCAAAGGTGCTACATCATAGATCACTTCATCCTTGAATGGTTTTATCGAATATGATAGATGACACTATTGATTTATTTGAATATCTCACCCTTCGCTTACCTATCCCATGGAGTATGGTGGCGGGTGTTTTGTCATTTTCAAATTTATTCTTTTGACAGTCTCCATAGAAATTAAGTTCTATCTACCATTTTCAACAATAAAATGTAGAGGCTTTCCACCGACCCACATTTGTGAATGGAACAGTCACTCTTCATCCTCATAAGGCAATACTTGGGCAGTTGCAACTGTGGCATACGAGTCTACTTCTATGACCTGATCACTATCCTTTTTTATCAAAAGTATCTGTTGGTGATGATTTAGGCTCATCTTCTCATCGTGTTTCTATCATCAAATTCTTGATGCTTCGATAATCCTTTATGTTATGGAATGGAGTCTTATGTATTTCACACCACATGTATGTATGTGATTGTGTCTTCTTAGCAGCCCATGTCTTCTTGGGTGAGTTTGAGGGAGGTTCCTTAACCACCTATTTTCCTATAAATTTATTGCTACCTCCACCCTTCAACTTATTATTTGCAAACTAATCTCTCTTTCCTTTTTGCTTGAATTTATCTTCAATTTTTGTGGCATATTTGAAAGTAGGTTATGTGCAAGATCATGATGGGCCAAAAAGTGGGGATATGATGGGTATGTGTAGGGTATGTGGCTGATGACTTCTTTTTTACCCAAAATTGATGAAACGAAAAGGGTTTTTAAAGGAGATTCTTAGCTTTCCACCAATAAAAATTGTGCTTTACTTTTAATTTAATAAATAATTATTATTCATTTTCTATTTGAATTACAATTAAAGTCCTGATTGATAGGTTGATTGAAAAACATCTATAGCTTTCAAATGGTATCACATTTTTTGAATCTGAAACATGCATCACATTCTATGCATTGCATACTATAGGATTAAAAAAAATGAATTTCATGAAGTTTTCACCAAGTTAAGGTGGTTAGACATACAAGTTTTTATATTTTTAAAAGTTGTAATAAAAAATTCATAATTAATTATTTACTTGGAAAAAAATTACAAAAAAATATGCATCAAATCGGGACATGAGTCCTCTACTTATATCTAAAATATTATAAAAAAATATTATCATTTTATTGTGGTTAGGGTGGTCAAACAGACACCTGCTTCTTATTTTTTCCTTGAAATTTAAGTGCTACTGCATTGAAATTTCAAATTTTCACCAAATAGTTTAAAAAAAAAAACCTAGTAGTTTAGAAACTACATTCAATTTGATATGGATTCTATTCTTACATATTTTTGAAATAATATAGATAACTTATTCAATTTTTAATGTCAAGTTGCCTAACTTTGATTTTTCTGAATTTCATCGCCACTTAAGGGCCTATTTTTTCATGATGATCCTACACATACCTAGTAGTTGCCAATGTTTCAATGTTCAAAAATTCCATCTTAGTCTGAATATATCTATGAAGTTCACTACAATATTTTATAATTTGATGCTTCTCTGAATCTTCAATACCAAGTTTTGTCGAAAGTGCATAGAAAGTATTGGCATAATTTTGTATCGATTGATCCTTTTTTTTTAAGCAACTGGGCGAGCACTGTATATATTTTTGTTCATACGTATCCTTAGGGAAGTATGCTTCTTTTATGTATTCCATGAATTCTCTCCATGTAGGTTTGTTATCAAAGGTTATCTCTAATTCTTGTCCAATAGGTAATTCTCTATCTCTATCTACCACCTTAATTTCCCACGCTTGTTTCGCATGGCTTTTGGCTTTGAGGAGAGAAAAAAATATTTTCTCTGCATTTGAGAAATGATTTATAGAGAAGTATCATTCTAGTTTTGATAATCAATTATCAATAGCGTCAACATCAATTTTCCCTTCAAAATTTGGGATATCAAAATTTACTTGTAGTTTGAAAGGGGTATGTCCACAAAATGGTGCCTCTGCCCCGTATGGTTTCTTATTTTGTAGAAGGCATGTGAATTGGCTCATCATCTATTCCTGTTGCTTATTCAAAGCTTCTTCCACCACTTTCTTAATAGAGTCTGATGAATCTCCTTTCTCGCCTGCCATCTTTGGTCATGTGTGTCTCAAAAGAGGGTATTCTAACAAGTTCTATGTGTCAAATCCTAATCTTTGGTAGATTGATCTTGTGCGTTCCAACATTCAAGAGTGTTCTCGCTTTGATACCACTAATCTGAATCAAGGTGAGGATTCAGTTAACAATATCTATTGTAAAGGAAACCTACGATATTGTGTTTAATTTGGATAAAATTGCAAATTCATGAAAAGAGCTATTATATGCATTCCAAATCATTGTTTTATTTAAAATTGCAAGAGTATATACAAACTGAAGAATGCCAAAAGTCACCACAGCCCCAAGAATTTGAAATGAATAGCTGGCTATGAGAAAATACAACAAAATTACAAAAAATTTGAAAAAAAAACTAGGAATTTATTTACCCCAACTTGGTGGGGTCACAACTTTCTACTCGGTGCTCATAATTCAAATCTATTTACACTATTGGAAAGGTCTCCAAGAGTACTAATTCAATCCCTAAAAAAGTGGGCCTTTCGGTGACCCACTTTTAGGGACCGATGCAAGTTTCAACCCAAAATTCCACTCTAAAGACCTCTGAAAGTGCGATTTTCTAGAACCTAGAAAATACCAAAAAATCTAAAAATTTGGATTTTCGGTTTTTCTCAGTTCTATCATCCTTGGACTGTTCTAGATCAACAACTATCGTGACACTAATTGTCAACTTACAATTCAAATTGGAAATGTGAGTTCCAAATTATTAAAAAAACTTTCTAAAGATCTGAAAAAACATTAAAAGCTTATTTTGAGGGCCAAGATGAAAGAATTTGGCCCCAAAAAAGTGTTGAAATGGCCACCTACCAAATTGAGTTTGGTCAACATTCCAAAAAACTCATAGTAATGCACCCCCTATAAATTTTTAGCCCAAACGAGATTTTGAGTTAAAAGTTGACTCACAGAAGCACATACGTTTTTCTAAACATTTTTCCACAACATATTTTCTTCTAAGCCTATAGACTTAGGAGAAAGGGGGATCCTTGCATAGAGGGTTCAACCATGGGCTCTATGCAATCCAAAGAATAATGTAGACATTTTGAGCAATAAACAAGCACATCAAGAGTAGGTGATTGTTGCACTAAATTGAATGTAAAACAATATCAGGTTATTGAGCTACTAGATCATGAGCCAAAGGGGCCTCGCCAAGATTAGAGGATACAAGTGTTGGAATGGAGGATTATGGGTCTAAATCCCCAAATTAGTAATTAAACTCTTTGGAAACATAGTAAGATGGTGAAGAAGAGCATTTTGCCACCAAATTGAAGAGGATGGCTTTCAGATACCTCATGAAAAATATAAAGCCAAGTAGCCAATAGAAAAATAATGTCTACATTAGGATTGGATTCCATCATAATTAAAAACCTACGACTAAGGGTAATAATTCACCTATAAAACAACCTCACTTTGTAAAGCCTTTGATAGATCAATGTCCACCATATATATGTGCAAAGGAGGTATGAGTGAATTCCAAAGTAGAGTCCACCTTCAGGAAGTGACCCATATAATTGTCAATGGTCTAATTGGGCAATTTGCATATAAAATGTAATGGTAGATAAGACAATCTCATCCAATGAAGAATTATGTCGATAGACTCTTTGAATGGATTCAAAAAGGGAATTTGAGGATGGATTGAGAGAGCGTGCAAACCCCACATCTAGCCACCAATAGCTAGTACAACCTCTCTATCAAGAAAAGAATCACCACAACAATAGAAGTAGCATAGAGAAGATGTGACTATTTTTCTAAGAAGGATGAAAAGTATTTTTGAGGGATTAATGGACATTGCCTCCACATAAGCATGAGAAAGGGGTGGGTGAGGCACCAACATAGCAACACCCACACTCACATCAAGGATGCAAATCCCTCCAATAAAGCATCATGCACCTTCAATCCCATCACCGACACATTTTTAGGAACATATTCCCCAATATACAAAGAGTCTCATTTAGAAGGGTACAAAGTAGATGTAAATGCAAGTAGAAATCCCTTACCAACAATAGATATCTATCTATCATCTTCATAAGAAAAAATAGAAGAAACATGTGTAGCATTCAAATCTACCACCATATCATGAGCCAAAACCATCATCAAGGAAGGAAATTTCCTTAAAAACATTGCAGTCAGTCAAAGTGAGTGGGAACCCATCAAAAGTTCATATAAAAACATATAAAATATTATTAATTAGAATATAAAAGAAATAAAAATTACACTTAATTCATATTTGAAGAATTTGATTAAATTTTTAAATTTCATTATTATTCTCTCAAGACTATCGTGGGATGAGTACTATCTACAAAGAGTGTTCCGTAATAGGGAACAAAAACCAACGTATGGATGCCTTCGAATTCGAATCGTGAGATAATAATTACATCTAAAGTATGAGCGGATCTATCCAAGCAATGATGTGTGAATATGGAATGATTGGCTAGTGAAAAAGCATCTTCCACCCAAAGGAAAGGAAAAGGGCGGACAATTAACCACTGAAATAAAATAAAGCTTCTTCACCATCCAACTAAATTCCTTTATTGTGCATCCCAATGAGAATAAAGTTATCCTCCCCTCCTTTCATGGAGGAGTGTGTTTCTGGTAAAGATGAAGTGATGAACAGGAAATGCAAGATTCGATCAATAGAATGGAAAAGGAAAATATGAAGTGATGAAGAGGAAATGCCCAAATTAGCTCAAATGAATGCAATCTTTGCTTTTCGACAACATAGAATTGCGTATGGTTGCAAATTTCCTGTCAAAATATTGTAATAAAAAAACATTTTTTTCAAATATAAAAAAAAAATAAAAAAAATTATAATTCAAAAGTATAGTTTTAAAAGTCGTTATTTTATTAAATATAATTAGTATTGTTTATTTTTTCTTTTGTATAGAAATAATTTTCTTTTCAAAATTAAATGGAATAAAGTTAAAGGAGAGGATTTGAGAATCATTTTCTTTTAGATTGATTCTTGTGATGATGAAATTAAATTATTCATGTCAATTCTCAAGTTAATTTCACATCTATTTTGATTGAAAGATTTAATATAATTACACATTGATACGTTGTACATTTGAATATTAATTTTGACTTCCAACCATACTCTTATGTGTATCTCTTCTACATTCATTTACACATATATCCATACATCTAAACTTACCTTATCATTATTTGTACTCATTCCAATACATTGTCATCATTAGTCATATATGTTGTACCCATATTCACACCTATTTCTATAAATTCATTGTCCACCTCAAGGTCTTCAATTCCAAACACTATGTCAATCTTATACCTCACAATTGATCCGATCTAGCATAGTATTGTTCCCTACTTCAAAATTTAACATTCAAATTATAAATTTCTCACCCTTTTTGCTATTTGTGAGATGAATTGTTACATCGTTACATAAATTGTTGCTATATCTTGTTAATCAAAGATATTGATTTGTGTAGTTGATTCATATGAAAAATCAAGAGAACATATGAAGAAAAGTGAAGGAAATTTATTCTATGAATATTTCAATTTGGAACTTAAAATGAAATCATTACTTGCATCAAAATCACATAGGCCAACTACATGTTTGTACATGATGTTTAACATCATTTACTCAAGGCCATCTGTTGTAGGTTTAAAAGGGGTTTGTCCTAGGCCAAGATGAAATTTGTAATCATGCAACTTCCCCAAAAGTTTTTCTAAACACCACCTCCATTGATTGTTAAAAAAATTCATGATTATATTGTATCTATTTTCATAAGTCTATCTCCTTCTGAATTAGATTAATGCATTAGAGGTAAATACATCTTAGGGTCAAGCATGAGCCACTCAATATTGACCAATATAGGATTATGAGTCAATTATGATCTTAAGATAATAAGCAAACCAAAACATTAATTTTTGGACCATATTGAATTAATTCTACACAACTTAAATATTTTTGTATAATATAATCTCTCATAGGGAACATATTTTTGTTTCTTTAGAAATGTGTCTAATGTCAAATGACTAGTGTAGACATTAAAATAATGCTTCTAATTGTAATTAATTATCTATTAATAATTATTAATTGTCATCCTATTATCATTTAATTAATTACCCATTATTATCCTTTAATATCATATTGTTGAAGTTGATAGTGAACTCCATAGCTCCTAGAAATAACCTCCAAGCAAAAGACTTATCACTAAGAGAGATCAAAGCTATTAATTTTCTATACAAGCATGAGATAATGATCAATCTAGAAAAAAAATTTATACATGCATTGAACTAATTTAAATTGTAATAAAATTATTACAATGTAGAATAATGAATTCTTATAAAATAAAAAAACAAACCCTAGATAAGGATTTGATTAAATTGTGACAAGTGTCTTAATCTTATGCAATGAGATAACTTGACTTATAAATAGTCCAATCTAATAATAAAAAAGCTCCTAAGTTTAACTTAGTGTAATAAAGTAAAAGGGGCCTAATAATTAATCAATGATTAATTAATTATTAGGTGATTTTCCTAATTTCTCCAACACCCCCCTAAGATCAACATAGGGAGAAGATAAAGCATGATGACGAATGCATAATGCTTTAGCATTAACACCACATTGTGGTATGTACCTATACTTACTACTCGACTTATAAATTTTCTAGCAAGACTATTATTGCAATTATTATCTAGTTGCATTCTACTTATATAATTCTAGTGGAGCTACCACTCAACACAAATTATGGTGCTAAAATGTCCTTGGGAAGAGTTGAACCTTGGTCTTCACCATGAGAACTAAACAACTAAACTAGTTGACCCCAACCTTCTTGACAACATAAATAGCAACATTGCTAACCAAATGAACCTTCTATTTAATCTTAAACTAAATATAAGATATTTGATCTTAGTGTGTTGCAAAATATTTCTATCACCTTATAAATGATCCTTAATAGGAACCCTAAAGGCTTAAGACATGTTTTTGAGCCTACAAGGTACCACCCACAAAATATGATATGATCCCACTACATATGAGAATTGGATCCAACTTGAACCCAAAATTTCTACACCTAAAAAAAGCAATTGTATCAATAATCTTGACATAAGTGAAATAGTAAGTGAGGTTATTCAACTTAATCTATTTATTTTTTTATAATAGAGACATATGAGAAATGAAATACTTGACTATGATCTTCTAGAGACCATCACCTATAATATCTCTACGAGCATAAACACATTTGTGCTTACTTTTATATCATTGGGGACCATCTTACCAATATAAATGCTAAGAGACCCTCCAAATAAATTTTTAAATGAGAGTTAGCTAAGAGAAAACGCTTGAATAAGTATTTATAATTTACCATAGCCATTAACAAAAGCTTTCCAATAAGAACAATAGTAAATTTGTGCTTACAAAACCAACTTAAAACATATCAAAATTTTATTAATTAGAAGCATAGAATTAAAAACTCAATACAAAATTTTCCTCTCAATTCTTTGAATGACATAATTCTATAATTTTGATAGAAATTCCCTATAAAAAAAAAGGAGATATTGAAAATTTCAAACATCAAATTTTTATATTTTATTTTTCTCTTTAATTGTGGAATAAAGATTGCCTACAAAAGAGTATAATAGAAAACCAAACCTTTAAATTCAAATCATAAAGATAATAAAATAATATATAAAATGCAGTACGAATCATAAAATAATAAAGCAATCTGTACAAAATCTAGCGGAAAACGAAGCCCAACATTCAGAATAAAGCGGTCTGTAATATAATAAAACAACACATTTAAAAATTGAAAGTGGCGAACATGGATTATTTGTAATATATTGATGGTGCATTATCAATGGAATGGTCCGGACGCTTCTCCCACTAACAATAAAATGTTTATAATAATAAATTCTTTTGCAGTGATTGGGAATAATTGATGGGTGACGAGAGATAATAATTGTTGGCAATTGTTAGTGGAATGTAAAGTTAGTGTTTTTGGAATCTCGAAGAGATTAAAATCTTTTATATATTAAAAGTGTTAGGAATAGTGGGGTGCTTTATTTTTTTAAAGGGTATGGGGGATTCTTCATCGTCCATCATTTTGATTTCAAATAATTTATTTTTGGTGTTTATATTAAATTTTTAGTATCTATTTTTAATTAGATATTATTGTAATCAGAATTGTTTATTTTATTAAGTATTAATTATATTTATCAATTAATTATATATTATAATTATTTTATTCAAAATATTTTTTTTTTGAAGTAAATATGTAATATTTTAAATAAAAGTATTTAAAAATCAATTAATAAGAATTATTGGTATTTCTTTGTTAAAGTTTTAATCTATTGTTGCAACTTAATTATTATTCAAATTATGCAATAATGAAATCTATCAAATAATATGCTTCCACCTTATTCAATTCATAATATTCAACAATTCACCAAGACATGAAACTAAACAAGACTATATATCATGTGTTGTTTATGGAATCAACTGCATGAAATTTGTTTGCAATCTTGAAATGACACACACTATTCAGTAAATATCTTTAATTTATGCAAGCCTATGTCATCTTCACCATTATGAAGAGATAAACCAAACAATGAGAAGCCATATTTATGTACTCGAGTTTCAAATGTAATTGTTGATGTGCTTTAATTAGCACTCTAACCCACACTTCAAAAATGAGTAGAATAAATGATCTAGGGTGTCAATGAAAGCACATCAAATATAATATTTTAGACGATCAATCAACTAACCATACACATTATAGTTAACTACCCATTTATATTGCAAGTGCTACAACTATTATAATGTACTTAAACAAGATTAGTATATTTAAAAAAAAATGAAGATTCAACCATTTAATTTTTGAGACAAACTCATTGACTCCTCTTTATAATGGTTCCTCCAAACAAATCATTTCTTAAATATGAATGATTATAACATTTAAGTTTAAAATTTCTTAATGTTTTTTCTATTTTCTTTAAAAAATTTAATAAAATTTATTTACATTAAGTTTACACAATTATTTTCATTCTTAATAAATTCTTTATTTTGATATTTTCTTTTTATTAATATTTTCTATTTTAACTCAAAATAATAATAATCAATAGTGCTACCCACTCTAGAAGGTTTTTAAGCATTTCAATATACCTACAATTTATGAAGTGTAATTATAATTCATCATGTACAAGTTGATTTATCAAAGTGGGGTTTAAGATTTGATTACTCACTTTTGAAAGCATTAATTTACTATCACATCGCAACCCCACAAACTAAAATTAATATGCTAAGTGTAAATAGTGATTATTAATGAAATTGGATTATAGATAGATTTAAGTGTATTAGTCCAATGAAAATTACACTACATATACCAACATCTATATGTTAAAATGTGTAGTGAGTTCAATTATAGAGAATATAATTACATGTCAATTGAAACTTTTATTTTATTGCAATTATAAAATTGTTTTCCTCCCAAAATGAAACAATTGTGTTGATTGAGTAATATTTTCTAACATAAGAAACTTCTAATTGTGGTGATTGAGTAATATTTTCTAACATGAGAAACTTCTTATTGAATGAATATAATGTAAATTCAAATACATTATCAATATTCTTCAATAATGACAATATAACTTTCCTATTCAACAAAACAAAATAAATTCTACTATTGTAATATTTCAAACCTAAATACTAACCATTATGTGACTCTTATTTACTTTTACTTTTTTCATTATTGAAATTTTATAATAATGAATTTAACATCTCATCACATGTTTATTTTCTAACGGTAACAATGTAAAGATAAATTTTCTTGTCTATATAGTTACAAACTATGAAATTTGGATTATTTTAATGATATACAAATTTAATAAGCTTCAACTTAACAAAATGATCCAAACATCACAAAATGAATTATTTAATTTATTTTAAAATTAATTTTAACATTTTAATTATTTTAAAATTATTTTGCGAAATGGGATCATTTGTATCATAGGATGTAATATATAGAAGGTGTATTATCGATCAATTGCTACCGAAGGGGGATGTTGCTCCCACTACTTCATATAATAAATTCCTTTACAGTTATTAAGAATACGGGTTGACTGATTGATGGGTGATGAGAGATGATCGTTAGTGGAGACAATGAAATATTTATATTAAGTTAGTAGGGTCTAGAAAAAACATGTAGACCACTTGCAATGTAAAGAGGAAGAATATGTTTTTTTTTTTCTCACAAAATTCTTACAATTGTATAATTCTTCCTTACATTCTATTAATTAGTCAAATCTTCAAATAGTTTATACTTTTTTAAGATTCAAATATTTTATATATTAAAAATGTTAGGAATAGTGTGATCATTTTTTTTGATAGGTAAGATTAAGTTTTGTATTAATATCAAGAAAAGATCATATATTTTGAGCCCCAGACTATGGGAAATAGTGACCACCATTGATAACCAGACCAAAACACCCCCTCGAAAAGATCATGCAGGGTCGATGCCATCCAACTGGCCACTAGTGCACAATAACTTTAAACTATTACATTAAATAGCAGTAAACAAGGACATCAACATACTGGACAAGGATAGAAAACCTAACATATTCACCCAACAAGATTCATGTTCATTATCTTTTGATTTCAAATGATTTGTTTTGAAGTTTAAAAGTAAAATTTTCAAGGTTGATTATGTGGAAAATATAATATTTTAAAAAAGATAAATAGATTTAATCAATTCATAGTAGTTAAAAAAAAAAATCTAACATTGATTGCATATTACAATAGAAGATTATATATTTTCTTTTGAAGAGTAGATAACACACACTCTTTTGCAATAATATTGTTAAGTTTAAGAACAAATATTTTGTGGTTGTGTGCAAGGGGTATTGGTTGAGATTGAACTTTCTAGTTGTTTGGGTCTTGAGCATGGCATTTCTTTTTAATTTCTCTTTCAAATTTTTAATCAGGTTTGACAACTTCAAAATAACATTTGAGAAAAAAAATCAATCATAATCACCTCTTTAAGCAAAAATAAAATAGAAAAAACAACTTTAAATTGAAGAATTTGTACATGTACAACAATATACATTAACAAAAATATTATAAATTTATTTCCATCAATAATTTGGTCCTAAAAGAGAAAAATTATATAATTATTTATTAAACATGGCAAGACAATTCATAATTGTATGTCAAATTTATTGATCATGCTTCTAAGTCCAAATTACACATTTAATAGTCTCTAAGTTGCAACAAAGCATGCATTTGGTAGCTTGAGTAGTAAGAAAAGTATGATATTTTCCTACCTATACTCGAACTAATTCACTCTCAATTTCAGATTTAATCCTTGTTGTTTTTCGATTGGAAGGAGAAGATTTTAGAAAATTAGCTGAAGGGGAAATTTTTCAATGCTATAACATAGAAACCACCTCCAAATTTAGGAAAATTACATGAGATTTCATATGAGAGTTGAAATTTTAATTGAAGAGCTAGAGGAAATAAATCTTGAATCTTATGGATGCCATTAAGAAGAGTGTTGATAGTTTGAAGTCATTTTTATGTTGTATTTCAATTTTATGAGTTAATGTTGTGAGATTCTAAATGTCCTTAAATTTTGTGATGCCTCTTTGATATAAGATCTTGCTACATAATAAATTATTAAGAGATACATGTTTTTCATGTGTGTATATCAAAGTATACTACCAAATAAATGATGAAGAGAAACCCATTCCATGACTAAGAGATTTTCCTTTCCATTCAAGAAGAGGAGACATAAACTACCAGGATTTCTATATACCAAAAAAGTATTAGGAAGCTTGATGTTTGAAGTACTATAACATGAATATTTTGTCATTCCACCCAACCACTTTCCAAGCATTACTAGCCTTAGTGTTATAAATTATATTCCTAATAAAATCCTTTCATGATGAAAATTATTGAAGGTCTCTAATGATCAATTCTACTATGAGGAAAGTCCCTTGCATAAAGGGATCAATCACTCCTAAACATATAATGCCCCAAGCCAACACACTCAAAAAAAACCTAAGAAACAACCTTTTTTTGAAACAATGACAACAATGTCATTAATGCGATAACATGCCACACCTGCGCAACATGCGAAAAAGTGTTGTGTGAAACACAACAACATAAGGAAAATGAAAATAAGACCACCTCACTATTGTATAAGCAATGTGGCAATAGAAAAAGAGTAATGCTCATGGGATATTTATATACCATGATGAACATATGAGAGAGAGGATGACACCTATATGACAATCACTTACTCACCCATGATCAAATTCTCTCACAGCACCACACAAAGATAGGATGAGGGAATCATCAACCTCCAATCCACGTTCAAACAAACTTAAAAACTATAAAACTAGTTCCAACCTTCATAGGAGGTTACCTAACTAGGAGGCACAAACTCTCCACTAACTAGAATAAGAATTGGTCACTTCCAAACAATAAACACACTTCCAAGAAAAGGAGATTCCACAACTCAATGAAAACATAGGGACATGCTCTAAACATCCCTAGACTCCCCAGACCATGGGGAACAACTTCCATTCATAATGTTTTCCCATACAATGCCCCAAAGTACCTGCCACCGATGAAAATAACAAAACAAATACATATTGGGACAATAACACCAAACTAGGACACTAGTGCCCATAAATAATGTCTTACAGGAGTTCTTGTGTCCATTTAGGGTGCACAAGTCCATTTCAAGTACTTGTATCCCTGACAAAATTTCCCTATGCTAGTGTCCCTACAGGGGCACTAGTGTCCTAGCTAGTGAGCTACCTGAGACTAAGGAATGATATCCAAAATCTGCCAAAAACCAAGGAACCACCTAAGAGTTTCTATAATACCTTATGAACTAAAAAATGACAAAAAAATGATAGGTTCAAATGAAGAGTTTGATTTTCCTAATCCCTGAACATTGCCAACAAATGAAGGATAAGGTAGGGAGGAGCGTTAATACATCCCCGACACCCCTAACTCTTGCCCCAAGCAAGAAAAAACATAAATTAAAAGATGCAACACATTTTTGTTTGTACAGGGCCTAAGAAGAGGTTACATTGGGTGCCCTAAATAACACCACACTTAAGGAATGGGCTTCTAGGAGTAGGATGACTACATGACAGGTCCACAACATTGTCCAAGAATACTCCAAGAACTTACATTCATTTTAAACCCAAAGGAAATATTCCTGCATTCATTTTAATCCTAAACGAAATGTTCCTATGTTCATTGCACCATTACATTGCATAAGCATAAGCATATATAATGTGATCATGCTCAACTCCAACATCAAGTCACATAGCTAAGATGAATTTCAATATCCATTATACATGGATTAAAATCCATCTAAATGAGAGATCCAATAAATCACCTTATTACAAATATATTAAATATGACTTAAATGTCCTTTAAATCTACATAATTTAAATCAAAGAATCAAATGGAAGAAAACATGAAATAGAATGAGATTTTTTACCAAGTAAAATAGCCTATAATAGTTCTGTGAATAGATCCTATAGGAACTTATAGTAAATTGAAGTACAAAAAGATCAATCCTTGCAAAATTACAAAGAAGATCAACAATAATGCCTATAAGGTAAGTTTGCCAGAGAATTTAGATATTTCTCTTGTGTTTAATATTTATGATTTATATGCCTTTCATGGAGAGGATCCTAATAAGGATACTGGACAAGAAGTGTATTGGCAACAAAAAATCCCACATTAGAAGGAAAAGGTTGCATAGATTCTGGACAGGAAAACTACCTACACTCAGTAAGGCCAATACAATAGGTAACTCATACAGTGGAAATGATTGACACCAACAGATAACACTTGGATCACAATAGGAATTGAAGAAATTGGATCTAGAAAATTGGCATGAGTTCAAAGACAATAACTTGTGGGGGCTACACTGATGCAACCAACAAACCATTACTAATATCTTTTCATTATTGCTGAACGAAATCCAGTAAACAAATAATTGCTTCAAAACCACACAATTTCCTTATTCCTCTATGCTCTACAATGAGAGAAAAAACCTCCTTATATAAAAAAAAAACTAAAAATCTAGAAAATCCAAATATTACCATTTTTGTCAATCTTTGATAATTGTCATAATTTTCTATTTTTAGTAATTTTGCATGCTTATCTCTTTGAGCTCAGATTTTTCCAAAAATATCCCTACAACTATCATAAAACTAATTGTCAACTTACAATCCAAATTGGAAATGTGAGTTCCAAATTATTAAAAAAAACAACTTTCTAAAGATTTGAAAAAACACTAAAAGCTTATTTTTCGGGCCCAAATGAAACAATTTTGCCCTGAAAAAAGTGTCGAAATGACCACCTACCAAATTGAGTTTGGTCAATATTCCAAACAACTAATAATAATGCATCCCCTTATAAAATTTTATCCCAAATGGGCTTTCAAGTTAAAAGTTATGACTCCCAGAAGCCCTTGCATCAAGAACCAACATACTTTTTTATAAACATTTGTCCACAAAATATTTTCTTCTAATCCCATATTAGATTTGGGAGAAGGGGGGATCCTTGCATAGAGGGTTGAACAATGGGATCTATGCAATTAGAAGAATAATGTAGACATTTTAACCCAAAAAAAAAACACATAAGGAGTAGGTGATTGTTGCACTAAATTGAATGTAAAATGATATCAGGTTATTGTGCTACTAGATCATAAGCCAAATGGGCCTCACCAAGATTAGAGAGTACAAGTGTTGGAGTGGAGGATTATGGGTCTAAATCCCCAAATTAATAATTAAACTCTTTTGAAACATAGTAAGATGGTGAAGATCATTTTGCCACCAAGTTGAAGAAGATGGCTTTTAGATACCTCATGGAAAATATAAAGCCAAGTAGCCAATAGGAAAATAATTTCTAAATTAGGAGTGGATTCCATCATAATCAACAACCTATCACTAGTGGCAATAATTCACCTATAAAATAGCTTCACTTTGTAAAGCCTTCGATAGATCAATGTCCACAAAATATATGTGCAAAGGAGGTATGAGTGAACTCCAAAGTAGATTCCATCTTTAGGGAGTGACCCATATCATTGTCAATGGTCTAATTGGCCAATTTGCATATAAAATGTAAGGGTAGATAAGACAATCTCATCCAACCAAGAATTATGTGAATAGACTCTTTCAATGGATTGAAAAAGGGAAATTGAGGATGGATTGAGAGAGTGTGCAAACCTCATATCTAGCCACCAATAGCCAACACAACCTCTCTATCATCAAAAGAATCACCACAACAATAGAAGTAGCATAGAGAAGATGTTACTTTTTTTTTAAGAAGGATGAAAATTATTTTTTGAGGGATTAATGTACATTGCCTCCACATAAGCATGAGAAGGGGCTTGGTGAGGTACCACCATAGCAACACCCAAATTCACATCAAGGATGAAAATCCCTCCAATAAAGCATCATGCATCTTCAATCCCATCACCGACACATCTTTAGGAACATATTTCCCAATATACAAAGAGTCTCATTTAGAAGGGTACAAAGTAGATGTAAATGCAAGTAGAAATCCCTTACCGACGATAGATATCTATCTATCATCTCCATAAAAAAAATATAAGAAATGTGTAGCATTCAAATCTACCACCATATCATGAGCATAAACTATCATCAAGCAAGGAAATTTCCTTCAAAAACAATGCAATCAGTCAAAGCGAGTGGGAACCCATCAAAAGTTATTATAAAAACATATAAAATATTATTAATTAGAATATAAAAGAAATAAAAGTTACTCTTAATTCATATTTGAAGAATGTGATTAGATATTTAAATTTCATTATTATTCTTTGGATACTATGGTGGCATGAGTACTACCTACAAAAGAGTGTTTTGTAGGGAAGTATAGATGCCTTCAAATTCAAAAGGTGAGATAGGGGAGAGGGGACCATAGTGGGGTAGGATTAAATAGTGGGGATATAAGTAGTCCTCATTGGGCCCCATAGTGGAGCACCTTAATATCCAATTGCAAAATACCTTTTATCCATAATGTACACAAACTAACAAATCATGTGATGCCACATCGACGCACCAATAAAACATGATTTAGTGCACCACTATCAGTCTCACCTTCTTTTTTGAGACTTTTTGGATACCTCAAGAAAAACCATGCTAATGTGGCATCATATTTGATGATGTGACCCTAAAATTAAATTTTTTAACCAAGTGAGTTTCCAAATAAACTATTGTACAAAATTGGGACTAATTTGAAATTTCCAAGTAGGAAATTGAGAAATGTAAAGTTAGGGTGCTCCACTTTTGAGCAATGATTATGGAATGATAGGCTATGTGAAAATGCATCTTCCACCAATTAATCACTAAAATAAAATAAAGCTTCTTCACCATCCAAATAAATGCCTTTTAAGAAAAATTGTCCATCCCAATGAGAATAAATCTGTATGTTTCAAGATCATCAGGGACCATTAGCAGAACCATTTGCAATCATCAAAGGAAAAGATGAAGTGTGAAAGCTCATGTTGTTCTTTCATATGCTTTTTGACAACATAGAATTGCATATGGTTGCAAATTTCCTATCAAAATATTGTAAAAAAAAATAAATCTTTTTATTTATAATAAAAATAATAATTTATAATTCAAAAGTATACTTTTAAAAGTCATAAAGATTATTTTATTAAATATAATTAGTATTGTTTCTTTTTTCTTTTGTATAGAAATAATTATCATCCCAAAATTAAATGGAATAAAGTTAAAGGAGAAGATTTGAGAATCATTTTCTTTTAGATTGATTCTTTTAATGATGAAATTAAATTACTCATGTCAATTCTCAAGTTAATTTCACATTTATTTTGATAGAAATATTTAATATAATTACACATTGATATGTTGTACATTTGAATACTAATTTTGACTTCCAACCATATTCTTATGTGTATCCCTTCTAGATTCATTTACACATATATCCATACATTAAACTTACCTTATCTTTGTTTATACTCATTCTAACAAATTGTCATCATTAGTCATGTACGTTGTATGCATATTCACACCTATTTCTATACATTCATTCCCTACCTCAAGGTCTTCAATTCCAAACGCTATGTCAATTTTATGCCTCACAATTGATCTTAACTAGCATAGTATTGTCCTCTACTTCAAAATTTAACATTCAAATTCTAAATTTCCCACCCTTTTCACTATTTGTGAGATGAATTATTACATCTTTACATAAATTGTTGCTATATCTTGTTAATTAAATATATTGATTTGTGTAGTTGATTCATATGAAAAATCAAGAGAACATACAAGAAAAAGAGAAGTGCATTTATTCTATGAATATTTTAATTTGGAACTTAAAATGAAATCATTACTTGCATCAAAATCACATAGGCCAACTACATGTTTGTACATGATGATTAACATCATTTACTCAAGGCCATATCTTGTAGGTTTAAAAGGGGTTTGACCTAGGCATTTATTATAGAAGATATAAGTACATGCTAATTGAAACTTTTGTTTTTTTTGCAATGATAAAAATAGTTTTACTCCCAAAATGAAACAATTGTGGTGATTGAGTAATATTTTCTAACATGAGAAACTTCTTATTGAATGAATATAATGTAAATTTAAATACATTATTGGTATTCTTCAATAATAACAATACAAATTTCCTATTCAACAAAACAAAATAAATTCTACGATTATAATATTTCAAACCTAAATACTAACCATTATGTGACTCTTATTTACTTTAAAATTTTTCATTATCAAAATTTTATGATAATGAATTTAACATCTCATTGCATGTTTATTTTCTAATGGTAACAATGTAAAGATAAATTTTCTTGTCTATATAGTTACAAACTATGAAATTTGGATTGAATAATTTACTAGTGATATTTAATTTTAGTTTATGTTAAATAATAGATTGATTTCAAAATTGTGATGTTAATTAAGATAAAAGAAATAGTAAAACTTAAAGACTTTGTCATATTAGATTTAGATTTTTTTAATGATGTACAAATTTAACAAGCTTTGACTTAACAAAATAATTCAAACATCACAAAATGAACTATTTAATTTATTTTAAAATTAATTTTAACTTTAGAATTATTTTAAAATTATTTTGTGAACTAGGATTATTTGTATCGTATGATGTAATATATTAAAGGTGTATTATCAAGCAATCACTAATGAAGGGGTACATTGCTCCCACTAGTTCATATAATAAATGCCTTTACAATTATTGGGAATATGTGTTGACTAATTGATGGGTGATGAGAGATGATAGTTAGTGGAGGCAATGGAAATTAAGTTAGTAGGGTCTAGCAAAAGTATGTAGGCCACTTGCAATGTAAAGAGGAAGCATATGTTATTTTTTTTCTCACAAAATTCTTATAATTCAATAATTCTTCCTTACATTTTATTAATCAATCAAATCTTCAAATAGTTTAGTGATGCAGGAGCATCCAACCATGTAGGGCAATCTTGCATCACCCAAAAAAAATGTTTTCTTTATTTTCTTCAGTTGTTTTGATTCCCATGATGGCACCTAAGGGGTATAAAATTGTCAGGCATCAAAAATAGTGAAAAATGGGCACTTACCTTTTTTAGTAACTTGGCAAAAATGAGCTCGTATGGACATGAAAATTTACCCCAAGGAGCAGAGCTAAAAAAAATTTATGGTCACGAAAGAATCACCTCAATACCCTACATGGTTTGGGAGAAATTAAAGTTTCTGTCTCGGGAAACTTCTCCAATGCAGCTTCAAATTTAGATATAAAACTTTGGAGGCCCAAAAACAACTCAAAAAGTGGTCGAATTGACCTATGGTTGGCTTGAGTGTAGTAGAGCTTGTTGAGAGCTTTCCAATGATATGCAATAATAGCAAATCAGACACCTAGATCAAAAGTTATGACCCCGCAAAGTTGACCCTCTAAAAAGCGAATTTCATTAAACTTTCTTCCTAGGCTAGAAATCAAATGACGAGACTTTTGGCACCAAAAAAAAGGGGAAATTTGATCTTTCTAGAACATTCTAGGACAATTATTGGGGAAAATAAAAAGGGTTAAGTGGGGGTTGTAGAAGGTGGCCCTAATAGTGCAGATTGTGGCTTTGGATAGTAGATTTTCTTTTCAGAGTTTATTTTGTTGTAATAAATCAAGCCCATGAGGCTGTAGTATGTATAAGCTTTGAATATGTAATTTCATTTTCTAAAAATAAATGAAAGTGAATCATTTTTTTGTCTTGCATTTTTTGTGTTGGTATTTGTTGTTGTGATTTATGTGGGTTTTAGGCAATGTGGCCCTCATCAAGTGGTATCAGAGTAGGAGTTCCTGAGCCTGTAACAGAGCACCAAATGTAAGGAAGTTGTAGCAGGACCTATGAGTGTGGTTTGAATTCAAGATGCCTCCAAGACTTGCCCAGTATGGCAGAGGTAGAGGTCAAGGTGGAGGAGGTCCACCTAGAGATGAAATCAAAGCCCTTAGAAGGAAATTAGAAACCTTGCAACAAGAGGTTCAAATAAGAGATGTGCAATGAGATAGAGATGAAAGTGAAGATGAAACGGAAGAGGAAATGGAAGAGAAAGAGTAGGATCCAATGGATCTTGGAGAAAGAAGATTGTTTCAAGCTATCTCAAGCATTGGGAAAAGACCTAAAATGGAGGTTTCAACTTTTAGTGGAAATCTGAATCCTGAAGAATTGATTGATTGGATCAATGACATGGAGGAAATTTTCAAGTTTGAGGAGATTGAAGATCCTCACAAAGTGAGGTTTGCAAAGAAAAAATTGAAAGGTTGTGCCAATATATGGTGGAAAGAGGTCTAGTTAGAAAGAGGAAGACAAGGGAAAGATAAAATGTCCAGATGGGACAAAATGGTGTCAAAATTGAAGAAACAATTTATTCCAGTTGATTACGAATTGGAGTTGCTCAAGAAGATGCAGAGCTTGAGGCAAGGGACAAGGATGGTGAAAGAATACATAGAGGAATTTCACAAGGTCCTAATTCAGACATGACACTCTGAGGTGAATAAATAGAAATTTGCTCGTTATATTAACGGGTTGAAGCCAAGCATGCAGGAAGAATTGGCATGGGTAAGAATGACCACCATTGAGGATACTTATCGGTTTTCTCTAAAGGTTGAAGAATGGTTGAACAAGAGGTTTGAGAATAAAAAATGAGGCGGAGGTCGTGGAGGAAAAACTAGTGGACGGTCATATGGAGGTCAAAATGAAGATAAAAAGAAGGGTGAGGGCTCGAGTAGTGGCTAGAACTAGAAAGGAGATAACACCTATCATCCTTGTGATCAGAATAATGGAGACCCAAGAGGAAGGGGAAGATCTGGACGAGGACTGGGAAGAGGAGGCTTCTATGGAACTTTTTTCCATTGTGGAGAAGAAGGAAATAAAGCATATGATTGTCCTCAACATCAAGGAAGGACAAATAGAAGACCTGAGGGTAATGCACAAGTTGCACATGTTGATGAAGATGCTAAGTCTTCACATTCTAAGGATGCAGAAAGAGGAGATGTTCTTGTTACTAGAAGAGCCTTGCTGAATGAGGAGAATAAGCCAACTCAAAGGAAGAATTTGTTTCACACCAGATGTAAGTGTGAAGGTAAGGTTTGCAATGTTATTATTGATGGAGGTAGTATTGATAACCTTGTTTCAAAAGAAATGATAAGTTGCAGTTGGAGAGAAGAAGGCATCCAAACCCATACCAGATTGCTTGGTTGCAGAAGGACCATAAAGCCTTGGTAAATGAACAATGTCTGGTAAAGTTCAAGATTGGAAATTACCACGATGAGGTATTATGTGATATGATGCCTATGGATGTTTGTCATATGTTGTTAGGTAGATCGTGGCAATTTGATTGATGAGAAATACTTATGGAAATGCCAACACCTATTCTTTGACAAAGGATGGAGTTCATCATATATTGAAGCCCTTGAAAGAGGCAGAGGAAAAGGCATGTAGTAATGCAAGAATTTGTTTGGTTGATGGAATAAATTTCCTAGAAGGTATGATGCATTGATCCCTAGAGTTGATAAAGAAGATACTATTGAGGTACCTGTAGAGGTTTTAGATTTGTTGAATGAGTTTCAATCTATTATTTATGATAATGTACCTAAATAGTTTCCTCCAATAAGAAAGATTAGTCATCAGATGGACCTGATTCCTGAAGCTAGTTTTCCAAATAAGGAAGCTCGTCGTATGACTCTAGCAGAGAGTGAAGAGTTGAACATACAAGTGCAAGAGTTGTTGCAAAAAGGATTTATTAGGGAGAGTTTGAGTCCATGTGCAGTACCTACAGTACTAGCACTAAAGAAGGATGGGGAATGGTGGATGTGTACAGGCTCTAGAGCCATCAAAAAGATCACTATCAAGTATAGATTTCCCTTGCCAAGAATGGATGACATTATGGATTGTTTGAGTGGAGTTGAGTACTTCACATAGATCTGAAGAGTGGAAATCACCAGATCTAGATTAGAGAAGGAGATGAATGGAAGATAGCCTTCAAAACCAAGGAGGGCTTGTACGAGTGGTTAGTCATACGTTTTGGGATAACCAATGCATCAAGCACATTTATGCAGCTTATGAATGAGGTATTGAAAGAATTTTTAGGAAAATTTGTTATTGTTTACTTGGATGATATTTTGATTTTCAATAAGACTTTGGAGGAGCACTTGATGCATATTCAATTTTTTTTTTGAGAAGCTAAGGGAGGAAAATTTGTTGATTAATTTGAAGAAATGTAGTTTTGTGAAGAGAGAGTTGGTGTATCTAGGATTTGTTGTCTCAACAGAGGGTCTCAAAATGGATCCAAAGAAGGTGAGAGCTATCATTGAATGGCCTACTCCAAGGATTGTTAAAGAGGTAAGATCATTTCATGGTCTAGCAAGATTTTATAGAAAATTTATTAAGAATTTTAGTAGTATTTGTGCACCTTTGACTGAAGTAATGAGAGGGGATAGAAAAAAGTTTAAGTGGACTACAGGAGCAGCCAAAATTTTTGACATGTTGGAGAAGAAAGTTACTGAGCAACCTATTTTTGCACCTCCAAATTTCAATAAGGTTTTTTAGGTAGATTGTGATGCTAGTGGCACTGCCATAGGAGCTGTTTTGAGTCAAGAAGGTAATCCTATTGCCTATTTTAGTGAGAAGTTAAATGATGCTAAGAAGAAATATTCTATCTATGATCAAGAGTTTTATGCTATAGTTCATGCTTTGAAGAAATGAAAACACTATTTCTTTCCAAAGAATTTGTATTATATACTTATCACCAGGCTTTGAAGTATCTCATTAGTCAAGGAAATTTGAATCAAAGACACTTAAAATGGGTTGAGTTTTTGCTAAGTTATACTTTTATTTTGAAGCATAGGAGTGGAAGGTCAAATAGAGTTGCCGATGCCTTAAGTAGAAGGAAAAATTTGTTGATAGAGATGAAAATAGAGATTGTTGGGTTCAATGAACTCAAGAGTTTGTATCTAGAAGATACAGACTTAGCAAAAGCTTGGAAGGCTTGTTTGGAACCTGTTACCTTAGATAGGATGAGATGGTTGGATTTTTTAATCCAAGATGGGATGTTGTTTAGAGGAAGTCAATTGTGCATTCCAAGGAGTTCTATGAGAGATAATCTAATCAAGGAGAAGCATAGTGGAGGATTGGCTAGACATTTTGTTCAAGATAAGACCATCACTCTTGTCAGTGAGAATTATTATTGGTCATAGTTACAACAAGATGTGAAGAAGTTTGTACAAAGTTGAAGAGTATGTCAGATGGCGAAAGGAACAAGTTAGAATACTGGATTGTATCATCCATTACCTATACCTGAGAGGCCATGTGAGGATATTAGCATGGATTTTGTTCTTGGCTTTCCAAGGACATAGAGAGGGCATGATTCCATATTTGTGGTGGTGGATAGATTTTCAAAGATGGCACATTTCATTTTGTGTCATAAAATTAGTGATGTTGTTCATCTTATAGAGTTGTTTTTAAGAGAGGTGGTGAGACTACACGGTCTACCAAAGAGTATAGTTTTAGATAGAGATACCAAATTTGTTGGTTATTTCTAGAGGACATTATGGAAGAAGTTGAAGATAGATTTGAAGTTCAGTTTTGCGCACCATCCACAAAATGATGGAAAAATAGAGGTGGTGAATAGGAGTTTGGGAAACCTACTAAGATGCTTAGTTGGAGATAAGCCCAAGGGATGGGATTTGATTTTACCATAGGAAAAATTTTCTTACAACAATTTTGTCAATAGGAGCACTAGTAAATCACCATTCTAGATTGTGCATGGGAGTAGTCCAATAACTGCTTCCAAACTGAGAAAGATAGAAAAGGGGGAGAAGAGTAGAGTTAAGGCTGAAGATTTTGTTGAGCACCTAAAGAATTTGCATGAAGAAGTAAGAAACACATCAACAAGATGAACTCATAATATAAGGTTCGGGAAAATCAGAAAAAGGAGGTATAAGGAGTTCTAGGTAGGAGATGAAGTCATGGTTCATTTGCGAAAGGAAAGGTTTCTAGTTGGTACATACAACAAGTTAAAGATGAAGAAGTTTGGACCATGCAAGATCCTAAAAAAGCATGATTCAAGAAATGCTTATGAGGTAGAGTTTCCTAGTGGAACAAACATTTCTCCTATGTTCAACATTACTAATTTGGAAGAGTATCATGAAGGTGATATACATGAGGGGTCAATAAATGAATAGTTGAAAATTCTAGCACCTACTTCAGAGAAGGAAGAGATAGAAGAGATCTTGGATAGTCGTGTGGGTAGAAGCACAAGAAATAAGAAATATGCAGAGTACTTGGTGAAATAGAGAGGAAGGCCTGCTAAAGATTCATCATGGTTATCTGAGGATGAGTTTCACTATCTTGGTTTCCCTCTAACTCCTAAGAAGTGACAGGGTCACTTTTCAAATTACCCTGGGTGTCTAATGCAAGAGCATCCAGCAGTGCAGGGAAATCTTGTATCACCCAATTTTTTTTTTCTTTATTTTCTTTAGTTGTTTTGAGTCCCATGCTGGCACTTAAGGGGTATAAAACTATCAGGCATCAAAAATAGCAAAAAATGGGCACTTACTATTTTTAGTAAGTTGGCCAAAATGGGCTTGTATGGACATGAAAATTTACCCCAAGGAGCAAATTTGAAAAAAAAATCTGGTTGTGAAAGAATCACCGCAATACCCTACATGGTTTGGGAGAAATTAAAGTTTTCGTCTTGGGAAATTTCTCCAATGCAGCTTCAAATTCAGATATAAAACTTTGGAGGCCCCAAAACAGCTCAAAAAGTGGTCGAACCAACCTACAGTGGGTTCATGTATTGTAGAGCTTATCGATAGCTTTCCAATGATATGCAATAATAGAAAATTGGACACTCGGATCAAAAGTTATGGCCCCGCGAAGTTGACCCTCTAAAAAGTGAATTTCATTAAATTTTCTTCCTAGGCCAGAGATCAAACGACGAGACTTTTGGCATCAAAACAAAAGGGTAAATTTGATCTTTCTAGAATATTCTAGGGCGGTTATTGGAGAAAATAAAAAGGGTTAAGTGGGGGTTGTAGGTGGCCCTGATAGTGCAGATTGTGGCTCCGAATAGTAGATTTTCTTTTCAGAGTTGATTTTGTTGTAATAAATCAAGCCCATGAGGCTGTAGCATGTAAGCTTTGAATCTGTAATTTCATTTTTTGAAAATAAATGAAAGTGAATCATTTTTCTATCTCACATTTTCTGTGTTGGTATTTGTTGTTGTGATTTCTGTGGGTTTTGGGCAGTGTGGCCCTCATCATTTAGACTTTTTTTAGATTAAAATATTTTATATATTATAAGTGAAATAGGAATAGTATGATCATTTTTAATAAAATATAATATGGAGAATTCATGTTCATTATCTTTTGATTTCAAATGATTTATTTTAAAGTTTAAAACTAAAATTTTCAAGGTTGATTATGTGGAGAATATAATATTTTTAAAAAGATAAATAGATTTAATCAATTCACAAAAGAAAAAAAAGAAAGATCTAATGTTGATTGCATATTACAATAGAAGATTATATTTTTTCTTTTAAAGAGTAGATAGCACACCCTTTTGCAATAATATTGTTAACTTTAAGAACAAACCTTTTGTTGTTGTGTGCAAGGGGTACTAGTTGAGATTGAACTTTATTTATTTGCGTCTTGAGCATGGAATTTCTTTTTAATTTATCTTTCAAGGTTTTAATAAAAGTTGACACCTTCAAAATAACATTGGAGAAAAAATCATGCATAATCACCTCTTTAAGCAAAAAGACAATGGAAAAAAACTTTATATTAAAGAATCTATTTGTACAATAATATACATTAACAAAAATATTATAAATTTGTGTCCATCAACAATTTGGTCATAAAAGAGAAAAAATATAGCTTAATTATTTATTAAACATAGCAAGAAGATAATTAATAATTGTATGTCAAATTTATTGAGCATGCTTCAAGTCCAAATTGCACTTTTAATAGTCTCTAAGTTATAACAAAGCATGCATTTGGTAGCTTGAGTAGTAAGAAAAGTATTCCATTTTCCTACCTAGACTCGAACTAATTCACTCTCCATTTCAGATTTAATCCTTGTTGTTTTTCTTATTAGAAGGAAAAGCTTTTATTAAATTAGCTCAAGGGGAAACTTTTCAACATTATAACCTAGAAACCACCTCCAACTTTAGGAAAATTACATTAGATTTCATATGAGAGTTGAAATTTTAATTGAAGAGCTAGATAAACTAAATCTTGAATCTTATGAATGAAATAAGAGTGTTAGATAGTTTGAAGTCATTTTTTATGTTGTATTTCAATTTTTTTGAGTTAATGTTGTGAAATTCTAAATGTCCTTAAATTTTGTGATGCCTCTTTGATATAAGATCTTGCTACATAATCAATTATTAAGAGATATATGTTTTTCATGTGTGTATATAAAACTATACTACTAGATAAATGATGAAGAGAAACTCATTCCATGACTAAGAGATTTTCCTTTCCATTTAGGAAGAGGAGACATAAAATACCAATATTTCTATATACCTAAGAAGTATTGGGAAGCTTGATGTTTTAAGTACTATACCATGAATATTTTATCATTCCACCCAACCACTTTCCAAACATTACTATCCTTAATGTTAGAAATTATATTCCTAATAAAATCCTTTCATGATGAAAAGTATTGAAGGTCTCTAATGATCTATTCTACTATGAGGCAATTCCCTTGCATAAAAGGGATCAATCACTCCTAAACATATTGTGAGAGAAACACACCCAAGATTAGCAACTGTAGGAATAACCTTCACAAGCACAAGAGAAAATAATTCGCCAAAGAGAAAATGCATTAAGAATTGGATGATTAATGTACATAATGCTACAGGTTTATAAAGCCATGAAAATGCTGACGGGTATGCAACCACCCAATAAGGTAATAAAAACTAATTACCCTATTATGCACCTCCTGCAAATCAACCCTCATAGCCGAGAAATTCACCAAATATGTGATGTTTTATTGAAAGCCAAGATAGTAAAATACATTATATTACAGGCTTATAAAGCCATCAAAAAAAGCCAAATGGGTCTGTAACCACCCAATACAGGAATAAAATCTCATTACCCTATTATGTACCTAAGGTAAAACTTAAGCCTAAGTAAATATGATTTACTCTAACCCATATAATGCCCTAAGCCACACTTAGAAAAAAACCTAAAGAAATAATTTTTTTTGAAACAATGAAAACAATGTCATTAATGTGATAACATGTCACACTTGCACAACATGCAAACAAGTGTCATGTGAAATATAATGCCACAAGGAAAACGACAATAAGACCACCTCACTATTGCATAAGTAATGTGACAATAGAAAAAGAGTAACACTCATGGGATAAATACACCATGATGAACATATGAGAGAGATGATGACACCTATACAACAATCTCTTACTTGTCCAATGATAGATAATAGGTGGCTACATTTAGTTAAGTGGGGATGATCAATCATGCATCATGTTTGCATGAATTGATGGAGAGATATGTTTCAGTTAACAACAATTGAATTGGACCCATCTTGGGCACCCAAGTTGAGATCTTTGAGTTAACACCTTTTGCATGAGAAGATATTTACAAGGCTAAGTTAAGTGGGCCCATTCTTGGGTGCCAACTTTGAGGAGAATATTGGAAGATATTTTCTTGACCAACGATCAGTTAGGAGTTCAGTTTGGGGCACCTAAATTGAGGAGATAATTGATTTTAATTCATGTTACATGTTGAAACTCTATTGCACAAAATAGGAGTAGGTTTTTGAGAAGATCTTTGTGCTTTGTAATTAACAACTCTTTGGAGTTTTCAATGCTCATTATTGTCTATTAATTACAACAAGTTGAAGAGAGTTTTATTAGAGTTTATTGTAGGTTGTGAAGAAGAATTGTTGAAGGAAAAAGAAGCATCTCAATCAAGGATTGATACAGTGTTATTGTAATCTTGTTCTAAGGTCAAATAATACAAGACTATTCATTTTGGTGGTGGATTTTTTTCCTAAAAGGGTTTCTCCACATATATGTTGTGTCACTTCTATCTTCTTGTCTCATTCTTCTACAATCTTCTATCTACTTCTACAATTGGTAATGATTGATCTAAAAAAATAATCATATACAAAGAATTTGTAACAAATAACACTTAATTATATCCACAATCTCATAGTTTTACAAGTTTTAAAGCTACATAATTACCTCCATTTTCAATATTTGGTATCAAAGCTAATAGTTGGGTAGAGTTTGGGATGCCTTTCTCTTAAAATTTTGAAGGTTTTTTGGTTGTAGTGGGAGATTTTACTATTGTCTTATTGCTGATTCTATAAAATAAGTGTGTTACAATGAGTTCTAATTCTCATTTAGACATTGAAAGATTCAATGGATTTGGTTATGAGATGTGTAAACTAAAAATGGAGAATCTCCTTGAAGAGAGATATCAATGGTTAGTTGTTTGTAATGAGACAAAGTCACCTACAACGATGTTAGATGAGGATTGGGCTAAGCTTGATAAGAAGGAAAGAGGGACCATAAGATTATGTCTTGCTGATGATGTTCTGTTGAATGTTTTAGATGAAACGACTGCATATAAACTATGGAAGAGGATAGGTGATATCTATCAAACCGCAACTCTTACTAATAAGTTGTATATGAAAAGACAGTTGTATTCATTAAAGATGACAGATGGTGATTTTTTTGCACATTATTTAAATGCTTTTAATTTGATTTTAAGTCAGTTAACATTTGTATATGTAAATCTAGAAGATGAAGATAAAAACATTTTGTTACTTTGTTCTTTACCAAAATCTTGGGAAAATCTAATTGTTGCTATCAGTGGTAGTGGTACAGATCCTAAGATGGACAATATAATTCCTATTATCCTATCAGAGAAGATGAGGATGAATTCTAAAACTGGATCCCAAGATTCCTTGTTTGTAAGAGGTGGGCCTAAGGAAAAGGAACCTAAGGGAGACAAGAAAGGAAAGGGAAAGTCCAAAGTATGGTCTAAAACCCTTGGCAAGAGTAAGGTAAAGTGTTGGAATTATGGGAAACCTGGACATGTAAAGAAGGATTATAAAAGAAAGAAAAAGAGTTCTGATGCTTCTATAGATAAATCCTCATATGACTGTAATGATGCATTGTTCATTTCATGTAATACTATTTGTGATAACTCTTGGCTTATTGATTCAAGTTGCTCCTATCATATGACTCCTAACAAGGAGTGGTTCACTAAGTATACTGCATATGATGAAGGGAATGTCTTCTTTGGAGATAATAGAACAAAAAATATTTTGGGAAAAGAAGAGGTAAAGTTGTGTTTCAATGATGGTAGGGTTAAGACCCTTAATGATGTTTTACATATTCCAGGACTTGCTAGAAATCTATGTTTTGTATCTAAGTTCAATGATTTTGGAATGCATGTGACATTTGATAAAGGTGGTTGGATATTGGTGAAAGGGAATATGGTGGCTGCTAAAGGATCTCAGATTGGAACTTTGTTTAAGCTTAATACCTCCATTTTGAATAAATCAGCCAATGTAACTGAAGCTAAAAATACATGTATGTTGTGGCACCATAGATTGGGTCACATTGGTGAAAAAGGTCTTAGGACCATTCTTAATAAGAAATTAGTTGGTGGTATTCCTGATTATAATATTGGAAAAAATGATTTTTGTGAGCATTGTGTGTTTGGAAAGCAATCTAGATCTTCATTTCCTAGTGGAACAAATAAAGCTAAAAGATTATTAGAGATTATTCATTCAAATGTAATAGGCCCTATGGATATTGAATCTATTGGAAAATCTAGATATTATGTCACATTTATTGATGATGTCTCAAGATACACTTGTATCTATTTGATGCATAAAAATTCTGATGTGTTTATTAAGTTTAAAGAATTTAAGGCTTTGGTTGAGAAACAATCAAATCATAACATAAAAGTGTTGAGATCAGATAATGGTGGTGAATATTGCTCTAGGGAATTTTATGATTATTGCAAGCATGCAAGAATTGTGAGATAGAAAACTACCCCATATACACCTCAAAAAAATGGAGTAGCAGAAAGGATGAACCAAACCTTAATGGAAAGAGCTAGGAGTATGTTAAGTGGTGATAAGCTAGATCAGTGCCTTTGGGCCGAGGTTGTAAGTGCTTCTTATTTAATCAATAGATCTCCTAGTTCATATATTGAAGATAAAACTCTTTTATGAAATGTGGTTAGGTAGGAAACCTAGTGTTGCAATTTAAGGATCTTTGGTTGTGAGGCTTTTGTTCATGTGCCTAATGAAAAGTGATCTAAGTTGGATCCAAAATCACATAAATGCATATTCATAGGTTATGGTGAAAATGTAAAAGGTTACAAGCTTTGGAATCCTCTAACCTAAAAAATTTCTTTATCTAGAGATGTGATTTTTAGGGAATTTAAAGCTTATTCAAGAGAAGAGCAACCAAAGGAGAAGGATACTTCTCGAACAGTGAATTTTGAGATAAATACTGAGAAGAAAGAATATGCACATGTTGAAGAACAATTGGATGGATCGCATAAGAAGAGTTCATAGAGTTATTCTAAGATAGATGCTCATGATGAGCATATTGAGGAACAAGAAGAAACCCCTTTGAGAAGATCCACAAGACAACATAATCTTGTTGATAGGTATAGCCCACCTGATTTCCATTGTATATTTTCTTTGATGAGTACTAATGATGAACCTAGATCTTGCAGGGAAGCTTTTTCTTCATATGAGAACAAGCTTTGGTCACAAGCTATGCATGAGGAAATGGAATTTTTGGATACTTGTGACACATTGGATCTTGAGAGTTTTCCCAAAGGAAGAAATTCCATTGGTTATAAATGGATCTTTAAAAATAAAATTGGAGCAGATGGTAATCTTGAAAGGTACAAGGCTAGATTAGTAGCCAAGGGCTACTCCCAGAGAGAGGGATTTGACTTTAATGAAATGTTCTCTCATGTTGCTAAATTAGCTTCTATTAGATTCTTTTTATCTATTGTTGTTGCTTATGATTTTGAGATAGAGCAAATGGATGTGAAAATTGCTTTTTTGCATGGGAATCTTGATGAGGAGATTTACATGAGGCACCCTGATGGCTTTGTTGTAAAAGGAAAAGAAGAATTGGTTTGTAGGTTAAATAGATCTTTATATGGATTGAAACAGTCACCAAGAATGTGGTATTAGAAGTTTGATGCTTTGCATTGAAAATTGGTTATGTTAGGAGTGAAGATCATTGTGTTTACATAAAATGTATTAATGATTAACTTTTAATTATTATCTTGTATGTTGATGACATGCTGTTTATTGGTAACAAGGTAATGATCAAAGAATTGAAAGCACAACTCTCTAACATATTTAAGATGAAAGATCTAGGGATTGAAAAATATATCCTTGGTATGGAGATCAACAGAGATAGAGGTAACAAAAAGCTTTGCTTAAGTCAAAGAAACTATGTTGATACTATTTTGAAATGGTTTAACATGCATGATAGTAAACCAATTAATATTCCTTTACTAGTTGGCATGAATTTAAGTTTAGACATGAGTCCTAAATCTAATTTTGATTATGAGGAAATGTCTCAAATTCTATATGCTAGTGCAGTTGGTAGTTTAATGTATGCAATGGTCTGTACAAGACCAAATATAGCTCAAGCAGTAGGTTTATGTCTAACCTTGGTAAAGAACATTAGAATTATGTTAAGAGGGTATTTAGATATTTATGAGGTACTTCTAATTACTGTTTGGTTTATCATGGTACTAATGATATTGATATTATGCAAAAATCATTGGACATATAGGGTTTTGTTGATTTAGAGTGGGCAAGAGATCTAGATAGTCAGAGGTCGACAAGTAGCTATGTGTTTACTTTGTTTGGAGTTGTGGTCAATTAGATGAGTAAGAGGCAACCCACGGTTTATTTTTCCACTATAGAAGTAGAGTATATGGCTGCTACATACACCTCTAAAGAGGTAGTTTGGTTACAAAGACTTGGGAAAGGTATTGGTTTTAATTGCAAGCAAATTAAACTTGAATGTTATAGTCAAAGTGTTATTTGTTTAGCCAAAAATCCTATGTATCATGCTCATACAAAGCATGTTGATTTTTAGTATCACTTTGTGTGAGAAATGGTTGAGAGTGGGAAGGTATTGATTGAGAAAGTTAAAAATTTGATCAATGCTACTAATTATCTTACGAAACCAGTTCCTACAAATAAGTTCTCTTGGTGCAGGAAGACCATTGGCTTTGAGTCTTGTACTTGATTTATAATGCAGCCTTGTATGGCCTAAAAGTGGTCTCAAATTCATTGGAGTTGATGTGGAATTGAATCTACTCTCTAAAAAACATGGTTTCATTGAATTTCATTTAGATTTGAGCAATTTAGAGGCATATTACTCCATATCATTTTGAAACCCTAGGTTGTGGTGTTTAGAGAGAATAAAATGGAGTTTTGAGCCATTCCACCAGTGCAATAGCCTAAGAACTAGTGGAATGGAAGTAATTAGGATTTTGTGAAGTTTTTAGGAGTAGGGGATGAGGATTTGGGCAAATGGGTTGACGCCCTAGTTGATTAAACTCATTTTTTTAGGCAATTGAAGTGCATAGGTGTTAGGGTTCATGGAAAATCTTGGGAGAAGTTGTTTAGAGTGATGTGAAAAGTTTTTGCAGACATAATTTGACATATTTAGAGTCTTGGTTTGAAGATTGAAAGCCTGCAGATCAAAATCCATGTGGTGACCTATTTGCACAAGCCTAATTAGGCCTTATTTAAGTGAAGCAACATAATTTTGAGGGTTATGTTCCAAAAGAACCCTATCTTAATTTTTGATATTTTTTGAAGTATCAAAAATTTTATCCTAAATGGTGATTAGATTCTAGGTTTGAGGCCTATTTTGCAAATTTTTTTTAAAAAGAGATGTTTGTTGTGCTACAAGGCATAGTGTCAATTTGTGAAGAAAACCATCTTGTTTATTATGTTAAGACTTTGGAAAAGCATTGATTGAGTGTGTGAGACCTTTTGATACCCTACTTTGCATCACTCTCCCACTCCCTCTCTTTGGTCTCTCCCTCTCTCTCTCTCTCACACACACACAATCTCCATATCCCTCTCAGGTCTATCTCTCTCTCTCTTTCCCACTCTCTATCTCCATCTCAAGTCTCTCTCTCTCTCCCTCTCTGTCTCAGGTCCCTCCCACTCCCTCTCCCTCTTTCTCTCTCCCTCTACACCCTCTCCATCTCCCTCTCACTCTCCATCTCCCTCTCTCCCTCTCTCTCTCCCTCCCTTTGAAGTCTCTCTCCCTATGAAGACTATCTCCCTCTTAGGTCTCTCTCTCAAGTCTCTCTATTTCTCTCTCACACACACTCCATCTCCCTCTTAGGTCTCTCTCTCCCACTATCTCTCTCATCTCTCCATCCCTCTCTCTCTCAAGTCTCTCTATCTCTTTCACACACACACACTCCATCTCCCTCTCAGGTCTCTCTCTCCCACTGTCTCTCTCTCTCTCTCTCTCTCTCTCTCTCTCTCTCTCTCTCTCTCGGGTCCCTCCCACTCCCTCTCCATCTCTCTATCCCTCTACATTTCCCTCTCAATCTCCATCTCCATCTCCATCTCTCCCTCTCTCTCTCTCCCTCCCTCTAAAGTCTCTCACCCTCTTAGGTCTCTCTCTCAACTCTCGCTCTCTCTCTCTCACACACACTCTCTCTCCATCTCCCTTTCATGTCTCTCTCTCCCACTGTCTCTCTCCTCTCTCCTTCCCTCTCTCCCTCTCCCTCCCTCCCCTCTCTCTCTCCCTCCCTCTCTCTCCACTCCCTCTCTCCTCTCAAGTCCCTCACTCTCTCCCTTTCCATCCCCCTCTCTCTCTCTCTCTCTCTCTCTCCCCTCTCTCCCTCCCTCTATCTCCCTCTCTCCCTCTCAAGTCTCTCTTTGTCTCTATCTCTATCTTTCTTTCTCTCTCTCTCTCTCTCCATATCCCTTTTAGGTCTCTCTCTCCCTCTCTTTCTCCCACTCTCTCTCTCTCTCTCTCCTATTGGAATCAAGGAACACTGAGAGGGGGGTGAATCAGTGTTCTACAAAAATTAACTTTATTAACTTGACCTTTAAACCACTTATAGCATTGAACCAAAAGAAAGATACAAGAACATAAGATAATCAACCACAACACCATAACATAAGGATTTTTATATGGAAACCCTATTAGGGGAAAAACCATGATGGAGGTTAATCCACAATATGATTATACTCAAATAAGTGTTTATAATGGAATGCACATGCATTCAGGAATATTGCCTAGAGCTCACTACTCAGATACAAAAGGCTTACTGCCCAAAAGAAGAATCATTGTCTTATAGTCACATTCATAGACAACTAGAGTGGATGAACTATGAGATAACATCTACTAATGCCTGATTATAGTTCTGGTTAAGCACATTGATCACATTCTTCACATTATGTCTGATTCTCCTCTTGAAGCTCTGTCTGCTTTAATCCAAATCACCAGTATTTTTTTGGCTCAAATGAAACTATGCACAATCGATCTATATTCCTTCTGACTCTCACATCATATTGCATCACATTTCAAAAAGATATGAATAATCAATTATATATATCCATAACTAGAGATTACATCAACTACATGTCAACTTTACCAAAATATAAAATATGTACAAATTGTTGGCCCAATCCATAAACAATCATCAATGTGAATCAAACAATTTCAGCCAAAACATAGTACGGACCCAAAACAACATATCTCGAATGTGAAACAACTTAAAAAATTATGCCTCAAATATCTACAACATGCTACACTCATCTAGTCAGCCTTTTTGTACTGTTAGACTAAAAAATCAATAAATTGGATCTTCTAACTTGCACACCAATCAATACGAGGCCCTATGATTCAAAGATAAGATAGTTCATACAAAAAAATACCTTCCCTAAGATCCACAACTCAAAATGATAACGGGAATTTACATATGATTCAATGTACACAACTCTGTCAGATGCCCTGTTTTAGCTTTGACAATTAACACATATCTTCAATATGACTTCCAGTATAAGAAAATACTGAGGTGTGGATAGGATTACTGACTAGGTTTAACATCAATGAAAACACCAGATGAATTGTGCAGTGTCTCTTGCCAACAATCTCCCCCTTTGGCATTGATGGAAACACTTAGTGAAAAATGACTAAGTGTCAGAATTAGTACCAACATGAATACATTGCAATCCTCAAAAATTCAAAAAGATCTTTAATCACAACTCCCCCTGAGATGAATATAAATTTTTTCACTATTCCACACTCCCCCTTTGACATCAATGGAAAAGACGGGAATCCACATACCAAAACTCATACAAAATTTCTATGAAAAAACTGTATATGTATAGACATGCTTTTCTAACTTACATGGACTTGAATATGTCTACAAAATTGTTCTTCAACAGGTTTAAACTAATGTCCCAACCTTTTTTGAGACTCTCCAAAATAGTCATGTGACCATAGAATATGTAGGTTTGCATCTCTACTGACTCAAGATTTTCTGGATTACTGATAGCTATAGCATCCTGTGCTTCCTTCAATGCACTAAGCATTGTCTCCATTTTAGGAGCAATTATTCCTTTGAGCTCACATACCCTTTCAACAATTTTGTATTTTTGATGCTTCAAAATTTTAATTTTTTCAAGTAGGGATATGACTTGACCTTCTTGCTTACCAATAGAAATGGTTAGAGGATCAAAGGTTTGAGAAATATCTGCTAATTGTTTCTCATATTCCTTAATTTTCTTCTCAATGACCTCAGTGAATTTTGACAAAGGTAAGCATGACTTGTAGATATTTCTATTGGAAAGAGACACTGCAAATAATTTTAGGTGTTGTCATTGATGGAAACCCTAGTCGATGACTGATCTACATGTCATCATTTTCTCCCATCGATAGACAATTTTCAAATAGTCAAAAGAATAGAGCATCCGACAGTTTGGTGATCATCGATTCACAAGAAGATTTTCTGTTACTATTTTGAGTTGTGGATCTCATGGGAGGTTTATTAGTATATTTCTTATGTTATCCAAAAATTTTAGTGCCTCGTACCAAGCTATGTGTAAGTTTGGAGATCTAGTTGATATCTTTTTGTTTATCAGTGTTTTGTGACCGACTAAGTTGATATAATGTGTTGCGGATATTCAAGGAATGTTTATTTGAATATTTTTGTGTTCGATCATTATGTTTTGGGTCCAAACTAAGTTGTGGATGACTATTGTGGATGCGCATTGGATATTACTCAAGATTTGAGCTAACAATTGCTAATATTTTTAAGTTTTTATTGAAGTCAACTTGTAGCGACTAAATCCTTTGTTGCGGATATATATAAGTGATTAGTTATATCATTTTTTATGTGTGAAAGATGTGTTGAAGGGTGTTTGTGATTATCTAAAGTCCAATTAAGTGATTATGCACAGTTTCACTTTTGCATCAAGGTTTTTGTATTGTGATTTTGTGTAGAACAAAGTAGAATTGTTGAATTAGTCAGAAGGACAGAAGATCGACTGTTGAGCTTAAACAAAACTGTAATCAAGCATTTGTAGATGCTATTCCTTCAGTTCATTCTCTTGGATGTAATCCAAATCATTGTAAGGTAGTGACCCTTTCTATTTGAGTAGTGAGCTCTAGGAAGTATGCCTGAATACAAGTGCATTCCCATTTTGTAATCTTTCTTTTGGGTATACTTAGATTATATTGTGGATTGGCTATCCACCATGGTTTTTCCCCTAATAGGGTTTCCACATAAAAATCTTGGTGTTGTGATTATTTTCTTTCTGTTCATGCATATTTATTTTGTTGAAAGCTTAAGTGAGTTAAAGATCAAAATAATAAATTTAATTTTTGCACAACACTAATTCACCCCCCCTCTTAGTATTGCTTGTTTCCAACAATTGGTATTAGAGATAGTTCCTTGAAAGAAGTCTAACAACTTGGGGAGATCTTGGAAGGAGTTTTTAAAAGATACAAGTAGTCTTCAACAACAACTTATGGTGGCCTTGGATGATTTTGACCAGTCAAAGTATGAGAACTGGGAATTGCATGAAAATATTGAGAGTGCAGAGAAATTCATTCAGTCATTGAAAGACAAAAGAAAATAAAGGAATTGTGTGATCAGCTTAAGCAGAAGAACAAAAGCATGGAAGATGAACAACTCAGTCATGCCTTGAAGGAGAAAATAGAAGAATGTGAAAAGTTTTCCAGAGAAAATGTTGCTTTGAAGTGTGAGATGGAATCTATCATGATGAAGACGACCAAGCAGATTGAAGATAGAAAGAAGAATGAAGAAAAGATTGCACAATCCTTGAAAGAAAAATATGAACAATGCAGTCGATTGGATAATGAACTAGAGCTATCTAAAAACAATGAGGAGGTTCTTGAAAAATATCTTGATGTTCTCAGAAGTGAACTTACTATTGCAAATGAGTACAAGGAGAAATTCAAAGTAAGCTCAGCCAAAATTGATGAAATGATCAAAGGACAGAGGACTGATGGTGACATGCGAGGTCTTGGATATGAAGAAGGAGAAAGTTTCGGATCTGGACAAAAGAAATCTAGACAAGGGAGATTCAGGCAAGGAAATCAGATGAATGGAGCTAGAGGGAACCCAATAAGACAACCAAATGCTCCAAGATTCAATGGCTACTATTTTGCTTGCAAAAAATTCATTCATATGGCTTCTCAATGTAGGAGCAGGATGAACACAAGTGGACCATAATTCTCAGGTTAATGCTTTAATTGTTATAAGTTTGGTCATAAGTCAATGTAATGCAAAGTTGTGATGAAAAAATTTCATAGAGATGTCAAATGTTATGCATGTAATAGATTTTGGCATGATATTGCTAACCAATTTAGATCAAGACAAAATCAGTGAAACAATTGGACTAGATAGAGAAATGTTGTGTTAAAACTACAATAAATTTGGCCACACTAGTATATTTTGTTGGAATAAGAGAGGTCCAGTAAAATAGAACATGCAATAGGATGTGAAGGGAAAAGGTAAAGTAACTATTGATGTGATCAGAAGGAAAATGCAAAAGAAATGGGTGAAGAAGAATCCCTTTGTTGAATGAAATATGCCAGCACCAGAATCTACTTCTGGTAATTCCTTCAGGAATTAGTTTTAGGCCTTTGGCCTAGAGGGAGTTGTCAGAAAAATATTTTAACCCCCTACAGGAAATTGATACTAGAATGTGGACAAGTCCAGTAAGTGGATTGATGCTTTTCAAATGTTGTTCAACCAAGTGGATGTAGTATTGTAAAGTTTTGAAGATTTGCAGAGGAATCATCTATCTCAGTACATGGAAACAAGGTAACCAAATGAATTAGGGTAAAATAATTTATTGCGACAAAAGGGTTAGGTGTGTGGATGATAAAAGAAAATTTTCATCCTTCATTTTTCACTTTTCATTTTGAAGGAAAGTAGTTTGAAGAGCCCTAGAATGAACTTTGTTGAATTGTGGAGAGATTCAAGCATGGAGAAGGTTCTGCAATCAAACTTCAATCCGACAAAAAGGTATTTATCAAAAATCCTATGAATTTGTGAAATTGCAATCATGTCCACTCCTCTGGTAGTCGAAGTCAAGGACAGACCTCATCCAAAGTTCAAATGGCATCCTTAAAACTATGTTGAGATTGAGCCCTCAGGTGTGTTTTCATCTATACCATACAAATTATTACATATTGAAGATATTAGGGCTTATATACATGCCAATATTGAAGAATTAGGAAGCTCTCAAATGATGAATCTATATTCCCATCATATAATTAGAGAGGATCTTACTATAAAGCCAAAATTTAAAACCTTAGAAGAAAAGAAGTTCGCGTAGTTTGCAAAAATTCCCATATTTGAAGAAAATGAATGGGTGTGATATTTTCTAAGCCATGTTCATGCTGAGTTCATGTGGTTGGATGTGCCATTTAAAATTATGAAAGAGGCTATATGTGCAGTTACGATTCTGAATTCCACTGATAGACTTCCAGTATTGAAATCTGTGAAGAATGAGAAGGTTATTGATGCAACAGGTGCTCAATGGGATAGAAGGACAATGACAATAAAAGACATTGCTGAATTGGATGTAAAATTCACGTCAATGGTCATTGGATACAAGATCTATCATTCAAGTTGGGATAATTCTATATCAAGTACGACCATCTATGCAGCTTATGAGATGGTAAAACAAAATGTTGATTATGACTTGTGTGAGTTGCTCAAAAGTCAGTTGATGGAGAATCTGAGTAAAATCAAGAAAGACAAGAATAATTTCAAATATGGTAATTTTCTGCTATGTTTAGTCTTCTATTTCATGAATGAGGTTCTGGGTGTTGGAAAAGTACATTGGAAAAATGATGAGCTTGTAGCTATTCACGTAAGGAACATGCTATTTGGAATTGGTGATCGACAGATCAAGAATACTACCCTTTGGGGGTACTTCAAAAATTTCAAGAATATGATGCATGCCAGGGAAAGAATTCCCACTTCAATTGTGGAATAGTACAAAGATACTATCTGCTTCATTGTGGATATTAAGCAATGTCATATGGAAGTTGTTGATCCCAGAACAATATGGATAATTCCCGTGGGATATGAAGTAGAGGAAAACATTTTGAAGATGTATGCAGGACACTTGTTAAGCATGCCCTTGGATTTGGCAAAAGAAAGGTTTGGAACCTATGCAGAAAAGAGCATGCAAGTCCATGATCAATTATAGAAGCCTAAGATAGTCAGAAGAGTAAGGAAAGAAGTAGAAGTCTTCACATAAAGCATGGGATTACATGTAGAAGCTTTGAGAGAAGCAAGAATTAAGAGAGATGAGGCTGAAGCAACAAAAGAGTCAGTAAAAACTGAGTCTGCTAGTCTAGGAGTATCTTATGCCTGCACTAGATCTTCCAGGAGTTCCCCAACCCTATCCACTCCTGCAGCCAAGCCAACTCAAGACAAGGATTATAGTAAAAGGAAGAAGAATAAAAGAACAAGAATATACAAATCCACTTCAGAAGATGAGGAGACTGAATCAGAGGAAGTTGTGAGAGAAATGAAAGCTACCGAAACTTAGGATGTCAAGTTAAACAAAAGGAAATCTTCCAGTAAAGAAGAAAAATAAAAGATGGTGAAAATTGATAAACCTGGTATGTCAATTAAGAAAGTTGAGAATGCAGTTATTAAGGATGGCAATCTTAAGTCCCTCTATGAATGGTTTGAAACTTTTGATGAATCCGGTAAAAGAATTCTTGAAGAAGCCACAATTAAACATATGAAAATTTTCAATAAAGTTCTTGTTGAAATCATGTCTGGTTTAGCCAAGGGTTTGTATGATGTTTTGGAGTCAAGAATATTAAATTCCAGAATAGAAGAAGAGAATTTGAGGAAAAAAATTCTTGTAGATCTATGTCCAAAAATTTCAATTGAGGAGATGAATTCACTCCTTGAAAAGGCCAAGCAGGATTTTAAAAGCAAGACAAGGGTGAATAAACTCATGATCGGTGAAACTGATGTTGTGGTTAGTGAAACCAAGAAAATTTTGGAAGTGTTTATGTTAAATAATAAGATTAATGTTGAGGAAGTAAATACTAAAAATGTTTCAGAAAATGAGGAAGTGAATGCAGATGCTAAGGATTTTCAGATTCCTCCTAATGTGGAAAATAAAAAAATACCTATGGAAACTGAAGTTCCTAAGGTGGTATTAGTTGAGGAGAAGGAGGTAAAAAATGAAGAAGTTGAAGTGCCTAAAGGAAATCTAGAAAAAATCTCTAAAGAATGCAAGGTTGAAGAAGAAAAAGTTCAAGAAATTAAAGTGGAGGAAAGAGACACTACCAGAGGGAGTGAAGAAACCTCTGATGGAACAACAGGAAGAGTTTGATCCTAAATTGGATGAAAGCTCAATCAATCTATCTACTTTATCCCCAATTCAGATGATGAAGTTCACTCAATTGCTCAAGCTAAGGCGAGTGAGAATATTTTTAAGTCTCACATAGAGGATAGTGAATTGCTAAGCCTTGCATCTGGAGTCTTGTAGAAATTAATGCCTACTCATGTCAAGGATCTGTTTGGTTCCTCTTCTGATGAGCTAAAGAAGCTCATAAATTTTGTAAGTACTCACTTTGAATCTTTTGAAAAATCAGCCATGATAAAAGTTCAAATGGAGTTTAAGGAAAAGAGATTTGATGGCTTGAAAGAACTAATTGCAAAAGATAAAACTCTGCTAGCCACATGCATGAGAAATATTCAAGATACTTTATCTGAAGGTGGAAAAGTGTATAAGTCATGTTTAGTTTTATCCAAATTCACTGAAGCCAATGAGAAAAAGGTGAAGGATATTGAAAAATAATTGGCTACCCTTTCTGATGCTTTTGATCCATTAGCCTATAATATTGGTGAGCATGAAGGTCAGGTAATATCTTTGCTTGACAAAATAAGGAGTTTGAAGCATGAAAATGAGAGGATTGTAGGGAGAGCATGAAAACTTAGAGGACTAATTAGTCCAAAGATTGAAATAATGGAAAATGCATTAAAAGAGGCCACAAATGTTATGGCAGCTCATGACCTAGTAAATATTGAAGCTGCAAAAACTCTATCTTATGTAATTTGTGGTCACATAACAATTTTGGAGAGTTTCAAAAAGGTTTGGGTCACAAATTTAAGTGTGTTGAAGAATGATTTTGTGGATATCTTCAAATTTTTGTAAGTCAGGTTATGCTTGTATAGTTTTGAATTTTTTTTTGGGTCCCCAATTTTTCTATTGATGTCAAAGGGGGGGAGTTATACAGTGAAAAATGTCAATGTTGAGATTATGGATGCATAGTCCTTGAAGCTGCAGTCTTCAATGAAGGACCTTTGAACTAGGAAAGATAATCAACCACCCAGAAAGTGTTGCAACTAGGCATGCACAATAGATATTCTATATTGATGATATGATATTCATATTGATATTGGATATTGGATATATTACAAATGAACAAGATGCCTGATTATATAGGCAAGAGGTAAATCGTAATATGCATGAGATGTTGCCATATGTCTTGATCTAACAACATGTGACAACATGTGAACCCTATCTAGATGATCATTAAATGTTGAGATAAGTTCTAGAAGGACAACTCATCTTCTAGAAGGAATCTTATATCCTACAAATAAGGAAGGGAATATTATCCCATTTATTAAATGATTTATCTAATAATGCAACCTAGGACTTAATTAATTAAATGCAAGACCTAAGTTAACTTATGCTAGTGTAATAATTAATTAATTACAGTAACAGTCAAGTCATCTTAGGGGGAGTTTTATTGTAGATCCTTTTGGAGTTTTGAAGTGGAAGTGTAGTTCATGGTGGTACTGATCTGACACTTAGTCATTTTTCACTAAGTGTTGCCATCAATGAAAAAGGGGGAGATTGTTGGAAAGAAACACTAAAAATACTTCCAATTGTTTTCATTGTTGGAAATCCTATTCAGTGACTGATCCACACGTCATCATTTGCTCCCACCAACAAATAGTTTGCAAACAAATAGAAGAACAGAGCATCCGATAGTTTGGTGTTCATCGATTCATGAGTAGATTTTTTGTGACTATTTTGAGTTGTGGATCTCATGGGAGGTTTATCAGTATATTTCTTATGTTATTTGGAAATATTAGTGCCTTGTACCAAGCTATGTGTAAGTTTGGAGATTTGATTGATATCTTTTTGTTTATCAATGTTTTGTGGCTGAGTAAGTTGATATAATGTGTTGTGGATATTCAAGGAATGTTTATTCAAATATTTTTGTGTTTGATCATTATGTTTTGGGTCCAATCTAAGTTGTGGATGACCGTTTTGGATGTGCATTGGATAGTACTCAAGATTTGAGTCGATAGTTGCTAATATTTTTAAGTTTTATTGAAGCTGACTTGTAGTGACTAAATCCTTTGTTGCGGATATATATAAGTGATCAGTTATATCATTTTGTGTGTGAAAAATATGTGTTGAAGGGTTTTTGTGATTATTTGAAGGTTGATTAAGTGATTATGCATAGTTTCACTTATGCATCAAGGTTTTTGTAGTGCGAGTTTGTGCAGAATAGAGCAAAATTATTGAATCAGTCAGAAGGATAGAATATCAACTATTGAGCTTAATCAGAGCTATAATCAAGCATTTGTAGATGCTATTTCTTTAGTTCATTCTCTTGGATCTAATCCAAATCATTGTAAGGCAATGAGCCTTTCTATTTTGAGCAATGAGCTAGAGGTAGTGTGCTTGAATGCAAGTGCATTCCCATTTTGTAATCTTTCTTTTGGGTATACTTAGATTATATTGTGGCTTGGCCATCTACCATGGTTTTTCCCCTAACAAGGTTTCCACGTAAAAATCCTAGTGTTGTGATTGTTTTCTTTCTATTCATGCATATTTATTTTGTTGAAAGCTTAAGTGAGTTAAAGATCAGAATAATAAATTTAATTTTTGCACAACACTAATTCACCCCCCCTCTTAATGTTGCTTTTTTAAAACAATTTCCACCCTTAGATAATGCACCTTGAATGTTCTTTTCATAGGTAGCTAATAAGGATTTATAATTAGCAATTATATGCTTCAATCTATTGAACTTGTTTGCATCAAATTATTTTTGGACCTTATCCTCAGCTGACTTTTCAAGAGACTCAAAGTGAGTACTTATAGAGTTGATAATTTTCTTCAACTAACCAGAGGGAGAATTGGATGAGTACTTGACATGTGTGGGCATGATCTTCTCCAAGATAATAGATGCAAGACTTAGCAACTCACTATCCTCAATGTGAGATTTCAATATCTCCTCCCTTACCTTGGCTTGAGAAAATGATGCTACCTTCATCTTTTAAATAGGAGATAGAGTGGCCAAGTTGATAGGAACTTCAACCAATTTAGGGTCAAACTCCTCCTATTGTTCTTCTAAAAACTTCTTTACTTCCTTTGCAGTGTCTCTTGCTTCCATAGCAACATCCTTTGCCTCAACCTTCTTTTCTTCAATAATAGATTCTTGCTTGGCTTTGGGAATCTCTATTTCTTCAACTGACATATCTTTTAGGGGCTTCAGTCTCCATTGGAATTTTAGTAGCTTGCATATCTAGAGGATTTTGACTGTCCTCAATTGTTCCTTCTTTTACTTCTTCAATTTTCAGACCAGATGGAACATCTTCATCATGAGTTTCTTCAGAGACAATGTTATATCTGTTCTTCAACATAGCTTCCTTAAGAATTTTCTAAGTGTCTTTCACTACTTCCTCAATCTGATTAATCATAAGCTTATTCACCCTTGATTTTCTCTTAAAATCCCTTTTAGCATCATTGAGTATTTTCTTCATTTCTTCTATTGACATTACCAGACATAGATTGGCAAGTATATGTTATCTCATTCATTCATCTTCAACTCTTGCATTTACTCTCCTCATTTCTAAGACTTCATATAACCCTTTAGGTAACTCTGGCATTATTTCTATAAGATTCAAATTGAAAATATTCAAATATTTTATTGTGGCTTCTTCAAGAGTTCTCTAACTGACACTATCCAAAGTGTCATACCATTCAGAAAGTGGTATGAGATTACCATCCTTAATTAAACCTTTTTTCACTTCCTCTATAGTCATACCTGATCTATCAGTTTTCACCTTTTTCTTTATTTTCTCTTCATCGAAGGGATTTTCCTTAGAGAATTTTGATGCCTTTGTTCCCATATGCTTGATTTCACTTACTTCATCTGATTCAGTTTCTTCATCATCTTGAACATCAACATAGACTCTTGTGCTTTTATCCTTCTTCCTCTTTCCTTCTCTTATGGATGTCTTGACTTGAGCCTTTACTAGGCTTGATTTATTTGTAGGACCAGATAAGGGTGCAAAGCTCCTTGTAGATCTAGCTCTAGCAGAGGATGCTACCGGACTAGCTGACTCAGTTCTAGCAAGCTCCCCTTCTTCGGCTTGTTCTCTTTTCTTCCTATCTTCCCTCATTGATTCAACTAATATGCCAATGGTTTCTAAAAAAGCTTCAACTTCCTTTCTCACCTTCTAGACTATCATAGGATTCTTTATTTGTTCATGCACTTGCATATTATTCTCTTCAAAGGTACCAAACCTTTCTTCTATTGGATCCTGAGGTTTACTCAACATGTGTTGAGCATACAACTACAAAATGTGTTCTTCAACCTCATATCCCATAGGCATTATCCAAACTGTTCTAGGTTCTGCTGCATCCATCAAACACTAATCAATGTCAACCATGAAGAAAATAGTGTCCTTATACTTTCCCATAATAGATTTAGGAATCCTTTCCCTAACTTACATTTCACTTTGAAAGCTTTTGAAGTAACCCCAAATAGCAGCTTTCCTTGCTTTTCTATCACCAGTTCTATATAAGATATCTCTGATTTGAACAATTGCTAGTCTGTCACCTTCCCATTGAACTTTACCAACTCCTAAAACTTAATTCATGAAATAGAAGAATAGACATAACAATAGATTGCCATACTTGAAAAATTTCTTGTTCTTCTTTATTTTACCAAGATTTTCAATTAGCTGGCTCCAGAGTAACTCACATAAGTCATATTTTTCATTTCCCATGATCATTTGATAAGCTTCATAGATTGCAGTACCATATACAGAGTTATATGAGCTAGAGTGATAGATTTTATATCCAATAACCATAGAAGAAAATCTTACATCCAATTCAATGATGTCATTAATTGTCATGGCTCTTTTGTTGAAAATGGAACTGGTTGCCTCAGTGACTGTTTGGTTCTTCACAACTTTCAATGTGGGCAACCCACCAGATGAATCCAGACTAGTAGCAATGCTTATAGATTCTCTTGTGATCTTGGAGGGCTAATTTAACCACATGAACTTGGCATGCACTCAACTTACTATGTACTGAACCCATTCATTTTCATTGAACACAAGAAACTTCACAATTTGTGTGAACTTCTCCTCCAAAGTCTTAAATTCAGGCCTTACACAAAGATCTCCCACAATGTGATTTGTGTACAAATTTAACAACTAGGAGCTTTCTAATTCCTCAACATTCACATGAATATATGCCCTAATATCTTCAATGTGCAAAACTATTGGAAGATGAATTACTCTGAGAGGGGGGGTGAATCAAAGTAATGAGGAAATTTAACTTTTGTAACTTGAAATACAAACATAAATGATGACTTTGAAAACAACTATGTGAACCCTCTTAACTTATAAAGTTAACTTTAACACAATAGAGAAATTTTAATCAAAGTGTCTTCACAAACTACTTTCAAGCATAACATAAATTATTCATATGAAAGTGATTGAACAATTCTTTGAACAGTGCTTTAGATTCACAAGATTCTATGCACTTTATGATAGATTGAACATTCTTTTATAATAGATCAAACAACATACATTCATGACAGATTGAACTTTATACTTTGAACCCTTTCAGAATGAAACATTAAACATGTATCGGAGCATTGCATGAAATTATTTTGACACATGACATAATGAAAACTTAAACAATTAAGCACATTAGCTGAAACACAATTGCACAAATTTCAACACTTGACACATTGTTTTTTTGAGTGGAAAAACCCTTATGGGATATAAAAAATCACTCGTAAAAGGTTTCTTTTATTCATTCAAAGAGCACCAACTCTGTAACAATGGTGGAGCACCAACTCAACACCAAAAATTCTAAAGCACCAACTTCAATAGGAGCACCAACTCCTTTACAAATTTAGGAACACCCATTCCAAGGAGCACCAACCCCTCTTTAGTTTCAGTACAAACGTATATAAGAGGATTTCTCTATTTACATTTCAACTCATAGTATGCCTATTTTTCTAATCTATCTAATATCCTGAAGATTCAACTTGAATTGACAAAATACCAAACACATTAGATACTTTATCTTCTCTCAATAAAATTTGCAAGTTTTCATTACAAATATTTTCACACTCACATTTTTTAAAATTACCCCACTTCATAGTGATTAAAAACACTGTATTTATAAATACAAAGATATGCATTACTTTCATCATGTATCTTTAATGAACGTTTTTGTAACTGATTTTAGAACCATTTTTTTTATTCCAGATCCCCAAATGTAATGACAATTGGACTACGAATAGAATGTCATTTCAACACAAAATGTCTTCAATCACCAAGATCTAAACAATGCCAAAAAGGATAACAATAAATTTCATATAACTATTTTCTAAAATGAAAGAGATAATACCTATTCATGCTGCAAAGAAATCAAATAGATACCAGATTGATTCGATGCCTATCATCATAGTTTCCCAGATTTGTAACTCCTTTTACCTTTGTCGAGCTTGCATTGGTTCTTAGACTTACATCGAATACTCAACATCACTGGAGTCAACCATTAGCAAAAATACATATTACCATGGCGATGGCTAAAGCAAGGGTTTCAACCCTTAGCAAAATGAATGATCAAAAAGTTTTCCCTAACATTTCTTTCACCAAGTCATTCGATGACTTTTCCAAAACACAATAAAACTTGAAGTCTGAAAGACAATTTCAAATTTTTTAATAAAACATCATAATGAATTTTAATTCTGCTGACAAAACTTTTACCATGGATGTTGACACAATTATCACCTTGATAATTGCTTCCTTGTTGTTGATCTTTATCACAAGTAAAACATTATTCCATGCCCAATGATTTTTAAAAAAAGGTCGATCCAAAAATCAATATGACTTTATTCAAAGTCATTTACCAATGCAATAAGGCCTAATATGAGTGTTATCATTTCTATCAAATGCTTAAGGAAACCCGATAGGGCTTACTTAATTTTAAATGTCGACTTCTTTATGCCTTTATAAGAGATGACCTTTGATAAAGGCTTTTATTAATAAAGGTCATAGTGGTAATACCATAATGCCCAAAGCCTTAGACGGATTTCATATGCCAAATGTATCAATAATAACATCAAACAAATGACATTGCCAGAGCCTAGTATGAATTCAATGCTTCCAGGTAATGTGAGTTCAAGATGGCTTTAGAGACTTTAGAAAGACATGAATGCAATGATGTCAATAAGCCAAGATTCCTAGAACAAAGTGAATCAATAACCAAACTGCCTGAATCCTTAGACAGTGTAATTGCTTGTTAAAGAAATATAAATAAACAATGAACTAGAATTCATGTGCCATATTTATCAATCAACAAGTCATAACCATTGATACCATGAAGATAGAAAGATGCCAAGATGATATTGATGCCAAACCAAGATCAATCTGATAATATCAACTGAAACAATATACATCATGATCATCTTGAATGACCCTTGAATGACTTGTAGTAATGCTTTATCACACTGTTAGTAACCATAACCATTTGAAGATATATTGCATTCATAAATTGAACTAGAAGCCACACATGAGTAATATCAGCATGAAAATCTTGAATCATCATAAACACTACAAATGAATACCTAAAAGTGAAGTAGCTCAAGATTTTGTAACCTTTGAATCTTGACCAACATATCATGAATGCCATCAATAAAGTGCATCAATTATTCAAGGTAAGTATATGAGGACTTGTAAATACTGTAGCATCATTTGTGACTTTGTCATCAAGGACAACCAACTAAGGAGGTGAGAACAACAAACTCGCCCTTTGTCCTTGATGGAAAAACACAAATCTCTCTCCCCCTTTTTGCATCAAAGACAAAGGGTAGAAAGAAAATGTGTAATGCCTCAAGTAGATGTATATAACCATATATGTAACATCATAGAAAGAATGACAAAAATGTCCTTTCCAAGCATCTCAGTCCAAATCATCAACACCAAAGCAAAGGAAAACATAACATTATACTGCTACAAACCCAATTTTCAAATGATACCTAAAGATTGAAGACCTGTTACCTTGGTTTTTTTTTCTTTTTCATCAAGGATTGAATACTAGTTATTTGAACCCACCTTCTTTATTATGTTAAACTCCATCCACCAATTTCACCTCACAAAAAATGCTTTGATTAGCACTGATATATTGAGTCATTGTTTCAAAGTAGCAATCCTTGTTAATGGTTAGCAACCACCACAAATTGACATTTTGCAAGGAATAAAAACACAAGTATCCAATTGGAACATCACAACGAACATCTGAGAGGCTTTGCACCAAGAAGCTTCCAAGACAAACCATTACATCCAAAACTCAAGCATCCAATATAAGCTCATTTAAGACAATGTGCACTGTCATTTCAAAAACTTCTTAAACCTATCAACCACTAGACCCAACAGGATAGGTAACCACTATGAAAAAACATTGGAAATATAATAGAGCAACAAATTAGATCATTGCCCAAAATATATCACTATCTAAAAAAGAAACAATAACCAATTGCATGTAATGATCTAGAGCACCAAAAGTGGACAAAAAAGTTGCCAAAGAAAACCAATACATCACGACAATGCATTACTAATGCCCATTGCATCAACTTTCTAACTGGAAACACAATGTTACCAACTTGAATAACCATGTACTTGGGCATCAACTATGACAACATCAAAGAAATTATGAGCTTCTCCCCCAAAGTGAGATAACAAAGCAAAAAAGATTCTCAAGAATCTCACTGCAAATCTCTTCCAAACATGATATTATCCAACATTTTTCATAATATCACAAGAATCTACACTTAAAGCACACTGTGTGAAAATAAAATCTCAAGATATTCTTACCAAATAGCCTTGTTCCCCCTGACTAAATACATAGGATGAATCAAAGAATTCAAACTTGTGCAAGCACCTGTTAAGAAGTTACAAACCCATGTACTATGAAGTCTACCCAAAAATATTAACGAAGATATCTGTCCAAGATCACAGGTAGATGTCACTATTATACCAAATAAGTATTACTAATAAAATCATCCTGCTAATGTCAAAGTACCATATCAAGTGCCTCTGTAACAGTGAAACCAAATTGTCATATCCAATATTATACTGAAAACTCTTGAATAACACTATCAATTGTCACTGTAATAAAGATATAGCAATATTGAAAATGCACCAAAGAAGATATGTAAAAGGGAAAGCAGATAACTATCATATGCAAGTGTGATATCAATGTACATTTTCAAACTGGAAATATACAAACCACTATCACAATGTTCCTACAAAAATCATCAAACACTTGTGTTTCTCAAAACAATCATCATTGTGTTATGCAATATTGTCACAGAAGAGAACCTGTCTTCATGATTACATCAATTCCATGAAGTAACCAAAGCAACAACATGATGATATGAATGAACAAGTATCAAAACAACATTTTGCAGTGGACACCAATTTGACACCAACATAGCTGACACTGTATCAAGATGCAAATAGCCAAAGTAATACTAACTGGCTTTGTAGGATATATAACCATGTAAATCACTTCCACTCAATTTCTAGTGACAAACCTTTAGTCTGCAAGTTCATTTTATCATACACACAACTAGCCTTCTTGGCATCAATTTCCTTCATAATACCTTTGACACTCTACAAGTGCAATCTTACACATAGCTTCCTTGTCTTCTCTAGGAGCTATAGGATAAAAAATTAACCTTCTTTGGTAGATGTCACACCTACTTTGTCACCTGTTGCTACCACTGATCTTAGTACAAATATTGCTCTAGATCTCAATGATATCTCATATAACTCTCTTTGAGTTACTTATGAACTTTTCCTGAAACTACAAACTTCAACTCCAAGATCAAGAGTACTACAAAAAAAAATGATCAACACTTATCTTTAAGGCCCAACCAACAATTAAATCAATGGAAACACTTGACTCTTTTTCTCGCAACACCACTTAGACAATTTTATCATTTCAAATTTTGCCACAGTTATAATAATGTCAAGACAAAACATATGAACAAAGTATTCAAAGTATATAGACTTCAAACTTGTATAATATATACCAAGTCTTACCAACCCTGTACTTGTCGTCCATCATCCTTTGTGAAACTAACACTACAAAATTTTGTCTAGAATTCCATTAGCAACATTGACATCAAAACTATTAAAGATGAGGTGAACCATCATTATATCTGTAATGGTATGATTTGTGATCATGAAACCATTATTGTTATCCTTACTCACTCTTTTCTTCACAAGGATAAGAGATATTACCATGAAAAACTCCCTCTAAACCTTTGCTTCTTCTCAGGATATGGAAGATATCACTTGTGTATAAAGTGCACAATGAATTTTCATGGATTCATCTTTATCACCAGATTGATTATGTTTTCTTCTCCAAATCATACATGATCCTTTATCTTTCTTGTCCAAGGTATCTGCCTATTGTTGCTTGGTCAAGGTATTTAACCTTTTTTTTATGTCTAGATGACCTCAACAAATTATTTCTACAAGATTGAGCTCTATGTCCAAGACAATTACATCTAAAACACATGACATTATGATCTAAACCAAAAGAATGATAACTTCTAAGAATTCTGTATAAACTTTCATTATATTTCTTATCATTCCACCAACAATTAGTTGCTACATGACCAAATTTGTGACAACTATAACATATAGTGCCACAATTATGATTTGATAAACTATAATCATTGTTGACATATCTTTCACAATCTCTAGCCTTATGTCCATAAACATGACATGAATAGTATTAACCATGGAATTGAGAATAATTATACCTTGTTGATTGAAATTTCCTAGTGGATGCGAAACCTATGAATCTGTTAACAACTTTTCTTTTTATCTCTGAAACATGATTGTTCAAGTCTATTTTCTTCTTAGCAGTCTACCTAACCTTGAAACTCTGTCCATCTTTTGTTGCAAATACTATTTCATGTTGAGACTCATCTTGAACTCTTGAACTTTTCCCTTTTTCATATCCTACTCCTGTAGGATCTTTAGAATGTTTTTGTCTGCCAATCATCTTATACAATAGATTAGTACTATGATCAAATTTATGATTTTTATCTAATTGAACCTTGACACTTTCAAGCTCTTTCCTTAACGTGACTACTTCTCCTTCAAGTTTTAGACATTCAATCTTTTTAACCTCCAAATCGGATCTTACAACATCTACTATTCTCTTACATTCTTCAATTTCAATTTTTTGACTAATAATCATATCATATTTAAGAGTTAGTTATTTTAACAAGGAATCATTATCTGAACATTTCTTTAAAGAGGCAATCTTATTTTCTAGCTTATTACACACTTCCTCCTTGTCTTTTAACTTGGATTCTAATCCTTCTTTAGCCTTTTTCTTATCAACCATTTGACCTTTCAAAAATTCAATAATCTTTTTGAGATTTATCATAGTTTTGGTTTAATGCCTGATTAGTATCAATACTCTTTTGAAGTTGTACCTTAAGTTTTTGATTTTCTTGTTTAAACCTTTTAAGTTCTTCTAATGTAGCAAGTGGTTCTCCTTCCAAGTCAACCTCATACTCATCACCTTCATATTATTTTTCACCAAATTATTGTTCATAGTCACTTACCAACTGATCTTCTTCTTTACCAAATACAGGATCACATTTAATATTAACGGGAAGGGGTATTTCTTGAGATAAAACTTCACTGGACTTGACAATAGTGTTTTTCTTCTAAATTCTATTTCTTTTGCACTTACCCATAGTACTCCTCTTATCAAGAACTTGGTTGAACTTAAATTGGTTAGGCTTATGTAAAAGTCTAGCTCTTTACATCAATATAATTCGAAATCAGATATGTTTTCACAAAACATATAGATTGTACAAAGAGATAGAAATACCTTCTTGAACTTGTGACATATTTGACAAAATTCCAAGAGAAAAATCAACCCTAGGTATGAAACCTAATGTAGGACCCTACGCTCTGATACCAATTGTTGGAAGATGAATTACTCTAAGAGGGGGGTGAATCAGAGTAATGAGAAAATTTAACTTTTGTAACTTGAAATGCAGATATAAATGATGAATTTGAAAAGAACTACGTGAACCCTCTTAACTTATAAAGTGAAATTTAACACAACAAAGAACTTTTAATCAAAGTGTCTTCACAAAATACTTTCAAGCATAACATAAATTGTTCATATGAAAGTGATTGAACAATTCTCTGAACAATGCTTTAGATTCACAAGATTCTATGCACTTTATGATAAACTGAACATTATTTTATAATAGATCGAACAACATACATTCATGACAGATTGAACTTTATACTTTGAACTCTTTCAGAATGAAACATTAAACATGTATTAGAGCATTGCATGAAATTATTTTGACACATGACATAATGAAAACTTAAACAGTTAAGCACATGATTTGAAACACAATTGCACAAATTTCAATACTTGACACATTGTTTTCTTGAGTTGGAAAACCCTCATGGGGTATAAAAAACCACTCATAAAAGGTTCCTTTTATTCATTCAAAGAGCACCAACTTTGTAACAATGGTGGAGCACCAACTCAACACCAAAAATTATGAAGCACCAACTTCAATAGGAGCACCAAATCCTTTACAAATTTAGGAACACCCATTCCAAGGAGCACCAACCCCTCTTTAGTTTCAGTACAAACATATGTCAGAGGATATCTTTGTTTACATTTCAACTCATAGTATGCCTCTCTTTCTAATCTGTCTAATATCCTGAAGATTCAACTTGAATTGAAAAAATGCCAAACACATTAGATAATTTATCTTCTCTCCATCAAATTTGCAAGTTTTCATTACAAAGCTTTTCACACTCACATTTTTCAAAATTACTCCACTCTTCACAATGATTAAAAACACTGTATTTATAAATAAAAGATATGCATTACTTTCATCGTGTATCTTCAATGAACATTTTTGTAACTGATTTTAGAACCATTTTTTTTATTCAAGATCCCTGAATGTAATGACAATTGTTGGACTATGAATAGAATATCATTTGAACACAAAACTTCTTCAATCACCAAGATTTAAACAATGCCAAAAAGGATAACAATAAATTTCATCTAACCATTTTCCAAAATGAAAGAGATAATACCTATTCATGCCACAAATAAATCAAATAGATACTAGATTGATTCGATGCCTATCATCATAGTTGCCCAGATTCTTAACTCCTTTTACCTCAGTCGAGCTTGCATTGGCTCTTAGACTTACATATAATACTCAACAGCACTGGAGTCAACCATTAGCAGAAATACAGATTACCATGGCAACGGCTGAAGCAAGGGTTTCAACCCTTAGAAAATAAATGATCAAAAACTTTACCCAAACATTTCTTTCACCAAGTCATTCAATGACTTTTCCAAAACACAATAAAACTTGAAGTCCAAAAGACAATTTCAAATGTTTTAATAAAACATTATAATGAATTTTAATTCTAATGACAAAACTTTTACCACGGATGTCGACACATATCACCTTGATAATTGCTTCGTTGCTATCAATCTTTATCGCAAGAAAAAATTATTTGATGTCTAATAATTTTTAAAAAAAGGTCGATACAAAAATCAATATGACTTTATTCAAAGTCATTTACTAATGCAATAAGGTCTGATAGGAGTGTTATCATTTCTATAAAATGCTTAAGGAAACTCGATAGGGTTTACTCAATTTAAAATGCCGACTTCTTTATGCCTTTATAAGAGATGACCTTTGATAAAGGCTTTTATTAATAAAGGTCATAGTGGTAATGCCATAATGCCCAAAGCCTTAGATAGATTTCATATGCCAAATGTATCAATAATACCATCAAACAAATGACATTTCTATAGCCCACTATGAATTCAATGCTTCCAGGTAATGTGAGTTCAAGATGGCTTTAGAGACTTTAGAAAGACATGAGTGCAATGATGTCAATATGCCAAGATTCCTAGAACAAATTGAATCAATAACCAAACTGCTTGAATCCTTAGACAATGTAATTGATTGTTAAAGAAATATAATAAACAATGAACCAGAATTCATGTGCCATATTTATCAATCAACAAGTCATAACAATTGATACCATGAAGATAGAAAGATGCTAAGACGATATAGATGCCTTGAACTAAGATCAATTTGATAATATCAACTGAAACAATATACGTCATGATCATCTTGAATGACCCTTGAATGACCTATAATAATGCTTTATCACATTGTCAGTAACCATAACCATCTAAAGATATATTACATTCATAAATCTGAACTAGAAGCCACATGAGTAATATCAACATGAAAAACTTGAATCATCATAAACACTGCAAATAAATATATGAAAGTGAAGTATCATCAAGATTCTGTAACCTCTGAATCATGACCAACATATCATGAATGCCATCAATAAAGTGCATCAATTATTCAATGTAAGTATATGAGGACCCGTAAATATTATAGCACCATTTTTGACTTTGTCATCAAGGAGGTGAGAACAACACAAAACACCATACAGAATGGAAGAAAATGCACCTAATGGTTCTATCTCAATGGATTTGAACTGGTGCCATTTGAATTTTGGGTGGGTTCTATCCTTAATATCAACTACTAATGGAGCGGCCATTTCCAAATTTCAAGTTCACAAGTTTTGTAGATAAATACCTTTCGCCAGATTAGGGTTTGATCACCAAATTTCCTTTAGACTTGTATCTCACCAAAATTCACTTGCAGGGCTCTCCAAACTTCTTCTTCTCAAAATGCAATGTGACAAATGAGGAATAGAAGTAACCTTTTATCATTCACACACCTAACTTTTATCACAATAAATGCTTTTTCCCTAGTTCTTCTAGATACCCTATTTTCATAGTCTATGAAGGAAAATGTATGTGAACCTTCAATTTGCATAAATTCCCTCGACAAGTGTTCCCAAAATATCTATAGATCACTAATGCAATAGTTGCAATTTTCCACATTCCAGTACCAACTACCAGTAGTGGGGTAGAAGATGTTCTTGAGAGCTCCCCCTAGGCTAGAGGCCTTAAACTAATTCTTGGAGGAATTTCCAGATTCTAGTGGGGGTTCATTTCCTGCATCAAAATCACTCTTCTTCACCCATGTCTTCTTGATTTGATTCTTGATCTCATTCGTAGTAACTTTTTCCTTTTCCCTTATCATCCTTCTACATATTTTTCCCTTTCTTTACTAGATCCTTCTTACTTCTACAGAATCTTGTAATGTGACTGGATTTGTTACAATTATAGCACATGATATTTCTTTTTCCAAACTAGTTATTCCATTGATTTTCTCTTGATCTACACTGGTTAGAAATATGGCCAAATCTAACGCAGGCATAACATCTGACATTTCTATTGAAAATGTTGTTTGTCATAGTTTTGCATTCAATTGACTTATGACCATACTTATTGTAATTGAAACACTGATTGGAGAATGATGGACCACTTTGATTCATTCTACTTCTACATTAAGTAGCCATATGACCAAATTTATTTCAAACAAAACAGTATCCATTGAAATTTTGAGCATTGGGTTGTCTTACCGGATACCTTCTAGCTTTGCTCTTCTGATTTCCTGGCCTAAATTTCCTTTGACCAAATCCAAAGCTTTCTCCTTTCTCATATCCAAGACCTTGCTTGTCATTTCCAATCTTTTGACTTTGAATCAATTCATCAAGCTTAGTTGAGCTAATCTTGAACTTCTCCTTGTATTCATTTGCAGTAGCAAGTTCATCCCTGAGAATAAAAATCTTTCTTTAAAGCTCTTCTTCATTATTTATGGATTGTTGCAATTCAAGCTCCAACTGATTGATTCCATCACTGATTTTGCTACATTCATAAGATCTTTCTTTCAAGGACTGAGTAAGATTCTCTTCATTCTTCTTTTTTTCTTCAATCTCCTTGGTCATCCTCATCACAATAGATTCCATCTCATGCTTTAGGACAACATTATCTCTAGTGAGCTTTTCACATTCTTCTATCTTTTCCTTCAAGGCTTGACTTAGGTTATCATCTTCCATACTTTTACTCTCTTTCTTCTTGATCTTATCACAAACATCCTTTCTCTTTTCCCTGGACTTATTGATTTGATCTTTCAATGATTGAATGAATTTCTCAACATTCATGAGGCTTGCTTGCAATTCTTGGACTTCAGATTTGGACTGATCAAGATCATCTAGTGCCACCAAAATTTGTTGATGAAGATTGCTACAATCCATTGAATCACCTTCCCAGATCTTCCCCAAGCTATTAAACTTCTTCCAAGGAACTATGCTTTGATACTAATTGTTGGAATCAAGGAACACTGAGAGGGGGGGTGAATCAGTGTTCTGCAATATTTAACCTTATTAACTTGATCTTTATACCACTTATAGCATTGAACCAAAAGAAAGATGCAAGAACACAAGAAAATCAACCACAACACCATAACACAAGGATTTTTACATGGAAACCTTGTTAGGGGAAAAACCACGGTGGATGTTAATCTGCAATATGAGTATACTCAAAATAAGTGTTTACAATGGAATGCACATGCATTCAGGCAAATTGCCTAGAGCTCACTGCTCAGATACAAAAGGCTTACTACCAAAAAGAATACTCACTATCTTACAGTCATAGTCATAGACAACTGGAGTGGATGAACTATGAGATAGCATATGCTAATGCCTAATTATAGTTCCAATTAAGCACATTGATTTCATTCTTCACATTGTCTGATGCTGCTCTTGAAGCTCTGTCTGCTTTAATATAAATCACCAATCTTTGATTTTCTCAAATGAAACTATGCATAATCGATCTATATTCCTTCTGAATCTTGCATCATATCACATCACATTTCAAAGATATATGAATAATCTATTATATATATCTGCGACTAGAGATTACATCAACTGCATGTCAGCTTTACCAAAATATAAAATATGTACAAACTGTTGGCCCAATCCATAAACAATTATCAATGTGAATAAAAAAATGTTAGCCAAAACATAGTAAGGACCCAAAACAACATATCTTGAAATGAAACACCTTAAACAATTATGCTTCTAATATCTGCAACATGCTACACTCATCTAGTTGGCCTTTCTGCATTGTTAGACTAAAAAAAAATAAACCAGATCTTCCAACTTGCACACCAATCAATATGACGACCTATGATTCAAAGATAAGATAGTTCATACATCAAAAGACCTTCCCTGAGATCCACAACACAAAATGATAACATGAATTTACATATGAGTCAAAGTATACAACTCTGTTAGATGCCCTATTTTAGCTTTGACTGTTAACACATATCTTCAATCTGACTTTTGCTATAAGCAAATACTAAGGTGCAGATAGGATTATTGACTAGGGTTGCCATAAATGAAAACACCAAACAACTTGTGTAGTGTCTCTAGCCAACATCCCCCTCTCTCCCTCCCTCTATCTCCCTCTCTCCCTCCCAAGTCTCTCTCTCTCTCCCTCCTGTTGGAGCACAATTAACACTAAGAGGGGGGGTGAATCAGTGTTAACAAACAAATTAACTCTTTTTAATTCTTTTAACAATTTTCAGATAATGAATGAACTTATGCTATAAAAATTAAATGAATAGATAATGAAAAAACATATTTAAAAGATTGACACAAAGATTGTCTTGAGTGGAAACACTCCTGGGGAATAAAACCACTCAAACTTGGCCTCACTGGCCTTATTTGAAAAAAATATTCTTTGTACAAATCCTCACTAGCTGATTTATCTCATTGACAATAGTGTTATCTCACTGATAGTCTTTTGAAATGTACAAGTATGAAAGCAATGTAAATATAGAGTTGATCTCTGTTTCAATAATTGCATACTCTATTCTGCAATGACCTCAGAATTAGAGTCATAGATTCCAAATACTCAAAACAATATATATATATATATTTCCTTTCTAAAACATATATTTTGTTCTTTCCAAAACCTCTCATCATCATGAATATGAGCACAATGAAGTATTTAATACGTTCTCTATTTTCAAAAATAGAATGAGGGAAAACCGTTTGAAAAAACTGAATCACCAATTTCCATGAAAAACTGAATTTGAAACTACCTTTGCGAGTTGTAAGAACAAATTTTCTTACACAATACTAAACCAAAAATCCATCTGATCTGTACAACATCTATCTTGCTAAGAATGCATTAAGGATAATCAACAAGTAACTATCATATACCTTGTAGAACCAACACCCTTAACAAAGATGTATAACCACAACCAAACACACAAAAGAAAAAACATTTGAATGAACCTTTAATCTTCAACAAAAATTTTGACCAGAGTTTCTTATCAGAATCTCTTTAACAAACAAAACATAAGCATTTACAAACCTGACTTAAGGGTAAACACAAACTTGCTTTTTACTACTTTATATAACTCAACAAAACAACTTCTAAAACTACCATGAAACTCGTTAAGGATTCAAAAATTCAAACTCGACATAAAGATTTTGTATAGATTGCTCAAACAAATACTCACATCACTAATCAATCATTCAACTTTAGAAACCACAAAATTCCAATGTAAACATGATGAACCCACTTACAAATAAATGGTATAATGAACACCAAAACCATATGCACATTTTTTCACATCAACACAGAGAAAAGAAGAAAACAAAAATGATAAAGAATACACCTGGTCGAAAGAATACACCCAAAAATCCTTCATTGTTTTTCTTTTTATTGCAATTTCTTGTCCATGCAGCCGACATCTGAAATAGACTTTTCTTCCCACCATCACCATAATTAGGGTAACAAACCCTAACAAACAAAAATAAATCAAATTTCGATGCCCATCGAAGCTTCATAGAAGATTGCAAATTCAACATAACAATTTTTCATGTTCGGGAATTATGATGGGAAAAAATTCCCATTCAAACAAAGTAAGTTCCACCAATATTGCAATGATTATTTTATTTTTGACTTTATAAAACACCATCATTGCAACCTTATACCACTTCATTATTGTCTTTGAGAAAACACATTTTTTCACCTATCAAATATCTCCACACAATGATTCCAAATCTTATTGGTAGATGCAATATGTTTCCTTATGAAAATATAATGCAATTTTTAAACAATCTTTGGATATATAACATATAAAACTTATCACTGCATCTGACTAATGTTATCATGAAGCCTTAAAAACATGTCAGGCTATAAATATGCAGATGAACTTTATAATCTCAAATTGAAAGCTAATCATATGCTAAGCTGACTATAACCAAACTGTGAAACATATCAATCACTGAAATATGCCAAATTCAAGTGATGATGCCAAGATAGATCAGAATAGATATATAAACTCATGCAAGAAGAACTAAACTAAAAGATCACCATGTGCACAACCTGATACCTCAAATTTAGTGTTATTACATTAATGCCAAATAATACTGAGGGACAACAAACTCCCCCTTTGGCATTGATGTCAAGTACAAAAGTTAATCATTAATATCATAGCTATAATATAGCTATTCTAAACATGATGACTGCATGAAGTACATATCCATCCTGTCACATATCAAAGAAACCATTAGAACCAACTAAGAAAGCTGCATAATCAGAGCATATCACTAATCAAAAACACATATCACTGCCATAACATAATCTGAACTAAACACTGGAAAAGTAAACCTCCAAATTCTCCCCCTTTTGACACAATTCCAAAGGCAGAGAAACTGAACCAAGACATGAAATGTGCTCATAATGCCAAATAAATACTAAGGGATAAAAGAATATGCATGAACTACTCCCCCTAACTCCATGAACTGGAGTGATCATGGAAGAGAACTGATGGAAACAACACCAAGCTTGTCTCTTAGAATCTCAAACTGAGCTTTAAGAAGGGGTTTGGTAAATATATCAACTACCTGATCATTGGATGCCACAAAATCTAGGACAAATTCATTTTCCAACACCTTTTCATGCAAAAAATGATACCTTATATCAATATGCTTAGTTCTAGAGTGCTACATAGGATTTTTGGAGATATTAATGGTACTTGTATTATCACACAAAATGTGAACAGGTCTAGCAATTTCAACTTGTATGTCCTTCAAGGTCTGAACCATCCAAAGTACCTGAGTACAATAGGTAGCAACTGCTATATATTCTACTGCAGCAGTTGACAAGGATATCGAATCCTACTTCTTGCTATGCCAAGCTACTAATCTACCTCCAAGATGGAAGGAACCCCCTGAAGTACTTCTCTTGTTATCAATATTTCCTACCCAGTCAGCATCAGTGTAAGAAACCGATGTGAAATCACTGCCTTTAGGGTACCACAAACCAAAATCTATTTTGTTAGCAACATACTTCTAAATTATTTTCACAACATTCAAATGTGACATTTTAAGTGTAGATTGAAACTATGAAACCAAGCATACAACATGCATACTATCAAGCCTTGTGGTAGCTAGATATAAGAGACTACCAATCATAGATCTATGTAGGGTATGATCCACATTAGGCTGATCAACTTCCTTTGAGAGTTTATAGCTAGTTTCCATAGGAGTCCCAACTAGTTTACAATTAATCATCTAAAACTTTTTCAACATTTCTTTAGCATATTTAGTTTTGGAAACAAATATCCCTTTATCAAGTTGACTAACTTGAAGACCCAAAAAGAAAGAAAGTTCACCAATCATTGACATTTCGAATTTAGACTTCATGATTGCAGGAAATTCATAGCACAAATAAGCATTATTACTACCAAATATAATATCATCAACATAAACAACAAAAACTATAATACTATCACCCTTCATTTTGAAGTATAGGTTGTTGTCTACACCACCTTTTGAGAACCCTTATTCATGTAAATAGGTATCTAATTTTGAATACCAAGCTCTAGGATCTTGTTTTAGACCATAGAGGGCCTTTTTCAGCCTGTATACATAATGTTCTTTACCTGTAACAACAAAGCCTTCAGGTTGTTCCATATAGACTTCTTCCAACAAGTCACCATTTAGAAAAGTAGTTTTAACATCCATTTGATACACTTTAAAACCTTTATACACAAAATAAGTCAAAAAAATTTTAATTGCTTCTAATCTAGCCACAGGAGAAAAAGTTTCATCAAAATCTAGTCCTTCTATTTGAGAATAGCCTTTGTAAACTAATCTAGCTTTATTTTTGACTATGTTCGCTTGTTCATCCAACTTATTCCCAAAGACCCATTTTGCACCAATGACATTTTTATTTTCAGGTCTAGGAACTAGTTCCCAAGTTTTATTTTTCTCAATTTTTGCAAGTTCTTCATGCATAGCCTTAACCCAACAACTATCACTACTATCCTTAGAATATGTCTTAGGCTCTATTTCTGAAATGAAAGATAAATAAACTTGTTCATCACTATCTTTTGTACCTGAGAGCTACCTTCTTGTTTGAACTCCTCTTATCATATCTCCAATAATCTGATCAGAAGGATGATTCTTTTTCATTAGCCTAGAAGATAACTGAGAGGAAGATTCAACAATTTCATCAGGGAAATTTTGGTCAATTAATTGCTCGAGTTATGTTGAACTTGAAGGTGCATTTTGATTTTGCATATTTTAATCAGGTGTCTACACAATAAATTCATCATCATCATGAATTTTCTTTTGCTGTTCACAATTTTGTAAGGTTTCATCAACCTTAACATTGGCACTCTCCACAATTTTATTTAATCTTTTATTGTAACACTTATATGCTTTACTATGTGTAGAATATCCCAAAAACATACCCTCATCACACCTAGATTCAAAACTTCCAATGCTATCAGTGTCTTTCTTTATAAAGCACTTGCTGCCAAATATTTTAAAATATCCCACATTGGTAGTCCTACCATACCATAATTCATATGGTGTATGTTGTGTATTAGTCCTTAACTGAACTCTGTTTAGAATATAAACAATAGTATGCACTGCTTCTTTCCAATATGTGTTTGATAGAGCTACATCATGTAACATAGCTCTTTCCATTTCCTTCACTGTTTGATTTTTGCATTTAGCAACACCATTTTGTTATGGTGTCCTAGAGGCTGAATATTGCCTCTTTATTCCATGATCTTCACGGTAATCAACAAATTCTTGTGAGTTAAATTCACCTCCTCTGTCTAACCTAAGACACTTGATTTTCATATCAGATTCATTTTCAACCAAATTTCTAAAAACTTTAAACTTATGAAAGGCCTCTCCCTTATGTATCAAAAATGTTACCCAAGTCATACGGGTATTGTCATATATAAAAAGCATAAAATAATTCTCATTATTCAAGAACTTAGTCCTTGTTGGACCACATAGATCAGTGTGAACAAGCTGCAAAGGTATGGTTGATGTGTATTGTTTAGTTTTAAAACTTGTGCTAGCTTGTTTTCCTTCCTGGCATTCTTTGCAAATTTGATTATCTAGTTTAGATAATATAGGCATGTTTCTAACATTTTGATTTTTACTTATCTTTACCAGATTGTCATAGTTAATATGACCAAATCTTCTATGCCATAACTTAGACTCAAAAATTTGACTCATGAAACAAACATTACTTTCTTGCTTATTATTTGAGCTCTCTTGCAGATAATACACATTACCATTTGTTTTGAAACCTGCTACTACTATTTTACCGTATTTTCTTTGAATTTCACACCCTAAGTCAAAGAACTTTATATCAAATCCATTGTCACAAATTTGGCTTACACTCAATAGATTATGAGTTATCCCAAGGTTCCACATAATAAACATCATTGACATGGATTTCATTTTCAAGCAAAATAGTACCTTTTCCCACTATAGGAATACAATGATCATTCTTGAACTTAACAAAGCCACGAGAATAATCCTCATAGTCTATAAACCTGTTTCTCTCACCAATCATATGATGAGAGTAGGCACTATCAAGAACCCAAAATTTTCTCTTAATAGAGTGAAAAGTTGTTTCAAATATCAAGGCTTTAACATCTTTAGGCCTCCCAATAAGTTTAGTTCCATTAGTTCTTTTTCATTGCACTCTTAAAGTAGATTTACAAAATGTTGCTATATGAACTACGATATTGCATCTATAACATTGAAGATTAACAAGAAATTTATAGAGATTTCCATTAACAATATTATAACTTCTTTCAGACAAAATATTGCAAGTACGAGCCTTATGACCAAATTGTTTACAATTTAAACAATAACCATTGAAATTAGAATTATCATCAGAAATCTTACGGTTTCCTTTTCCATCCTGATTTGAACATTGACCTTCATCAGGAGAGGCAAGTTGATTTCTTAGCTTAACAACTTTTTCCTCCAAAGAGCAGCATCTATTCTCCTTATGTTTCATTTTTTCTTGAGTTATCTCAAGAATTTTTCTGGTTTCTTCTCATTTAAGAGTCAAATAAAAAATAATTTGTGCACTTTTCTGATCTTTATTTTTCAAGATAACTACTTCTTTTCTCAATTTCTTAATTTATTTGAGAGTAGATTTCAATTCTCCCTCAAGATCAATTTCTGATTTAGAATTAGATTCATCTTGCTTTATAGGAACAACTTCATCCATAAATAAGATTTCTTCATTTTCATCACAAGATTCAACTGAATCACTATCAGTCACATCAGCATAAATACTTTTCTTCTTTTTAAATGTATTTGTCTTCTTGAAATTTGGTTACTTTTTCTTTGAGAACTTTTTATTGTTTTCATCATCACTTTCAAGATCTTTATTAGGGCAATTTACAGCATAGTGTCCTATCTTTCCACAATTAAAACATTTAAAGGGTAATTTCCCTTTATAATTTCCTGAGCCTCTTTTTAGCTTACTTACAAAAGATAACTCTATTTCATCTTGGCATCAAAATCAGCTTTAAATGCAGATTCCTTAGTTATAGAGTTATGTTCATTCAATCTCATTTCATATGCAGTAAAGAAATCATGAAGATCATCAAGAGTTACCATATTAATGTCTCTTTCTTCAACTGCTGCAATCTTTGGATCAAACTTGGTGGGTAAAGATCTCAAGAATTTTTGAACAACAATATTTTCAAGAAGGTCTTCTCCAAAAACTCTGATTGCATTTACACTTTCTTGAATCTTCAAGAAAAAATCAGCAATCTTTTCATCATCAGACACTTTTAGACTGTCAAATTTAAATCTAAAGTTATGAAGTTTTTCTTCTTTAACTTTCTCATCACCTTCATAGATGTTAGAAAATTTATCCCATATAGATTTTGCATTCTTAAAATCCATTACCTTTGTTAAGACATCATTAGTGAGTCCACAACAAATAGTATTTTCAGCCTTTGCATTGCAATCATATGCTTGTTTATGATCAACATCAAAAGGGGCTGATGTAGCAGTATATGCATTTTCAACTGTTGCCCACACATCATATCCTAGAGAGTTAATATGTTTTTTCATCCTAAACTTCCAGAAGGCATAACCAGTACCATCAAAGAGTGGTGCTCTAGTTGTAGACAAGCCTTCTTGCATTGCCATTAACACTCCTAAGAAGAAACCCCTAGTTGACTCAACAACAAGATTTGGCTTTGATACCAATTGTTGGAGTGCAGTTAACAATGAGAGGGGGGGTGAATCAGTGTTAACAAACAAATTATATCTTTTTAATTCTTTTAACAATTTTCATATCATGAATGAACTTATGCTCTAAAAATGAAATGAATAGATAATGAACAAACACATTTAAAAGATTGACACAAGATTGTCTTGAGTTGAAACCCTCCTAGGGAATAAAACCACTCGAACTTGGCTAATTTGTCTCACTGATAATAGTGCTATCTCATTGATAGTCTTATAGTGGTATCTTACTAATAGTCTTTTGAAATGTCAAAGTATGAAAGAAATGCAAATACAAAGTTGATCTCTATTTCAATAATTACATACTCTATTCTGCAATGACCTCAGAATCAGAGTTGTAAATTCCAACTACTCAAAACAATAAATTTATATATTTCCTTTCTGAAACATATATTTTGTTCTCTCCAAAACCTCTCATCATCATGAATATGAGCATAATGAAGTATTTAATATGTTCTCTATTTTCAAAAATAGAATGAGGAAAAACCTTTTGAAAAAATTGAATCACCAACTTCCATGAAAAACTGAATCTGAAACTTCCTTTGCCAGTTGTAAGAACAAATTTTCTTACACAATACTAAACCAAAAATCCATCTGATTTGTACAACATCTATCTTGCTAAGAATGCATTAAGGATAATCAACAAGTAACTGTCATATACCTTGCAGAACTGACACCCTTAACAAAGATGTATAACCATAGTCAAACACACAAAAGAACAAATATTTAAATAAACCTTTAGTCTTCAATAGTAGGCCCGACCAAAGTTTCTTATCAGACTCTCTTTAACAAACAAAACACAAGTATTTACAAAATTGACTTAAGGGTAAACACAAACTTGCTTTTTACTACTTTATATAACTCGAAAAAACAACTTCTAAAACTACCATGAAACTCGTTAAGGATTTAAAACTTCAAACTCGACATAAATATTTTGTATAGATTGCTCAAACAAATACTCACATCACTAATCAATCGTTCAACCTCAGAAACCACAAAATGCCAAGGTAAACACGATGGACCCACTTACAAATAAATGGTATAATGAACACTAAAACCATATGCACATTGTTTCACATCGACATAAAGAAAAGAAAACAAAAATGATAAAGAATACACCTGGTCGAAAGAATACACCCAAAAATCCTTCACTATTTTTCTTTTTACTGCAATTTCTTGTCAATGCAGCCGACATCTGAAATAGGCTTTTCTTCCCACCATCACCATAATTAGGGTAACAAACCCTAACAAAAAAAAATAAATCAAATACCGATGCCCATTGAAGCTTCATAGAAGATTGAAAATTCAACATAACGATTTTTCATGTCCAGGAATTATGATGGGAAAAAATTCCCATTCAAACAAAATAAGTTCCACCAACACTGCAATGATTATTTTATTTTTGAATTTATAAAACAACATCATTGCAACCTTATACCACTTCATTATTGTCTTTGAGAAAACACATTTTTTCACCTATCAAATATTTTCACACAATGATTTCTAAATCTTATTGGTAGATGCAATATGTTGCCTTATGAAAATATAATGTGCCTTTTGAACAAAATTTGGATATAAAGCATATAGAACTTATCACTACACCTGACCAATGTTATCATGAAGCCGTAAAAACATGTCAGGCTATAAATATGCAGATGAACTTTATAATTTCAAATTGAAAACTAATCATATGCCAAGCTGACAATAACCAAACTGTGGAACATATCAATCACTAAAATATGCCAAATTCAAGTGATGATGCCAAGATAGATTAGAATAGATATATAAAATCATGCAAGAAGAATTAAACTAAAAGATCACCATGTGCAAAACTTGATACCTCAACTTTGGTGTTATGACATTAATGCCAAATAATAAGGAGGGATGATACCTCCCTCTATCTCTCTCTCCCTATATCTCTTTCTCCCTCTCTACTCCCCCCCCCCTCTCTCTCTCTCTCACACACACACACTGGTCTCTCTCTCTCTCTTTGGTCCTTCCCACTCCCTCTCCCTCTCCCTCTCTCCCATTGCCCCCCCTCTCTCTCTCTCTCCCTCTCCCTCTCCCTCTCCCTCTCCCTCTCCCTCTCCCTCTCCCTCTCCCTCTCTCTCTCTCCCCCTCTCTCCCTCTCAAGTCCCTCCCTCCCTCTTTCCCTCTCTCTCTCTCCCTCCCTCCCTCTCATGTCTCTCTCCCTCTCCCTCCCTCTATCTCCCGCTCCCTCTCTCCCTCTCAATTCTCTCTCCCTCCCTCCCTCCCTCTATCTCCCTCTCTCCCTCCCTCTCCCTCTCTCTCTCTCCCTCTGAAGTCTCTCTCCATATTAAGTCTCTCTCCTTCTTAGGTCTCTCTCTCTTAGGTCTCTCCCACTCCCTACCTATCTCTCTAAGTACTTTAGATAGACAGATAGAGGTTGAGAAAAGGAGAGAGATAAAGAGGTGGAGATAAAGAGGGAGAGATAGAGAGGGGGGAGATAGAGGGAGGGAGAGTGGGAAATATATCTAGAGAGGGTGTAGATGGAGAGATAGAGGTAGAGAAAAGGAGATAGATAGGTTGAGAGGTAGAGATAGAAGAAGAGGGGAAAAAATCATGTATATCAATATATAGTGGAAGAGGGAAAGAGGGATAGATAATGATAGAGGGAGATATAGAGAGATAGGGAGATAGAGATATAGAAATATATGGATAGAAAGGGATAGGAAGAGAGAGAATGAGTGAGAGATAAAGGAGATGATAGAGATAAGTAATAGAGATAGGGAGAGAGATATGGAGAGAGGGACATAGACAAAGAGATAGATATAGGGAGGCATAAATAGGGGGTGTGTGTATATATGAGTGAGAGAGATATGGAGATAACTTGATGAAAAGGTAGATTATGTAAATAGATAGAGGGAGGGAGAGGGAGAGGGAATGAGAGACATAGAGAGAGAGAGAGTAGTGAGATATAGAAATATGGAGTGACACAAATAGAGGGAGATAGGCAGAGATATAAATAGAAAGAGGGAGAGATATGTAGAGATATATATAACCTATGAAAGATAGAGGAGAAGAGAAAGGGAGAGCACTTGGTAGAGAGGGAGAGAGAGGAGAGATATAAATAAAGGCAGAGTAATGGAAAAGTGGAGAGATAGGTAGAGAGGGTAAATGAAGGAGAGGGGGAGAGAGGGAGAGATAGCTGAATAGATAGAGGGAGAGATATATATGTTCTCCTAGTTCAACTTGGGTAAAGGTGTGCATAGGATCAAAGACAACAAGGAGGCCTTCTATGATGATTTATGAAAATTTTTACTCTCCTTATTAATTTTTTTATTATTATTATTTATAACTTCTTTAATGTTTCAAGTCATTTAGGATGATTATTGCAAAAAAAGCCTTGAAAAAAAGACTTTGTAAGAATTATGAGCATTTAAAATTTTAAAACTTAAGGAGGAACTAAAATGATTACAATTAATTTTTTGTGCACAATCTATCAAAATAATCATATCATTGTGTAGAGATCTTAATCATTTTTACAATGCCTATAAAAAATCAAAATTTTGATCAATAATGCAAAAGTTATGCCCATTTTACTGAAGTGTGCTTTTTGGGATTTTCAAAATGGATATCCATTTTGAAATGGATATCCGTTTTGTTTCATTCATTTTTTTTTGCATAAATTGATGAAAATTAATTTTGGGATTTTGGCGATTTTGGTTAAGTAAAAACATGTTTTTTTCCTCATTGCCAATTTTTGGAGCCCATGATCTTGCACATACCCTTATATAATTCTAGTTGAGCTACTGCTCAACATAGCTTATGGTGCTAAATGTCCTTGGGAAGAGTTGAACCTTGATCTTCACCATGAGAAGTAAGCAACTAAACCAGTTGAGCACAACCTTCTTGACAACATAAAAAACAACATTGCTAACCAAATGAAGCTTATATTTAATATTAAACTATAAATAAGAAATTTGATCTTGGTGTGTTGCAAAATATTTCTATCACCTTATTAATGACCCTTATAAGGAACCATAAAGGTTTAAGACATTTTTTTGAGCCTACAAGGTACCACCCACAAAATATGATATGATCCCACTACATATGAGAAATGGATCCAACTTCAACCCAAAATTTTTACACTTAAAAAAAAATTGTATCAATATTCTTGACATAAGTGAAATAGTGAGAGAGGTTATGAAACTTGCCCTATTTATTTTTTTATAATAGAGACATATAAGAAATGCAATACTCGACTATGATCTTCTAGGGACCATCACCTATAATATCTCTACGACTTTGATTAGCATAGAGAACATTTCTACTTAGTTTTATATCATTGAGGACCATCTTACCAATACAAATGTTAAGAGCCACACCAAAGAAATTCTTAAATGGGAGTTAGTTAAGAGAAAACACTTGAAACATTTACAATCTACCATAGCCATTAACAAAATCTTTTCAATGAGAGGAATAGTAAATTTGTGTTTACAAAACCAACTTAAAACATATCAAAATTTTACTAGTTAGAGGCATAAAACTAAAAACTCAATAAAAAAATTTCCTTAGAATTCTTTGAATGACATAGTTCTATAATTTTGGTGGAAGTTTCCAATATTGAAAAATTTAACCAATTATTTATATTTTATTTTTCTTTTGATTGTGGAATAAATACTACCTACAAAAAGAGTCTAATAGAAAACCAAACCCAACATCCGTTTGTCTTTAAATTCAAATCATAAGATAATAAAATAATATTATACAAAAGAATCTAATAGAAAAAAAATCCAACACAAATCTATACAAAGGCTAGTGGAAAATGAAGGCCAACATTAAGAATACAGCGGTCTGTAATATAATGCAGGCCAGTAATAAATAACACATTTAAAAATTAAAAAATGGCGAAGAGGGATTATTTGTATCGTAGGACGTAATATATTGAAGGTGCATTATCAATCAATCAATGTTTGAAAATGGAATGGTACGAATGCTTCTCCTACTAACATAAAATGTTTATAATGATAAATTCCTTTGTACTTATCTCGAGAGATGGTTGTTGACTGATTGTGGAAGCAATGAATGTTAGCAGGGTCGACTAAAAGCATGCAGACCATTTGTAATGTAAAGAGGAAGCATATGCTATTTTTTTCTCTCTAAATTCTTACACTTTCATAATTCTTCCTTACATTCTATTAATCAAATACTTCTTTTGAGATTAAAATTTTATATATTAAAAGTGATAAGAATAGGGACCGTGTGATTTTTTTTTTTAAGTGTCACATGGGGAGGATAGAAACATAGGATGAATAAAAGTGAATTAAAAATTCACATGGGAAAGAGGGTCAATGCCAAGAAAGGAAAATGAAAAGGTTGACTAAAAAGTGGTGCTAAAAGTGGCTAATGACTTTGATTAAAGTTGTGTAAATACTTGATTATGATAATTAATAGAAGATTAGAGGCAAGTGAAAAATGTAGGAGGATGTGACATTAATCCTTGATTAAGAGGATGCACATCCTAATTATGAATTAATTAAATTATTCCAAATTAGAGATGGATTATGGAGGATGTGACAAGGAGAGAGAAAAATAAAATTTTAAATTGATTTTAATTCAAAAAAAGGTGAAAATGACTAAAATAAATAAATTGGTGTATTTATTTAATTTAGAGAGGAAAAAAGTACAAGATAAAGTGTTTAATCGTTAAATTAAATACTTTAAGAACCTTATGTAAGAAGTGTAATATTAATTAAATAAATTAATATTGACAGAATGGATGAATAAAGAGGTAAATTTGATTGTATGGGAGCGATCAAATTTGGATGTCTACATTTTTCCCTTCTTCAAAATATTGTTAGAATAATAGTGTTTCAAAGAAAAATGAAATGCTAGTGATGAAGAATGTGATAGGGCTAGATGCCCTAGTATGAAAGAGGTTGAATGAGTTGCCCAAGCGAAGGGAAAAGGAAGAAGGATGCCCTAGTGACTATCACAAAGGGATGGAGGAAAATGATAGGGTATGCCCCCTCAAGAGGGTGGTGGGGGAAGAAAAAGGGGCCCTAGATGACTTCTCAATAGGAAGAAACGAAAGACACCAGTGGATAGAGCCTGAAAAATTAAGCAACTTTTAATTTTGAATAGAGTCGATTGGACACACGGTTCACAAATGGTGGCTCTAAGAAAGAAGGGGATTAGTTGGAGAAAAAAAACTTAAATAAAAGGCAAAAAAAACTTTTTATTTGAAAAAGGGGGAAAAAGAAGGGTTAAAAGGTAATTCAAAGAATTACTTGTCTCATTGTTACTGTACCAGTTGAGAAAAGAGGAGAGGAGAGGAAGAGGAGAAGGAGCAACGATGCCACAAGATTATAATTTAGAGATCATTCACCCGACAGATGAGGTATGAAGACGCCAAACCCACTTCGTGGTGCCCGGCTAAGTGAGTAATAAAAGGCCTCTTGTGTATTTTAAACATTTAACATGTTTTAAAATAGTTAAATAAAAATGTAAAATGTGGGTTTTAGTGGTGGGGTAGAATTAAAAAATGGGTAATTTTTAGTTGGGCGAGGAAAAGGATGAAAAAGGGGATTTAGAGGGGGTTAGGTAGGGCGGCCAGGAGGCGAATTCGCCCCAGACCGAGGCAGATCCACTGCATAGTGGGGCGGATCTGCCCCAATGCCAGGTGGAGTCACCCCAGCTGGGGGCAGTACCGCCCCAACCTGGGGTGGAGTCGCCCCAGCCCTGGGCGGTTCCACCTCGACCTAGGGCAGATTCACCCCAATGCGGGGCAGGCTCACCCTGGCTTGGGTCGAGGTCGCCCCACTGTGGGTCGGGCTTTCCTCGATCAGGGGCAGAGTCGCCCCAGCCTGGGGCAAGCTCACCCCAATGTAGGGCAGGCTCACCTTGACCTGGGGGGAGTCACCCCGACCAGGGGCGGGCCCGCCCTGACCAGGGACAAAGTTGCCCCATCTTGGGGCGGGCTCTCCTCAACCTGGGGAAGATCCGCCCTAGCCTAGGGCAGACTCTCCCCAATGTAGGGTGGACTCACCTCGACCTGGGGCAGATCCGCCCCGGCCCGAGGTGGACTCACCCCAATGTAGGGCGGGCTCGCACTGACCCGAGGTGGAGTCACCCTAATTGGGGGTGGATCTGCCCCAACTTGAGGTAGGTTTGCCTCGGTAGGGGGGGTCAGTCATTTAGGCTAGAAAGACAAGATTTCTCAGATGAGGGAAAAATGAGGATAAAAGATGGAGAGAAAAAATGTTAAAAAAAGAGGGAAGCAAGAGATGTTCCCGGGCCTAGAATATGGTGTACTGATAATCGCATAATGTGGATGCAAGGTTTTGTGCAGTTACGGACACATGAGCGACGGTCGGAGGTATTGACAATGACTGTAGCGACCATAACTGGCATCAATCATGCAACTTTAGATCATGTAGGTTTATTGCACTTTCTACAGGTGCCAGTGATTAGGGTGCATCGAGCGATGTTGACAGACTTGATAGAGAGATAGAGCTCAGAGACATCAACATTTCATCTACTGATGGGGGAGATGAGGGTGACACTGGAGGATGTATGGCGCATCCTAAAGCTGCCGATAGTGGGGATATTGTTTAATGATGTGGTATCAAGAGGGGCCAAGTTAGATCACACTATGACAGTGTTATTTGGATGCAAGGATCTGCCTCTATAGGGTCAACAATTGGATCTAGATAGATGTTTGACAGTGGGGGTACCACCCTTACCATTATTTTTTAGGTGGTCTGATTAGTGGGATACTATTACCGGATCCTAGTAGGTGGTTCTGTAGTCTTTGGTATATGGAGGTGATTCATCATATTGTTGAGTGGTGTGAGGGACATATCTCGTGGGGTACCTGCATCTTAGCACAGTTATACAGGGATATGCATGTGATTTGCTATTAGAACGTAGCGATTTTGACAAACATGACCCTTTTGTAGGTGTGGGCATGGGAGCACATTATGGTGACTAGACCTATAGTGGTTAGGGAGGGAGATGAGGATGATAGGGAGCTAGTGGCATGGGGGTATGGAGAGGTGAGGTGCTAGATTTTTCGGTATGAGAGGTCAGGAGATATGGAGGGATGGAGGAGGGTGATGGATGATTTGCAAGAGAGAGACATATTATGGTGGCCATATATGTATTAACACTTTAGGGGATGGAGGTAGGAGGAGGAGAGGCAGAGAGGGTATTTTATGAGCCAGTGTGTCCTAATTGGGAGTCTATCACGCATAGTGGAGATGCATCAACCAGACAGGGTGGTGAGACAGTTTGGGCTCACATAGGATATTCCATATGCACCTATCAGGTTTCGTTGACTCACCAGAGAGCAACCACGGGGGCCTGTATTTAGACTGAGAGAGGCTAGAGTAGTGTGGGTGATGACAGTGCATGTACCCTACCCAGGGAGAGGTGTTGGAGTGGAGGATGCAAGAGTGACAGTACGATATGACTGGTGGTGTCGCAACCACCGATAGGAGAGGGTTACACCATTGGTGCCTATTGTAGGAGCCGTAGGATTTGGATCAGACGATGAGGGCTAGGGGGCGAGAGAGAGGAGGAGACAGGCGCAGAGGGGAGGAGAGGGGATGGGGGCAGGGGGACAGGCAGAGAGGAGGAGGAGGAGGCAGCGAAGGAGGGCTAGGGTGGAGGTGGATGTAGCAGGATTCATGGATGGGAGAGAGGCAGTACAACAAGAGGGTGGGATAGGCCTAGAGCTAGATGCAGGAGGAAAGGATGAGCCAAAGGTGGAGATGATATGCATAGTGGAGAGGGGAGTTGTTCAACAGACTGGTATAGGAGGTAGGGTATGGCAGAGGAGAGTGTTGGTATGGGCTGAGCAGGGGGAGGTGGGATGGGATGGACAGTAGGATGGAGTGTAGAAGGAGATGGAGGCCAGGAGTCAGCTAGAGAGGATGGTGGGTACGAGACAACTGAGGAGGGTGAAAATTGTGACAGAGCAGGAGGAGATAGGAGGGGGTGGACAGCAGGATGGAGCCCGAGAGGAGATTGAGGATAGGAGTTCGTCAGAGAGGATGGAGAGTAGGAGACGATAGAGGGGGTATAGATTGTGGCAGGGCAGGAGCCTCCCATTGTAGAGATAGGGGAGAGCGAGGATGAGGAGGAGCCAGAGATAGGGGGTTGAGGAGACTGATGAGAGTGGGGAGGCATGGTCAGCCGTGGAGAGTTCGGGTTCACCCTGATGTGGAGGACTTGGAGATTCAGTAGGAGTAGGAGGGCAGGGGGACGATGATGCTATGGAGATAGATGGAGATGTTTTGGATATGGATATTTTGGATGCAGAGCCATTGGCAGTGGTTCCTGTTGTTACCTCAGGGGATCTTATTGGTCAACCAAGAGACACTGTGGGGAGGCTTTAGATTACAAATCAGAAGTTGAGGATAGCCGAGGTAGAGGTGATCAAACTCAGAGCTGAGCTATCGAGAGTACTGGTAGTAGGTTAGAGAGATTATGGACTTATGGTTGACCTCTTAACCACACAAGTAGAGGTGATGGGGAGGGAGAGAGAGAGACTGCAGACTATCATACAGGGGATACGAGATGAGTTGGCTGCTATTAATTGGGACCATGACAGACTACAGGTAGAGATTGTTATATTACAAGCCAGGGGGGAGTCAGAGGGGAGGATAGATGATGTGTCAGTAGGTAGTGGGTAGCAGGTGGATGATGTTGGGTAGGAGTGAGATGAGCTACATGATAGAGTGCAGTGTTTAGAGGAAAAGGTTGGAGATATGGGGTTGATGCAGGAGAGAGAGGCAGGCGAGCGAGTAGGCCTGTATTATGCAAGAAGAGAGAGATGTAGTGCAGGTGTAGGTACAGGTGGTGGAGGCAGAGAGGGATGTGGCATAGACATGAGTTCAGGTGTTGCGGAGTGAGAGAGAGTTGGGAGAGGCACAAATATAGTCTCTTCAGAGGAGGAGAGAGGAGGAAGTTTCAGAGGTATCATCACTGCACAGAGAGTGAGATGCAATAGTTTTGAGAGCATAGGAGCTTTAGAGGGATAGGGATGGAGCGGTGGCTCAGTCACTGGCTGCATAGAGGGAGAGAGATGTTGTAGAGATACGGATGCAAAAACTACAAGGAGAGCAAGATGCAGCAGTGGCTTAGTCACAGGCCACACATATGGAGAGAGATGCTGCAAAGATACGAATGCAGACACTATAGGGAGAGTGGGACGAAGCAGTGGCTCGGTGACAGGCAGTGCAGGGCAGTGATGTGATAGGGATAGATTCAAAGGGGTTACAGGGGGAGAGGGATGCAGCAGTGGCTAGGGAAGTGGCTGCCGAGGAGATGAGAGATCGGGTTCAGGAAGAGATGGTGCAGTTATGACTATTCCAGGAGGCCTAGGAGCAGGAGAGGAGATTGATCATGAGAGATCAGGATAGATACTGTTATGAGCAAAATTTCACTTGGGTTCAAGTTGAGGAGCGAGAGGAGAATGCGATGGAGGCAAAATTTTGGATGGCCACGTATTACCATGCAGTTCTAGACCCAGCACAGTGGTTATTCCAGTATGTTTGATAGACACCACAGATGCCAGTGCCATCACAGTCATTGGGGACGTGGACCCGAGGTTTTAGTAATTCATCGGGTTTTTCACCAGGTAGGAGATCAGTACTTGATTCACCATAGAGATCAGATGTGGGTAGCTCATTCAGGAGATGATAGGTTACTAAGTTTTTGACAGATGCAGGGTGAATAAATAGACCATAGTGACAGTAGTTATTTACATGACCTTGTGCTGGTATTTTGATTGTGATGATTTTTGTATTTGATGGTTATAGACATGATGATATTGACGACATTATTATGATGTTATTCATGTGATAGTCATGATTTATGAGATGTACTTTGGACTTTTGGTATATTTATATATGATTCATGAGAGCCCTTACTGACAACATGTTCATGCATTGGATAGATGATCATGTTTATGCATTTGTGGAATATGGATGATTTTATAACTGTAGGTATTCATATGATGATATGATGTATGCATATGTTATATCTATGATGGCTTATGTGTATGGATGCCTATTTGATTTATTGATATGTATGTATATGTTTATGATGGATTTTTATGAATATTTTATATATGTAGGATGTGATGTATTATGAGTTTAACACTTTGTGATGCAGGTGGCCATGCATGTATGGATCTAACACGTTGTGATGTGGGGGGAAATGTATGCATGGATCTAACACGTTGTGATGCAAGGGGCAATAAACCTAATATGTGATAATGCTCTTTTATTTATAGTGAATTAATAATGAAAGAAAATGACACATGGTCATAAGCATCAATAAAGACTGACATGATAATGGAAGAAGGGTGTGTAGCGATTGTGAAAAATGGGTGTAATTTGACACCTGTCAAAAACGTTAAGTATCTTGAGAAGAATGGAGAGAGAAAGATAAAGTATTTGCACAACCAAAATCATAGGGTGAATGCAATGCAATAGATAATGAAATGCAATCCTAATATGTGCCATCTTTGGAGCACTGACTTTTTCTATAGCATAGGAGACTAAGTGCCAAGGTATAAACAACTAGGGTGAGTTAGTACCTAATGCATAAAACAAACACACAAACAAGAAGGCTACCCCAACACCCCAAAGTAGTGAAAACTTTGGTCGGGCCAGGCATTAGGATAACCACAAGCACAAAGGGATGCCCCAACATAATACAAGATCGCAGGGATCTTGGTGGGTACTACATGGTACAACCTAGTGGCCAGCAACAATAAAATATCAAAATATGCCCCTATGTGTACCAGTCAAAGCACACCATGATACGATGGATCAAGGTGGCCTTGACAAGTGATGATAGGGAGCTCAAATGATAAACAAAAACCAAAAGCATCAAAAGATCACAATCAAAGTCAAATGTCCTTTGCCATAGGATCAAGGGATGAGGTCTATTAGGAAGGATGTATCCTGTTGAGACCAAGGATGGATAATAAACTAAAAGATCAATATGACATGGGACATCCAGAACCGATTGGATTTTTGGATGCTAGTAGACCTCGTTTGTTAACAACTAGCTAAATAAGGGCATAACTTGATGACACAATGCAAGACATATGACTAACACATCCTACAGACCTACGGGCTCAGGGACCGATCAAAAATTAGCCTTGCCTATGTGAAAGCACAGATCCCTCATAGTTCATGAAAATACCATGGATAAAGTAGAAAGAAAACCATGGTGACCGATGATGAATGACACAAGTTATGACACACAAATTCTTTGGGGGAGGATCGAATGTTCAACCTTGCCTATGTGGAAGCGCAGGGACAACGTAGTTTAGAAAAGACAAATGATAACCGACCATGGAAAAAAGAAAAAAGGAGGTGATGAAGATAGTTGATGATCGACCATCATGGGATGGTCAAAAATGCCCCAGGGGCAGATCAAATGATCAGTCTTTCCTATGTGATAGTGCTGGGGAAACATAGTTCGACTAAGGACGTGATAGGATGAGCTCTAGATGGAGACCGACACGATGGGGGGCTACGTGATGACAAAAACTGACCAAAAAGCAAACAAATGACATAAGCTCAGAGTGGGATACTGAAGAGCTTAGGATGAGGGATAGCCAAGATGGATCATCCAATGCTTAATCAAAATATACCAAGCGGCCAAGGATGGGATGGGTGAGGATGATAATGCGGATGAAAGCATAAAATAACTAGGATGCTAGGTAGATAATGATTAAGCCCTCTACGAATGACACATGTTACTAGGTTTTTTCCACCCGTACTTATCCAAGGCGCCACCAAAAGGTAGTTTTCACCATAGGATGGATTTATTTCTCTTTGGATTTTTTTGATTTTTTGATTTTTTTGATTAGGTGGGGTTACTAAGCAGACTTAGTTATAGAACTTCTTCAGATGTGTGATATTGATGGGTTCTTGGAGGGGCTCTCCTTCAAGAGTAGTTAATCTATATGCCCCAGATCCATATTTAGCAGCTATGATATAAGGCCCCAACCAGTTTGCCTCAAATTTTCCTTTCTTGTCTCGGTCCTGCTGTGTACACTAGTTCTCTTTAAGGACAAGATCGCCAACCTAGAACTGTCTAGGATGAACCTTCTTATTGTAGTTACACTTGAGGCCATTCTAATATTCTTGCAGATGATCGTAGGCTTTGATTATTCTTTCATCAAGTAGCTCCAGTTGTGTAAGTTGTGCAACACGAGCATCATCCTCACTGATAATATTTTTTAGAGAAATTCTTAGTGATGGGATCTCAACTTCAATTGGCAAGATGGCTTCGGCACCATAGATTAAAGAATAGGGAGTGGCACCTTTAGGGGTGCAGATGGAGGTGTGATATTCCCAAAGGGTGGGATGAATATGGAGGTGCCAATCTTGACCAGTGTTATTGACAACCTTTTTGAGGATGCAGATAAGGGTTTTTTTGGTTGCTTCTGCTTGACCATTACCTTGGGGGTAATAAGGCATTGACCAACGATGTTGAATATGAAAGGTGTTGCAGAGGTGTTTCATGGCTTGGTTTTTTAAAGGTTTTCCATTATCAGAAAGAATGGTGGATGGGATGCCATATCTGCAGAGAATATGGTAAAGGATGAATTTTGAAATTTGAATACTAGTGATATGTGAGAGTGGCATTGCTTCCACCCACTTAGTGAAGTACTTAATGGCAATGATTATGAATGTATGGCCATCAGAGGATGGTGGGTGAATCTTTCCAATCAAGTCAAAACCCCATTGAGAGAATGGCCATGGAGCTAGGAGGGGTTGAAGGTCCTATGCTGGAGCACGAATCAAATCTGCATGTTGTTGGCAGGGAAGGCACTTCTTCACAAATTCACAAGAATCATGCTCTAATATAGGCCAGTAATATCCTACTCGGAGAATCCTTTTGGCCAAAGCCATACCATTTGAATGATCCCCGCAAACACCACCATGTACTTCCATTAGTGTATTATGGGCTTCAGTCTCATTCAGACATCTAAGGAGGATTCCATCATACCCGCACCGATAAAGCATATCACCAATGATAATGTATGGGGAAGAGCGATGAATGAAGGATTTACGTTGATTGCATGTAATATCTAGGGGTATAATGTTATCATGGAGGTAGGTTTATATTTATTGGTACTAGGGGGAAGTGGGACCCACGATATTGCACACCATGTCAGTCTCGGGAATATCATATGCTGGGATTAAAAGTTGTTCTACAAGGAAATCACATTCCGTCTGATCTTTGGGCATGTCAATCAGGGAGCCGATAGTGGCCATTACATCAACTGCTTTATTTTGTACCCTAGGAATTTGGTCAAACTGTATAAAGGTGAAATATTTCTTAAAATCATCCACCATGCGCTTGTAGGGTAGTATCTTATCATATTTCATTAAGAATTCATCATTAACTTGCTTGATGACTAACAATGAATCACCAAAGACTTTCAAGTGCACTATGTGCCACTGCTTTGCTATTCATAGGTTGGTGAGGAGGGCCTCGTACTCTGCCATGTTGTTGGTACATGGGAATGCTATCCTGAATGATTTTGGAATGTAGTCACCTTGAGGGGTAACTAATAAAATCCCTATGCCTGATCCATTATGAGTGTAGGAATTGTCAAAATACAATGTCCAAGTTGGCACTTTCATAACTGTGTAAAATTCTTCGTCTGTGAATTCAGTATCTAGAGGGTAAGCATATACTAATGGTCCCTCAGCCAACTGATCAACTATGACCTATCCCTTTATGGCTTTTCACTCCACATACTCTATGTCAAATTCACTTAGGAGCATCACCCACTTGGCCATGCGGCCAGTCAAGGTGGTCCTAGATAACAGATACTTTAGTGGATCAATCTTAGCAATTAATTTGATGGGATGTCTGAGCATGTAATGTCAGAGTTTCTGTGTCTAATATGCTTTCTCCATGGGAGAGTAGTTTAATTCATAGCCGACTAGTGTCCAACTGATGTAGTAGATCGCCCTTTCTTTCAATGATTCATCATGTTGTGCCAACAATTCCCCCAGCATGACTAAAGTGGCAAAGATATAAAGTAGGAGGGGTTTCCCTGGAATAAGTGGCATCAAGATTGATGGATGAGCTAAGTATTCTTTGATCTTATCAAAACCCATCTGAAACTGTTGGTTTCATCAGAAGGTGGAATCTTTCTTTAGAAGATGAGTGAATGTCTAACACTTATCTGCGAGCTAGGCTATGAACCGACATATGGATTGCATCTTCCCTTGGAGGCTTCTTAACTATTTCAGACTATAAACCCTACAGTTTTCCTGATGTAACACTGAAGACACACTTTTTTGGATTTAGTCGTAACTTGTAATGCTCCAATCATTCAAAGATCTTTTTCAGGATAGTGGGATGTTTTGCTTAGGTTCTGGATTTTCCTAACAAATCATCGACATAATCCTCCATGATGATATGGATGAGGTCATGGAATATGACTATCATTGCCCTCTGATATGTCACCCCCACATTTTTGAGACCAAAGGGCATAACATTGTAATAGAAAGTACCCCAAGGTGTTGTGAAGGCAGTCTTGTGTTGGTCATCAAGTGCAATTCAGATCTGATTATAACCAAAGAAACCATCCATAAGGGATAACATCTCATGTCCTACTATGAGGTCGACCAACATGTCAATGTTAGGGAGAGGGAAGTCATATTTTGGGAAAGCCTTGCTAAGATCCCTGAAGTCTGTATAGATCTGAATGTCTCCATTTGGTTTAGGAACTGGTACTATATTGGAGATCCAATCAGAGTAGTCAATTGGTTTGATAAAACCTGCATCTAGTAATTTCTCCAGTTCCTTCTTGACTAATAAGGCTACCTATGGATGCATCTTGTAGAGCTTCTATTTGATAGGCTTGGCATCAAGGTGAACATCTAGATGATGAACCATTAAAGCAGGCTCCAAGCCTGGCATGTCTGAATATGACCAAACAAAGTTAATGATACCCTCTTGGAGTAGCCGCACGATGACTAGATATTCTTGCTCTGAGAGTGACTTGGCTACATAGGTGATCTTGGGATTTTTAGTAGTACCCAGGTTAACTTCTTGGGTTTCTTCAATTAGGATGGAAGATCGTGTAGATAATTGAGTTCCCACAAGGGGAAGATGAACATGTCCATCTTCCAGCACCTCTTCAAGGTTTTCACCATCAGATGCATCCTTTATTTTTACTTTTTCAAGGTTAGGAAGTTCCTTGGGGAGGTTTTCACTAGATGACTGCTTTTTATTTTTCTTATTCTTATTTTTGTGACTGGAGTGTTCATCCTCCCCCAATCCCATGAGGTTGACATATGTATCTGCAGACATATTGACAGGTACGGTGTCACGTAGGTCCCAATCAATAAGCTCAGGGTGATGAAGGGATAGGCTAATGGTACAAACAGATAGACATTCGAACATAGATGATAAGTCAGTGTGATCGACATCATCGTATGCACGTATGATGGATTCCTCGTCAGGTATGTCTTCCAATGATCCATCGTCCATGGAAACACTATTGGAAGTATTAGATGGATTTGTAGGGCCTTTCTACTTTTTATCGTATCTGATGCCTATGTTGTTTGGTAGCTTTGATGTATCAATAGGCTGCAACCCCCTATTCTTCTTTACCTAGGCCCTTGCCTTGATAGTTATACTTCTCTGCAAACTTTCCTAACCAAGGATATGCTTCCTGAAAGTATTCTTTTAAAGGAGGATCTGGTTGGGGTTCTTCTTGGTATACCCATTGACTTATATCCTTTTCTAGTGCATCTATCTTGATACTAGGGGACCTGAAAGTGGTGGTAGGGATGTTTTTACCACTAAAGGTGACAATTTTTTCTTCCTTTGGAGTAGCATGTGAAGGTTGACCGTACTCGTGTGGTGACGATGGCATGGTTGCCACATTAAGAGCAGTATGTATTTCATATTCACCACACCCCTTGTCAATGATCTAGACTTTTATGACTGTAGGATTGGTGGTGGAAGATGGAGTGGTTGTCATGGTGGAGGGTGGATTAGTGGATGATGACTGAGACACCCCCATTTCAACCTGAGGACAATAATGTAAATGGGGAAAGGACGCTTCTAAAGTGCGACATTATTCAAACGGTTGGGGGTCAACATAAATGGTGCCCTCTTGTCCATTGACCAAGAATTTTAGGCATTGATGGTATGTGGAGGGGATGGCTTGCATAGCATGGAGCCATGGGTAGCAAAGGAGGAGATTATATGGTAAGTCCAGATCAAGGACATTATAGGTAGTGTATTTAACTACAAGTCTCACTTGAATAGGAAGATTGATAATTCCTTCAAAATTTCTTTCTGCATTATCATAGGCCTTGATCATGATGATTTGATTACTTAAATTTGCTTGAGTATACCCCACCTATTTTATGAATTTCAGAGTACATAGATTGAGGGCAGAGCCATTATCTACCAAGACCCTTTTTATTTTATGTCAGCCAACCAAGAGTTTGATATGAAAGGGTCGATTTTGATTGGCATCGATATTTGGCATGTCATTCTGGCTGAAGTGCAGCTGATAAGATAAAGCCAGGTAACCTACCAAAGCTTGGAATCATGTAGGATCGATGTCATTAGGTACATGGGTTTCCTGTAAGGCTCTGTTGAGGATTTCTTGATGTACGAGAGAAGACTTAAGCAGATCCAAGATTGAGATCTGAGTAGGGGTCTTCCCTAAGTGATCCAAAATGTTGTATTTAGAGTTTATAGGACTTGGCTGGGCGGGTGCAGAGGCTGCAGGGATAGTGATGCGGGCTTGTCATGTAGTAACAGCACATTGAGGGTCCTTGGCTCTGACATGTATCATAGATACACGGGGTTCTACCTACTCAATGTAATGAATAATACCCTTGTAATTGAGGGTACATTCTTATAGCTTACATTATTTGTGTTGTTGTCTTGGGGATTACTGCTGGAGGTGCTTGCACCTTGATTATGGTTTGGAAAGGCATTTTGGTATATCTGTAACTATGCATTGGACGAAAAAGCCTGACTAGTGTCAACTTTGATATCTCCTCGATCGATAAGATCTTGAACATAGTTTTTGAGACCTTGACACTTATTCATAGTGTGTCCTTTGATTTTATGGAACTCACAATATTCATTTTCCTTGAACCATGCAGGTTTAGGTTTGGATTCGTCAAGTGGCTTGGTGATAGGATACATGATTAGATAGTTGATCTGTAATAACTTATTGAAGATGACACTCAGTGGCTCTCCTAATTGAGCATATTGGTGTTTAGTGTTCCCTTGGCTATTTTGATTTGACTATTAAGGAGGACGAGGTGCCCCCTATGGTACAAATATGGCATTAGGTATGGATGGTTGTTGTCTCTGGGATGTGTTAGCCACTTGGACATGTTTAGTATTAGTCACACTATCATTTATTGCATTCTTGTTCTTGTTCCACAAACATGGCTTGTCACCGAATGACCTTTCCTTATCCTGGTTGTGTATCTTGATGTGCCCTTTGGTAACAAGGGCGTGTTCAAGGATGGGTCCCTTTTCCACTATCTCTGTGAAAGTGGTGACACAGTGTAACCTAAAATTATGAGCCATGTCAGGATGAGAGTTCTCCACGAAGAGGGTGATCATGTCATTCTCCTTTAGGGGGGTTTTCATTCGACTTGCTAGTGCATGCCACCTTTGAAGGTAGCTAGAAAAGGTTTTCCCCTCACGTTGTTTCTCTTTGAGGAGATCTAAGGTGTCAGTGTCCTCAAAATTAAAGGAGAAGTAGGAGATAAATTTTTCTAATAGGTCCACGAAATATTTTATGGATCCTTGTTCGAGGCTTATGAACCATTCTAGGGCATTGCCTGTCAGGCTTTGTGGGAATAGGTGCAAGAGAGAGTTATTGTTGTGCATAACCTCTTGACATTGGGAGTAAAAATCCTACAAGTGGGGCTTAGGATCTTTGTTCCCCCTGTATCTGTCGAATTTTGGTATTTCAAAATGTTTGGGGAAGGGGATCAACAAGATGGAGGGATCAAATGGATATGGACATATGTCCACGAATTTGAATGATTGTTTTCCATTCCCCACTTGAAGATTTTTCAGAGCGGCTTTGATTTCTAGCAGATCCAAGTTGACTGGTGGTGGCTTGGATGGATATAGATGGTAGGACAATAAAGGATTCTGCTGAGAGAATGTTAAATTATTGAGGTATTTATTTTGATAGTGGGATGATGATATCCCTTGCTGGTAAGCCAAGGGATTTTTTTGGTATGGGGGCTATTGTTGTGAGGTATAGTACGAATTTGTTTGATAAAGATGTGAGGTGGGCTGCTGAGGAGCTTGGATGTGATGTTGCGGATTGGCCTACTAGTACTGAAGGTATTGCTGTAACTATTAAAAGGGCGCATAAGACGGTTGCTGCTGGGACTGTTGTTGGTTATGGTAATAATAATGTTGGGGTGGTTACTAATGTGATGTGAGATGTTGTGTGGGCTGAGGTGGGATGTTGTATTGTGTTTTGGCTCGCGAACGTAAGATGGATGCGAAGAACGACGATATGGTTTGGGCGGGAGATCGGGACAAATTTCTTTGTGATTGGTGTGGTGGTTGTTGTGAAGAGAATGGAGGGTTATATGGAGGTTTTTGCTATTGGGGTGGTTGTTGTTGTTGCACAAGAGGTTGTTGGGTACCAAATGGAACATTCGGTTGGGATGTACCCTGTGGCAACAAAAGAGGTAGTAAGTTAGATTGGGGAGGTTGTGGAGATGCATATGAAGGCGATGGTAGGTTGATGGCCCCAGAAGGAGGAGGCAATGCAGTAAACGAGGTGCCCCCAACGTTGATGGGAGGTTGATTTGAAATGGGTGGTGCCATTAGCATTAATGGTGGTTGTTGCGGAACATTTTGTGGCATGCCAAAGGAAAAAGTATCGTTGGGATCAGTTGTTTGAGGAGCCCCTACAACTGAGATTGCAGGATGTGGGGGATTGTTGACGGGATACAAAATGATGTTGCCTAATTTAGGTTGATGCCAACCTTCTAGTGGAGGAACATTGGGGATGTATGAACTACCTGGCGTGTTTTGTGAACCTTGGGGTACGTTAGACATGGAACCACTATATTTAGATAAGTCAACTCTTGGTGGAAGTTTGACACCTTTTTCAATTAGGTGGGCCAAGATTTCTTCCCAATGTTTTTCAAACAGACGGTTAGTCATTTGTACAGTGGCAGGATTACTAAGATGTTCCTCAAATGTGAGCTCGGGTTGATTAGCCATACTCTCTTTACCATGTGGTGAGTTGTTCTGATTTTCAATGTTGGAGTGTGATGAAGTGCCATTATGAGGATATTGGGTGATGTTGTTAGGATCTTGAGAAACATTCGCACCATTGGTAGGATTTGTGTTGTTATTAAGATCTTGAGACATGTTTGCTTGGGAATTTTGACCTTGTTGTTGTGCCATTTATTTCTTAACTTGTGACCTAGTTTGAATGGGCATGCAAATGTGCTATGGGTGGATTATAAAGATGTCTTTGATGAATGATTTGATTGTGATTGGATGAGATGGTATTTAGATCAGATTTTGATTAGATAAATTGGATTGGATTTTGATTAGATTAGATTTTGATTGGATAGATTGGATTGGATTGTCAAGATCGATAGGATTGTGTCGATTGATTAGGTAATTGGATAAGTGTGACTGATTTGATTGAATGATTGGGTTTGATAGATTTGAATGATTGGATGGGTATGATTAAATGATGAAAGATGTGAGGGACCCTAAATTTAGTCAAAGAAAGTTACCCTTAGTGACCTAGAGCATCGATTCATCAAGTGGATGATCATGGCGCTGAATCCACCTCAAGATAGAAATGGATTGATTTGGGCCAAGGATGATAACTTACGACACCGAATTCACCTCAAGATGGAAGTAAATTGATTACAACTGAAGTTAATGACTAATAATCAAATTCAAGTGCTAGGGTCAATTTGGGTAACCACTTTTTAACACAAGGTTAAAGTGATTTGATTATGAGTGGTGTTTATGAGGTATGGGTTAGGTGATGCAAATGATAAAATTTTGATGAATCAAGTTCACAAGGTGATGATATGGGCTTTCTAAATGGATTACCAGAAAATTTAAAATGAGTGGATGGATTGAGAGAACCAGTGTATTGATGTTTGGGATAATAAATGGAGATTTAGGATGGTTAAAGGAGAGTTTTGGGGGCTAAACGAAGGTTTGGAATGATAAAATGGAGGTTTTCGAAGGTTTAGAATGAAAAAACAGAGGCTTGGGATGATGAGATAAAGGTTGGGAATGATTAAATGATGGTTTAGAGGCTAAATGGATCTAAACGGGGTGATTTTAGCTATTTAGGAGGGAAAATTTGCCCCTCTGCAGTAACCAGGAGGGTGTAGTTGCCCTTCTGCAGTGAATCAAAGGGTGCAGTCATCCTTCTGCAATGAATTAGAGGGTGTAGTCGCCCTTCTGCAGTAAATTAGAGGGCACTGTTGCCCTTCTGTAGTAAAACAGAGGGCACAGTCGCCCTTTTGTAGTAAAATAGAGGGCATAACCACCCTTCTACAGTGAATAGGGACTTGGTTTGATGATTAGTGTTAAGGGTATGGCCAATGAGGTCTTAATCTAGGATGCATAAGGTGTCTAGGGAGTCCTTGATATACTCTCGGTACGTGAGGCACAACCGTGAACACCACCCTGTCATAAGCGTGAGTTGGGAACCCCAGCGAGATACTGAAGGGATTAGACAAACTCTTCACGTCTATTTAGGTATCACCTTGGCTTCGACACTCCTCCAATTATGATGCAACTGGATTGGGGTACAACTTTCACTCTCCCCCCTTTGTATACCCTGTCGGTACATGTGGTTGGAATCATCCCTTGGGGTGATGAAATCCCCAAGCAGGTCCCACTAGAAAGAAAGTACTAATTATTTCCAACTACTCCCCAAGCTCACATGAAGTGCAAGGGGAAAGTGAAAAAAAACTAATGCCCCATTTGGGTAACACAAAAATATAGAAACAACAAGCAATGAATATTACTCCCCCTAATTAAACTATGTTCTTAGATTAATGAAAAAAGTAAGGATAGTTTTAAAAATCTGAGCAAATGGATAGCCCTGCAAGTAAATGTTAGTTGTTTTATCCCACGTTCTTCATCAATTACACGAGAATATGCTACAAAATGTTAGCCAAAACATAAATAACCTTGCAAGAAACAATGTTAGGGGGTTAGTATATGAAAACAACAAAAAATGTGAGCAAAAACAAAGCTAAAATGGTCATTTTACCTTTCAAAATGTTCTATTTTGGGGCGTATTTTCCCCTCTATAGTGTTGAGGAAGGGCGTAGTCACCCCTCTATAGTGACAGGAGGGCGCAGTGACTAGGAGAGCATAGTCACCCTTCTGCAGTAAAATGTTAGCACAAAAAGTTCAACCAAGGGGCGTACCCACCCTTCTGCAGTGCAACGTTAGAAAATAGAGTTTTACCAAGGAGTGTAGCCACCCTTCTATAGAAAATGTTAGTAATCCAAAAATCAAAACAAGGGCATAGTTTCCCTTCTACAAAAAATGTTAGTAAGCCAAAAATCCAAACAAGGGCATAGTCGCCCTTTTGCAGAAAATGTTAGTAAGCCAAAAATCCGAACAAGGGCACAGTCGCCCTTCTGTAGTGAAATAGAGGGCATAATCACCCTTCTGCAGTCACCAGGAGGGCATAGTCACCCTTATGCGGTCACCAGGAGGGCGTAATCACCCTTCTATAGTCACCAGGAGGGCGTAGTCACCCTTCTACGACGTGGTCCTGCAAACAACTCAACAACAACAAACATGAAATTGAGGAACCCATTTGTGGGTCCCATCGGGCATGCTAGAAATGTGATATCCAAATGTTTTACCTATTCTAAACAACTAAAATGCAATGGAAAAACACAAAGAAACACCTCAAGATTAGCCTAAGAAATTTGTTAAAGCAAAGAGAAAAAGTGAAAGATGATGACAAATGGTTATACCTTCCCTTTGCAGCCGAAACTCCTTGGTTGGCCTTTGATTTTGGATTTCTTTGTATGATCCTTGGATGGCTCTTGATGTGGCTAAATGAAATATTTAACTATATGGTTGGATGCAGATGCAAATAGATAAAATGGATGGCTAGATGAGTGCACAAAATGATAGTATTTAGTTGGAAAATGACTAAGTGTTAAAAATTCCTTAGAAGAGGGGGTATTTATAGAAGAATTTGAATTCTCTAGAGAATTCAATGGTTTATATTTATCCAACAACACCAAGATGAAGGGCTAAGGTGAGTTGAGGACTCACAAGCCTTCACATTTTGACATGTGTAATGTGAAGTGGCTAAGGGTGAGATGATGTCTAGGTGATGTGGAAGGGAGGTACATGATGTGGAGGAAGGACAAGTACCTTCCAAGTACCCTGGGGAGTGAGAAGATTTCCTCAAAAAGGAACTTCTTGTCCCCAAGTGAGAATGAAAGTGACATTTGAGGAATTTTGGAATTCCTCAAAAATCTCCATGGGAAAAGAGAAAGTGGTTGGAGAAATAAATGTGAATTAAAAATTCACATTCTTTGGAGGATCTAATGGATAAGAGATGGTCTCCAAAAAGGTGGGAATTGGTCACATGTGGATGAGGCGACAAGTAAAATGTTCTAGAAGCTTTGGAAGGATAAAATGTGAATTAAAAATTCACATGGGGAGGATAGAAACCTAGGATGAATAAAAGTGAATTAAAAATTTACATGGGAAAGAGGGTCAATGCCAAGAAAGGAAAATGAAAAGGTTAACTAAAATGTGGTGCTAAAAGTGGCTAATGACTTTGATTAAAGTTGTGCAAATACTTGATTATGATAATTAATAGAAGATTAGAGGCAAGTGGCAAATGTAGGAGGATGTGACATTAATCCTTTATTAAGAAGATGCACATCCTAATTATGAATTAATTAAATTAATCCAAATTAGAGATGGATTATGGAGGATGTGACAAGGAGAGAGAAAAAGAGAATTTTAAATTGATTTTAATTCAAAAAAGGTGAAAATGACTAAAATAAATAAAATGGTGTATTTATTTAATTTAGAGAGGAAAAAGGTACAAGATAAAGTGTTTAATTGTTAAATTAAATACTTTAAGAACCTTATGTAAGAAGTGTAATATTAATTAAATAAATTAATATTGACGGAATGGATGAATAAAAAGGTAAATTCGATTGTATGGAAGCGATCAAATTTGGATGTTTACACAAACAAACCCTCGGGTTGTTCAACATAACTATGTTGGTCCAGTATTAGGACCGGGGTAAGTTCAGTTTAAGGAGGGACTTCCTCTGAAGGTATATTAGCCCTGGTTAACATTATTGCATTTTTGGCTTCAAATGAGAAGTGACCTGAAACGGTCTCAAGGTGACTTGGGCTAGTTTCTTCAGTTTGGTAAACATGATTTAGAACACTGATACAGGGTTGGCAGGTCAATTTTGAATGATTTTGGTAATGTACCCTGCACCAATTTGGGAGTAGAAGACTCCACAAATTGATATCTTCACCTAAGACTAGTTGATCCTATTGCAGCTTCCTAATCAATACCTATTGGTTTACACTAATCATGGGATCAGGGAATTCTTGTGTTGACAAATCATTAGAATTAAGAACCAAAAGAGTCAAAATTTCCTCTCTTTTATAAACCCCTATCTCGGTTTCAAAATAAGCTACCTCGTTGGGACAGTCATACTCAGTGATGATATGTTTGAGGTGAGGTTCACTCTCAATCCTAATTTGCATAGGCATTCCCCTCCATGGTAGCCACATATGTGAAAAGTTGAGTGAGAGATATCTCCCTATACTCTTCATTAGATCTCTGCTCAAAAGCATACCGTAAGTCTCAAGAATGTTTGCTACCTTAATATCCATATTGGTTAGAATTATAGGGTCAAAGGTTACTTGTACATGTATATCTCTCAATTCTCCAACTACATTAGCCTCTATTTTATCAAGTTGGATGACCTTGTTTGTTTGGACAAGATTCAATCCTAATTTCTTTAATACAGAAAATGGCATAACGTTGCTAGAAGCCCTTGAATCTAGTAGACAATTGTGTAGATTCTTCCCATAGATTCTCAAACTTAAAAGAAATGGTGGGGTCCCTACCTTGTTTCTGAACAAAGCTGCGTTCATGTCTGCAGCGGGTGCCACCTTGGTTTTCCCTTTTGATTTATCAGCTTCTTCCAAAGCTTTCAACACTATATCTCGTTGGGAAGGGAACCATTTTAGGATGTCAAAGTATGATAAAGATGTTTTTTGTTTTTGCATCTCAGAGACAATATCAAGTTCTGTGTTATAACTTGCATTATATTTGAAAACACTAGATAAATTACCTTTGCTAGGGAAGTCAGGTGGACCCTTCCATGGAGGAGGGTTGTTATCAGCACTCTGATTCAGAGGCACCATGTGGTTAGGTGGTGTTGATGTAGTGAATGAACCCTTATTCTAGTTTCTTAGGAAGTGTCCTCCCTTTGTTTGAAAGGCTTGGGCATCATACACATCTCCCTTTGGTTCATTCTCATTTTGCATTGGGAATGAAGGTTCTTCTTCAAAGAGGTCATAAGCCATTGTTGTATCCACTGAGCCACCTCCTTTATTTGAATTCCCTTGGAAAATTTGGGAATCTTCCTATGCCATCTTCACAACCTTCTCCATTTCAGGACAGTTCACCTCAGAATGAGTTGTAGTATCATGCAGCCTGCACCAGTTAGTCATAAAATTAAGGTCAGCCACATTTGCAGTATGTGGCTTGTCTTCATTAGCTTGACAATTGTGAAAAAACCCATCATTATTTGGCCTTGTGTTCCATTGTCTATTATTATTAGGCCTTTGGTTATATCCTCTGTTCTTATTTTGATAGCCTTGGTTAGGGAGGTTTTGGCCTTGATAATTCCTATGGTTGTGATTGTTGTTGTTATGATAATTACCCTGATTATTATTATTCTGATTAGGGTAATTACCTTGATTAGCATAATTACTTTGGTTCTGAGAGGGGTTCAGTTTAAGCTGAGCCATGTCATTTGTGACTTGAGACAGAGTTTTCTTTAGGGTCTCCACCTCATTTGTGAGTTGAACTATCCTTTCACTCTCAACATTCTTAGCAATAGGTGGTTGACCGATAGGATTTAGTATTCCAGCTTGATTATGATGACCATGTGGACTGCGATGAGCCTGTGATTGTTGAGAGAAGTTAGGAGCTCCATTGGCAAAGAATGGAATAGGAGATTGATTCTACAACTCAGACATAGGTCCATAATTGGAAGGAGACATCCCTGGGATAGTATTGAATAAAGGGGTTGGATTAGGCATCTGATACCCCATAGAAGGAAAACCTCCTCCCAAGTTCCCTTGTTGAGAGCTAGTTTGTTGTTGCAGCTTGATGGCTAGATGATAAACTTTAGACAAAGAATCAATATCTGCAGGCTGATAAGTCCTTTGTAGGAACAAGCCAAACAAAGGTTCTATAACTCTAAAATATGCTTGAATGGCACTATTCTCAGCAACTAGATAGGGGTCTTGCAATCTCCTATACATTCGTTGAAACCTTGTATTGAACAAGGGTAGTGATTCACATGGCTCCTTGCTAATGGTAGAAAATTGATGGAACAAAATGGATGGATCCACATAAACTCTGAACTGATTGATGAAAGCTTTCTCCATATATGTCTAGCTCATAATAGAACCTTGTGGAAGATTTAGGTACTAGTTGTATGCCATATCCCCTAAGGAATAAGGGAACAACCTACAAACCACATCATGGTGAGCTATTTGGGCTCTAGTACAAGCGTCCTTCAAAGCTTGTATGTGCTCCTTAGCACTCCTTGATCCACCATGAAAGTATTTGGGACAAAATCTCTTAGGATTCTTAGGCATATCATGAAAGCTTCTAGGAATAGTCCCCAATGGAGAGGGATTATTAAAAAAAAATGCCATTGGTGGTGGTGGTGGAGGTTGAGCCAGCTATTGGATGGGCTAAACCAACTGTAATGGCAATTGAGGTGGATTTGGTGGTGGATTCATGAGTATCAACTGGGGTATTGGTGAAAAGCGTGGTGGAGTGAGTGGAGCTAACAAGGGTGGTAGAATGGTTTCCCTGTGAATCTTGTGTCTCATTGGGATCTTGAGTTCTATCAAAAGTGGTGGGTTTTTAGTTGATTGAAGAACTCTATGGGGCCTCTCTAGTGAGAAAGACCCAATATTATCTATTTTGCTCTTCTGGCCCTCCCTCTAGTGCCAATTCCTGTTGAGGTGCCAAGTTGACCCACAACATGTAGATAAGCTAAAAGTAAAAAGTATCTCACCTCTCCTGAAAGAGACGATCAGTAATCAAACTAATCATTTCCCAAGGTCTTTGATGTTGGTTCACAACATTGTTGTTTCACGAAGTGGTCAATATGGTTGTAATATTCAAGGGGCCTGCTGATTTTGAGCTTCTGGATTGTTGCAAGATCAAACATCTATCTAAACCTACTTTAACCAGGGGTTTTAAAGAAATAGAAAAAGATAGGTCAAGGTTTTTAAATTGAAAAGAATGTTGTCTCATTCAACTAATCAGACTTGTTACCTTCCAAGGAATTCCTAAACTAGAACCGCAAAATAAAATTAACCTATAATTGATACAAAGTTTCATTCATTCACAGTGCAAACTTTAACAATAGATTACAAATCATCATTCAAACAAAACATAAGATACACTTTCATTCCTTGAAAGCTTTTCAAATCAAATGATTAACCCAAAATAAATACCATTATAGAGTATAATATAAAGTAGGTTTAAATCTAGTTGCTCCTACTATCTATGAAACAGATAAGCAACATTTACAAATCTGGCAAGAACACTAGTGTACAAAAAACCATGTATTTGAATTATCTACATCTATGCTAAGAAAATTAGAAAGATACATCACCTCCTCCTCTTGCTGAACTGCAAAAAAAGTCTAACTTGTTGGAAATAGGATGCCATTTAATTGCAAATCCTAAACATTAATTATTTCATGTATCTCCTAGATTCTTGGAATGTGTTCAATAACACTAAGATTAGCATGAGATTAATTATTTGGATGAAATAAATCATGAAATTGACATTTGTAGTTATTCCTAAATAATAAGAGCATGTGGGTGCACACATGGTAAGGTGAAACTCACCTTTTGTTCAGTTAACTATACGAACTAACAGTTAACACTTCTGAATGCATGTAAAGATCCTACGAGTTAGGATTTGATGTTTTCATGTTTGAAGTTCATTTTAGTTCAATTCACTTCAGTTCAGATTAGTTTAGTTTAGTTTAGTTTAGTTTAGTTTAGTTCAGTTTAGTTCAGTTGAGTTCAGTTGAGTTCAATTTAGTTTAGTTTAGTTTAGTTTAGTTTAGTTTAGTTCAGTTCAGTTTAGTTTAGTTATGGTTCAGTTATCTTCAGTTGCATGCAAGTGCATGTTGCATGCATGTTGGTTATTTTGAGTTGCATGTAGTTAGCTTTAGTTAACTTGGAATGCATGGCTAATAACTTGAGTTGTATGACAGATAACAGGGACTACCTCTAGTTAATAGGGGATGACCATTCTTGCATGAATGGTGTTGAGTAAATGTTTCAGTTAACTATAAATCACTTGGAGCCAACTTGGGCACCCAAGATGCTTTATTGGATTTACCTCTCATGCATGATAAGATATTTTTGAAGGCTCAGTTAAGTAGGATTACTTAAGGGCACCAACTTTGAGAAAGAGCTTTGGAATTATCACCGAAGTGAAGGAAAATTTGTAGCTTCAGTTTGGGATGCCCAAATGCATGAAGCACATGTTGTAAGCTTTAGTCTTCACTGAATAACTCAACTTGAAGGAATATGGCATACCTTTTCAAGGGCTTGAGCTTGTGCATTGTAATTATTAGCATTTGGAGATTACAAGGTTGCATATTGTCTCTATATCTCATTCAAGTTGAATAGAGAGTTTATTATTGCAGGTAGTGAAGAAGATTGGTGAAGACAGAAGAAGCATTCTCAAGCAAGAATTGGAGCTATTGTAATTTTGAGATTGAATAATAGAATAATTCTTGGTGGAGTTTTTTCCCGAAAGGGTTTCTCCATAGTATATCTTGTGTGATCTTTCTAATATCCTGTCTAGTTCTTCTATCAACTTCTCTCTTCATTCTACAACAGTAAAATGAATTAATCAAGATAATCACCCACAAAGAATATATGTAACTAAGAAATAGATTACTTAGATCAGCAATATTAAAGTTTTACAAAGTATTAAGCTAAGAAAACACCTCATTTTTCAACATTTGGTATCAGAGCTGAGGTTGGGTAGAGTATTGGGACGCCTTTCTCTTAAAAGTTTGGAGGTTTTTTAGCTTAGTGGGAGCTTTTATTATTTTTGTTATTTGCTGATTTTGGAATTAAGTTTTGTTACAATGAATTCAAGATTAGAGATTGAAAGGTTCAATGGTTCTAACTATGAAATGTGGAAATTAAAAATGGAAGATCTTCTTTAAGAAAGAGATAAGTGGTTAGCGGTTAATAATGAGACAAAGACACCTACAACTATTTCAGATGAAGATTGCGCTAAGTTAGATAAGAAGGCAAGAGGAACAAAAAGGTTATGTCTTGCTGATGTTGTTCTTTTAAATGTTTCAATGGAAACCAGTGCATATAAATTATGGAAAAGAATAGGGGATATTTATCAAACTAAGAGTCTCACCAATAAGTTGTATCTTAAAAGGAAGTTGTATTCATTGAAAATAAAAGATGGTGAATCTGTTGCACAACATTTGAATGCTTTCAATTTAATTCTCAGTCAGTTAACATCTATAGATGTAAAGCTAGAGGATGAGGATAAGTTCATTTTATTACTTTGTTCTTTACCAAATTCTTGGGAAAATCTAATTGTTGCAATTAGTGGTAATGGTGCAAATCCAAAGATGGACAACATTTTTCCTACTCTCCTATCAGAGGAGATGAGGAGGAAGTATAAGGAGGAAATCCAAGATGCCTTGTTTGTAAAAGGTAGGCCTAAGAAAAAGGAGCCTAAGGGAAACAAGGAAGGGAAGGGTAAGTCAGAAGGACAAAGTAAGGTAAAGTGTTGGAACTGTGGGAAACCATGACATGTGAAGAAGAATTGTAAGAACAAGAAAGATAGTTTTGATTCTTCTATAGAGGGGTCCTCGAATAATAGTAATGATGCATTGGTTATTTCAGCTAATATTGTTTGTGATAACTCTTTGCTTCATGTTTCAGAGTAATCTTCGTAGAGAGGATGGTAGTCATGATGCCATAAGTAACTCAATACCATGGTTCAGTGGGAGTTGTTGGCAGTGACTTGGATGCATCATTGGTAATGTTATCTCCATGTGATTAGAGATATGATTTCTTAGTTTAGAGTATATTTTTTATTGATGTCATGGTTTACTCTTGATATGCATTTAGATTTTGGCATATTACATGGTTCTCTTGTGAATAGGATGTATAAGTATGTTATGGTGCATGAGATCTCCTAAGAGGAGATGTTTTGGTTAGATCATGGATGTCATGTTTATATTCTTGATTCATGATTGGAGCTTTGACAATGATCTTGTGTAGTTCTCTTAAGTTTTGGGTACATTAATCATTTGCTTGATTACTTCATGAAAGTGTTGTGTTGCATTTGTAGTTTGGCATGGATTGGTTGGTTACAGGTCCTCATGGATACTTGGAGAAATAGGTGAGGCCAGAGTTCTCTTATGGTAAGAGACATTTGTTGAAATGGTTACTTGTGAGAAAAATTTTTTAACAGAAAAGACTGAGGAGCCTACACCTTGGTTGAATGTGAATTCAACACACTCGGTGGTTTTGCATACCTCTAAAGAGGTGGTTTGGATACAAAGACTTGGGAAAGGTATTGGTTTGGTTGATAATGGAAAGGTATTAATTGGCAAAGTTAACTCTTTAATTAATGTTACAGATTATCTTATGAAACCATATAGATAAGTTCTCTTGGTTTTAATCATTTTCTTGGAAGCTTCATGATTATGTAGGTTGCATTTGAAGTTAGCATGGTTTGATTAGTTGGTGCAAGAAGGCCATTGGCCTTGAGTCTTGTACTTGTTTTATTACTCCTTGTTTAGAATAATTGCAATGTATAATGTCAAGTGGGAGAATGTTGGAAATAGGATGCCATTTAATTGCAAATCCTAAACATTAACTATTTCATGTATCTCCTAGATTCTTGGAATGTGTTCAACAACACTAAGATTAAAATGAGATTAATTATTTGGATGAAATAAATCATGAAATTGACATTTGTAGTTATTCCTAAATAATAGGAGCATGTGGGTGCACACATGGTAAGGTGAAAATCACCTTGTGTTCAGTTAACTATACGGAGTAACAGTTAACACTTCTGAATGCATGTAAAGATCCTAGGAGTTAGGATTTGATGTTTGCATGTTTGAAGTTTAGTTTAGTTCAATTTAGATTAGTTCAGTTCAGTTTAGTTCACTTTAGTTCATTTCATAATCAGTTTAGTTTAGTTCAATTCAATTTAGTTTAGTTTAGTTTAGTTTAGTTCAATTCAGTTATGGTTCAGTTATCTTTAGTTGCATGCAAGTACATGTTGCATGCATGTTGGTTATTTTGAGTTGCATGTAGTTAGCTTCAGTTAACTTGGAATGCATGGCTAATAACTTGAGTTGTATGACAGATAACATGGACTACCTCCAGTTAACAGGGGATGACCATTCTTGCATGAATGGTGTTGAGTAAATGTTTTAGTTAACTATAAATAACTTGGAGCCAACTTGGGTGCCCAAGATGATTTATTGGATTTACCTCTCATGCATGATAAGATATTTCTAAAGGTTCAATTAAGTAGGATTACTTAAGGGTGCCAACTTTGAGGAAGAGCTTTGGAATTATCCCCGAAGTGAAGGAGAAGTTGTAGCTTCAGTTTGGGACGCCCAAATGCATGAAGCACATGTTGTAAGCTTTAGTCTTCACTGAATAACTCAACTTGAAGGAATATGGTGTACCTTTTCAAGGGATTGAGCTTGTGCATTGTAATTATCAACATTTGGAGATTACAAGGTTGCATATTGTCTCTATATCTCATTCAAGTTGAATAGAGAGTTTATTATTGCAGGTTGTGAAGAAGATTGGTGAAGACAAAAGAAGCATTCTCAAGGAAGAATTGGAGCTATTGTAATTTAGAGATTGAATAATAGAATAATTCTGGGTAGAGTTTTTTCCCAAAAGGGTTTCTCCACAGTATATCTTGTGTGATATTTCTAATATCCTATCTAGTTCTTCTATCAACTTCTCTCTTCATTCTACAACAGTAAAATGAATTAATCAAGATAATCACCCACAAAGAATATATGTAACTAAGAAAGAGCTTACTTAGATCAATGAAATTAAATTTTTATAGAGTATTAAGCTTAGAAAACACCTCATTTTTCAACATAACTTACTTTGAAAACCCTAACTTGCTTTTTCACTATCCCATTCCCTACCTTTCTGAATCTTCCAGCTTGCTAACTAACTCTTCTTCTTCTCCTTTCTAACCCTAACTTTTTTTTTCTAACTCTTCTCTAACTCTTCTAACACCTAACATTTTCTAACCCTTACAAAAGAGGTGAAATTCTATATTTATAAAACACGTCAGATGCGTCAGCACAATTAGGGTTTACAAAAAGTCAGTTGCAAAACAAGTCAGCCCAGTCAGGGTTCAAAACAAAGTCAAATGTGTATTAAATGCATGGGCACCAACCAGATCAGCCCAGGATCTCCCACATAACTCAGACCAAAATGCGTGAAGAAGAGGCAAAGTGAAATGATGAGGAAGCACAACTTTCGATGCAGCTTTGCATTAACTGCTTCCCCCACTTCGCCCATTCTTTTTTCCATTCCAGCCTTCGTCATCAAGAACACCCTCTGCAAGGTATTCGCAAGTGGCATAGGTGAAACCCTAGTTCATCATTCAATAGAATTAATATCATTCTTTAGCTACCCCATCATATTGTTCCAATCTCCCTGTTGGATTGATACTCACTAATGATTGCACTATAGGTTGCTATGTCATCTAGCTGGTACCCAGCTATTGTGTCCCATGATAGCCTTAGTCCTTCGTAGCAGGGTGCTCAATATTCGTACCTAAAACCTTGAACCAGACTAATGTCATCTTGCCCTCAAGAATCCTACTTTTTTTTGTTGTTGTCTAGATTCATTCTTTTTCTGCTTCAGAGATGGATGATCCCCTTTGTGTCCTTTAGCCTCTCTAGCCACCATCGTTCTACCAGACTCAGCCTGTATCCATCAAACACCAATGTAAGAATCCAAATGTTGACAACATTTCATCAAAGTGTTAGCTTAAAATCATGATAAAACTGTTAAATTAGCCATTAATCATCAACACTAAGAAGTTTGGGATTTTGAGCTAACCGGGGAAAACCAGCCTAGGAGGAATTTTGGAAAATTCTGAACCAGGCGGATTCTCTCGATGAGGCACCAATATCAAAAATAGATTATCAAAATGAACAAAGCAACATGAATCATTATGCAATATATGAGTTAAAATCATGGAATAATAAGAATTTATCATTAAAACCATCCAATTCATCCAATTTCTTAAATTCCACAAAGCATAGCAGAGAATTCAGAAAAATCCGGCTAGATTGGAATTCTGCGGATGACCCAAAACTCTAAACTTTGGAAAACTAAAGGAATCCGGGAAAATGAAGGGAATAAGGAGAAATCAGGAAAATCCGACCGGATAGGAAAATCCCGAACCTAACAAAAAACCCAAAAAATGACAAACCAACACGAACTCACTCAAATTGACCAAAGGTAACAAATTTGAGGACCTTCGGCACGAAAATTGTTCAACATGAGCCTCCTATAGATCTTCTTCAAGTCCTAGGCTCAATCGAAAGTAGATCAAGATGAAATGGCAATGCCCTAGGCATGAAACCCTAGATTTTAACCACAAATGTATAGGGCAAGCCATGAAATGCCCAAACACATAGGAATTTGAACTCCAAGCAAGACCATAACATTTTAAAGCACAACAAGATTGAACATCTCAACTTAGGAGAATGCAAATGATAAAGCAAAATGGCACAAATCTCCAAAAATTAATCAAGTTCGAAAACCCGACGGCAAGGAAGAAATTTAGAAAAATTCAGCCTAGGCGTAATTCTGTGAAGGCCAGAAATCTCAAAACTGCAGCACAAAAACAGACTGAGCCAGACCTAGAATGCAATCTAGGAAAATCTAGATGGGGTGGAAAATCCTGAACTGGCCTAAAAACCTAAACAACAACATTGAAACTAGAGTTTGAATGAAATCTAGAAAAATCCGAACGGACCAGAAAATCCCGAACTAGGGTAAAAACCCAAACTTCGCCCAAAACATAAGATTTTCAATATACAACTTGGGGAAAACACTTGGGAAAGCAAAATAAACATATTAAGCACATGCCAAGGCACAACAAAACCTCAAAATCGAAGGGGGAAAAACACAAAGTGTGAAAGCAAAAGAGGGTCCCATTTTAATCAAATTTAAAATGGGGTGGTTATGCAAGGCATAACAAGACCCAGGCCCAAGCTCAGACACAGGAATAGATTTCCATGCTCACCGCAAAGAGGGACACTCTAAGACAACGGGTTGAGCAAGCAGAGGGTGTGACAAAGAGATTGCAGAGAGCTACAAAGGGCATAGGTACAAATGACTACTTTTGAGAGGTACGACACACTACCAGGGAGGTTGAGTTATATAGGCTAAATTTTCATGAAGTGGTTCCTCCAGAGCATTGAGAGAGCTATGCACATTTTTCCAGTCGCACTCACACCAGGACTACTAGCAAGGGTGTGACAGGGCCACCACCTCGTAGAGGTCCAAGGGTAGGATCATCACATGGTATGGGAGGTACAGGGACAATACCGTCAGGGGGGAGCACCACACAGCTCCATGATGATGACAGATTTGTTGTATTTTGGGACATGATGTATACTCTTGATTCAGTTGAGACACTATGATACACTGCCATTTTTTATATTGATGTATCTCTTTATATATTTGGACATCATTGTACACTTGACCTTATGATTTTGAGGTTATACGATATGCGGCAATGATTATCGATCTATGTGTTTATATGATTGATGATGGATGCATATGATGGATGCATTTAATTTCTACTTTATGATGCTTATGTGATGCTTAGATGGTGATTATGTATGTATGCAAATGATGATATGATGATATATGAATGATGATTCTGTATGCTTTATGTATGATGTTTCTTTTATGCAATGTGAGATGGATTTGATTATGCAAATGATATGTGTTGTTTATGTACGTTTCATGTAATGATTATGCTTACCTAAGTTTGCAAGACTTCAAAACCTCTAGTGCCTTAGTTTTTCTAATAACCAATTCACTGGTAATATTCCAATAGAGTTAGGAAATATTTCAGGTCTTGTGAAGCTTAACTTAACAAATAATCAACTTACTAGAGCCTTTCCCACAATTTTTGGAAATTTGAAGAGACTCACTCATTTAAGATTGAAGAGAAACAATCTGAAAGGACCCCTTGTTCCATCATTTTTTTGTTGATCTAGTTAGTCCTTTTTCAGTCTTGGATTTGAGTAATAACAAATTCACAGGTTGTATTCCGTACACCTTGGAAAATCTATCTTCATTGCTGATTTTATATGTTCATAACAATGGCATTATATCTTTATAGGGAAACCTACTTACCAGTCATGTTCGTCAACAAATTTTTCTTCTTGGAAATCTTACTCTACTGGATATGTTTTTCAATCATCTTAGTGAACCATTCTCTTCATGCAACTACATGAAATGATTTTGATTATGCAAGTGAGATACAATGCACTTCTTTTTGTGTTTTCTGATGTGGATATTATGATGTAATGCATGGATGGATGAATGATGTGATAATGTATATACATGATATGAGAATGCTTTCTAATGTATGCAAATGATGATGCAACTATATCAGAATGATATGTTTTTGGTTAATGTCAAATGTACTCAATTCATTAATTATAGAGATAACATCATTGTGAAATTGTTCCAGCCTTGGAAATCCCATAAATATAGATGCAGAACTAATATGGATGCAATTTAATTTAACCATGCAAATCTAATATGCAAATTTTGTCATCGTATCAGACAATTTGTCGTGCTTTTTATCATCATTGAGACTTTAAATTGTTGAAAGTGAGTACAAACATCAATGGTATAATTAGACCATGATAACCTGAGTACTACTTCCATGATTTTTGATATTGCAAGTTAACACAAGCATCTAGATATAATTGAACTGAGATGACTTGAGCATTGCTTGCATAAACAGGTAAGAGTTAATCATTTTCCTACTCAAATTTGGAATGTCATCAATGATACTTTGTAGAGCATGTCCCACAAAAATTTGCATAGTAGTAGTGATCAACTCATAGACAATAGACAAAGAAAAATCATACTCCTTCCTAGATCCTCTAGTTCAATACATCATTGACGTGCTCTAGATCTATGATAACAAAAATCAAAGTATAACAATTGAACATTCATGCCAAAGTGGTAAAGTCATGATTGAAAAGAAATATCATCCATTTAAATTTGTTTTGATTTGATTCATTTAGCTGTTTGATATGGATGGTTGATGTGTTCATGATTTTGATTGATGTTCAATGTTGATTTACACTATGATAATTGTATTTGTTGTGTTTTCTGACTATTGTTTGCATGTTGGTTTAAGCTCAAAGTTTATTGCCCCTAGTGAGTTCAGGATTTTACCCCTAGTTAGGTTGAGACACGAATGCAATGCCAGGATATGTACATGAAGCTTTCCAATGATAGGTAGAATGAAGGCCAAATTGAATGGAAAAAGCAAATGGTCGGCATGCTCAAATAGATGGAAAAGTTAATCTATCACAAATAGCTCCTATTGCCATGTTTTCACTGGTTGTTTTTATTACACTTTTTCATATTTTATGATTTTATGATTTTTTTCAATTTTTCATTTTTTTGGTATTTTCTCCTTTTTCTAATTTTTTTTGTTGTCACCAAGACACCTATTTTCCAAGTTTTCATCAAGGCAACCATTTTTTTGGGACATTTTCTAATTTTTTTTGTATTTTTTGAGGACTTTTACCGATGCACTGGACGAACTAGGTATATAACTTCTTGAGATACTAGTTGTTGATAGGTTCATCAAAAAAATCCCATTCAAGTGTAGACAACTGATATGCTCTAGATCCGAAGACTGATACAACAACAAAGGGACCTAGCCAGTTTGGTTCAAATTTTCCTTTCTTTTCTCGATCTTGTTTATTATGGGGATTTTCCTTCTGGACCAAGTCACCAACCTAAAATTTTCTTGGTTTGACTTTGTGATTAAAACTTCGTGACATCCTCTGCTAATAATATTTTAGGTGATCAATTGCATGTTGATGAAGCTCATCCAATAGTTCCAACTCTTGTAGCCTAGACACCCAATAATCTTCATCTGAAATGATCCCCTTTAGTGACACATGGAGTGATGGTATCTCAACCTCAATAGGTAGAATGACCTCTGATCCATAGACTAGCGTGTAAGGTGTGGCTCTCATCAAGGTACAAATACTAGTTCTATAAGCCCACAAAGCAAGGTTCAATTGAATGTGTCAATCACGTCCAACATCATTGATGGTTTTCTTTAAGATTTTTAGGATGGTTTTGTTTGAGGCCTTTTCCTGGCCATTTCCTTGAGTGTAGTACGGTGTAGAAAACCGATGTTGGATATGAAACCTTTCACAAAGTTCTTGGACATCCTAATTCTTGAAAGGTCTATCGTTATCCATGACAATGGACTGAGGAATGCCATACCAACAGATTATATAATTCAAGACGAAGGATGCAATTTGTTTTCATGTGATGGTGTTTAGGGGAACAAATTCAATCCACTTTGTAAAATACTATGTGGTTGTGATGATAAACTTGTGTCCATTGGAAGATGACAAATGAATTTTGCCTATGAGGTCAAGAACCCATTGACAAAAAGGCCATGTTGATGTGAATGGTTGTAAGTCTTATGTTGGTGCATGTATCAGGTTTCCATGGATTTGAAATTTTTGGAATTTCTTGACATATTGAAATGACTCTTCCATATTCGACCAATAATACCCCAAATGTAAAAAAAATTTAGTGAGAGTTAGTCCACTTAAATGTGTGGCACATATACCTTCATGAACCTCGCATAAAGCGGTTTCAGCTTTATTACATTCAAGACATCGAATGAGAGTACCATCAAGACGTCAACAATAAAGTACATTGGCTATCAAGGTATGTCGAGCTGCTTGTCAAATAAAGTTTCATTTTTGGTTTTGAGATAAATCGGGTGGTAGGGTATTATCTTTTAGATAGGTTTATATTTTCTCATAGGTAGAAGCGTCAGCCTCGACTAGATGGTATATGACTTGGGATTTTGGGTTATCATAGGCGGGGTTAAACAGTTGTTCCACCATGAACTCATAACAAGCTCATTTTTTAGGTATCTGTAAGAGAGAAGCAATGGTAGCCATATCATCGACAACTTTGATTTCACCTCTGGGAATCTACTCAAATTTGATCTCCACAAACTACTTTTTGAATTCATCAACCATTCTTTTGTTTGGTATCAATTTATCATCATTTTTATAGTAATCATCATTCACCTGGTTTATGACTAGTTGGGAATCACCATAGACTTACAACTCCATGATTTTCCACTCAACTACTACTTTGACTCCAATGATCAATGCTTCATACTTAGTTGTGTTGTTAGTGCAAGGAAACATTAACCTATAGGACTTTGGAATGGTATGTCATTGATGCATGACAAACAAGATTCCTACACCTGATCCATGTTGCATGTAAGAGCCATCAAAATATAACATCCACTATTGTGTTAACACTGTAAGGACATCTACGTCTGGAAACTCAATGTTCATGGGATGATCATCTTGTAATGGTGCATTAGCTAGTTAATTTACTATGGCTTGACCTTTGATTGCTTTTCTATCCACATATTAGATGTCAAACTCGCTCAATATCATTACCCACTTAGCTAGTCTTCTTGTCAAGGTGGCTTTGTTGAGTAGATACTTCAATGGATCAATTTTTTCTATGAGTTTGATGGTGTGAGTTAACATGTAGTTTCTTAGTTGCTGAGTAGAAAATAGTACCACCAAACAGGCTTTCTCAATAAATTTGTAGTTGATCTCATAACCATTCAATGTCATGTTGATGTAATAAATAGCCCTTTCTTTTCTTGCAAATTCCTATGCTAGTAAAGCACCCAAAAATACCTTTGTTGTTGCTATGTAGAGTAATAATGGTTTTCCTTTAGTTGGCAGTACTAGTATGGGAGATGACATCAGATACCGCTTCAGTTGATTAAAATTTTCTTCACATTTTTCATCCCATTTGAAAGAAATATAGTTGTGGAGCAAGTGATTGAAAGGATGAGTTTTATCTACCAGTTGTGCGATGAACCTCCTAATAGATTGTAATCATCCCTACAAAGATATGAGTTGACTGATATTCTTGGGAGGAGGCATCTCCATGATGGCTTTGAAATTTGCAAGATCCACCTCAATTCCTTTAGTTGATACAATATATCCCAAAAGTTTGGCTGATGTCACACCAAATACACATTTCTTGGGTTTAATCTCACATTGAATTTCTCCAACCTAGTGAAGATTTTGTCTAAAATTTCTAGATGTCCCTCTCTAGTGAATGATTTTTCCAATAAGTCATCTACATAGTCTTCCATAAAGGTATGCATCATGTCATGGAAGATGGTGGTCATCGCTCTCTGATATGTGGCTTCAACATTTTTCACCAAAAAGGCATTACATTCCAGCAAAATGTGCCCCAAGGACATGTGAAGGTTGTCTTATCTTGATCTTTGGGTGCTATCTTAATTTGATTGTAACTTGAAAATCCATCCATGAGTGAGAGCATTTCATGTCCCACTATCAAATCTACAATGATGTCAATGTTAGGTAAAGGAAAATCATCTTTCAGGCAAGCCCTGTTGAGATCTCGGAAATCCCTACATATCCTGATGCTATGGTCGGGTTTAGAAACTAGCACAGTGTTTGATATCTAGTCAACATAGTCAATAGGTCTGATAAATCTCGCATCTAACAATTTCTTCAATTTATCTTTCACCAAGAGGGTGATATGAGGATGCATTTTTCTCAATTTTTGCTTCACTGGATTTACTCCAAGTGGTAGTGATAAATTATGCACGATAAGCTTTGAATCCATACCTAGCATGTCAACGTAGGTCCAAGCAAAGTTAATTTTCCTCTCTTCAAAGAATTTAGTGAAGCTTGGTTTCTCTTCCTTTGTCATGGAGGCTCCCAAATGTAGAGTCTTGATTGTTTCCACTGTACCAATGTTGATGGATTGTGTAGGTTCAATCAGCACTAAAGATCTCTCATGATAGTGCTTGGGAAGAGTGTCAAATCCTCCATCTTTTAGTGCCTCAGAGAGGTTTTCATCGTTAGATGCACTCTTTATTTTTAATTTTTCTTGATTTAATACTTTTAAATGGTTTTCACCATTAGATCTATTTTTGATATTCATTGTTTTGTATCTGAGAGATTCGGCACTCCCCTTGTCTGAAGCTTCGTTATGAGATTTAATGATGGAACAGGTTTTAGGAATGTCAAAGCAAAGGAAGTTCACAATGGCGTCATTGTTTGGAAAGATAGGTATGTCAATCAACTCATTTTGGTCCCAGTCAATTAGTTCGGGGTGTACTAATGGCAAGGAATTATCAGATTCTCTAAGGTCAAAAGGGGTGAGTGATATGATGGCAATGTCGTCAAAGTGTCCAATAGCAATATCGAGGTCTATGATGTTACTCTCTTCTGAAGTATCTATCTCACTCGAAGTCTAATCATCGATATATTTTGATCCAATTTCAAGTGGGTTAGAACTTGATCTATGTCCTTCCATACATGTTGGTGCATACTTTTGTTTCACATCAATTTCCTTGTCATGACAAGAATCTTCAAAGAGGGAATCCCATTCATATTCATTGGAATCTATTTCAAAACTATCTCTCAATTGTAGGATTCTCTCAACAACTTGCTACATGGTTTCTTCTTTTGATTCTTCTTTGTATCCTAATCTTGTTTTGTCCTTTGAATTGGTTATGATAGGTTGTAGTGGTTCTATGATACCCTCTTTTATTTTTTCGATAGGACATTTTCCCTCATACCCCATCTTTTCAAGGATTGTCTTCCCTTTGCCATATTGCTCTATTTGTACATTGGAGGTTGATGCTTGTGATTGTTCTTCATCCTTGTACAACCAATTCAAAACATTCTTATGTTTTGATTCATCCACTAAAGTGCCCACTTTTACAAAATTGCCATCAAAGAGCGTGGTGGGTTGTGAAAATTGTTGCCTTGATGTGGATGGTTGTCCATATGACTTGGGAGAAGATAAGAGTTGTGATAGACACAATGATTGCTCAAATGAGCATTCCCCCATGCCTTTTTCTTTCAATTGGATCTTTTCAACCTGTTTTGATAAGGAATTAGTTGTCTTTTGTGATCTAATGGAGTAGAATCACCAACACCTTTGTCTTTTGATTGAACCTTTTCCTCAAGCTTATTTGACAAAGAACTTGATTGACTTTTCGTACTTGATATAGTATAATCATTGATACCCTTATCCTTTGATTGGTCCTTTTTCTCAACCCACTTTGACAAGGAATTTAGTTGTCTTTCATTGTTTGATGAGCTAGACATTGGAGCTTCCCTATTATGTGGCACAAAAGTATATTGTGTTGTTTTGAGTGTGTTGCAATACTGGGGGTTGTTGGAATTAGCTAAAATAGTGATTTCTTGCCCATTGAAATGGAACTTCAAACACTGGTGATATGTTGATGGTACTACTTGCATCTCATGAATCCAAGGACGTCCCAAGAGTATATTGTATGTGAAATCCTTGTCTAACACTTGGAAAACTATATCTTTTACAACTGGTCCCACTTGAATTGGTAACACAATTAGTCCTTGGGAAGATCTCTCCTCATCATCATAGGCTTTGATAGTGATATTTCTTCTAGCATCAATGGCATTTCAGAATATCCAAGTGCATGGATAATTTTTAAATTATAGATATTTAGACCAGCTTCACCATCTATTATAACATGTTTGACCTAATGTTTGTGAATTAAAACCTCAATGTGGAGGGAAACATTATGTGGATGACTGATTGATACATCATCCTATTCAAAAATTGATAGGAAATGAGGTGCGTTCAAGTGTCCCACCATAGCTTGAAATTGGAAAACTTTTAGGTTGTTTGGTACTGTGGTGGCTACTAAAGCTTGTTCTATAATTTCTTTGTGAGTTGGTGAAATTTTGAGGAGTTCCAATATGGATATTTGAGCTGGTATTTTCTGCAATTGGTCAACTATGTTGTATTGAGTTACAGGGGAAGTAGTTGATTTGGATGTAGAGGAGGAAGCTCCTTTCAATGTTACTTTAGCTTTCCCTCTTGTCATTGGGTTGATTGGTTGGTTGTTTTGTTTTTCTCTGATTTTAATGACATTAATTTAATTGTCACTTGCAACAAAGTTTGTAATCAAATTTATTTGTACAATGTCATTAATTCAATGTGGTTTAGTGTGGACATCATGGTGATGATTTTCAATTGTTGCAATGTTTTTTTGTTGCTTGATTTTGATGTCTTTGTTTTGGTTCTCAACTACCTCAACATAATGAATGGTTGAATCATAAACATAGTTCACATTTTTTCCTTTGGTGTTTGATGAAGAGGACTCCCCTTTTTCATAGTTTGGTAAAGGATTCTTGAATGCTCCATGATCATTGTTTGTTTTGGGTCCTACAAATATTGTCTTGTTATCAATCAAGACTTGTATCAAATTTTGCAATTGCATGCAGTCATTTGTCTTGTGTCCCTTGTTTATGTGAAAGTCACAATAGATTGTATCATTCCACCATGAAGGTTTACCTTGTGGTTCCCAATTTCTTGCCTCTGGTAATGTTATGACCTTGATTGCAAGAAGCTCCTTTAATGTTGATTCTAATGACTATCCCAAAGGGGTGAATGTTCTTCAATTTGACGATGTTCGATACGGTGGTGTTTTAGCTTTAACATTACCTTGATTGTTATTTGTATTGACATTTTGGTTATTGTCTTGATTGCTGGTTGGATTGCTATTTTGATTGGTTTTGGTGGTAGCTATTGTCAAGTTAAATAATGGATTTGCATTTTATGTTTCGAATGCACCATAATTGCTACCAACATTTTTGTTTCTTTTCCAAAACTTTGGTTTATCACCATTTTTGTAATTGTTAGAAGAGCTTGTTGAGTTGTTTCCTTCATTGTAAATTTTTATGACTCCTCTCTTGACCAAGGCTTCTTCAATTTTGATTCCATTTTTAATCATTTTCACAAAGGTAGGTGGACATTGTAATTCAATTCTATAACTCATCTCATCATTTAGGTTGTCAATGAAGATTTTTATCTTTTCCTTTTTAGGAATGGGATGAGAATATCTTGCAAACAATCTTCTCCATCTTTGCAGAAATATGAGGAATGATTCTCCCTTTTTATGTTTGGTGTTGCAAAGGTCTTTCATGGTTATCTCACGTTGGATGTTGTAAAAGTATTAAGTGATTATTTTTTTAACCAACTCTTCAAAGGTTTTAATTGGTGGTGCAAGTTTGGAGAACCATTCTCAAGGCATTGTCCACCTAGGTTTCATGGAAACAATCTCATCAAATAAGTTTCTTCATGTGCAAATTCAAGGCTCATGGTTTGAAATTCCCTTACATGATCTATTGGATCTGTTTTATTGTTGTATTTATCATACTTTGGTAATTCACAATGTTTGGGAAAAAGGAATCATGTTAACACTTTGATCAAAAGGATATGGGAAGATGTCTTGTATCAAGTATCATTTTGAGGTTCCTCTTTACATGTCAAGAATCTGTTGTTGGAGGTTTTTCATTTGATGAGTTAATGCAGCCAATTGTTCTATATTTTGTAAATCATTTTTAGGATTTTTAGGAGGTGTTTTCAATTGATTAACATCAAAGTCAGGAGGAAGTTTGATACATTGATTAGCCAACATTAGGAAGTATTTTTCCCCATCCCTTTCAAATATATTTTCTAGGAACTTGTGGAAGTTTGGATCTTGTTGAGCATGTTGGATGTCTTCCTCAGTTATTTCCTCACCTTCAGTGTTGTGGATATTATGAAATGGATTTTCTTCAAGTTCAATGATGGTGTTTTGAGTTTCAAGTTTTTTTTCCTTGAGTTTCTACTTTTGTAATCTTGTTTGAATGGGCATACAAGTGTTATTATTTAACTAAATTTTGATCTTTGTTTGGAGGAGTGCCAAGGATGAAAACTAAGTCAAATAGAATGACAAATTCTATCGATGAGACTAATTTTGATTTGATTATACAACTTTGTTTCATGATGAAGGGATTACAAATCTTGATGATGAAACTTAGCTTAACAATTAGGGGTGTGATAGGTTTGATGATTTAGGCACTTTACGGTGTTTATATCTTGGTTTAGTTTGAAGAATTCCACTTGTAGAGGCCAGTTTCAAACAAGTTTAAAGCACTAGTATAACTAAGAAATGATTCTATGCGGGAAAAGATCCTTAATTCTGGTCCAAATTGTCAAACAGGGGATGAATTTAGTTCTCTGGTTTTGAATTTATTGGATGTGCTAAAAAAGGTATGGTTGCACTAAAAGATTTCCAAGATGCGCTAGAAAATGGCCTGGATACACTAGAATGTACCCTAGATGCGCTAGTAAATTGACTCAATGTGCTAAAGGACAGACCAAATATGTTGGAGGATGGAATGGATTCACCAAAAGTTGGACTCAATGGTCCAAAAGATGACCCAGATGCACCAGAAAAAAAACTAAATGTGCCAAAAAAAGCCAGGGATGCACTAGACTGTCCCTCCTAAATATGATTTCAATTGGGTATTCTGTAGGTGAATGTGCTAAAATTACTTGCAAATGTGCTAAAAGATGAAACATATATGTTAGAATAGGAACTTGATGCACTAAAAACTAGACTAGATGCATTTGACAATGAATAAGATGAGCTAGACTGTACCCCAAATGCATTAGAAAATGGAATCAATGTGCTAAAAGATGTTATGAATGAACTAGAATAGGAACCAATTACATTAGAAAATGTAGTGAATGTGTCAAAACAGAGGATGAATGCACCATTTTGGAAATATTTAGTGTTTTTGCAAATCTGTCTAGTTATTTGGCTTTGAATCTATGAATGTGATGTTTCTAGGGGATGTTTTTTTTGAATAGTGACTTTTGCTTGCTTTTTTCCAATTTGTGAATTATGGGAATTAAGTGCTTAAATGGATGATTTCTTGAATTATGACTTCAAAGAAAACAACAAGTTGTCAAACAATTGTTTCCACCTAGGAACTAAACATTAAGTGTGTATTCAAGAATCTAGTATGATTCTTTCGATTTCCATAGGTATAACACAAGAGAAGACAATTCAAGCACTTTTCTATTCTCAAGGGTCACTTAAAATACCACAACCCACATCTTAGAACCATTTCAACTCACACAACCATGTCAACCCTAGAGGGTTCCCATGTCTTTTCCTTTCCCAGGTCTTAACCAAGGTCAAATCCTCCACCTTTGGCCAGTAATCCCTAATGGTTATATGGTGAGTATCTTGAGGGCAGATTCTTCCCTCCCATTGCACTATGATATTAAAAGTGTTCAGAGACTGACTCAATTGGCTTCTACACTAAGGTTCGTAATAAGGGTTTCCGTTCGGTGCAACAATAGATAAAATCCCTCAGGAGACCTCCCAACCTTTAGAACAAAGGCTTTGGGGATGGTTATCTTGCACACTACCATCGAATTGCGGACTTTACCTGAATTCACTTTTGATTATAGTGGGTCAAAAAACTTGGCTTTATTTGTTCCCACTTAGGTCATTCTTGTAGGGTGAGTACTTTTTTCCACTATGGAAAGCCTTATAAAGGTGTTAACAAAGCATAAAATAGTGAGTCTGGCATTCTAGTCACCCAATTAAGGGGAGAGCATAGGCCTATCACTTCAAGCACAAAAGATAAATGGTTCTTTAACCTTCTAATTAAACTAGGTTGCTAATTTAATCAAAAGAAGACAATAAAAGCTCCAACCCCTGCATACATCATCAGTAGTTTCATATCTTTGTCTTTGACCAAGGTATCAAGCACCTACAAAACAAAAAACATAAGTCAGTTCACATAATTTTAAATTTCTACAAAATAAACCAGATGCACTAAAATAGACATCAGATGTGCTAAAATATCACTTCTATGTGCTATAAGAACTACTGAATGCACTATAAAAACTACTACATGTGCTATAAAAACTATTAGATGTGTTATAAAACCCCCTACATGCGCCAAAAGATATATTGTATGCGCCAAAAGAAGCTTTGGATGCACCATAATAGGAACCAAATGCACTAAAATATGCTCTAGATGTGTCATAATAGGGACTGGATGTGCTAGAAGAAGTTTCGTATGCATTGTAAGAACTCACAGTTGCACTAATAGAAGTTCATGTCCAACATGTTCACAAAAAAAATTCTAGAAATTGTTAAAAATAGGGTTGGGCCCCACAGTGGGTGCCAAATTGTGTTGTGTGAATTAGTGTAAGTTAGCAAATGAATAATAAAAACACACAAACCAATGAAATTTATTACATTAGAGAATTGAAATTATAGAATTAATCGAATTAAAACAAAACAAATCTCTAAACTCATTCCATTGTTTCCTATCTTCAGGTATTCATTAAATCATATTGGCTCTTAGATTTGTGTATGCACTATGACTATTAGAATGGCAACCTGAGGAACAAAATGTTATAAAAATGCAAGAACCTAATTCCTACATGATAATAAGCTATATGATAATGTTGAATGATGTTATGGTATTAAATGCTGCAAATGATAATGGTGATATGGCAATGGATATGATGCTAAATGCTATGATGGAGATGTTCAAAAACTAAAATGATAACTACAATGCAACTATGAAACTAAACCATGATTCAAAACTAGAATGATACTACAATGCTCAAATGTTAAATACTAAATGCTCTAAATGTTCAAATGCTCCAATGTGATTTTTGCATAATAAGTTTTCTCAAAGATGGGATTGCAAATGTTGTAGAATGGGCTTGTATTTATAAGATTTCCAAAACATAAAATGATGTGGCAGCAACCAATAGTCAAGATTTCAGTTGGAGAGATGAACGGTGGAGATGGAAGAAGTTAGAGGGAATCATGGAGGATGTTCCCTTGACTATGAACACCATGCCAAGTGTATGAGGGAATAAAATGTGTGAGAGATCCAAGTGTCAAAAGTTTTTTTTGGAATTGGTTGAGGATAATTCCCATTTAAATATTATACTTATTTAAATTCATGTGACACTTGATGATGTGACAGGAGGAAAAGTTGGAGACATGTGCCTAAATTCAAATTTGAGAATTTAAATTTAGTGATAAGATTATTAATTAAATAAAACAAACTATTGACATTTGTTTATTTAATTAAATTTAGAAGAATGTGGTTTAAGATGGTAGAATTAGAAAAGTGTGAACTATATAAATAAATTTGGAATTTATTTGTAAGAAGACAAATTAAAGGGGTTCATTAATTGAATAACTTGTATTTAATTAATTAATTGTCTTGACCGATTTTAGTTGTATATAGTTGTTATATTCAGAATTTATGTTTTTGGATTGTTGTGCAAAGTGAGATATTTTCACTAGTGTGTGAACCAGTTTTCCAGTGTTATTTATTGTGGTCTAGGAAAAATTTGTTTTCTCTACATTCCTCCACAGTTGGCTTGAAGTTGTGTGGATCTGGGAAGTCTCTTACAATGTTTGTATCTTTTAGTATTGAAGGTTTCTCTTGATTTGGTATAGTATAGTGTGTGTTTCATGCATCAGAGTGCATATAAGGTTAATTGGATGTTTTGTATTGAATTATTTCTATCATGCAATTTTGGATGAAGTCTTTGTTGGATCTCAAGTGGTTCGTGGATTGTTCTAGATTATTTTCAAGTGAATTCTTTTATCGAAAACTCTTGGATTAATTTAAGGAAGAATGTACTCAATGTTTTATGGTGTTTAGCATGGGTATTGGTCAACCTTGTGTTAACACTACATGCAAATTTTATGGAAGTGTTTTGAGGTGTGTTAGGTTCTATTTGGGTCCTAATTAAGGATTTATTTTGGCCGCCTTCATTCCTATCCATCGTGAGAATGTTTAGGTGCTGACCTAATTTGAAATTTTAAATGTAATAGATAGTTGTTGACCTTGCAGAAAGTTCTCAAGGAACTGAGGTTGATATAAATAAGAGTGGTGATGTTGTGAGATGAAAGAAAGAGGCAAGATAGATGTTAGATTTATGCGAGTAATAAGCATGATGTGAATTACAGAAGTATAGCTAGAAATTTGAGCAGAGCAATACGAATTTCAAAGTGAACTGGATTCTTCAAGCATTAAGATGAAGGTGTCTACAATTTTTCATGTGAGGCTAGGAAAGTGTTGGAGAATTTGTGGTGGATTCCTTGTTTCATTGAGAAGTTGTTCTTTGTGTAAAATTTCTCTTCTATCTTATTTGTTTCTTTCTATGGTTGTGAGCCTTTTTAGATAGCGTGTCCTATTCTAACAGTGAGCCCTTGTACTGTTTTTGTAATTAATTATATGGTGAGCTAATCCTAAACATGGTTTTTCCCTCATTGAGTTTTCCATGTAAATATGGTGTTCTCTTGTGTATGGTGTTGATATTTTAGTTTTTATTATCTACATTTCATGATTAATCACATTAACAGAATAAGGGTTTAATGAATGCATGTAGATTTGATTACTGGTGAGGGTTTTGATATTTTAATTTTCTACAATTGATTCACCACCCCTCTCAGTTGTCTTGTTCATTCAACAAATTTTTTAGCAATATTGTTATTTATGCTATCAACAAGGTTGCAGTCAACTGGTTTAGTCACTTAGTTCTCATAGTGAAGACCAAGGTACAACTCTTCCCAAGGAAATTTTACCACAAGAAGTTAAATGTTGAGTGGTAGCTCAATTAGAATTATATAAGTAGAATGCAACCAAATAATAATGGCAATAATAGTCTTGCTAGGAAAATTATAAGTTGATCGGTATATAGTAGAAAGTATAGGTGCATGCCGCAATGTGGTGTTCATGCTAAAATAGTATGCCTAATAATCTCAAACAAAAACTAACAAGAGCACAGACTTTGAATCAACCCATATATCAAAAACAAATGCATATGTTTATGTATCATGCATGACCTTAATAATCACTTTGTAGATATAAAATTAGGTCATTATAATCAATATATGGGAGCACATCCATTTTTTCTATTTTGTTATTATATTTAATTTATAAATATTCAAAATTAGCTCATCATCTTATTTTCTTAGAAGTTTTTGTAGAAAGAATAACATATCAAATACTAAATTATCTCTAAATTTTAGAAATATTTTATTTCCTAATTGTAAAGTAAGCAAGTGTCAACTCTTATTCTAGGAAAACTACTAGCTTTGGGTCATCTCTTTCAAACAAATCTACTTGGTATAGATTCTCTACAAGGTCTTTTCATAATCGTCAACCTCAAACTTAGTTGTACAATATTGTTATACTATAGTAGTTTTTGGTGATCCAACTTGATCTTTTCTATCTATCTCCCCATGAATATGGTAATCCTTGACATTCAAGTGGATTATGAATTATTACACATTTCTATGTCAAACTACATGTTAGAAGTATTGACTTCATGAAAGAATAACCCTATTTCTTAAGGAATTTCTATCTTTCCTCACAATATTTTAAAATTACTATTGATGAATAATATTATATTTTCATTTTCAATTACATATTTTTGGGTGAGGATAATCATAATGAGGTGGCTAGTTCCAAAATCATAGAGGATAAAATCCTTCAAGAAGTTGGGACTTGGGAAAACTAGAGCCTCTACGATAGTTTTCTTGATGAGAAAAAATGATTCTTTAGGTTTGAGAATCCACTAGAAGCTAGAATTCTTAATTAGTAGTAATAGCATGAGTTTCATGCCCAATTAAGTTGGAAATAAACTTCTTGATGAATATAATCTCTTTGAAAATATTGTAGGAATTTCTTCATGTAAATAATTTTTGTTGTTGATGTATTTCACTTGATCAAGGTCTAATATAAGGTTCATTTTACCTCCACTTTAATTTAAATATTTTAATCCTATGTTTTCCAATGCTATTTATAATAGGGGAAATAGACTCTTGGATGAATAATTATTCTAAGATGGGGTTAGAGATCAAATAGCATAGACAAAGTGACAACCAACACTTCTAAACTATTAACCTCATTAAACAAGAGAATACAAAAAAATGGAGATATCAAAATGAAAGCAAACAAAATAAAGCACTCCCAATATTGTAGTTGATTCCTTCTCTTACTCTCCTTCTTCTTGTTATGCAACTTTTCCCTCAGAGTTGTTGAAATACTTGTGTAAAACCTGTAAATGGTAGCAAGAAAGTTGGAGACAATTAGCTGTTAAGGTGAAAATGGAGAAGGAAGGTTGCTTTTATAGACAACATTTCAAATGGATGGTTGAGATTAATCCTCTAGAAGGATTCCAAGATCAATGGTCCAGAATTGATGCACCAAGAATATGCTATTCTTGAAGGAATCATGACAGACAGACATGCAGGGACATACAGGCTACGACAGACATGCAGGGAGATGCAGGCTATGACATGAAATAATGATAGGGTATCTTTGACCAAGTGGAGGTGCATAAATAATTTATTTTAAATTATTTATTCAAAATGGAGGAAAATGACAAGTGGCAAATAAATAATTTATCCAAATTATTTATTTAGAGAAAATGACAAAAGGAGCATTTAATTTTTATTTTTTTTATCAGTAAAAGGTTATATTTTATTGATAATAAAAGGATATTAAATATAAACTTATTATAACATAGTGCCTTCAAAACCCCTAAAGTAAAAAGCTTACTTCACCCAAAAAATCCCTGATAGCTACTTGTTCCTTTACAATTCACCCAAACCCTAAATACACCCATAAACTATGGCAGTTCGAAAACCAGCCCCAGCACCTAGCTCGTGTCGACCATATCAATTTTGTAATAGGGTGTGGACTACTAAAAACTCCCAACGACACCACCACTTTCCAAAATTTAAATCTGCGCAATTGCGGAGCCTTGGAGATTCCAGAATTTCACTTTGTATTGCTCGTCCTGAGCATCTCTCCATCTGTTTCAACTTGTCGTCACCATTCCAACAACAAAAGACCGTAGATAGTTGTGGTTGATAGAAAAATTTCAAAAAAGGTTTCAAAATTCTCTACTATCTCGTCCTCTGTTACAAATTTTCACTTGACCTCGTGCCTCACCTTTCACCCCTCCTCACCCCACGCTTCTTTCGAGGGAAATGACATGACACACTTTCTAGTTCCTATCGTCTGGCCACATCCTGACATCACACTTCTAATTTCAATCTCTCCCATGCCATTGAAATTGTGTGATTGTAAGCCTCTCTATCAGTTCTCCTCCACCACCTTATAAATGGAATCGAACCTTCCTCAGTGGCCTCGTCCATCTCATCTATGCCTTCTGAAGCATCATAGCCCACTCCCAACACCACCCATTCTAGAAAGGACTCCATCTTTCCTAGTAACACTTCTTCAAACAGCGTGAGAATCACCCATTTTATTTCTTTAATGTCCTCACCCAACTCTAAATCCCATGCAAAAACCATCGACACTATGTTGGCATTCAGACGACCTCTGTGCGTTGCCTCCCTAAAATGCGGTCCTAACACCTCCAACATTGCTTCCACCACCTCATCTTGGCCAAATTTTAAAACCTGCTTCAAACGTTTCACAGTCGGAGGACCAAAGAAACCTCTCTATTGCAGTTTGGTTGAAAATCCCCACATCGCCTCCATCCTTAAAAGCACTCGCCATTCAATTCCATGAAAATATTTTGCTAAAAATGCTAAAGACTCCATATTTTTGCTATTTTAAGCCTGGTTGTCCCTGCCATTCATTCCATCGTACTCCCTGTTAGACTTCATCATTTACGAAACACCGCACTGGGCTGAAACCTTGTATCATTTAAGGATCTTTAATTTGGGAGATTACACCGGATTTCCCACATGCCAACCATGTCACCTTCATCCTTTGACACCAAATCTCCCCTGACATCATCCTGATTCCTATTTGAAAGGAAATCCACTTGCAAATGCACATTAATGTCTTCATAGCCATTAAAAATACTACCACCATACTTCATCAACTTTTTCAAAATTCACTAGCAGACCCTTACTTCATCCTACACCGCCTAACCACCAGAATTAGCTCTCAACGACATGTACATCCTCTCCACATTAGCCAATACAAAATCCCACTAGAAAATGTCCCCCCTTAAGTCCTTGATGACCAACTTTGCATTTTCATCAAATGAAACTGCCCACTTGGACAGTTTGTCTGCCTCCAAATTCCCCTCCCTCTTGATGTGACTAACCAGAAAGTCTTCAAAGGACTCCAATTCTTTATAAATAGTTTTGACAAAATTCTGAAGATGCCAAGCCTTTCCCCCTACATCCCTAATTTCTTGTATTATTATTGAGTCTCCTTCCAAGTGTAATTTCTTAAGCCCAAATTTTTTAGCTAGATTGATAGCTAATAACGCTGCTTTAGCTTCTGCCACATTGTTGGTTCCACACTCTAACTTCTTTGCTGCAAAGGCAATTGTGTTGCCTAGGTGATCCCTAAAGATCACACCAGCCTCGGAAGGGCCGGGGTTACCTTTGGTTGCTCCGTCAAAATTCACCTTGATCCAACCTTTAAGGGGTTTTTCCTAGACAACCTTATTTTTGTTTTCATTGCATGACTTACCCTTCACAGACCTCAGCCAAGCTTTAATCCTAATACCTGGCCATGCTCTTTGTATTCTACTATCCTCCGAGGATAAAGGGTTGTGAAGATTTTGTGGGTGAGATGTTGCATTGCTCACCACCTCTTCAATACTATGCTCAATATGCCAGAGTAGCCTTTTTAAGGTTTCACATTTCTCCACAAAGATCCTCCTATTTATTTCTTTCCAAAGCTCCTAAATCACCAAAGAAGGCGTCACAAACCATATACAAGATAGAAAGGAATTTTTCACCACCTTTGGCCAACTTTCAAAGACCTCTTTCAAAGTCCTTTGCAATGGACTTTGCCACCCCAGCTTCTGACACACAAAATCCCAATAGATTGCAGCCATCTCACACTATATTAGCAAATGGTCTACAAATTCCTCATCCTTGTCACATAACACACATTTCGAGGGGCCAACAAACCCTAACCGTTTCCTTCTATCACTAGTCAAAATTCTTCCCTTTACGGCTAACCAAGAAAAAGTGCCTACTTTTGGAAGAAAATTCTTGTTCCAACATAAATTTTTTGCCCAAAAGACCTCCCTCTCCAAGGAGTCCAAAAGCTGATAACCAATTTTAACTGAATAACAGCCATTGGAGGATCCACACCAAACAAACTTATCCTCATTCTTTGAAATGAAAAAATTCCTTGAATTGAAAACATTCCTATCTTGAAGAATCCTCTGCATTTGCTGAATTTGTTGACATGAGAGCTCCTCACCTACAACTTCCTTCCACACCCATTCTTGACCAAAAGGCCCCTGCTTTAAAACCATATAATCACGCACCTTGGTTCCCCATAATTGAGAGAAATAATTTTTAAGAACCAATATATCAGGCTCATCACCAATGTTTGGCAGTCCATCCCACAAGTCTTCCCAGAAACTAGCCTTTGAACCATTACCAATCTACCATGAGAGATGATTTAAGATCACAGGTCTACAAGACACTATGAAATTCCAGATTGCAGAACCCTTTGGAGGATTGCGAATTGTGAAAATTCTTTGATCTTCATTTGAGTCTAGATATTTTTCTTTTAGAATTTTTACCCACAATAAATAAGGATTGGCATATAAACTCCAAACCAATTTCACACCTAGAGCTTCATTTAAAAGCTGCCAATTCCTCAGGCCAGCCCCACCTCTATCCTTAGCTTTACAGATTTTATCCCAGGCAAGCAGCGGGATTTTGTCATCATCACTTGCCCCATTCCAGAAAATTTTTCTCATGCGCTGCCCAATGGAATTTAACACTTTCTTTGGGATTTTTAAGCACATGATAGAGTAAATTGGAATAGTAGAAATAACTGATTTAAGCAATAAAATTCTACCAGCTGAAGTGAGCCATTTGATTTTCCACCCATCCATTTGATTCAGGCATGAATCCACTAGATCTTTCCAAATTCTGGCTCTATTCGCCCCCCCCCCCCAACAAAGGGATGCCTAAATATTTATTTGGGAGGGTTCCAACCCTCATTCCAAGGACCCAACTAATATTTGATTGTCTTTGGACTAGAGTATTAAAAAAGAAAATTTCAGATTTGCACCAATTAATGTATTGACCTGAAGTCAAGCCATATTTATCAAGAGAGCTTTTCATCACCTAGGCTTCTCTTAAGGTTGCATCCCCCATCAAAAAATTATCATCTGCAAACTGGAGGTTTGATATGGATTCAACACCATCCACAACTTTATTTCCTTTCCATTGACCATCACTACATTTGCGGGATATCAACCTTCCTAACACCTCCGCAAGAATAATAAAAAGAAAAGGTGATATTGGATCACCTTGTCTGATCCCCTTACTTGAGTCAAAGAAACCTTGAGGGATTCCATTTATCAAAATAGAAAAATGAGGCGTACTAATGCAGCTTTCCACCCAAGTACACCACTTGAGCCTGAAGCCAAATTTCTCAAGCACTTTTAACAAAAAGCTTCGATTTACCTCATCATAAGCTCTTCTTATATCAAGATTGACCATCATTTTCTCAAATTTTTCCATTCAGACTGAATGAATGATGTCATGAACAACAATAACACCCTCAAAGATTGATCTATTTGGAGAGAAGCCACTATGTTCTACAGAAATTATAGAACTCAAAACCTTTTTCAACCTATTGGCAATAACTTTTGAGATGATTTTATAGATCGTATTGCATAAATAAATAGGCCAGAAATCCTCAAAGGAGTTGATGACCAACTTTTTGGAATAATGGAAATAAAGGTGTTGTTTAGATCCTTCAAAACAAAGCCACTCCTCCTGGATTCTTCAACCACCTCCCTAATATCATTAGCAAAAATATCCCAGAACTTTTGGAAAAAAATTGTTGGGAAACCATCTAGACCTGGAGCTTTATCCCCTCCTAAAAAAAACAAATCTTTCTTCACTTCCTTTAGGGAGACTTCTGCCATAAGCATTTCATTTTGTGCTGCTGAAATGCAGCTTGGGATGACATCCAGGATATCAAAATTTTTAGCAAAACCAACCGACGCTGCATTATAGCTCTCTATAAAGAATCATGTGGCCTCCATATTTATTTGATCAGCATCAATCAAAGTTTCCCCATTACCATCCTTGATTGACATTATTTTATTTGTAGATCTGTGAACCTTAACAGAGTTGTGAAAGAACTTAGAGTTCCTATCTCCTTCTTTCAACCATGTTTCCCTTGATTTTTGTTGCCAAAATATTTCTTCTTGAGCTAAAGCTTCTGAGTATTCTTTATTCAACTTCTTTTCCAGCTCAAAATCCTCTTCCCTCATCCCATGTTTAATTACCTTAGTATGCAAGTCATTTAAAACATCCTCTAATCTTAGTTTTTCAGTGAAGATATTTTTAAAGGATTCTCGATTCCAAGTTTTTAACTTCTCTTTGATATGTTGCAGCTTTTTAAAGAAGATGAAAGCTTTAAAACTAGACCACCTTGGAGCATTCAACCACCAATCCCTAACCAGATCCTTGAAAACATCTTCCCAAAACCACATCATTTCAAACTTGAAGGGGCATCTTTTTGGAGTAGAGTCCTCTTGGATCCTTAAACTGATCGGATAATGATCTGAACTAGATATCGGAAGGATCTCCACCTCACAAGACCAGTTCTGTATTGCCTAATCACCTACAAGAAAAAATCTATCTAGTTTTTTTGCAATATTAAGAAATCCCCCTCTTCTGTTAGTCCAAGTGAATTCACCTTTCTTAAAAGGTACTTCAATCAGCCCATTATTCACTACAAAATCACAAAAGTCCTGCTAACTTTGTCTAGCCCAACACACACCCCCAAATTTATCTGTAGGTCTCATTATCACATTGAAATCACCACCTAGAAGGAACATTCTTCCTTCTTCATCACTTAAGGGCCCAGAAAGCTCTTGCCATAATGCCTTTTTTTGAGCTGATTTGTTTGGACTGTAAATGTTGAGGATGAAGAAACAAGTTCACAACTATTTTGATTCCTCCTTGAACCATTGCCAGCTTTTTTCCTGTCTAACAACATGAACATCGACCACAGAAGCATTTGAAAGTAAACCCAAACCCCCAAAAGCGCCTTCAGCACCATACAATGAACAGTTCCAACGAGCAAAACATTTTGAAAAGAAAGCAAAATCAGAATCCTTAATCTTTGTTTCTTGAAGCATAACTACAGCTGGTCTCGTTTGATCAAGACACCTTTTGATCAAATGAATCTTGTCAGAGGCATTGCAGCCCCTGATATTCCATGATATGATTTTCATGGCTGCCAGGGAAAGGCATAGCCTTTCCTCGATCTCAATTTACTTTGACCAGCGGCATTACCAGCCAATTCTAACCTCATCCTATTTGTTTTAGGGCCTCTCTTCTTTTTATCACCAAACTGAATTTTGTTCTTTAGGGCTAATGTTTGGTCAATGGTTCTCTTTTCAACTATTCCAATGTCATCTTGCAAACCAAGGACATCTTCACCACTATCATCCTCATCTGAATCTGACTCAGATGTTGCATCTTCCATATTCCCTCCACTGTCTCTGACCCCTTCGAAGGCACTATCTAAGTTTCTTATTGGGAATATGGGGATATCCTTATAAAAAGGTTCTTCCTCCTCATTTCCACAACCAATTGCCAGAGATGATTTTCCTGAAATTCCATCTAGATCTTCATGGATTTGAGGTGGTTGTGCCCATTCTTCAGTAGGTTGTTCCACACAGTGCTGAAGCAGCCCCATTTCCCTTAAGGAATCCACCTTAGGATGGGAAAATGAGTGATTAATATTGCAAGGAATGTTGACGCTTTTCTCTTTTCCAAGATTGAGATTATGTTCCAAGGAGTGTGTACATTCATTCTGTGGTGAGTCCTCCTATCTGATCAAGAAGATATTGTCACTCCTTATATCTTCCAAACCCATTGGATTCCCCAAAGCATTTTCCATATCACTTCCTTCCTTTAGAATAGGAGAAACCCTAAGGGTTTTATCTGAATTGCCAAATTGTTCCATCCACTTCATAGGTTTCACCTCGTAGCCACCAGAAAAAAGGGAATCTATTTCCTTTTTCTAGATTCCTTCCCAAGCAGTAATCACTTCCATTGGATTGGAGGTAACACAAGAAAACTCCGTTTCCCATTTCTAAGACCCAATGTCATCCCAAAGCCTTGCCTCTGAAAGGTTTATTATCTCCTCAGCTAAAGAGTTTTGAGCTAGACCCTTTCATTTTTCACAAGAATCCTGGCTAACATCAGAAGGCTTCTTTCCAATGCAGCTCAAACATTCGAAGGGTGTGTCTTCTATCTCTAGCTTCTGATGCTAAATACCTTCCCTTGACTTCAGTTCTAGCATTTCTGGAAGTGAGTGAATCCCATGCCGCATGACACAGATCTTAGGGTATATGCTAAAGTCTATTTTATCAACCAACTCTTTCAACTTTACAAAGCCCCCAAACTTGCTACCTATCTTTCTCAAAGTTTCTTGGTCCCAATACTCCATACAGGGAGTTCCTCTATAGTTGTTTCATTGGGGTTGAAATTTGGAGTCCAATCTTTTATGAAAAACCCTATTCCCTCCATTACAAATGGACCACTATTGATGATCCATTCCTTATCCTGTGTCGTTTTACAAATTACAAGATAAAAACCATTCTCTAGGGTTTTAAGATCACACTCTTTCCCCCAATTTTGATCACACCATGCTTGATTTTTTGTGAAATCAGGCCATTTCCCCCCCCCCATTTCATAAAAAAAGCCCTAGCTTTTAAAAAAATAACTGAATCACTCCATTCTCTGTTTTCCAGAAGTAAAGAAGTCATAGTTGCATAGAAGATACTCAGAATTACCTTACTTGTGCCAACTTTTCCACTTGTTGCTTCGGTCGCCAAAACTTTCCTTCTACCTGTTTGAATTCAACCCTCTCCACTAAATGCCAAAACCTAAATTGCTCACCCTTTTGAGGTTGAATCCGGGTACTTCATCCACCAGCGTTCAGGACACCGGCCATGGAAGTCTTATTAACCGAAGCCTGCCAAGCCTAATTTGAATCTGCCCGTCTAGGGTTGTGGAACTTCCGGCCCCTTCGTTTATTGAAAGGCCAACAAGCTTGAACTCCAGCTCGATAGTGCAGATCCTTGTGCTGTCGAAAACCCTCCCTGTGCCAATGTTCCACCATTTTTCTTTTCTTCTTTATTGTTAGGATTGAGCATTTAATTAAATTAATTAAATGGGGAGATGGAAATTAGACATGGATTATTAATTTGAATTATTTATCCAAAAGAGAGGAATGAAACACAATTAAATAATTTCGACACTTATTTAATTATAAAAGAATAAAAGGTCAAATAATTATTATTATTATTATCTGACTATAGATGAAAGATAAATAATTAAATAGAAAATGATTTATTTAATCATTGAAGAGATGGATATATTAGCGATGCAATTAAATAATTTTAATTGATCAGGATAGAATAAAGATGAGAAGGTGAATTATTTAAATAATTGAAAATTATTTAATTAATTGAGGAATGCGGTCAAAATTAATTGAATAATTAAAATTATTCAATTATCGAAGGACAATGACCAAGAAAAATGATGCTCGTGGACTTGGGACATTTTTCAGTGTCTACAATTATTTCTACTAGAATTGAATCTAAGTCTATTTAAACTAAAATTAAATTGATATAGTCTAGCTATTGAAATTAAAATAAACGTTATTTAGACTACCAAGATTAAATTGAATATTAACTACAAAATTATTTTTAAATAGTCTAACTTATAACAAATGGAATAGATAATAGAAGATGAAATAACACTAAAAAATATAAAAGATTTATCATAATACATAGAAAGACCTCATATAGGTCACATGATTAAATTAATTAACAAAAATGAAAGAGAAGTTTATATTTAAAGACAAATTTATTCTAGAAAATACCAAAAATTATCCTTCCTCCTTGGGTAGAATAGGTCATTGCTCCTCCCTTAGAATGCAACCAATATTAGTTAGTAAGATGCTATTCAAATATTTAAGAATTTTGAGTAATCATTGATAAAAATTGTATGATTAGGGGAAATCAAGGAATAAAGAATTTCAGCTCTGCTCCCACCCTGCTCTACTTCCTCCCTGCATTTTCAAATTTCTCCCATGCCTGCAGGTTCAGGGGAGACCTTTATCTCTCCCTAGCCTAACCCTCCACTGATTTTAGATAAGATTCCCTCACATGCGCTTTCTATGGATGTAGTGTTTGTCTTGGGCAACCTCGATGCTCTTGCTAAATCTCCACCTTGTGGGGACAATGGGGGCCACTTGAGGGCTGGCTCTCTCAGGACTGGCTGGAAAGATATCATTTTGGGGTCTAGAAATACTGCCTTCTAGTCTGGTGGTCTTGAGGTTTCCCTTACAGATGAAGGCACTGAGCTTTGCCTTCCTCATGAGGTGATGGAGGAGGTTGCTAGTTCGCTTCACCTGGCCTTGGTGGGAAGATTCTTGGATTTTCGCCCAATGATTGATATGGTCCGTAGATGGGTTAATGGTAAATGGTTGCTGAAGGGTAGTGTGTCTATCTTGGTAATGCCTGGTGGTCTTTTCCTATTTAAGTTCAACATTGAAGAGGAATTGGTCCTTGTCCTCTCTGGTACTTGGGCCTATGGAAAACATTTTCTTTCCCTGGCTAAATGGAGACCAAGTTTTGGCCCCTCAGCGGATCTTACCCATTCGGCCCCTATTTGGGTTTGTTTTCCTGGCCTCCAGCTAGAATTCTGGGATGAAAGGATTTTTCGATGGATTGGGAACTCCTTTTGTAGTTTCATGGTGACAGACGTGGTCACTTTGGCAAAATCCAGGTTGGTGTTTGCCTGTTTTTGTGTTAATGTCTCCATTAATAAAGCTCTTCCCAAATTTATCATTCTTAAATCTAAATGCGGAAACTGGACTCAAGCTCTTGTTTATGAGAATGCCACCCTGTTCTATCAAAAGTGTGGCAAATAGGGTCATGTTATTTCTGATTGCAAGAAAGTTATAAAGGATGCTTTGTTGAAGGATAAAAATCATTCTAGCCCTTCGATATTATAGGATAAACTGCCTGATCCAAGCACTAGCAGGGTTGGTGAGCCATTAAAATCAGGAGAGTTAGATGACTACCCCTTCATGGATGGCTTGAATGAACTCTTGAAATCCCCTGTCTCAGGGGAAAAGATAGAAACTAATTTGAAAATAAGCTACTCTAAAGGGCTGGAAAAGGGTGAAGTCTCTCCGCTATTGGATGTGAATTTGGTGAATGGCTCCTATGTCCATCTGGGGAAGGAAACTTCTAGGTCCTCTCCTGTGTCTGATATGTGTCTGGATTCTACCATGAAGAAGCTGGATGTCGATGGTGCTGACAATCCTAGAGGTGAGACCATGGTGGAATTCTCGGCCATTTCTTAGAGTTCTGAGGGTGTTGTATTTTCTACCCCCTCTAAGTTAGTTCTGACTAACTCACGTATTCCCACTCCTCAATCGGCTACTACGAAGGATTGCTCTATGGAGGTAACAAAGCCTATTATTCTCTCACCGAGTTCTAAATTGATAGTCTAGTTAGAGAGTTATATATTGGAGGACTGGCAGAACCCAAAAAGGAAAACAAGGAATAAGAAAGTAGATGTTGGAATGGACAGTAGAGTTGGAAGACCTTCAAAGAGACTGTCTAGGCACAAAGCCATGACCAGGGATATTTCTAGCGGCAGGTAATCTACCCTTGATTTAGCTCACAAAGGAAAGAAATGAAATTCCTTTCATGGAACATGAGAGGACTAAACAGTCCTCTAAAATATTGTGCCTTAAGGCAATATACTATTGATATGAAGATTGATGTCCTACTGCTCCAGGAAATCAAAATGACCTACCAATCATTTTCCTCTGCCGTCAATAAAATTTGGTTGGGATCTGCCTTCTTTTATAGCGAGGCGGATGGTGCTTCGGGAGGTGTTGCTACCTTGTGGAATCCTACTAAAGTTTTGGGTGAAGCATTTTCCTTTTCTCAAAATTATCTTGTTGTGACTCTTAAAGTTGACAATCTCACCTAGCATTTATTTAATATCTATGTGCCGAATTCTAGAGGTGGAAGAAATAAGATGTGGGAGGAAGTGTCATCCTTAATAAGGAGTAACAATAGTGTGTGGTTTATGGTGGCTGGAGACTTTAATTTCCCCCTTTTTCTTTCAGAGAAGCTGGGTGGCTTGACGGACTATAGTGATAGTATGAATGATCTAGCTGAATTCATTAACATTTCTAGTTTGTTTGACTTGGAGTTAAAGGGCAATCCTTTTACGTGGTCGAACAACAACTTATTCAATTTCGGTTGGATAGGGTCCTTGTCTCGACTAGCTAGGATCTTGGATGCAATGGCTCCCTTACCTCCCTCCCCAGGACTATCTCTGATCATAATCCTATCATCCTTCAGTGGTCTCACAAACCTTTTTTGGGCCCACACCCTTTTAGATATGAGATAATGTGGATGTCTCACCAATATTTTAGAAAATTCATTGAGAATTGGTGGAGCCACCCTGTTCAAGGCTCAACTATGTATAGAATATCCCAAAAACTAGACTTATTAGGAAAGAAGCCAAAGGTTGGTCCAAAGCGAATTTCGATGACTTTTTCAAAAATAAGAAGATGATCAAGGACAAGCTTGAAGGGTTCCAAAAGATTATGGCCTTGGGCCATTCTCAACAACTTGTTCATGTTGAAGAAGAAAACTAGAGGAAAAAGTGGAAGGATATTTTAAGTAAAGAAGAAATATATTGGAAGCGGAGATCAAGATTCCAATGGCTCAAGGAGGGTGACAGGAACTCTTCCTTTTTCCATAGGATGACTAACAGACATAAAAAGAGGAATACCATTAAGTGTTTGATGAATGATTCGAATCAGGAAGTCAAGGAGGCTGACAAAATTGGAGAAGTTGTTGAATAGTACTTTAGACTGACCTACTTTGATACTAGCATTCCCCCCTTTGATGAACTTCAGGCGAGGCTCCTAGGTAACCTCCCACATGGTATGAGTGAGTCTAAAAATTGCCACCTATGTTCCCCTGTGACTGAGGAAGAGGTTTGGACTGCTATGTTTGCTATGGGAGCCTATAAGGCTCTAGGACTGGGTGGTTTCCTTCCTACCTTCTTTCAAGAATATTGGGACATTGTCAGCTATGATATTACTATGGATGTTAAAAATTTCTTTAGGACTGGTAAATTGTTAAAGAAATTAAACAATACTTTTATTGTGCTTGTTCCTAAAGTGCAGGATCCTATACACATGACTGACTTCAGACCTATAAGTCTTTGTAACACTGTTTACAAGATTTTTTCCAAAGTCCTTGTCAACCGATTGAAGCCATTATTAGACAAAATCATCAGTAGATGTTAGAATGGGTTTGTGCCAGGCAGAAAAATCCTAGATGCTACTATTATGACTCATGAAATAATTCATTCTATGGAGAAAAGTAAGAACCAAGGTATGGCTTTTAAACTTGACATTTCCAAAGCCTACGATAGGGTCAAATGGAAGTTTTTGGATTCTGTCCTTGCTAAGTTTGGCTTTAATGATAGAGTGATTGGTATCATTAGGGAGTGTGTGGAATCTGTTCAGTATTCGGTGCTTGTCAATGGGATCCCCTGGGGTTCCTTTAAAGTTGGTAAAGGTCTTAGGTAGGGGGATCCCCTCTCTCCCTACCTATTCATCATGGTGGCTGAGGTTTTGGGTAGGAATTTTCTTTCCTTGCTCAACTCAGGGAAAATTTAGGGGATTAGAGATACCTCCACCCTTCCTCCCTCTATTCTCCAACAGTTTGTTGATGATACGCTTCTTTTTGGAAAGTCCTTTGTGATTGAAGACAGAGAATGGAAATGCCTCCTGTAGGATTATGCTTGTGCTTCTGGCCAATGTATAAACTATAGCAAAAGCAGTGTCTATTTCTTCAACACGAGAGCTAATCTCCAAGCTAAGATTTTAGCTATCCTAGGTTGCCTTAGCACTTCTCTTCCGGGTATCCACCTAGGCCTGCCACTTACTGTTGAGGAGGTGTCACACAACTTTTGGAATGGTATTCTGGAGAGAATGCAAAAGAAACTTGTTGGTTGAAAAGACCAACTTCTTAGTAATGCTGGTAAACTCCAACTTCTTAAGGCCTCCCTTCAAGGAAATTTGGTCTACTTTCCCTCTCTCTTTAGGATTTCAGGCTCCATGGCTGAAAAGTTGGAAAGAATTCAAAGATCCTTTCTCTGGATGAGAATGGAGGAAAAGAAAAGACTTTCCCTAGTGAATTGGGACACTGTATGTCACCCTAAATGTCAAGGGGGCTTGGGGATCAGGAAGATTACTAATTTGAACAAAGCCCTTGTTGCCAATATTGGATGGAGTTTAGTACAGGAAAGGGTTGAATGGTGTAATATAATGAAGGCTAAATACCTTAATCAGAGAAATTTCTTTAGAGCTTTGGACCTGTTTGATCTTCCTCTGAGCTCTAAGATTTAGAACTATATCCTTAAGAGTATATCCCTCTTGAAGGAAGGGGTCAGATGGAAAAATTGGTAATGGGAGATCTATTAGGTTCTAGGAGGACAGCTAGATTGGGAACAAACCCCTTGTTGAAAGTCACTTTAATACATTGAGGGAACACGCTAAAGATCTCATTGGCACTTATATTTCTGATTATACCTCACCCAAAGCTAGATGGAAAACTCTGATGTTGTCTTTCTTGCATTGGCCTAACCTTCTGCCAAAGTTTACGGAGCTTCAAGAGCTCTTGAATATGGTTAGAATCCCTCTATTTCCCAAGGAGGACAAAATTTTCTGGTTAAAGAATCACACTGGGGAGTTCACTATTAAGTCTTCTTATGTGTTGCTTCTCAGGTTTGAAGGTGATGAGCAATGTTGGAGGAAGGTGTGGATTCACCAACTCATCCCTAAAATAAACTTCTTTTGGTGGACCTCCATCCATGGGAAAATTTTAACTATTGATAATCTTGTCAAGAGGGGCTTTCAATTCCCTAATTGGTGTACTCTTTGCAAAAGACAAGAAGAAACCTTCTCCCATATTTTTATTCACTGCCAGTTTGCTACCCTGGTCTGGCAGAATGTTTTACAGAGATTGAACATCTCTTGGGTTTTTAATAGAGATATCCAACAATTCATCTTAAATTGGAAATGCCCCTCCAATCATCTATTAATTAAACTACTCTGGCAACTTATTCCACCCCACATCTGCTAGTGTCTGTGGAAAGAAAGGAATAACAAGATTTTCAAAGAAGAGGCAAACAATGTGGAAGGTCTATTGATAATCCTTAATAATCTTCTCCTGGATAATATCTCAACTTGTAAATGGAGGATGCCTACTAGTCCCCCGACTGCTTGGGATAGAAACATTGCTACCATCTGGAATTTACCCAATGAGGTCCTGAGATTTGACAACTCCAAATCAATAATCGGGAAGCATACTAGATGGAGAAACCCTAAACCACCCTGGGTTAAGCTTAACTTTGATGGGGTGGCTAGGGGAGGGACGTCAGCTACTGGAGGTATAATCAGGGATCATACTGGTAGCCAAGTAGCTGCCTATGCAGGGAAATTAAATGATCATACTAGTAACTAGGCTGAAGGCATGGCTCTCCTCTGGGGTCTTAAGATTGCACTGTCACTCGGTGTCAAGACTTTGGAAATCAAAGGTGACTCAATGATAATTGTGGAAGCCACTAAAGGTAAGATGAAGGTGGGATGGTCTCTAAAAGGTATTTTGGAGGACATTTTCCCTCTCCTAAATTCTCTTCATGACTTTTCTATCCAGCATGGCTTCAGAGAAGGGAATGCAACTGCTGATAGCTTAGTGGTGGTGGGTCTTGATACTGAAGGGCTTCGATGTTGGCAAAAAGAGGTTTCTTTTCCCCCCTTGGCTCTGGTGTGTTTAAAGGAAGATCTCAAACATTTATATGTTGGGTCCTAGATGGTGCTTACTTATTTTAGCTGGGCTCCTTCTAACTTTGGTTAGAATTGGCGGGAACTGGCTTTTAAATAATTGGTTGTTATGTGAGGTGATGGATATCATATGTTTTTCTGATGGCTTGTATGACCCCTTGTGGGCTGATGATATGGAAAATCTTTCTACCCTTACTGACTAATGGTGTGATCATTTTTTGAACCTCCTAACTTTTTGTGTTCAACTTTTTAAGCTTGCGGATTTCATGAGATTTTTTGTGATGGCTAAGTACTATGCCGATATCATGCCCTTACATGCTAAGGGAGATTCACACGAGGGAGCTACTGCCTTTGCATGGGTTGTGAGACGTGACATTTATTGCCTATATTCTTGTCTATTCTGGTCACTTGTCACCGACATTTTCCCTTTCGATGCTTCTAGAATTGACTACCAACTCTTATGCCCTGGTTCCCCTATTCTGGTAGTTGGAATTTTTGGTGTGGGCTCTATGGGTGTGGACATAGTGCATGTGGATCCAGATAGGCATGACGAGTGGAAGGCAGATGCCACTATTTGGTACATCTGCAAAGAGGGAGGAATTGCACAGTATATGGAGGCCATGATTGGTCATGATGAGGGATTTTCTAACAAGTTTGTCACCTCCTGGAATGAGGGTAGGGTCACCATTGGTGGAATTTCCTTCGAAGTTTCTGAGGAGGTTATTGCTAGAGTTACTGGGCTCTTGAATAGTGGCCGAACTTGGAAGAAAACTATGAAAGTGCTGGACTAGGTTAGTTTGAATTAGTTTTTTCATGGCAAAGAGAAACCTGTCAAGTTGCGGGATGGTTTTGACTGTGAGGCATTGCCGGAGCCATGGGATAGATTTTTTTTGCTGATCATGAAATATTTCACGCTGGAAGGAAGGTAAGGGGTCTACTATTATTACCACTTTAATTTCCTTAACCACCGTAGGAATCGTTTACATATTTCCATTCCCTTTTTCCTGTATCATGCTCTTGATAACACAGTTTTGGAGTTTAATGAAGCCTCTATTTCCAGAAAGAATTATACTATCCTCCACTAGGGCCTTATGTCTAGGCTCTATCATTTCCATATGGTGCTTTGGCCTGCTTGGCCTATCACTGTTCAAGAGGTCCTGTCTCTCCTTGCTATTAACGAAACCACGGTTTCCTCTACTCCTCCCTCTGCTAGTATTTTGGACACGCCGGGCTCGAGTAAGAAAAAATGCCTAAAAAATCCTACCTTGAAAGCCCATCATCATGGCGCTTCCCCTGGTAGGGAAAAAAAGCGGCTTGCCTCTACCCCGCGCCCTAAGGCTAAAGCCTCTAAGAAAACTAAATTCTTCCTCTAGAAAATTAATTCTGACATCGAGATTACTGAAGAAGCTAACACCCCCCGTAGATCTCATAGACTGGTTCTTAAGCAGGACAAGGTGGGGAGTCTTAAGGAAGCTTCTAATTCGAATAAGGATAATGGGAGTGGCAGTGAAAGTCTGGAGGAAATGGTGGCGGGTGGGGAAGGCTAGTCAGTGTTGGTGAACAACGTGTCCCATGTGTCTAAAAGCTTGAAGAAGGGCCCTTCTAGTGACAATGTGATGAAAATTACCCCACGGTCCTCTGATGCGGATAAAGGAAAAGCCCCCTTGCAGGAAGATGACAAGGAAAAATATCAGGCTTGGGAAGAAGTTGGCATGCTAAAGGGGAGATTGGAGAGGTTTGGAAAAAGGGTCTAGGAGGTGTCTCAATTTTCCCTGAGGGTCATGCACAGGTCGGCCACCAGTCTTTGCTTGCTGCAGAAGGACAAGTCTATGGATGATGTTGAAGATGATGCTAGTTTCAAGGAGTTGCTCGAGTTCCTCATGGTGGATTGGGCAATGGCTATTCAGGATATACCTCGTAGGAAGGATAAGAATTAGGCCATTGGGCCTTTTTGTTCTTGTTTATTTCTATGTCTTGTTTGTTAATACTGCTGAATTGGTAGGACCCCTGGGGGTCTTTGGACTTATTTGGTTGGTTTCATGCTTCCATGAAGAACTTTTTTATCCTACGGTTACTATTAGTTTTTGTTTTTTGATGATGTGTTGTGGGTGATGGCTTTCTCTTTGTTGTCACTATGTTCTTAATGTGCTTTTGCTGGATGGCCTTTGTTGCCTTGTACTTATGGGTCAACACCCTTGTTTTGTTTCTTTTTAATTCAAAAACATCAAAAGAAATCATTTGAAATCAAAATATGAATGATGATGAATCCCTACATATTATATTTGACACCCTTTAAAAAATAAAGCATCCCCACTATTCCTAACACTTTTAATATATAAAAGATTTTATTCTCTAAAAAGTATAAATTATTTCAAGATTCCATTGAAATAGTGCAATGTAAGAATTTGACAATAAAAGTGAATTAGAAAATCATTTGAAATCAAAAGATAAATTTAAAACAATTCAAATGAATATGAAACCCCACATGTTATATTTGATACTTTCAAAAAAATATCACCCTATTCTTATCACTTTTAATATATAAAACATTTTAATCTCAAAAGAAATATTAGTGGGAGCAGCGTCTGTACCATTCCATTTTCAGACATTGATTGATTGATAATGCACCTCCAATACTTATAATCCCTCTTTGCCATTTTTTAATTTTTAATTGTGTTGTTTTATTAGGTACTAGCCTGCATTATATTACAGACCGCTTTATTTTGAATGTTGGGCTTTGTTTTCCAATTGCTTTATTATTTTATGATTTGTGTTGGATTTTGTTTTCTAGTAGATTCTTTTGAATATATTATTTTATTATCTTATGATTTGAATTTAAAGACATTGGGATGTTGGGTTTGGTTTTCTATCAGATTCTTTTGTAGGTAGTATTTATTCCACAGTCAAAGAGAGAAATAAAATATAAGCAATGATATTTAAATGTTTCAATATTGGGTACTTCCATCAAAATTATAGAATTATGTTAGAAAATTTAGAGGAAAATTTTCTATTGAGTTTTTAATTTTATGCCTCTAACTAGTAAAATTTTGATATGCTTTAAGTTGGTTTTGTAAACATAAATTTACTATTCCTCACCTTGGAAAGCTTTTCTTAATGACTATGGTAGATTGTAAATGTTGCTTTAAGTGCATTATCTTACCTAACTCTCATTTAAGAATTTCTTTGGAGGGTCTCTTAGCGTTTGTATTGGTAAGATGGTCCTCAATGATATAAAACTAAGCACAAATGTGTTATATTCTCATCAAAGTCATAGAGATATTTTAGGTGATGATCTCTAGAAGATCATAGTCAAGTATTGCATTTCTCATATGTCTCTATTATAAAAAAGTAAATAGGGAAAGTTTCATAACTTCTCTCACTATTTCACTTATGTCAAGAATATTGATACAATTTTTTATATTTTTTTAAGTGTAGAAATTTTGGGTTAAAGTTGGATCCATTTCTCATATGTAGTGGGATCCTATCATATTTTGTGGGTGGTACTTTGTAGGCTCAAAAACATGTCTTAAGCCTTTAGGGTTCCTATTAAGGGTCATTTATAAGGTAATAGAAATATTTTGCAACACACCAAGATCAAATATCTTATCTTTAGTTTAAGATTAAATATAAGGTTCATTTGGTTAGCAATGATGTTATTTATGTTGTCAAGAAGGTTGTGGTCAACAGTTTAGTTGCTTAGTTCTCATGGTGAAGACCAAGGTTCAACTCTTCCCAAGGAAATTTTAGCACCATAATTTGTGTTGAGTGGTAGCTCCAATAGAATTATATAAGTAGAATGCAACCAGATAATAATGGCAATAATAGTCTTGCTAGAAAATTTATAAGTCAAGTGGTAAGTATATGTACATACCACAATGTGGTGTTCATGCTGAAACATTATGCATTCGTCATCATGCTTTATCTTCTCCCTAAGTTGATCTTAGGGGGGTGTTGGGGAAATTAGAAAAATCACCTAATAATTAATTAATCATTGATTAATTATTAGACCCCTTTTATTTTATTGCACTTAAGCTAAACTTAGGAGTTTTTATTATTATTAGATTGGACTATTTATAGGTCAAGTTGTCTCATTACATAAAATTAAGACACTTGTCACAATTTAATCAAATCCTTATCTAGGGTTTGTTTTATATTTTATAAGAATTCAATATTCTACATTATAATAATTTCATTAAACTTTAAATTAATTCAATGCATGTATAATTTTTTTTCTAGATTGATCATTATCTCATGGTTGTATAGAAAATCAATAGCTTTGATCTCTCTTGGTGATAAGTCTTTGGCTTGGAGGTGATTTCTAAGAGCTATGGTGGGGTAAACCCACAAAACTAGTTTACAATTCTAGTGAGGAAGGAAAATTGTAAAAAATTCCCTCATGGAGAAAATTTTGGTTTTTGGGGGTTCGAACAAACTTTTGGTTCAAGCAAACCCAAAGGAGGTTCACTCAAACCCCCCTTCAAATGAACCTATTAAATTTTGGGTCCCACCATATGGGTATGTGTAGGATCATGATGGGCCAAAAAGTGGCGATGTGGAAAAAGTTGCATTTTGCATCAACCAAAAAATGCAAAAATCCCGAGTTGAATTTTTTTAGGCTTGGATGTTAGTACATTGCTCCAAAGCAAGAATCTGAAATTGGATATCTAATCCAAGATCAAGTATCTGATTTAGGTTGAGCATAAATAGTTAAAAGTGACCATTTAAAATCATTTCTAATAATTTTCAATAGCTAAGAGCGTGGCCTGGGGCGATCCAAATCCAATTTGAGCTGATATCTGATTTACAAGGTAAGTTTTTGGTTTTATTTTTGTTTTAATCAATTTTTCTATTAGTTTTGTATAATTTTGACTAGTTTTTTATGGATTTTTATTAAAAATTAGCGTTTTTAATGGATTTTTATTAAAAACTAGTGGTTTTTATGGATTTTTATTAAATACTAGTGTTGTTTATGGATTTTTATTAAAAACTAGAGTTTGTTATGGATTTTTATTAAAAGGTAGGGTTTTTTATGGATTTTTATTAAAAACTATGGTATTTTTACAATAATTTCATTTATATTGTGTAATTTCAATTAGATTAATTAGTTTTTAACTTCAATTAGGTATTATGGTTGAGAATGAAAATGCAGAAATGCTAAACTCTCCACCACCTCCACGCCCATCAATTGAAGACTTAATTGGTGAAAAATTGGAACAATTAAGGGGCATTTGTGATGTTTATAAGATAATCCCTTGATTATCTAGATGACATACACATTGAAGGAAATAATTAGAAATATAGAAACCCTCTCCACCCAACATAATGCCTTCCGTTCGTAGTGAGAAACCATGAGGGAATATTACTCTTGTGGATTGTCCTCAAAAGATGTGAAAGATCTCAAAATAACAAAAGCCCAAATAGCCGATTTATTTGTTAACCCCCGCACTAGTTTTCTAGTTAATGTTAATAAACCAAAACTTTCTATAAAATGATACAAGAATAAGGACATTTTAGATAAATTTTTGGATCGTTGGTGTATGGTTTTTGATAAACCACCCAACAACAATAGTGATATACCATTTTACTATATTAAAAAATTATACGTTGAGTTTGTGTTAGGGCATCATGTCAATTACTTTGACATTAAACCCTTCCAAGGCATCGGTGGAGGTATGCCCCAAGATGGACTAGGGGCAGTCAGAGTAGTCAAGGGCCCATATTTTCCCCCTCCTCCCCTTCCTCCACCACCTCTAGTAAATCATCCAGATATTATCAAGGATGCAGCTAGATAGACTATTCAGGTTATTCACTCTTTGAGTGATCTTTTGGTTTCCCATACTTCTACAATAGCTCAACCACATGCTAGTGATGTTGGCAATGGATTGAGTGTTGTTGCATCATCCTCCTCAGGTCCACATATTTGTGTGTGACCAGATATGCTTGGGTCCTCTTGTAAAGCCTGTTGAGCATCCCTTGGACACTTATGATTATGATCTCCATGATGTGGACATTATAGTAGATTAGACAAACCCTACAAAGTCCTCTCCTACTAGAGAGGGGGATGTTGGAATAGTTACACAGCTAGAGAGGAGTGAAGTGCACCCTACATAGTTCTCTCTTGCTAGAGAGGGGGACGTTGGAATAGTTACACAGGTAAGATTTAAGTTGTAAATTCATAACTTGCATTCTTTTTAATGAGTATTAATAATAGATAGTATCAAGTACTAATATTTATTTACATGGTCTATTTAATCGTTGATGTCTAAGGAGGAGCTTACATAGGTGACTTATAGCACCCTTAGGGTCATTTCATTTAGCCTCGACATGCACACAATATATATTTTCGCACTCACTTGTTTACATTTTTTTATTATATACTTGCTTTTCATTTGAATTGTCATTAATGAAATTATATATTAATTTATATGTTTATCTTATTTTCCTCTTATAGGAAATACCTAGTGCGAGTGAGGTGCAACACTATCCAGACTATGGAGGTGCAATGTTAGATAAGGGAAAGGTAATTGAACTCAAATTCAATTGAATTAAGATTTTAAAGATCTTATATTGATTATACATGCATCAACATAGATTGATAGTTTCATATGTACTTGTCATTTTTATGTACAGGCAGTTATGAGCTATACAAACTTGTTGACAAGTGTCACAATGCCTGAAGGAGTAGGTATTGGAACACCTCAAGGAGTAGGTGTTGAAACACCTCAAGGAGGAGGTATAGAAACACCTTAAGGAGATAAAGAAAAAGAGATTCCTAATGAGGTATGTGTTTATTTTTCATTGTTTTTGGTAAATATGTTCCTATTACAGACAATTGTATGCTAACTTGTATCAATTTTATGTTTTTGTTCACATGTATAGATTGACATTTCAAAAGTTGGTTTGATTGGTTCTTTGAGAGAGGCATATTCTAGGACTCCTAACCCTTTGAAGAGACGTATATTTGAGGTAATCAAGATTTCAATTTTAGAGTTCAATTATAATTCAATGTATATTGATTTTGATGTTAATTATAATTCAATTATAATTCAATGTATATTTGAGATAAAGAAAAAGAGATGCCTAATGAGGTATGTGTTTATTTTATTTTTTGAATTCTTCTTGTGCAACCTTTAGAACCAAAGAGTGCTTCAAAGAGGCTCCATTTTAATGATCCACTAGTAGTTTAGGATGAGATAGACATTTTTGCGTGTAAATTTTGAATAGACATCGAGATGGCATATGCCACATTTTGTAAAATTTTGTTTAAGTTGACATTGATGCCATTTTTGTATATAGACATACACTTGATTATTGGATTATTTGATATATAGAAATTGACAATCGAAATAATTTGTTCCTCATGTGCATGATTAAACTCTTTGAAAATTTAATCTTGAGCAATGGTTAAATATCAATGTACAATAACATAAAAAATAATGGTTATATTATGTAGTTTATATTCATATCTCTGATTACATTGCATTGGACATCTTTCAAACTCAAAGACTTGCTTCACATTGCATAACTAGTAACTAGGAGCAACTTCCAATTGCATTTGCTTGTCATGGAATTCTATGAGGCCACATTTCTTTGAGGTATTTTTTCAAACAATTCACTTCCTTGTTTATGCTACCACATTGTTCATACATGTCTACCAAATATTTTTATCAAATAGTTCACTGGCTTGTTGCTATGGCTAAAATCCTAAAACAAGTGCTTTCAAACAAGCTATGGATGCTTGGAAAAATTCTATCAAAGCATAATAGTAAGCAATAGCATAGACAAGGCAATGAACTATTTGAAAAAATGCCTCAAAGAAATGAGGTCTCATGGTGACAGAATTCTATGACAATCAAAAGCAATTTTGATTCTCATGGTATTCCATCACCATGAGACCTCATTTATTTGAGGCATTTTTTCAAACAATTGACTGCCTTGTTGATTGTCATGGCATTCCATTAGCATGAGACCTCATTTCATTGAGGCATTTTTTTCAAATAGTTCAATTCCTTGTCTATGCTACCACATTTTTCATACATGTCTATCAAAGCATTCTATCAAACATTTCATTGCCTTGGTGCTATGGCTAAAATCCTAAAACAAGTGCTTTCAAACAAGCTATGGATGCTTGGAAAGAATCTAACAAAGAATAATAGTAAGCAATAACATAGACAAGGAAATGAATTGTTTAAAAAAAATGCCTCAAAGAAATGTGGTCTCATGGTGATGGAATGGCATGACAAGAAAATTGCTATAGATTGTCATGGCATTCCATCACCATGAGACCACATTTTTTTGTGACATTTTTTCAAACAGTTCACTGCCTTGTATATGCTACCACATTTTTCATATGTCTACCAGATTATTTTATCAAACAGTTCATTGCCTTGCTGCTATGGCTAAAAGCCTAAAATAGGTGCTTTCAAACAAGCTATATGGATGCTTGGAAAATTGTGTAGGAGAACCTTGGAAATAGAGGATTAGTTGATGGTTAGTTGATGATGATGATGAATCCCTACATGTTATATTTGACACCCTTTAAAAAAATAAAGCACCCCCACTATTTCTAACACTTCTAATATATAAAATATTTTAATCTCTAAAAAGTATAAACTATTTCAAAATTCCATTCAAATAGAGCATTGTAAGTGTAGACATCCAAATTTGATTGCTCCCATACAATCAAATTTACCTCTTTATTCATCCATTCCGTCATTATTAATTTATTTAATTAATATTACACTTCTTACATAAGGTTCTTAAAGTATTTAATTTAACAATTAAACAATTTATCTTGTACCTTTTTCCTCTCTAAATTAAATAAATACACCAATTTATTTATTTTAGTCATTTTAACCTTTTTTGAATTAAAATCAATTTAAAATTCTCTTTTTCTCTCTCCTTGTCACATCCTCCATAATCTATCTCTAATTTGGATTAATTTAATTAATTCATAATTAGGATGTGCATCCTCTTAATCAAGGATTAATGTCACATCCTCCTAAATTTGCCACTTGCCTCTAATCTTCCATTAATTATCATAATCAAGTATTTGCATAACTTTAATAAAATTCATTAGCCACTTTAGCACCACTTTTTAGTCAACCTTTTCATTTTCCTTTCTTGGCATTGACCCTCTTTCCCATGTGAATTTTTAATTCACTTTTATTCATCCTAGGTTTCTATCCTCCCCATGTGAATTTTTAATTCACATTTTGTCCTTCCAAAGCTTCTAGAACATTTGAATTGTCACCTCATCCACATGTGACCAATTCCCACCTTTTTGGAGAGCCTCTCTTATCCATTAGATCCTCCAAAGAATGTGAATTTTTAATTCACATTTATTTCTCCAACCACTTTCTCTTTTCCCATGGAGATTTTTAAGGAATTCCAAAATTCCTCAAATGTCACTTTCATTCTCACTTGGGGACAAGAAGTTCCTTTTTGAGGAAATATTCTCACTCCCCAAGGTACTTGAAAGGTACTTACAGTCCTTCCTCCACACCATGTACCTCCCTTCCACATCACCTACACATCATCTCACCCTTAGCCACTTCACATTCCACATGTCAAAATGTAAGGGCTTATGAATCTTCAACTCACCTTAGCCCTTCATCTTGGCCTTGTTGGATAAATCACAACCATTGAATTCTCTAGAGAATTCAAATTCTTCTATAAATAACCCCTCCTCTAAGGCATTTTTAACACTTAGTCATTTTGCAACTAAATGTTGTCATTTTGTGCACTCATCTAGCCATCCATTTTATCTATTTGCATTTGCATCGAACCATATAGTTAAATCTTGCATTTAGCAACATCAAGAGCCATCCAAGGAGCATACAAAGCAATCCAAAATCAAGGGCAAACCAAGGAGTTTCAGCTGCAAAGGGAAGGTATAACCATTTGTAATCATCTTTCACTTTTTCTCTTTGCATTAAAAAATTTCTTAGGCTAATCTTGAGGTGTTTCTTTGTGTTTTTCCATTGCATTTTAGTTGTTTAGAATAGGTAAAACATTTAGATATCATAGTTTGATACCCTTGCACTCACAAGTATACCAAAACCCAAGGAGTTAATCAAAGACACAGATAACTATCAGAATGATATCCTAGGATTACATGATATATCTGAATGGGAATTGGATATTGCACCTGATGAGGCTATTGAACACCCATTCCCAATAATTGATGCAAAAGATCAAGTGGCCCCACCTATGGTTCATCTTATCCAAGCACCCACCACAAGCTCAAAGAGATCAACCCCAAATCATAATCAGCTATGGACCCTCACGTTTGATGGATCCAAATCTAAAACAGGGTGTGGTGTTGGAATTGAGTTAACCAGCCTGAAAGGGAAAACATTTTTTTCTTCTTACAGGTTACAATTTGGATGCACTAACAATATAGCAGAATATGAAGCATTAACTCGGGGACTGATGTTTGCACATCAGAAGAATGTTACTGCCTTGATGGTTAAAGGAGATTCATAAGTGATTATCAAGCAAGTATGTAACCAGTACACATGTTACAATAAAAGGCTGGCAGCTTATAGAAATCGGGTGTGGAACCTTATTAAAGACTTTGATGCTTTTGGGATTAGTTTAATCCCTAGAGAGGAGAATCAAATAGCTGATTCATTAGCTATTGCCGCAAGTACTCTAGAGCCCATGCAAGGCTCCAAGCTCAAGATATTCTTAGTAGAATTGATATCCACCCCGGCTGTCCTTGATAATGTCAAGAACTTTCAAGTCTTCGACAATGATTGACATATCCATGTTTTTCTAGCAAGCTCAGATGTTTTCAAAGGATAGATCATCGATGAGTCTGATAGGGATCAAGGAGACTAGAACCCCAAAGACTACGATACAGAAGGTGTCCTCAATTTAAAAAGTAATAGCATTCCCAAGGGAATGGTGGCCTTACAAAAGAATTTTTGATTCAAATCCAAGGGCTCAGAAAAAGGTATCAACCAAAGATAAGGGAGGTGAATATGAAACTGTTAACTTAGCTAACTCTAGCCCTAAAAGGAATGTTTACATAGGGAAAGCCTACCTTGAAGCTATTAGAGAAGATATATTGAGGGCACTAAAGAAAGATATTACTGCAATAGCTTGGGGGTATGAAGATCTAAAAACATTTGATACTTCTGTGATAGCTCATACTATTCCTTTGAAATATGAAGCTAGACCATTTTGGCAGAAACAACGTCCTATCAACACCTTGATTGAACCACTAATCTCTAAGGAAGTTCAGAAATTGCTTTCTGCAAGAATAATCTTCCCTATACAACATTCAACATGGTTGGCTAACTTGGTTCCAATTTGTAAAAAGAATGGGGAGATCAGGCTATGTGTAGATTTCAGGAATCTAAATAGAGCTTCAGAAAAAGACAACTACCCACTCCCATCTCTGGACGAAGTCTTGCAAACTGTCAATGAGTCTCAAATGATGTTGTTCCTAGATGGTTATTCTGGGTACAATCAAGTGATCATTAATTATGAAGACAAAATGAAGACATCCTTCACTACTAAGTGGGGAACATTTTCTTACATGAGGATTCCATTTGGTTTGATAAACATTGAAGCAACCTTTCAGTGTGCAATGGACATAGTGTTCAAAGATTTGATTGGTAAGTGCATCATCATTTATATGGATGACCTAATAGTATTCTCTAAAGATAGACTAAACCATGTTGCAGACTTGGCTAAAGTTCTTGAAAGATGTATCTAATATGGTGTTTCTTTGAATCCTAAAAAGTGTGTGTTCGGGGTTTTTGAAGGGAAACTTTTGGGACACATAATCTCAGAAAGAGGGATATCGATAGATCCAAACTGAGTTGAGTTTATTTTGAAGTTAACCATGCTAGAAAGTAAGAAGGATATGAGATCTTTCTTCAGAAAGATCAACTCCGTGAGGAAGTTTATCACAGGTTTTGCAAAAATTGTTAAACCTTTGAACGAAATGATGAAGAATGATGCTAGAATAGAATGGAGTAATGAGGCAAAGGCTGATTTTTCTCAGGTTAAGCAATCTATTTCATAGGTGCAAGTCCTCACCAATCCTGACTACTTGAAGCCATTTTATATTTATTCTTTTGCTTCTGAACACTCATGTGCAATTGTCCTGACACAATGAAGAGAGGAAGGGGATGAAAGGCCAATTGCCTTCATGAGCTCTATGTTTAAGAATGCTGAAGTCAAGTACCCACCTCTTGAGAAACAAGCTTTTGCATTGGTTAGAACTATCAAGAGGCTCAGGAATTATATCCTTCAAATTCAAATCATTATTGTGGTTCCTAATGCTGCTATGAAGTCTCTACTTATGCAGAGTGAGTTGGGAGAACGAAGGGGGAAGTGGATGGCTATTTTGTAGGAGATCGATCTAGAGATTCACCCTATGAAACTTGTCTGAGGTCAAGGCCTATCTAAAGAAATGGCGGATGCTAGTAAGAACATTACTTGTCAACAGTACACAACACAGTCATTTTCTAATGACTCTTGGTATGCTGATATTATTTATTTCATGCTCAATAATTGGTGCCTAGAGGGAATGAATACAACTCAGAGGAGAGCACTGAGAATGAAAAGATCTCATTATATTTTCAAAGGAGGATTGTTATACAGAAATAATTTTGAGGGGGTTTATCTACGATGCCTTGATCAACAAGAAATTAAGCATGCAATTGCTGAATTTCATGGGAAACATGGCACAGGCTAGGGTTCTACGGATTCTTTAGCACATCAGATCCCCAGATCTGGTTATTATTGGCCATGTGTGTTTAAGGATGCCCACCAACATGTAAGGACATGTCATATATGTCAAACTTCTGCATCAAGAGAGCGTCATCCAATCACGCCATTGCAACATGTTTATGAGGTAAGGCCATTTGCCTAATGGGCACTTGATTTTATTGGGGTAATTAACCCAAATTCTTCTGCAACACATAAATTCATTTTGACTACCACAAATTACTACACGAGATGGGTAGAAGCTATACCTTGCCAAAATATCACAATGGAGGTAGTAATCAAGTTCCTCATTGAATGCATCACAACCAGGTTTGGAGTACCCTTTACACTAGTATGTGACAATGGCCCTGCCTTTTCTTCTGCCGAGTTCATTTCATGGGCTTATGATCATAGGATTTTTTTAAAGTATTCTTCGAACTATTATCCACAAGGAAATGGAGTTGCAAAATCAACTAATAAGAATCTCCTAGGAGTAATCAAAAGACTATTAGAGAACAATCCTTAAGATTGGCATACCCAGTTAAGATTTGTGTTATGGGTAGATAGGATTAGGATCAAGGCTGCATTGAAGACTTCACCGTTTAAGCTAGTGTATGGCCAAGAAATTGTGTTCCCTATTCACTTGCAAATACCTATCCTAAAATTTATGCAGAAATTTTACTCTAGTGATGATAGGATTGAAGTAAGGTTAGCTGGCTTGCTGAAATTAGAAGAGCAGAGAGATGCTGCTTTGTAGCAATTCTTTAGGTACTAGGCTGTTTTCAAATGTTGGTTTGACAAAAGAGCCAAATTCAAGGCTTTTAAGATATCATACCTTGTCTTACTGTGGGATAAAGCCAATGAAAAGAAGGGTGACCACTAGAAGTTTAATAAGCTTTGGTTGGGTCCCTATCAAATTGTTGAAATCCTAGGAGAAAATGCTTTCCGGCCAAGTAGTTTAATAGAACCTATCCCATTGTCTGTCAATGGACAATTTCTCAAACATTATTTTGGGTCGTAAGAGGTCTGGTATTTTGTTGGGTTGTATGTATGTAAATAGTTTGTTGTTCCATTGGTTTTGTCTTTTCCTTGTGTTTTTTCTTTTTTCTTTTTGTTCCTTTGTTTTTTTTCTTGTGGGGGACCTTCATTTTATTCATATTGAGTAAGGGGGTTGTTATCTGAAGTATACTTTGGTTACTAGGAGAGAAGTTGGTTTAGATATTTTCAGGTTTTCTGATTGGATGATTTTGTTCTAAATTCATTGTTTTATGTCCATTGTCAATGAGAGTTGTGGAAAGTCATTGAGAACAAGGTGTAAAGTAAGCAATCTTCACTAACTACGATTGAATCTGTCACAAATCATTAGAAACATCTCCTTTTGTAATGGTATATTTTTCTTAGGACGATGGTGTTGCAAGATTTGAGTGAAAAATCTGATTCCCCATATGTTGTTATGAGGTCCATGGTAGTTTTCAGCCCAGTACAAATGTTGGACATCTGACATATTGAGAAGGAATTGAATAAAAAAATAGAAAAGAGAACTATCTAAGAAAAGAAAACTCAATACTGAATGGGTGATTCTAGTATCTCTACTGGTGCTATGGATGCCTAATTGGCAGTAGAGCAATGTTGTGAGAAAACTAGAGTTATCTCCGTCGGAGCTATGGACACTTGATTGGTAGCAGAGCAATGCCCAGGATATCATTGCACAACAGTTAAATGGAATCAACTCATGTAGTTCAAATACTGTGCATAATTGTTCAAAAGATGAGGAAAACTTTGTAAAAGGGTGATTCACCATCAAGCACACACATAGATTCAGGGATAGCCAGTGTTGATTTACATTTGAGATTCTAGCTCAACCTTGTTTACTTAAATTGATCTAATTGGAATTGTGATGTCCATAAACCAGGAGTTCTGGGTAACTGAATCCCTCAGTTTCTTCAAAATGGTTAAACCATTTTCCCAGCCAAGTCGCCAATTGTTATGCCTTGCATAACCACACCATTTTAAATTTGATTAAAATGGGACCCTCTTTTTCTTTCACTCTTTGTGTTTTTCCCCCTTCGATTTTAAGGTTTTGTTGTGCCTTGGCATGTGATTAATATGTTTATCTTGATTTCCTAAGTGTTTTCCCCAAGTTGCATATTGAAAATCTTATGTTTTGGGTGAAGTTTGGGTTTTTACGCTGGTTCAGGATTTTTCGGTCCATCCAGATTTTCCCGGATTTCATTCGAACTCTAGTTTCGATGTTGTTGTTCGAGTTTTTAGGCCAGTTTGGGATTTTCCACCCCATCCGAATTTTCCTGGATTGCATTCAAGGTCCGGCTCAGTCTGTTTTTGTGCTACAGTTCAGAGATTTCTAGCCTTCGCAGAATTCTGCTTAGGTCAAATTTTTTTGAATTTCTGCCTTGTCGTCAGATTTTTGAACTTGATTGATTTTTTGGAGCTTTGTGCCATTTTTATTTATCATTTATGTTCTCCTGAGTTGAGATGTTCAATCTTGTTGTGCTTTAAAACGTTATGGTCTTGCTTGGAGTTCAAATTCCTATGTGTTTGGGAATTTCATGGCTTTCCCTATGCGTTCGTAGTTAAAATCTAGGGTTTCATGCCTAGGGCATTGCCATTTTGTCTTGATCTACTTTCAATTGAGTCTAGGATTCAAAGAAGATGTGTAGGAGGCTCATGTTGAATGATTTTTGTGCTTAGGGTCCTCAAATTTGTGACCAGTCAATTTGAGCGAGTTCGTGTTGGATTGTCATTTTTTGAGTTTTTTGTCAGGTTCAGGATTTTCTTGATTTCTTCTTATTCCCTTTGTTTTCCCGAATTCCTTCAGTTTTCCAAAGTTTGGAGTTTTGGGTCATCCGCAGAATTTCGGTCTGGCCAAATTTTTTTGAATTCTCTGCTATGCTTTGTGGAATTTAATAAATTGGATGAATTGGATGGTTTTAATAATAAATTCTTGTTATTCCATGATTTTAACTAATATATTGCACAATGATTCATGTTTCTTTTGTTCATTTTGATAATCTATTGTTGATATTGGTGCCTCATCGAGAGAATCCTCCTGGTTTGGAATTTTCCAAGGTTCCTCCCAGGCTGGTTTTCCCAGGTTAGCTCGAAATCCCAAACTTATCAGTGTTGATGCTTAATGGCTAATTTAACGGTTTTATCATGATTTTAAGCTAAGACTTTGATGAAATTTTGTCAACATTTGGATTCTCACATTGGTCTTTGATGGATGCAGGCTGAGTCTGGCAGGACGATGGTGGTTGGAGAGGCTAAAGGACATAAAGGCGATCATCCATCTCTAAAGCAGAAAAAGAATGAAGCTAGACCAAAAAAAAGTAGGATTCTTGAGGGTGAGATGACATCAGTCTGGTTCAAGGTTTTAGGTATGAATATTGAGCACCCTGCTGTGAAGGACTAAGGCTATCATGGGACACAGTAGCTGGGTACCAGCTGGATGACGTAGCAACCTGTAGTGCAATCATTAGTGAGTATCAATCCAACAAGGAGATTGGAACAATATGATGGGGCACCTAAAGAATGATATTAATGCTATTGAATGGCGAACTAGGGTTTCGCCTATGCCACTTACAAATAGCTTGCAGAGGGCATTCTTGATGATGAAGGCTGGAATGGAACAAAGTATGGGCGAAGTGGGGGAAGCAGTTAATGAAAAGCTGCATCGAAAGTCATGCTTCCTCATCGTTTTTCTTTGTCTCTTCTTCATGTGTTTTGGTCTGAGTTATGTGGGAGATCCTGGGCTGATCTGGTTGGTGCCCATGCATTTAATGCACGTTTGACTTTGTTTTGAACCCTAACTGGGTCAACTTGTTCTGCAACTGACTTATTGTAAACCCTAACTACGCCGATTCATCTTACACATTTTATAAATATGGTGTTTCACCTCTTTTGTAAGGGTTAGAAAACATTAGAAGGTGTTAGAAGAGTTAGAAAAAAAAGTTAGCTAGGGTTAGAAAGGAGAAGAAGAAGAGTTAGTTAGCAAGCTAGAAGATTCAAAAAGGTAGAGAATGGGATAGCAAAAAAGCAAGTTAGGGTTTTCAAAGTAAGTTAGACATTTTTTTGCAGTTCAACAAGAGGAGGAGGTGATGTATCTTCCTAATTTTTTTAGCATAGATGGAGATAATTCAAAGATATGGTTTTCTATACACTGGTGATCTTGTCAGATTTGTAAATGTTACTTATCTATTTCATAGACAATAGGAGCAGCCAGATTTAAACCTACTTTATATTATGCTCTAGAATGGTATTTATTTTGGGTTAATCATTTGATTTGAGAAGCTATCAAGGAATGAAATTTTATATTATGTTTTGTTTGAATGATGATTTGCAATCTACTGTTAATGTTTGCATTGTGAATGAATGAAACTTTGTATCAATTACAGGTTAATTTTATTTTGCAGTTCTAGTTTAGGAATTCCTTGGAAGGTAACAAGTTTGATTAGTTTAATGAATCAACATTCTTTTCAATTTAAAAACCTTGACCTATCTTTTTCTATTTCTTTAAAACCCCTGGTTAAAGTAGGTTTAGATAGATATTTGATCTTGCAACAATCCAGAAGCTCAAAACCAACAGGCCCCTTGAATATTACAGCCATATTGACCACTTTGTGAAACAACAACGTTGTGAACCAACATCAAAGACCTTGGGAAATGGTCAGTTTGATTACTGATTCTCTTTTAGGAGAGGTGAGATACTTTTTACTTTTATCTTACCTGCATGTTGTGGATCAACTTGGCACCTCAATAGGTCTATGCCTGCAATAAAGCCTGTATCTACTCCAACTGACCCTGCAATGTCTGCACTTGAACCTATAACACAACTATCTACATTTGTTGCTATTGTGAAGTCAATCAGATCTGTACATGTTGCTATTTTGCAGCTACCAATGATTGCCTCTTCTGAGGCACTCTAAAGTCTCAAACATCCAACACTAAGCTTCCTCCACCTTCATCTCCTCCACCATCACCTCCATCTCCATCCCTATCTCCCTCATTACTTCTACCCTCTCCTCATCATCTAATAATGGAATTAGCTCATCTGGGCTAGAGATCTATAGGAATGGATGTGTAAAGAAGTACTAGGCATACTCCTTAGATATTAGAGCCTCAATAATCTTCAGATAATAATCCCAGATAATGGCCTGCAAACCCTGGTACTCTTGCACTGTTGCATCATATGATAAGCACGACCCCCACTCTGTCACATCAATTCGTTGTCGTGCATAATGGGCCATTCCTTGGGGCATGTGATGTAACCGGCCATACTATTGCAACACCCTCCTCAACAAAAATCTCTGAATAATGAACTTTGTCTGACCAATCAGGTACATCGACGAGCACAAAAATGACATCTCGGTATCATCCTCTAGCCACTACTCATAGTCTACGTAGGGTTGCCATGCCACCATCTCAAGATCATCCAATACTCTCCTCTAGTACTCCATTTTTCCTAGCTTAGGTTGAGCAAATGGACTTGTATAAGCATGAACATATGGATGACCCTCAGGGTGTTGTCTCTCTACAACTGGCCGCGTGACTACTATAGACTCCCATGCCCATATCTGAAGCAATGTAACCCTAGCTGATAAACTAGCCCCTCTGAGATAGACAACCTGATGTAGATCATGGTATAAATGGGCAAGCATGCAACATCCCCATGCATATCTGGTACCCTGGGTGATCATGCTCTCAAGAATCTGACCCCATCCAACTGAGAGTCCCTTCGACTTGTGGTTGGGACATAGGAACCCTCCAATGAAACCAACAAGCACACACGACAATGTAGCATAAGCATCAACCATCTCTCTCTAGGGAATCTCATAGCCGCATATCTGATCATCCTTGAACACTCTCCTAAATGCATTAGTCCCAACCTACTTGACAGAATCATATACAACCAGCTCTCCAACAACTGGAATCCTCAAAATGTGGTAGACATCCTCTTGTGTCACTGTCATCTCGCTAATGGGAAAATGAAAGGTGTTATGCTCATTGTGCCATCTCTTTGCTAGTGCAGTCAAAATCCCCCTGTTAATCCAATGCTAGGGCATATCTATTAGTGAAGTCAGTCCACATCTACCAATCACATTTAGATCAGCTTGATCTAAATGCAAAATCAACTCCCAGGTCCTTGGGAAGCACTCCCGAATCTATAGGACCGTCAAAGGCTCCTATCATCATAATATATCACAAATTAGCAAATCAATCAATCAAACATCAATCAACCTATCAATCTAATCAGCTCTAATGAGATTTTGATTGCATCTCGTGAGCTTCTATCATTGATCCTCACCTATCATGATGACAATCATCAATCTATCATTGATCCTCACCTATCATGAGGTCAATTATCATCATCCTATCATTGAATATCAACTATCATGAGATCAATCATCATTGAATCTATAAACATCATCAAACAACATCAAATCAACAACCGATGCGATAAAAAATCATCAAAAATAAGGAGTTCAATCAACATTTCATCATTTTTCCCTAGATGCACTAAAATAGTGTCTCAAAGCGCTAAAAGCATGCATGTGCCATAAAATTTCATGGATGCGCTAGAACAAATTCTCTATGTGCCGAATCACCGTATGTGCCATCAAATTTGATTGATGCGCTAAACCCCTCTATCAATGCACTAAATTTACCTATGTGCTACATCATTCACCAACTGTGCTAAATCTAGCCATGAATGCGCTAATTAACCATATGCACTACAATTTTTAATCTATGTGCTAAACTACTTCATCTACGTGCTAAAAATATAGATGTGCTAAACCCCTCCATCTATGCGCTAATCTATTAGATGCGCTAGAACAGTCTACCGATTCGCTACATCAACGACTAAATGCGCTAAAACATTAAAATTTGAATTTACATGTGGAAAAAGTGCAGGAAAATAAATTTCAAAAATCATGAGGATGTTTTTGGGGAACATACCAGAGGTCCATACACTGTCGGATGGTTGTGACATTGCATGCACTTGAATCAGTGTGTGTGGCAAGTGATGCAGGAGCATCTAGTGGTGTAAGGGCAATCTTGCATCACCCAAAAAAATAGTTAAATTTCAAGTTTATCATTTTTCAGATGTTTTTACATTTTTGGATACCCTTTTCGTCATAATGAAATTGTCAATTTACGGTTTTTATTTTCTATTCCTGGGTTGAAAGATATTGTAGTTTTAGTTTCCCAGATTTGCACATGAAAATCTTCTGAGTTGGATTTGAGGCACTTAGAGCTTCCAGAATGGCCCCAAAACTTGCTGAAATTGGCATAGCAAATTTTGAGCGCGTTCTTGACTCTGAAACCTTTCCAACGGTTCAAACGGTTCACGAATCAGAGCCCCGAATCAAAAGTTATGGCCCTAGGAAGTTGGTGCACTTTCTAGAAGATACAATTGCAAATGTTCTTTTGAAATTTGAACTTCAAGTTGTAATTTTCAGTGCCAAACCGCCTAAACTCAAATTTTAATGTTGTTTTAGCTCCAAAATAAAGAGGAGCTCTATTTATGGGCGGGTTTCTAGTATTTTTGGGTAACTTTTGGGGACAAGTTCGCATATTGCGAAAGGGAGATTCTGTAGTTTTCTGTAACTTGCATGTGTTGTAAAACTTGGGGATTTGAGATCCTCTGCATGTAAGAAGTTCCATTTTCTGAATAATAAAATTATTCGCTTGTTTGTGGGTTATTTTCTGTGTCTCGGGTTGTGCCCTCATCAGCAAGGAATCACCATCATGCTCAAATTTGCTCAATTGCTCAATCACTCTTAAGTTTCAAATTGCAAATGCACAAATGAACTTCTAATCACTCTTTTTAACCTTTTAAAGACTAATTAAGTGGGATTTTTATGGGAATGATTTATTTTATTTTTCAAAGGGCTTAATTCATTAATTCATCACTTGGCAGGTCTAATATCATTTTTCAGGAGATAAATCATTTATGAATCGTAAAATTTGAAAATCATCATCAAATCATCGAAAAATTGTCAAAATTTCAAAAAATCTTTAAAAAAATCATCGATTTATCTCCCGAGGGGGCATATATCTGTCATCACCTAAAAATCAGCATCTAGGGCATATCAAATTTTTTTTTAGGTAACAACAACAATTTTTTCTTTGAAGCAACATGTAAACACATTACTTCAAAGAGGGGTAAAATGTATACACCTAAAATCGGTCATGGCAATTAATTAATTAAATACAATTTATTTAATTAATGAACCCCTTTAATTCGTCTACTTATAAATAAATTCCAAATTTATTTATATAGTTCACACTTTTCTAATTCTACCATCTTAAACCACATTCTTCTAAATTTAATTAAATAAACAAATGTCAATAGTTTGTTTTATTTAATTAACTATCTTCTCACTAAATTTAAATTCTCAAATTTGAATTTAGGCACATGTCTCCAACTTTTCCTCCTGCCACATCATCAAGTGTCAAATGAATTTAAATAAGTCTAATATTTAAATGAGAATTATCCTCAACCAATTCCAACAAAAACTTTGGACACTTGGCTCTCTCACACATTTTATTCCCTCATACACTTGGCATGGTGTTCACAGTCAAGGGAACATCCTCCATGATTCCCTCTAACTTCTTCCATCTCCATTGTTCATCTATCCAATTGAAATATTAACTGTTGGTTGCTGCCACATCATTTTATGCTTTGGAAATCTTTTAAATACAAGCTCATTCTACAAATTTGCAATCCCATCTTTAAGCAAACTTATTATGCATAAATCACATTGGAGCATTTAGTATTTAACATTTGAGCATTGTATTATCATTCTAGTTTAGAATCATGGCTTAGTTTCATAGCTACATTATAGTTATCATTTTAGTTTTTGAATAGCATCTCCATCATAGCATTTAGCATCATATCCATTGCCATATCACCATTATCATTTGCATCATTTAATACCATAGCATCATTCAACATTATCATACAACTTATTATCATGTAGGAATTAGGTTCTTGCATTTTTACAACATTTTGTTCCTCAAGTTGCCATTCTAACAGTCATAGTGCATACAAAAATCTGAGAGCCAATATGATTTAATGAATCCTTGAAGATAGGAAACAATGGAATGAGTTTAGATATTTGTTTCATTTTAATTCGATTAATTATGTAATTTCAATTCTCTAATGTAATACATTTCATTGGTTTGTGTGTTTTTATTATTCATTTGCTAACTTACACTCATTCACATGACATAGCAACTACTAGCAATCTTAAAAAAACATATTAGATTTGCACAGGCATAACATCAACATAGAAGAAACACGAAGCACATCTTGGAGCATGCTTTGAACACTTGCACAACACTCTTTTCACTATTTATCAAATTTTCTCAAAAGCACTTGGAAACCAAGTTCCAGAGACATCATATCAGCACATTACTTCATTCCAACACATCTCCAAATGCTGCAACATAAAGATAGCTCCACGTAGTCACAACACTTCCTCAATATCTCAACTATACCCGCACAACCTACATCAACCTCTTTTTCACAATTTTCTTAATATTCTTGACATCTTCATCATGCAACAAACTTTCTCAACACATAGTTGACATCAATTATAACACCAGTCTATAGACATGCCTGTTGACATCAATGAAACACCTTCATACTTGCAACAAAATGAACCTTGTATTTAATCTTAAACTAAAGACAAATGATGGTGTGTTGCAAAATATTTCTATCACCTTATTAATGACCCTTAAAAGGAACCCTAAAGGTTTAAGACATGTTTTTGAACCTACAAAGTACCACCCACAAAACATGATAGGATCCCACTACATATGAGAAATGGATCCAACCTTATCCCAAAATTTCTACACATAAGATAAAAATTGTATCAATAATCTTGACATAAGTGGAATAGTGAGAAAGAGGTTATGAAACTTGCCCCATTCATTTTTTTTCTAATAGACACATATGGGAAATGGAATACTTGACTAGATCTTCTAGGGACTATCACCTAAAATATCTTTAGGACTTTGATTAGCATAAAGCACATTTGTGCTTAGTTTATCTCATTGAGGAACATATTACCAATACAAATGCTAAGAGACCCTCCAAATAAATTCTTAAATGAGAGCTAGCTAAGAGATTACACTTAATGAAACATTTACAATCTACCATAGCCATTAACAAAAGCTTTCCAATAAGAGGAATAACAAATTTGTGTTTACAAAATCAACTCCGAACATATCAAAGCTTTACTAGTTAGAAGCATATAATTACAATCTCAAGAAAAATTTTTCCTATGAATTCTTTGAATGACATAATTCTATAATTTTGATGGGAGTTCCCAATATTAAAAAATTTAAACATCATTATTTATATATTTTTTTTCTCTTTGAATATAGAATAAATACTAGCTCCAAAAGAGTCTAATAGAAAACCAAACCCAACATCCGTATGTCTTTATATTCAAATCATAAAATAATAAAATAATATATACATAAGAATGTAATATAAAACAAAATCCAACGTACAAATCATAATATAGTAAAGCAATCTGTACAAAAGCTAATGGAATACGAAGCCCAACATTCGGAAAAAAGCAGTCTGTAATATAATGCAGGCCAGTAATAAAACAAGACATTTGAAAATAAAAGAATGGCAAAGAGGGATTATTTGTATCGTAGGACGTAAAATATTGAAGGTGCATTATCAATCAATGAATGTTTGAATATGGAATGGTACAAACGCTTCTCCCACTATCATGAAATGTTTATAATAAATGCCCTTGCACTTATCTCGAATACGGGCTAGCTGATTGATAGGTGACGAAATATAATTGTTTACCGATTGTTACGTTGCCTAGTGGAAGCAATGAATGTTGGTAGGGTCTAGTAAAAGCATCTACACCACTTGTAATGTAAAGAGGAAGCATATGTCATTTTTATAGTTAACTAACCATACACATTATAGTTAACTACCCATTTATATTGCAAGTGTTAAAACTATTATTATAATGTACTTAAACAAGATTAGTATATTTTTTAAAATGAAGATTCAACCATTTAATTTGTGAGACAAAGTCATTGAATCCTCTTTATAATGGTTCTTCTACACAACTCATTTCATAAATATGAATGATTGTAACATTTAAGTTTAAAACTTCTTAATGTTTTTTCTTTTTTTAAAAAAAATGTAACAAAATTTATTTACTTTAAGTTTACACAATTATTTTTATTCTTAATATTCTTTATTTGATATTTTCTCTTTATTAATATTTTCTATTTTAATTTAAAATAATAATAATAATAAATAGTGCTACCCACACTATAAGGTTTTTAAGCATTTCCATATACCTACAATTTATGAAGTGTAATTATAATTCATCATGTACAGGCTGATTTATCAAAGTGAGGTTTAAACTTTGGTCACTCACTTTTGAAACCATTAATTTACCATCACACTACAACCCCACAAACTAAAATTAATATATTAAGTGTAAATAGTGATTATTAATGAAATTGGATCATAGATAAATTTAAGTTTTATAAATCCAATGAAAATTACACTACATATACCAACATCTATATGTTAAAATGTGTAGTGAGTTCAATTATAGAGAATATAAGTACATGCCAAATGAAACTTTTGTTTTGTTGCAATGATAAAAATATTTTTCCTCCCAAAATGAAACAATTGTGGTGATTGAGTAATAATTTATAACATGAGAAACTTCTTATTGAATGAATATAATGTAAATTCAAATATATTATAGATATTCTTCAATAATAATAATATAAATTTCCTATTCAACAAAACAAAATAAATTCTACTATTGTAATATTTCAAACCTAAATACTAACCATTATATGACTCTTAATTTTAAGTTTTTCATTATCAAGATTTTATGATAATGAATTTAACATCTCATCGCATTTTTATTTTCTAACCATAACAATGTAAAGATAAACTTAATTGTCTATATAGTTACAAACTATGAAATTTGGATTGAATAATTTGTAAAATTACGATGTTAATTAAGATAAAAGAAATAGGAAGACTTGAAGACTGTCATATTAGATTTAAATTATTTTAGTGATATACAAATTTAATAAGCTTTGACTAAACAACATAATGCAAACATCACAAAATGAACTATTTAATTTATTTTAAATTTAGAATTATTTTAAAATTATTTTGCGATCTAGGATTATTTGTATTTGATATGAAAAACTCTAGAGTGTGCTTACTCAACTAAGTTCTTCATTTATCATATTTGAAAATAGCTGCTTAACTTACTAAATCTCAAATCTGTGTCGAGATCTTTAATTAATGGTTTGAATCCAATATGCAAACTCAATCCATCAATTTACTGAGCTCGTTGATTAATCTATTTGCGGAATTAAAACATAAGCCATGATAAAAAACAAACCCAAAGATAAGAGACACATTTGATTACAAAGTTCACCTCTCAGGGCTACGTCTCCATATCCACTCAATAAGCGTGATCAATTTGCCATTAATGTTGCACCTGCAAGTTTCTTACAACATCTGGTCTTTTGATTGCATATACAAAGCTGTCACTGCAAAGGAAGTTTTAAGCCCTACAAGCACTTCTTGAATCCACACTGAACAAGTGCTTCCAACAATAACAACAAAGCAGTCCTAGTTCTTAAAGCATTAACAAAATGCAAGCTAGAGACATAGGTATCTTGCCTCATTTACAAAACTCAATTCACCATTCCAGACTAAAGTCAAGTATTAAAAACACTCTAGTTACCTGACAATGGATTCATAAATGTAGTAATCTTCTACAACCTTGTAAGAGGGAAGTCTTCAATCTGGACCTCGATGAATACTCCTTCAAGTGAAAATACCATAGTCTTCTGACGTATCTGCATAGAGATTTCACAATCCAAACTCTTCCCTCGGGATGCTCTACAAAATACCATCACTTGGATTCTAAATTCTGAATGAATTGGGTGAAAGGATGCCTTCTCAAAAGTATACTTTGAATTCTCAATACATTGATCTCAATCAGATCTAAAGAATTGGATCCTTGGTTCTTAAATTTTGAACACTAGATCAATGGATGAATTGGATCAAGAATGCTTGAATCCGTGTGCATACATATTGATGTGGCAAGTCTTGTTGCTGATACATCTTATTGTCACACATACTTGGATGTATATCCATATTGCTGAGGCAATCTTTCTGTTACAAACATGCTGCTAATACATCTTATTGACACATATACTTGGTTGTATAAACATAATGTTGTGTCAAACTTGTTGTTACATACAAACGGTTGATACATCTTGTTGCCACATACACTTGGCAGTACATACTTATTGTTGGGACAAATTTTGGCTGTTGTTGTCACTCGCTGATACAAACTAAGGTTGGATTGCTGCTGCATATCAAGGCTATAAACATAATATGTTGCATATAGAATATAATGGGGCATAACTGGAAAAACATGCATTTTGTTAGCTAGAAATGTGTAGCAATCAGCTCTTATAGTTGCCAATTTGTGTAGTGTAAAAGTTAAAAGGAAACTGTGAAATTTGGAATGGACAATATATTTTATCTTACCCCATGTACAAATGCAAATGCAAAAAATCAATCTCTCACAAATGGAGAAAACCCAATGGGACAAAACTCCTTTCCAAAAGAGAGAAAAACAAAACAAAACAAACATGATGTATGGAGGACTCAATGATACCCCCAAGGACTACATCTATCATGTATATACAATCAATGACCCCCCATAAGAGGGAAAAAGAGAGACAATATATCCCTCCCATAATGAAGAAGCTCCAATGTTGATGAAGAATGTCTAAAAAGAAAAAAAAAAGATCATCTAATTCCTGTAAGCAACATATCTTCCCTTAGGAAGAAACAAATCCATAAGTTGATGAAGAAGCCACTCCATGTCAAATTGAAAGGAGGAAGGAAGAAGTCTCAACATATATGCCTCTAAAAACTATGTAGGAATCTCCAAGCTTGAATAAGTCACAACATAATCATGGTCAAACTCAACCAAAAAACATGACAAATAAAGTGAATGAGGAGACTCATGAATGTCAATCTCCAAAGACAAAGAAGATGGTATAACAATTGTGTTGAAACTGTCATCAAATAGAAGAGAACCCCCCTCAAGTGTGGGGCTGACACCTAGAGAAAGGTAGTCAAGATAACCCATGTACAACTGTGCAATGACACTCTCCTCTAGCATTCCCTTGATTTGTTATTTTTGCTAGCCTCTGGAAGTGGTCTTTTGATGTATGTTTTCCTTAGTGTTTTCATGTCTCTCTTGTTTGGAGTTGAGTCTTCTTATTTTCTGTTTGGATGAACTTGGTCGGGGATCCTTCCTTATTTTCTCCTAGCATGGGGGTGGTTGGGTGGAATGTGCTACGCACCCCATTGGGTCCCCCATCAGTAAATGTGCAATGCTTTTCAGATACAACATGATCTAGAGTCCACCTTGTTACCAGATGTATACTTTGTACTATAGTTGTACCTTTGTATTGATGTATTACTTCCACTTGTGTTGGGAAGTCTTATGATGTAAACTTATGTATTTATTCAATGAGATGTACTGGAAGTTGATGTAATGTGTAATTGTACTACGTAATTCTTTCTTCATCTATGATTGTGAATGTGGTTTATTGTTTGTGTTGTATCTATGAAAATATGTTCATTGCATTTCCATGTTTATTTTGTTATGAATACATGTATGGTTATCATATTGTTTTAAATCTTGTCATATTTCCTTATCAATTATGAATATTTCAAAATTGAAGGCAAACGAATGAATGGGTTACACTAATGGAAATTGGGAATTTTGTCTTCCACTTTTGTTATGGGTCAATTGCATAATGTTACCTCGTGTACCCCAAAGGACTTAGGTGATTAACTTGTAATCTTTAAAATCTAATGTATACACTTTAGTTATTTCAAAAAAAAAATTGTGCCATAAATGCTAGATGTATTAGTTTCCTTTGGGGTTGTGTGGCGGGGCGTTACACATGGTATCAGAGCTTAGGTTCATACACTAGGCACTATGAGCCCATTGCGTTGACCTAGCTTCTCATACTCTTGAGGTTGTGTCACCTCGTTTATGTCATTTGTACTTAGTAATCAAAGTTTGTCTCTAGGTGATGTTGGTCCAAAGGTGTAGAAATCCGGTGGAAAGGATAGGACCCTCGATGTAATGCGCAATGCACCGATATCCAGATTCCTACTGGGAATGTACTTTGGGACCCTTGTGTTTCCTTGTGGTGTTCCTTGTAAAGCGAATTGAATGTGTTTGCAGTGAGTGTGTGTTTAAACTTGAAATATTGTGATTTTGATGGGTTAAATTATGTTTTGTCTTGAAAAGGCATAAGATTATGATCGTTTGTCACATATATTGTGAGATTTTGCATTGAGATCTTGGCGACATGGGAGGATGTATCCCACATTGAGAATAATTTCCCTTTTTTTTTATTGGCTTCCAAGAGTAAGCCATGTTTTGGGGGGGGGGTGTAATACCCCTTGTGTTGATGTTACTTTCTAGATACTCTTTTATTTTGAATTGTGTACTTGGGTTTGTGATAGTGATTATTTCACTAGTTTGATTTGTGTGGATTTACAGTTTAGTTTGGTTGGATGCACTTGATACTGCTTATGATGTTTTATGACATATGATATGTGGTGTTTGTACTATCTGATATGTTATTGCTTTCATTAATATTATGTTGTGATCTTATCGTTATATGCTTATTTTTGGATATGGATTATGATGTGTATTCTAGTGGGTCTTGGTGAAAGGACAAAGTAGCATCACCCACTCACGAGTGTCCTACATTGTGACTACCTTTCACAATGTGTCTGTATTGGAGATTTATATGCTACTTGACATTGGTTTTATGCAGGTTGCGGGTACTGGACACCAGCTCCACTTGCGTAGCAGGTTTGAGCGTGTCCCATAAACCTAATGGGTATGAAGTTGAAAAGGAGTTGATAAGGAAGTGTCCCCATCCCAAATTTTTCATCCTCGTTGTTGTGTTTAATGGTGTCATTGTCCACGACCCCATTGTCATTTTGCATGGTATTGTGTTATTCATATTTTAATCTTTGTATTATGTGTCGTTAATTAATGTTTATGTTTGATATTTCTTGGTAGATTATCAATGTTGTTTAATTGATTTAATTCAATAGTAGGTAAATGTGGCTAAGTTAATTGTTAAATTTAAAATATTATATTTTAAAAAGGTTGTTAAATTAAATGTTGTTTATTTAATTAAAGGGATAAATTAATAAATTAAATAAGTAATATTGATTATAATTATAAATTGTCTTTTGTAAAATGAAATAATATAATTTATTGTTTTTTTATCAAGTTGTGGGTAAATATTAAATAAAGAGATTTTTAATTAATTTCTGTGTGATAATTATGAGCTTTAAATCAAATAAAAATAGAAAAAACAAAAGATTTCATTCAAAAGGAGAAAAAATAGTAAAAAGAACAAAAAGGACGAATGCATGTCTAGTTTATTTTTGAAAATTAGAAAAGCTATGGAAACTTGCTTCTTGGATAGATTTTTGGTTTTCGAAAAAGAAAAGAGTTTTCCTTTTTAATTAATTGAAAGGAGGAGAAATTTTCTAAACTTGTAATTTTTGGGTGAAGAAAATTGGTCTGCAAAAAGTATTATGCTTCTCTGGTCTTTCTCTGTAAAAATGATTCAAATTTTAGTTTCAAAGAAGAAATTGGGAAAAATTACTGAGGAAGGAGAAATAAATTCGTGAACACGGTTTTCGAAAGAGGAAGGAGGACTTTTCCATGCTCGTTACTCCGATCCAAAGCATAGGACTCCAGGGTCCTTTATTGCTACCTATTTTAATGTTTTTTGAAAATGAATGTTCGGTTTTGTATATTTAAAAATATTTTTGAAATAATTTAATTATTATTGCTTGGCTGATTTCAATTCGTCACTACAAGTAATTGAAAGAAATTTGTGTTTCTATTTTCATTATTTGTATCTGAGCTGGGTGTAGAAAGGATTGTTGATTTTTTTTTGTCCTTCACCCGTAAATTTCTTCCAGCTTAAAGTTTTGTTGTTTGAAGCCAGTTTGTTCCTCTCCAACCTATTTGGTTGATCATATATTTTTCTCTAGAGGAAGTTTATGTTTCCTTTGAAGAAAGTTGTTTTATTTATTTATGTTTGTGAAGATTTGAATCTTGTTAGAAAACATACATATACTCATAAATTATATTCTATTGTAAATAAACATATATATATATATATATAATGTCTGTTAATTTCACAGCAAATCATTAATTGATTTTCTCTATTTTAAAATAATATATATATATGTACCTAGGGTATTTTATATTATGTGTATTTAAAAAAAAATTAATTGGAGGGGGGGTTGGTTGTCGTCGTACCCCTTGTTCCCCATTAACTCCCCCTGTGTGTATGCATGGGGGCTACACGCAACCTACCCATGATTGTGCACAATATCCTTTGGATTGCTGCTTGCAACCCTAGGTGGGGCCATGGCCTCCCCATATGGGGAGGTTCACAGCCTCCCCCATACTATTAGCTTTAAATTTTATTTTATTTTATTTTATTTTTTACTAATATATTATTATATTTATATATAATATATAAATATTGGTGTGATTTAGCAGTAATTATGTTGATTTTTTATACTCAAAACAATATTTATTTATATATATATGTATATATATGCATATGTATATACTTGGTGAAAATATATGAAAATTCTTCTGATGTTAATTGCAATGCTTGATTTTATGTTGTGATTGGCTAAATTGAAAGCAAGTATTTTTAATAAATTGAATCGAGTGATTTTTATTAATTTAAATATATTGGGTAAATTTGATGTTTATATCTCATGGAAGGAATCATGCAATAAGTTAATTTTAAAATGTGTTCTTTAAGACAATAGAAATTCTTGTTTATAACGGATTCTTGAGGTCATGTAATTGTTTTTATTCTTTAATTTCCCTTGGGTTTTTTTTTTTACCTGAGTCGGTTTATGGACATGTGGGAACCCTCAAGGTCGTTTTACCCTCTGTTGAAGTTTTTGGTTACTTGGCTTTTTAGGCTTCCAAAGGTGAGAGTAAATTTTATATTTATTGAGTTGTCTTTTGACTTGGTACTTGGCAATACTTTTATTGTATTTGTGATTATGAGATTATGCTTGGGTTGTACCTTTTTTCATGAGTATCTATGGATATGGATGTTAGCGAGATGATTGTGCCTCGCGTATGTTTCCATTTTGAGATTCAATATTTCTTGTGTTGGTACAACCCCTTGGAGCTTTGATTTTGTGGTTTGGGTTTCTAGGGAGAGTGGCTCTACGTGGGCACCAGTGCACAAAGGGGTTGTCAAGATAACCCATGTAAGAGTTAGTGTAATAAGTGATAACTTAATTAAATGAATTAGGGGGTATGGGTAGTAATAACATTAACAAGGTAATTAAGGATGCCTTGTCCACTTGTTAGGGCTTTCAAAGAGTAAGGGTGGGCTGAGAAGGCCGTGGTTGGCAAGATTGTTGCCTTGTCTCCATGAGAGGTTAACGGTTCTGCATGAATCACCCTATGGGGCTAGCGCCTAGAGAGGTTGTCAGGATAATCATAGATGGGGTCGATGCCTAGAGAAAGGCAGTCAGGATAACCCATGTAGGACTATGTGATGACACTCTCCTCTAGCATTCCCTTGATTTGTTATTTTTGCTAGCCTCTGGAAGTGGTCTTTTGATGTATGTTTTTCTTAGTTTTTTCATATCTCTCTTGTTTGGAGTTGAGTCTTCTTGTTTTTTGTTTGGATGAACTTGATCGGGGATCCTTCCTTATTTTGTTCTGGCACGGGGGTGGTTGGGTGGAACGTGCTATGCACCCCATTGGGTCCCCTATCAGTAGTAATCCTTTAAATGGTGAAAGAAGTTTCTTGATTTTATCACAAACAAAGTCTTGAAACTATGAGCAAGGGTGCACACATAACACATCATATCTTCTGTGAGACTCCAAATAGAAATACCTTCTTATTTCCTTGAAATCTCCTATGAATGTTGGTGTGGGAGAAATGTTGAAGTGAGGTGCCTTAGATTTATTTATTTTTCTTTGTTCTCCTTTTGCACACTGAAAATTGGCACTTCCTCTCTTTTTGATGCTTTTACAATCCCCAAGTCCACATTTCTATTATGTTGAGATAGATGTCCAAACCCTCTTCCAATACTCGTACTTCAGAAAATGCATGAGATGCTGATAAAACAAGCGTATTGAATTTATTTTTTATCTTCCAACTGAATTTGCATTACCTTGCATTAATTAATTGCACCTGACAAATGTTGTAGAATTTGGCTATGTTTTTAGTGTTTAGCTATTTTTTTGTAATTAGATGGCTGAGAGCAATTTTGGAAAAAAAAATTATCTGCATGCCTTAGCTATACATAAATTCAACTTAAGTAGTCAGTTATATGATTAGTTTCCAATTTTCCATTTCAAAATACTACACATTGGTCTTTTCTGTAATGGTGAAATCCACATATCCATGACATTTGTTGTCAAGTTTTGTGTCCTTCGTGGTGGGAATCATTTTCTTAACATTTGCGGTCTTAGGAAGAAGGGTTTGAGATTCTTTGTTTATGTTGTTAAAAAAGAAAAATCTCTTTATTAATTTATAGTTTGTTTGATACCATTGTATAGTTGTTTTTCAGTAGTCATGTCTATTAGTCACTACATTACAGAAGCTAAAGATGTCCATTAGAGAAATTTCATATAAATATTTTTCTGCACAAGTTTACTATGAAAGATATTTGAAGTTTCTAACTCCTACCTGATATTTTCCTTAAGTGCTTGCAAACCTATTTTGATGTTATGTAGATTAGCCGTAAAAAAATTCATAGTCATTGGCACCCTAGTCAAAACTATTTAGATACTCTAGTTCAACTCATGTTACAAGAGATCAAAGAATTCAGGCACTTCAATTGAACTTGTCCAATGCGAAGGACAATTACATTGACACTGAGTGATTGAAGATTTAGAGGTTTTGGAATTTGTTCTATGCACTCTATTTTTTTACCAAGAATTTAAATCACCACAAAGCAACAATTGTCAAATATATATATATATATATATATATATATATATATATATATATATATATATATATATATATATATATATATATATATATATCAATTTTTTTTGTCTTTAAGAGTTGCAAACATTAGTCTTGTAGTGGGTTGCTCTCCTATTCAACATTTCCAATCATCTCGAGATAAAATACATATTGACAATCAAAGGCCATTTCAATAGGGCAATGCGCACCCATTGGCTTATGACCTTGAATTATTATTGTTAGAAATGCCCCAGATCACTACTAGACCATAGCCCAACATATCTATTACAAATGATCTAAGATAAGCAATGATTCAACATAAGCAAGCAATTAATTCTAGTTTATATTGCTTACATAATAATGACACTGAATATGCTTTTTAAAAGGACAAGAGAGGGGTCAAGGGCTTAGTTTCAAAAGTGGTGTTAAAATGAGTACGAAGGATTTTGTATGGGCTTTGAGGGAAGAGGGTTTAAAGTTGAAACCCTCTTCTTTATCATTTTTCCCTTGTTACTTTCTCATATGAAAAGCTTCAATGGCAAGTTTGCTAAGAGATAATATCCGATCTTGTTTAGCAAAAATGAGGATGTGAGGGAGATTAAAAAGAGTTGGCGAGTGCTGTTGAGTGCAACAAAACTGGTGGCTACCCTCAGTTTCACTTAAACTCCCCTTTCTAATTCCAACTTAGTAGGAAGCAAGTGGAATTGTAATTTAAGGCTTTATGCAGGGCACATTGTTTTTATATTTTTATTCGGTTCCAAATTCTGTGGGTTGGGGCTGTTATATATTATTAGATGGCTTTAATAAATATATATTCAACTGAAGGAGACATTTAATATTCTTTTCTTTTGAAAATCATGGGCACCTTGATACTTACTTTCACACATTTAAAATTGCACAAAATATCTTTTAAACAAACTTCCCAAAATTTGACGGTAGTTCTAAATTTTCAAATTATTTTCCCTCATTCAAACCAGATTTCCAAAAATTGGTTAACTATATGATCATTTTATATTCATATTATGCTATGTAAAGGAGTTAGTTTGCTTCCCCTACATCAACAATTGTTTAAATATTATTCCATACAGTTCTCTTTCACTATGAGATGATTGATTGTGATAAATTGATAAATAAGGAAATTTTAGAGGCAAAAGAATAGTCTCCATGCATGTCTCTGCAATGTGGAGAAAAAAGATTGATCTTCATTTCTAAAGGATAAGCATAGAATGAATAATGAGAATTGTTTGTGCAAGATACATTAAAACTAGAAATCTTGTTTGCATGAATGAAAACTGCAAGACTAACAAATGGAAAATTTCCTACCTTTCTTCCTCTAACTTGCAAAGGTAACCATTTAGAAGCTTTCTTTACAATAAAATGGTTGATTGTTTTTCCATGAAATTTAATAGGTAGCTTGTTGTTTAGAGTGAGAGGCATCTTTCTATTTTTTGGAGTTCATTCTGGTGATAGACTTTGGCATGAATGTGATTTCTTATGGTTTTGTAATGCAATTTTTTGAGTGAAATGAAGTGTTTTCAGCTTTTGTTGGGTTTGAAACTTTGATGCATAGTCAATCTTGCTAGTTAATCTTGCATTTAGTTAAATCTGTTTGTGCCTTGAATCATTTTCCAATCGCTTAAAGCTTCATCCATATAAATCATAGCATTGTTTTTTCAGCCTTTCATGTTCATTTGGATTGTTTCGCTACAGGACGTGCATGCATCTTGTAAAAGCATAATTTAGGAAATGTGTTTCTTGTTCTTTCTGCATAGCAAAACATCCATGTATGATAAGTTGTTTAGTTTGAAATGCTTCAGGAAAGCTTATCAATTTAGCTTCAATTTCTAGCCATTTTTTCTCATCAGCATCGTTGATAGCAGGACACAATTTGTGCAGATTGTTGTCATATGTCACTTGCCATGTTTTGATTATGTACATTGGTTATATTATAACAACACTCCATTCTAGCACTCTATTCCAAGTTAATCTTCTTAAAACTCCTCTTTGACCCTCCTCAAGTTATATTTCCAGAGGAATCAACAACTTTCTTGTTTTAGTATAAATTTTACCAATTCCCTATTGTTTAAGAAGGGATACTTTTCTTCTTGACCTTGATGATTTTTTGGTATTATTTAGTCTGGCATATCTTTGTGGTAAACTTTGTTCAAAACAGTGCACTAAAGCAAGCATAAAAATTGTAGACCTGAAATTTGAACTTTCTTAGAGGAAGACAAGATTTTTGTTTGAACTCTTCAATCTAATTTCATTTTCTATACTCATTTTAACCAAACAATATTTTAATCTAGCTTCAAAAACAACAAATCATTACCTGTTGTGATTTTAGGAAAATTCATTATTGAACATTTTTATGTTGAAATGTCAGCTAAAACTGTCACTTTTACCATCAAAGCTCTTGACATCCAAGAATAGAATCACTTTTGACCAACAACAGATTGAGAGAGCTTACCCATAATTTTGGCATTATGCACAGTCCTCGTCATCTCTTCAAGTTGATATTTGTATCTCAAATTTGTAAGCAAAGGGAAAATATGATCATTCTGTTTTATTTTATGCATTTTTTTTTTCCATTTTCCTTCACAGCCTTGGAAATGTTTTTGTAGACATGTAAAATGTACATACACTCAATCTTGATCTACTAACATTGCTTCATCTTGAATTATCCCTCTGTCTAACCATTTAATCGAATAGCCTTTTTTGATTAAATTCATCATAATTCCTCTTTTAATTAAATAAATCCCTTGATTTAATTAAATCATTGTCTTTGTGTAATTAGCTAGGTCATTTCATCTTCCTATCTTTATTTAATTAAATAATCCATATTATTTGATTAAATCTCTAAAGTTCATCTAATTAAATTAAATAAATCAAACATTTATCTAATTTAATCTAACATCACCCCCTTTTGGTTAAATAAATCAAAAATATTTATTTAACTATGTCTAAATCATTATTTTCTCATTTTGAGTTATTTAAATCCTAAAATCTAAGTCAAAATGGTCAAATCAGCTAATCTTCTTTAAATTAATCTAATCTAATCCATCAAATCCTCTAGATTTTGCAACTTGCACATGAAAATCAATTTAATTGTTTTATAAATCATCTATTTTTCTTCAAAAAAGGCATCCAAGTGGGAATATTCCTCAAATATGAAATCTCCCCCCAAAAGGACTTGTCCCTTCCAACATGGTATTTAACATCTCTTACAAGTCCTTTTCTTGAGCCATGTGACATTAACTTCACCTTTCACCTCATCCTTAAAGCCAGATTTTGAATTTGAATCTCCCCCCTCTTTGCACATTCTTCAAAACTTGCACATCCTCCATCCACTCATAGATTGACAAGTGGCATCTTGCCATTAGATGAATGTTAGTCCCACATTGCTCAAATTTGGACATTCATCCATCTTGGCATTCTATAAATAAAGAGCTCATATCCTCATTTTATCATCCACAAATTATGCAAGGTTATTATGCTAAAATATTTAGCCATTTCCATCCATCACCATTGAGTTCTTAGTTACGTTTTTTGCAGATTTTGGCTTGGAGCTCTCATCCTTCATCAACAAAGTGGATCAATCATCCTCAACATATCAAGCTTGCATCTTAGGAATTGGGAAAGGGCCAATTTTCACATCAAATTGGCACCAACTCCCCCATGGGATCATGTGTTTGCTATTCTAATTAGGATTGAATCTATATTTTCTTGTTTTATTATGTTCTTCATTGTTTTCTTTCCTAATTTGAAGTTTGTAAATGGATTTCATGGGGAATCCTTGTTCATTCTTGCAATATCTAACTTAATGTGTTTATTCATTGTGTTTTGCAGGTATTAGGATTGGGGTTCACACAGTTTTTAGTGGAGTTTTTCTAGCATAGTAATGTACATTTCTTCTATACAGAGATGTATCAAATATTGGTATCTGAGTCATTTTAAAAAATTGTTGCATGTGTTATGCTTATTCATACTGCTTGTACCTATTAACTGGCACCATGCTCAAGAGATCCTCTAGGAAATTAAACAGCAGAGACTAACCCTTATCTTGCATATAGTTAAATCTATTTGTGCCCTGAATCATTTTCCATTCGCTTAAAGCTTGATCCCTATAAATCTTAAAGGCACCTCATATTTGGCCATACTTTTTTTATGGGTTTATTTAATAATAGTAAACTCTGATATTCTTATATCTACTTTTTGTTAACTGTGAATAGATTGAAGCAGCAGCTCTAGGGAGATTGGTGTTGGTTTCTCTCACTTTTAAGTGATTTCCGCTTTGAGCACAATGCAATTTGTGCATAATCTTGAGGTAAGTCACTTGCTTTTTGTTTATTGTAGTTTTTTCCCTATTATGTGCAATACTAAACTCCGATATTCTTATATCTAAATTTTGTTTACTGTGAATAGATTGAAGCCAACAACACTAGGGAGATTGGTTTTGGTTTCTATCACTTGTAAGCGATTGTGCATCATTGACAACATCAGACATATTGTTCTGTATCTTGTGGTAAGTAACTTGTTGCATATTCACGTACTGTTATTTCACTGATACATTTTGATCAATTTTTCAACGACAAATGCTGGGTCATAATTTTGACATTTCAAATCTTGTCAAAATTCTAACACAATAACAACGACAAATAGCCGTCGAAATTCCGACGGACTATTGTCAAAAAATTGATCAAAATGTATCAATGTTTTAACTATTAAATGAATTTAATGCTTACTTGGTGGCTAAAATTTTAACCTTGCAAGCTCCTCCATAGCCCCACCCTATCTTTCCAATAACCCTACCTCATTGAAACCACTCACTTATAGTCTACATTTAACCCCACTTCTCCCTCCCAAAACCTCCATCCTCCACTATTTCCTGGAAACTATTACATCACTAGGAATTTGTTCTATTCAAAGTTGGACAACCTATCAAACATATCAACATGCCAAATATGCATGGAACGATATCCAAGAATAAAAACTAGCCTTTTCAATAGTACTAGAGCTTGTACAAGATTCATTTTCGAAAAAAATGGCAACCGCTTCTCAAAGTGGAACAACATGGACCCTGGAGAGTAGCCTTCTTGTCTACAATGCCTATCTCAGATCGAGGAGATGCTTATATCAAGAGTTAGCCATGTCCTCTAAGTTCCTTATGTAAGAGGGGAACAACTAAAATACAGTGGCCACACTATTTATTTTCCTCAAGATATTACGGTAACTGCAAATTACTTGCCACACCACATACATGACTTGGATATACTCATTGTTAATAAAAGAAATGTTGATTCACAACAGTACAACTTCTATGTCTGTAGAGAACATGTTTGCGAGGTTTTGTAATATAAGATTTGTAATGACCCCTACTACAAAGATGTCCACTTAGATGATACCTCTCTCTTATGCTTGCCTATTCCCTCCATTGACATCTCTAACCATCCTAATGTAACAACCTCAAATTTAGACCGCACTGATGTTAACTCCATGGTGATAGGTAATACAACCGAAGAAAAATTAGAAGAGAATGTGCAAGCAACAACATCATTTGTAGCAAACCTGCCCCCTACATGTACAAAAGTGCAAGAATTGTGAGCCTTGTTGCAATTAGAGAAAGGATTCCCAACTCCTGCTATTGATTGGCCACCAATTTCTCTTACGCCCCTCAATGAATACACCACAAAAAGATTGTTTGTTATGGCATTCCCGACATTGTTTCTAAATGGTAGAGCTACATTCAATCAACAAAGTATGAAATAAGTCAAGCTACACGAATATGCTCTACATCTTCTTCAATACCATGATAATAGATTTGGCCAACACCCACGATTTAGATACTTCATTCTTAATATTCTTATGCATCATCGTAGCCAAGCCACAACTTATGTATTTGTTCAAAAACACTTTGAAAGTAGACTGCCAACAACAATTTGTGACTTGCACCAAAGACTCAAGGACCTCCCTGATGAACATCTTGTAGACCAAGTTATGTGATTTGGGTCAAAAATCTGTGGCACACGCCCCTTCTAGACTCTTCACAAGGGGGAGCTATCTGACATGGTTATTCAAGTTGGTTGTCCAACTCCATTCTTCACCATTAGTGCAACAGATACTAAATGGCCAGACTTACACAATGCCATGCCATCTACTGTACCAACAAATCCTACTGCAATTGCCCAGTGGAGAATCGAAAATATAGTGCACAAGCCACACCTCAGTGCACTTTACATGCATCATCGATTTATTGCATTTTGTGAGGAGGTATTGGAGAAGATTATTTGCATAAATGAATACTACTATAGGTAATTACACTCATCACTTATATTTACTTCTTTCATACATAATCTGCTTTATAACATTTATTATGTCTAGGTATGAAGGGAAACACTATGGCTTTGCACATGTCCACGGTTTCCTTTGGCTGAAAGATGCACCCGATATTGCCAAATTGCAATGGAATAATCTTGCATCAGTACAAAATGCAATCGACTACATTGACAAATATGTCTCTGCTTGTAATCCACGTCCCCCTCAAAGCTCATCTGCATCTGTTCCAAGGTCTACCTTAAACAACCCTTGCCTAATGGACACAAGAATGATTATGTTTTCCACCCCTTCACCTGACTACATTGAACTGCTCAATTGTGTGCAACGCCATGCATGATGTACCTTGCAAACATGCTTGTGGAAAAAAGGTGGTACAATTGAATGTCGCTATAAATCCCCTTGGACCATGCAAGATAATTCAACCCTCTCTAATGAGAGTGGGTAGCCAAAGCACACCGCTACTTGTAATGATGACCGAGTGAATCTTCACAACCCCACTATCCTCTCTATTTGGTGCACAAATGTAGATTGCCAGCTCGTTCTTTCGATAGATGCAGTGCTCAAATATATTGCAAAATATGCAGCTAAAGCAGAAACCAAATCTGAAACATATCATGCAAGGCTTTCACGTATTTCAACATCTTTTGATCCTGACAAGCCAACACTTATAGATTTTAGGAAAATGCTTGTTGACAATCTTGTCAATCGTGATATTAGTGCTCAAGAAAGTTGCCACCTTTTATTGAAACTACCACTCTTCTTATGTATCCAGACATTTGTTTCTTTAAATGTCAACCAAAAAAATTATCAATGCATTCCACTCTCAGCCACATGTACCTCTCAACACACAAACTGTATTGATACATACATGGCTCATCCTATTAGTTTAGAGGAAATTCCATTGATTGAGGTGACTAAAAAATGGAGCTTCAAAACATCTCATAAAGAAAACCAGTGGAAAAAGTGTTCCATTATAGCAATTATTTGAGTCTTCCCCTGCTTCACAAGCACTCCTCCCAAGGATGACCCAAGTTTCCATGACTTCTATTGGAGTGAACTGGTTCTCTACAAACCCATTTGTAACATTGCAATTGACCTTGGTTCATCTCCAACTCAAATTATCGCATAGTGGGAGTGGCTGGCAGGCACTTACCATCTGTGGTATGTTTGCCACAATCAACCACATATGACCTCCAATAAAGAACTTGACTCTCCTTCAAATGATACAGAACCCCCACATCACTCCAACCAATTTGAATGGCAAGTCTTGTCAAGTGTTCACCCAGGCCATCCACTCTAGTTAGATACACTTGACATGCTAGGCAACTGTGAATTAGACCTTAACCATGACTAGAATACTCATTCCATAAATCCAATAGAGCTTACTCAAGCATCCAAATTTGTAAACTCCAACCACACAACATATGCATTCCCCCTTTCACCCTTTGTAAATTTCCAACACGCCCTTTCATTAGAACAAAAGAAAACACTAGATTTAGTGTTGTCACACCTATCCTCCACCACTTACCAACCACCACTCAAAATAATCGTTTAAGGAACTGTAGGAACTAGAAAGTCACACCTAATTAAACAAATCAGGTCTCATTAGATTGTTCCACTCCAAATGGGAAAACACCGCTCTTACTTCTTGCACCAATAGGTGTTGCAGTGTTCAACATTGGAGCATCAACAATTCATTCCACACTGCGCATTCCCATCAAATAGTTGGCTCCATTGCAGGGCCAAACACTAGCAAGCTTCCAAGAGAGAATGCAATTTGTGCACTACATTTTAATAGACGAAATGAGCTTCATTGGTCCAAAGTTGCTTGAGCGGATTGAATTTTTCTTGAGTGAAGCTTTCCAAGAAAAAAACCATAGCCCTATTGGAGGCCACTCAATCCTTGGCCAGCTACCATCGGTCAAAGACATTCCAATGCACTCTTCTAATTCCTACAGGGGGACACTATGGAAAAGCTTCCAAACTATTTTTACACTAAACAAAATATTTCATCAAGCTAGAGAGGATCCTACCCAACTTCTATTTCATGATCTCTTATGCAATTTAAGAAAGGTTGAACCTACTATTGTAGATTGGTGACTGCTAATGTCAAGATCAAGCTACACACTAACATTTACAGAACAAACTACTTTCTTATCCTCCATACATCTTTATGCAACCAATGAAAAATTTTCACTCCATAATAAGCGTATGCTATTGTCTCTAGCACAACCTATTGTCATTGCCACTGTTTAGAAAATAGGGAGCTCTTTCAATGCAAACCCAGATGATGAGAAAATCCAACCCAAGATTCTACTTTTTGTTGACCAAAAAGTTATGTTATCTTGTAATTTGTGGACTAATACTGGCCTTGTTAATGGGGCTCTTGGCATATTTAAAAAAATTATCTACAAGGAGAGAAAAAAACCACCCCAGCTCCGCTGAGCCTTGTTTGTTGTAGTTCAATTCAAGAATTATATTGGGCCTACCTGAGACACAAACAATCCCAAAGATGTCCCTATTACCCCTATTAGTCATGGTGGTCGCCGCCAAATCCCTCTTAAAATGGATTGGGCCTTAACCATCCACAAATCATAGGGGCTTACACTTCAGATGGCCACCATTGAAATCAACAACATTGACCGTCAAGGCCTAACATTTACAACAATTTCCAGAGTCACTCAACTTTCTAGCCTTCGTATCCACCTAGCATTCACTTTGAAAAGATACACATGCATGCAACAAAGCTCATATGTTGCATGTAGGATCAGTGAGGAAGGTCAACTGTCCAAACTTTCTGCATCAACCACTTCAAATGCTCAACTTCTTTTAAGTTAAAAAATTTGTATAGGTATGTTCACTTTTAACTTAATCCTTTCTCAGTTTTGTTTATTAATTTTTGATGTTAATTATATGTATTAGATGCTAATTAATTTTACTTTATGTTTTCTTTTGCATGTAAAATAAATAATATCAAATTTTAAATTAGGGCTTTCTAAATTTTGTTCGAGCTTTTTGTTTTGGATGAATTGTATGTAGTTATTGTAAAAAACTCATTCAATCTTTTTCTCAATAAATTGTTCGTAGTAAAATTTATCTAGGAATTTAAGAGCTATAAATCATTTTCTTTCAGAAACACTAGGTTGTTGGTGGATTTATTTTAGTTTAACACCATTTCGAAATGTATTGCTTAATTTTGAAATGTATTGCTTCTGATCTTGAAGTTTGTTTTTGTTTGGAAGAAAATTGGTTGCAAAATTAACCTAGGGTTTTGATTTGTGACTTATATTGAATTTCTATTATTGTGAACTTCTTTTTGCTTATAAATTGTTTGATGATTCCTTTTTCTATATTCCTATCTTCAAATTGAGTTGTTAGTAATTTGTTTTAAATTTTTCTTTCTAATTATTTGACATCTTTAGTAATATTTGCATCATGGATGGTGTGTTTTCTATTGATTTAAAGCTTGGGATTGAATGATTGAAAAATAATACTTGATGTTATGTCTTCAAAATGTTTGGATCTATTTTTGATGTGCTAACTTCCGTGTAATTCAGGTGCATTGTGTTCTTTTCTAGTTTATTCTTCATTGAAACAAATATGCACAATGGATTACAATTGAAATCCATCTTTTTTGTCTTTTCCTTTTTCTACTTCAGATGATAGACACTAACCATGGAGGAGGCTACAATCCAATGAAAGTGATGATGGATTTTTCATCATTTAAATCAAAGGTATAATTTTTTTGAAATTTGGACTGTATTTCTCAATTTTTAGTCTCTTAAAGGACATTACTATTGGTTGCTTCTTTTATGACTTTCAGTTGTATCTAAATATTTTTTTCCTTTTTCTTTTCCTTTTGTTATTTTTTGAGTGTGTAATGTATTGCAGGACCATAAATACAAGAATAAGTTCTACAACAAAATAGAGCAAAAACTTGGATTATTAAAAATCAGTAAATATGTTGAATTTTGCAAGAAATAATGTGTTTGTTTTTATCCCTATAATACAACTCCCTATTATTCTCGTCTTCCACTTGCTTGGCTATTGTATACATCCCCTAAATCCAATTCTTAATGAAATTGTTAGGTCTTCAAAAGGTCACATGTCTCAATCTGATTCTATAAAGAATTGTTACATTTGCATGGTATTCCTGCTTTGTCTTGTTAATATATCAAAAACAAGTTCCACTAATGACTTCTTTATGATGTATCTTTTTAAATTTTTTGTTGATTTTGTATTAGGGAAACATTAAGCAATAGCAAGTATCATAAAACTAAATCCCCAATCAATAATAGAGCACAAAGGAAACTAGAAGCATTAGAATAGTGAAACAACATCACCTAGTCTTCAAGCTTCCATTGATTGACCTCTATTGGCCTTCTCCATCTTCCTAAAAATGGTATAATTGTCCTCAGGTTTGGAGTGCAACTATCACCTATGATCAAGACAAGAAAAATATTGAAGATTTGTGAGTGCTCAAGTATTCAAGTCCTCAAGCATATGTGTCAATAACTTGTGTGTGTGTAAAATGATTTGAGAGAAGGCCTTTTAAAGAATTCCAAATTGAGAATAGATGGAAAGGATTAAAAGTTGGTGAAGCCCTAAGATCAAAGGCCAGGATTCAATGTGATAAGGAGGATTAGGGTTATGAAAACATTAGGTCAAAGTTAGGGAAATCATTGAAATGAAGGGTTGAGATTTAATTGGAAATAATCAAATCAATGGTGGAGAAAAAGAGGTAGTTGGAATAATAGAAATTATTTAATTTATGGAGAAAGGTTGACTTATGAATTAAATATTGGTTTATTTCATAAATGGGAATGAGGCAAAAGGAAATACATAAATCTATTTGGTGGGATGGAAAATGGGTTAAATAAATAAGTTTATTTGCTTGAAGGATAAATGAGAATGTTGGTAATTATAAATTTATTTAATTATTGGAGGGAATAAGGGTTAATTAGTGACGTATTTAAACAAATAAATGTAATTTATTTATTTAAATAATCATGGAGGAATAATTAATACATTAATTATGTGAGGGAGAAGCGTGTTCATCATAGAAAATATGGTTTGCAAGTCGAGGCCATTTTTATGTGTCTACAAATTTTTATTACATGATGTCATGAACAATATATAACTATTTCAATATTCATTCAAGTATCCTGATTTTCCTGTGTTTATCCTGATTTTTTTGGAAATTTGAATAATTGAATCTAATGCCATGTCCACTTCACCATCATCAACATATATCCTCTCCCATTTCCTTTGAGGTTGAGGAAGAGGAGCTCAGATATTCTTGATCATTTGCTTTATGGAATGTGAAAAAAAATTGGTGGATGTTCCATTAACTTGTTTCTATATCTCCTTTTCCACCTCTAATTTTATTACTTTCAAGTTTTCTTAACAGGAAAAAGAAATAAAATTAATAAAGAGAAGTTTACAATAAAGCCCTTCACAATTTCCATAAGATTAACTCGCTTGCCATGATTTCAGAAAAAAATTATTATTACCATTGTAACAAATTTATGTTCATTTCACATTTTAATTTTTTTGTTTTTTCTCTTTTCCTTGTTCTTAATGTTGTTTTTATGATAGTTTTCTAACAATATTATTTGTTATTTAATGTATACCAGCTACAGCTAAATCTATAAATGCAATGGTTGCCACATATTTTCACAGTGAACAGTAGAGAACATCTTCATATGCTAAACTTTTTGGTGCTTCTACTTTTTAGACCAACTTTCCAAATTCAACGGATTGGCATTACAACAAACCATATATTATTTATTATTTAATGTATAGTACCTACAGCTGAAGCTATAAATGCAATGGTTTCCAGAGCTATTTTCAAACCTGGAATAGTATACATCTCAAAATCTTAATATATTAAACTTCCACTCTTCTTGGATGTATTCTTCAGTCTCGTTGACCCATATTGGTCATTCATGAAAGTTAATATAATATTTTTTCTCTCTGGATCATTTGGTGCAGTTATCATTTTTTATTCATACAAAAAAAGGGTTTTATGCATAAATCAAAAATCACGAGTCTGTCTCGTAAGGTTTTTTCTTGTTTTTGGGAGGGTTTATTTTGTCTAAATTTACTTCCGGAGTTGGACTAGCTTGAGAATTTTCAATTCCTCAGAATAAGAATGCATTTATGTTGTTCATCTAAATGTTGTGTCTAATTACTTTCAATTCCTCAGAATAAGCATGCATTTGTGTTGTTCATTTAAATGTATGTTTGATAGTTGTATGGTCTATCAGATAAAATATTGTGCTTTTCTCATATATGTTCCTACACTAAATATTTTCTCTCAAATTTGTACTTGCTATTATCAGCTGTAAATGATTTTTACAGCTGTAAATGATTTTTATAGCTATAAATGATTTTTATCACTTTCTAATTATCAAAATTAACACAAAGTTCACTATATTGTCTTCAACATACCCATTGCACCCCAAAGGTGCGATTGCTAGTTGATTACTACTTGATTTGAAATTAAAGGCATTTGGATGTTGGTTTTCCTTCTCCATCAATATTCTATAGGCTACTCCATCACCACTTCTTTTCATTGATTGTTGATTGCATTTATTTGAGATAAATGGTTCTACTATGGGCCCCAATGGTATTTGAAAGAGCAACACGCAGAATCATGTGCTTTTCAATACTTTTTTCTCAGAAACAGACGCCTCCCCCATTAGTGTAGTATTGGGGATATGAGGTTGTCATAGCTAATTATCATTGGAGTGAGACTAGTATAGTGGGTGGATTCATTGAGGAGTTGTTGTCACCCCTCAAATGACAACCTATAATCCTATTCCTATTTTATACTGATTTATTATCTCATGATTTGAACTTAAACGTCTTGGGACATCATTCTTTTGTAGGTAGTAGTCATCAACAAATAAAAACAAAATATAAAATATGGCCTAAATTTAAATTCTTATAGATTGCAATTAAATTTTTAATTAAAAATATTGTATAATAAAAAACATTTAATACATTTAATATTGTTATATTGCTAAAAATTATTAATTGACAACCTATAACCCCACTCCTACTTTAGACTGAATTATTATCTCATGATTTGAACTTAAAGGTACCAGAACACCGCTTTTCGTAACCCATTCTTTTGTAGGTAGTAGTCATCAACAAGATTCTCAAGAGAATAAAAACAAAATATAAAGTATGTTGTAAATTTAAATTCTTATAGATTGCAATTAATTTTTTAATTCATAAGATTGTATAATAAAAAATATTTAATATTGTTATATTGTTATAAATTATTATTTTTATTAATAGAATATATTTTTTATATTGATGTTTGGTTTGTCTAATTATTAATAAAATGAATTTAAGAAACTTTATATTGTAATTTATAATATAAGCTCATCTTCTTACTTGTTATTTTCTATTACTTTCAACTAAGACTTTAGATTTTTTTTGGATCTATAAGTCTTTTACAATATTATTAAAGATATTTTTGTCTCATATTGACCATTCAACTAGCTTTTATGTAGTTATTTTTGGGATGATTATTTTCATTTTTATTGAATAGGATAATTTTTGCATAGATGATAATATTATTTACCTTCTTAATTTAAGATTCTACAACTTAAACTCAACCGATCGACCTATTTGTGTTCCTCCTCATTGCAACATTATAAAAAGACTTGAATTGAGTTTGGAGGGACCTTTAAATTTCTCTATATCTTCTATGATTTGTGGACAAAAACTCCCAATTATAAAACTATGACATTCAAAGAACTCGGAGAAAAAAAAATCAATTGAGTTTCTAATTCTATGAAATTATCACTAGTAAAATTTGGATATGCTATAGGATGGTTTCCTTCACACATGTTTTTTATTCCTCTTATTGGGAAGATTCTATTGTTGGCTACGGTAGATTGTAGTTAATTGAATGTAGTTTCTAAGATTTTTTTTGGGAAAAAAGTAAACTTATTTGGTGAAAAATTAAAATTTTAATGAAGGATTGCTATAATTTTTTTTAAAAGTAGGTGCCATTTTTTTTTGATACATATGAGGTTTCAGTGTATTAATAATCACAAAGTTTTACATCATGTCTGCCCAATAGGAAACAAAATGCGGCCTATAGCTACCATTACTAGACTCTAACAACCCTGTAGCAACATTACCCATATTCAACCAAAAGAACAACCAGCCTTCACATAAGCAAAAAGAATATACCAGACCATATCATTTCTTGATTCTAATTGTAGCTAACAATTACCAACCCCAACATGAGGCGACCATATCTAAACCAGAACTAGCACCACCCAAAAAAGGGAGACACAATTAACTAACACCATAACCAGACAATTAAGAGGTCCTTGCCTCACCTAAGAAGCCATTGGCTAGTGTAAAGGATTTAAAGTTTGGAACCCATTTCTCCCTAAATGAAATTCATAGCTTAAAATTTCGTGAAGAAAATTTGCACCCACTATCATGATCTTCCTGTGCTCCACCAATGACATAACCTTCAAGTCCAAAATGAACAGGTAGTATTTCACTACCTCCCCAAGCACATAGAACTATGGAAAGTCTCTTAGACACGGGGCCCCCAAATTTACAAAGGCATTATAGAGAACCTCCTCTAGCATGACCAAGTGATACACTGGAAAAATCCTTTTCACTAAAGCCTCCACATCCTTCTTTGCCATTCAGATATCAAGCAACACCACCAAAAAATGGGAAGTGATAGTCATGTCCACCCTAAATGACTTAGTGTTCTTTAGGAAACCTTTCCCCAAGATCATTTTGACTGCAGCCAAAATTAGGGGATTATATTTCTTCTTTAACTGGCATTTGAGTTGGTGATCAGTGATGACCCCACTGAAGGCCATTCGCCTTACATTGGTATCCAAAATTATAGAAGTGTCATACCCAAATGTAGTCAAGGTCTCGACAAACATTTGCACTACAAAATTGGATCGTTCCCCCATGGTAGTGATCAGACAAGAAAAAATGGTAAATTATGAAATAAGAACAAGAAGCAAAATTGAAAAAAGAAGTGACCAAGTTCTGCCACCCAACCTCAATATATTGCTTTAAATGTTGTTTCCAATTCATATCATTAATGCTTGTAATGAGTTCCTAGCATGGGAGCAGCTGGGAGATGATGCAAATCTTCTAGTTCGCCTATCGCTATATGTACTTGTGATCATAGAAGGACATATCGTATTACCAAATGGAATTCTTTGTAATATTCCTGACAACTTGTTATTATTCTAACATGGTTAGGCTTTAAATCCTCACCACCAACCAACACAAGCTGACCTAGCCATCATTCCTTACCACTTGATGAAGTGGCAACCACCATGTCAATAGTATTGGCCCCATTAACCTGCCACCTAGGACTTTCTTGTCATCGTTTAGCCCCACCAACTTGATATTTGTGGACTCTCCACAATACTTTGGTGTGGAGAGTCATCCACCCTACCACCCACTATCATTGTCTGGTTCAAATGAATACTTCCTTGATCGATACACCATCAACCCCCATATTAGATAGTTGGTTAGCTTCTTTATTCCCTTTTCTAAAAATATGCTTAAACAACGCATGATCAAGTCCATCCACCATATTCAAAGCCACCTCCAATTTTTCCTCCAACTTCCAATCCAACACCTTCCCACTACGAAGAGCATTTATCGCCAACGTGGAGTCACCTTCGATTACCACCTTCCTTTGTCCAATCTCTTTGCATAATTCTAAACCCAAGATCAAAGCTTGAAATTCAACCACATTGTTTGTTTCTACCGGTAGAGGGGCAACAAGCCTACCCAATATGCCACCTTTACAATATTTGACTATGCACCTGACACCTGAAATCCTAAGATTACCCCTGGCCACCCCATTGAAGTTTAATTTTACCCATCCTACCTTAGGGGGTGACCAACACACTGTGCTCAGATCTGTGGCCGTCTCTCTACCCCCTTCTCCCACAAAAGCCAAGACTTTCAGTCCATACAAACTTCTTAGGTTGCCAAGGCATCCCAAGTAGTGAAATTCAATTTTGTCCTATTTTGATCATCCACTTGTGCATTTATTATTTCCACGATACTTGCCTCAAATTTTCTTTGCAATCTATGTTCTATCATCTCCTTGTCCTAGAAGATGCGTCTATTTCTCTCCTTCCACACTTCCCATATGACAATTAATGGACTTACAATCTATAATCCCCTAAACAATGAATGCTTATAAGGAGTTGGTCAGCTACGAAGCATTCCCAACAAACTACCGGAGAATGTTGATTGCCACTAAATTTTTGAGCTTTGCCACTTCCAACAACTTTGAGTGTATGTGAAATTTAAAAATAGACGATCCCCTATTTCTTTAGTGCTTTTTACATAAGGGGCATCTTGAAGGTCCATGATAACCTAGCTTAGCAAACCTATTTACTATTAAAAACCTTCCTTGTGAGGCTGCCCAGGTGAAAATGTCGGCCTTCGACAGACACAATTTGTTCCAACACAAATTTATTGGTAGTTTAGATTCAAACTGCCCACCTCCAGCCAATACTTCATAGCCTACCTTTGCCTTATATTCCTCATTTGGTGACACATTCCACTTAATCATATCACAACCTTGTCTCACACAAACCTTTCTAGCACCCATTACATGATCATAGATCTTTACCACCACATCCTCAAACCCTAACTACCTTATACTTGTCCATTGATAGAAAACACCCCCCTACTGAGTTGTGTCCTCAATATAATTTCTTACCCTATCACCCCATGCCTACTTTGTTCTCAATTGGCCTCCTCCAAAGTCACCATATCTTCTATCTTTGAGAAGCCTTCCCATGAGTCCTCCAAAACAATACAGAGTGACCATCCTTAATTTCCCAAGTGAGATGATCCAAAATTAGATCCCTCAAACTTCTTATAAAATTCTAGACTCTTGAACCATTGGGTAAAGATCTAGCCAACAGAAAACTATTCTCTTCATCATCTAGATATTTTACTCTGAGCAGTTTGACCCACTTGAGGTCCTATTTTGTGTGTATTTCCCAAACCAATTTAGCCCCAAGGCTTTATTCTGAAGAAGTAGATCCTTCATCCCATCCCCATTGACTTCTTTTCTTTCATATACTTTATTCCATTTTATTAGTGGGAACTTATGTTGTTCTGAATTGCCTTGCCAAAAAAAATCCTTCATCTTCTTATTGATTACTTTTCTTGCCTCAACTGAAAGCAAGAGGCATGATATCATATATATTGGAAGCACAACAACAATAAATTTGAGCATCATTAGTCTTCCCGCCCATGATAGCCAATGAATTTTTCAAGATGACATTCTGTCATTCACATTCTCAATTAGAGAATTCCAAATATTGCCATGTTGTACCCCTTTAGCCAAGGGGGCCGAGTATATACATGGTAACTTCCATTTTTTTAATTTAAGTATTCTTAGAATTTGTATTTCTCTTGCTGTGTTAGTATTGAAGAAGAACACTTCGGATTTTGCAAGACTTATCTCTTAACTTGAAGCCAAGGAGTAGTTGTCCAACACTCCATTGAGTCGATTAGCCTTCCTTTCTATTGCCAATCCAACTAACATTTTATCATCTACAAAATGTTGGTGTGTAACCAAATTTTGACTACTAGTGACTTGTAACCCAGACACCAAAACATCCATCCTTGCTCACTCTAATGATCTTCCTAGAGCTTCGGCCATGATTATGAATAAAAATGGGGAGAGAGGGTCGCCCTGTCAAAGACCTCAGGATACACTAGAAAACCACTCTGGGGCACCATTCACCAGCACAGAGTATCTTGGACAGGCTATCTAGCCAAAGATCCAATCTAGCCATATCCTTTGAAAACCAAAATCCTCCATCACTTTGAAGAAAAACCGCCAATTTACCTTGTCATAAGCCTTCCTAATATCAATTTTCAGCAACATCATTGGTTTCTTCAAATGTTGTGTGGAGTGTATGATTTCCTAGGCTATGATGAATCCATCTAGAATCGACTTGCTGAGACAAACCCCATTTGCTCCTCTGAAATGATGAAAGTCAATAGTTGTTTTAGTTGATTTTTCACTGCCTTTGCAAATATTTTGTATAGTGTGTTGCATAAAGAGATGGGATGGTATTCTTTCAAATATTTTGGTTTCTCTTTCTTAGGGATGAGTGTGATGAAGGTATTGTTCACTTCCTTGAGCATCCTACCCAAAGCCCTATAATCTTCAATCACTTAGTTATCTCATGACCCACGATGTCCCAACATTTTTGAAAGATGGTTGTCAGAAAGCCATCTTTCCCTAGTGCCTTCTCGAGGTGGAGTTGAAATAGTGCTATTTTAACTTCTTGTTCTATGAATCTAACATCTAGCTATTCATTTTGAGCTTCTATCACCAACCTGGGAATATTGCTCAATAGTTCGTTCTGCACCAAAAGATTGGATCCCTCTCTGTCATTTAAAAGATCTTGAAAAAATTCAACTATGGCCCCCTTGACTTCAATCGGATCCTCCAACATCTTCCCCTTAGCCTCTTTAATGCTCATGATCCTATTCACTTCCCTTCGCACCTTTGTTGAACTATGGAAGTACTTTGTGTTCTTATCCCTTGCCATTAACCACATTTCTCTAGATTTTTGTCTCCAAAAAATTTCCTCTTTAGCCAAAACATCATTCAATTTTCCTATCAAGTCCTTAGATCCTCTTGATAGCTGTTAATATCCATGACATTCACTATCACCTTCTCTAAGACCTCCAATCTTTCTTCTTTCCTCAAATATGTTCTTAAAACAATCTTTATTCCACTACTTTAGCTTTTGCTTTACTGCTTTTAATTTTGTAACCACATTAAACATCTTCAAACCTCCAAGCTTACACTCTATCCACCATAGCCTGACTAGGTCCCTAAGATTCAGATTCTTGAACCACATTGCTTCAAATTTGAATGGACATCTTACTAGCCCTTTATCCCCATCTATTTCCCTTTGTACTAGAAAATGATCTGAGCCAACACTTGGAATAATCTTGCATCCAAGGTATAAGGGAAGCGGTCTAGATTCCCTTTGAAGAAAAACTGTCTAGCTTTTCTACTATACTGCTAAACCCCTCCTCCTATTTGTTCAAGTAAAATTCCCATTCCCCATTTGAGTCTCTACTAACTCATTTCTCTTAGCAAAGTTCTTAAAATCTTCTTGAGACTAAAGCACCCTAACCACACCCGCTTCTTGTCTTTAGATGTCAGAATAGCATTAAAGTCTCCCCCAATGATGCAAAATTCCTACCCCAGGTTATTGAGAACCAGATCTAATTCTCACCATACTTGTCTTTTTTGCATACAATTATTAGGGCCATATACATTAATAAGTAAGAAGCATAAATTTGAAATGAGATTTCTTACTCGGAAAACAATCCAATGCCTTCTACATGACACCTCCTCCACTAGCACCAATTGTGGTTTCCAAACAACCAGAATGCTTCCTGAAGTACCTTCTACATTGACCCCCGACACACGCCATTGCTTCATTTTTCTGAAAAACTTTATCTTTTCATGTTCCCCTAGCTTGGTTTCTAATTGATGCCTAATTAGGAACTGTTTGTTAGGGGAATTTAAGCCCCTAAAATTCCAAGTAATGATTTTCATTATTGTTCAGGAAGAGCCTTGCTCTTCCCTGCTTTCAACATTTTTTTTATCTTCTTTTGGCCACTCCCCTCCCCACCCCATTTTAGCTTCTTCTGATTTGGAATTCTACCATGTTTCTTACAATCACCACAATCTGGGGATGATTTATGCATATCCTTTTGGTTGATGCCCAATTTTCTGATCTTTGCATGATCTACTTGTGAAACTTTTCTCCTTTTCGCTGCCTTCCTATAGTTTCCTTCCTCCAGGAGCATTTCCTCATCTTCTAGTGTGGGACAATTTGTCCAATCTTCAAACAATTCCTCTCCTCCCATTCTCAATGAGCCACTTTTAGCTGCTTTGGACAATTTGACTAATTCATTCTTGACTTCTATAGGGAGTCTAAATCTTCCTATCAGCACTAGTTCCTTAATAGCTTGATTTCCTTAGCCAAATTCTCATTCAAATATCCTTCTTGGTTAGCATTATTTGTATCCACTACCTCATTTTCTTGTGTCAAAGGAGTCTCCTCCCCACACACTTTCACGCCCCTTATTATTGAAGCTCCATCTTTCTTCATGTTTGCATGATCCTTCTTCTCTAGAGGATCTCAAGTGCAACCAAGATCTACTATAGGGGGAGGCCAGAATGGCACCCTCTGACCCAAAGTCTTTTGATAAGCTCCAAGCTTGGTATCAGGTCTAAAAAAAGCTTTTGTAACTAGGCTCCCCACTCTGTTATCAATTCAATTTCATTCTAATACTCGTGACTGGGACTGTTCTCCACACATAGTCTCACATACAAACCTATACCATCTGGGTTCAATCTTTCTTCTGCACACATGTAAGTCCCCAGACTATTTCAAATCTGCTCCAAAATACCCAGGGACCAAAACTCTAATGGCAGATTTAGCAACTTCAGCCATTCCTGAATTACCTCCATTTTGTACATGAAATGATTGAAGCCTACAATCCATCTCTGAATGTAGAATCCAAAACCATCCAACAACCATACTCCTAACTCGATTTTAGCCCTAACCTCCTCAATAAGACATATCACAAAAAATTACCCATTTTCCAGTCTTTTCAATTGTAGTTTTGTACCTCATTTACTTTGCCACCAGCTAACCAAAAACTCCCATTTGAGGTCTTTTCCTAGCCATTTCACCAAAAAACCCAACCAATCTAGCCGTTCTCACTCAGAATGAAGCTTTTATGCACTTATCACCATCAATTTCCTTTGCTTGGCCCTGGATGGTTCCTTGTCATTGAATTTTCCTTGGTACCTGTCCTCTAACACTTCTTTATTTGTCGCAATCCCTGGGCCACAATCCATCTTCTTCCCCCATCTCCTACCTGACCCCTGATTGTTACCCCACCTAAGGTTTCGCCCTCCAGCTTTGTTATTTCCCCTACCCTGCCATCCATAGTTCCCAGACAATCTTCGATTCCACTGGTATTGAGGAACAAAGCCACACTACAGTTGCCTTCCTTTTCCCCTGGGTGACTTTTTCCTACCCTCTGCTCACCCCAATCAACATCCTTCTTCCACCTCTCATTGATCACTCGGTTCCTGATCCATTCTAGGGATATTTTTGCTTCAACATCTTTTTCCCACTATCCTTGACCCTTGATTCTCAATGTAGCCCCGTCTTGATGCAACTACTTTTCCTCCCTTCTACCATCAAATCATTGATCTACCTAATTTTTTAATTTCCCTGCTTCTGCTCCTTCACGCACCATTTGTATCCTTCTTTTAATGATTCTTTTGACTTTAGAATCTCTGTAGAGAGTGACTGCTTTAACTCCTGTTATCGATCTAAAGTAGGTGTCATTTGACCAACTTAAATATGAGATTTTTTTTTTGAATATTTAAATATAAGTAAAGGACACATGCCCATATGTGACACATTTTTTGAATTTTTTTTGTAAGTAAATAATTATTTATGATTTTTTTACTAGGAATTTTCAAAAATATAAAAAAAAAATTCCAACCAACCTAACTTGTGTTAGGAATTAATGTTAGTACTCACATGCAATAATGTGTGAGTGAGTTGTAGTAGTGAAAACTCATGTAATTATTGTGGGTGTTAGGAATATTATGTTTGTTAGGTTTGTTAGTATGCTATGTGAGTATTACGAGTTACTAAAACAACTTGTATATTTAGGATTTGTTATAGAGGTTCCCTATAATATAGGATATAGGAATTCTATATATGTAATAACTTATTTGATGAAAATATAGTGGACGTATAATATTATGTGTATCTTGAATTTTCTACTAATTTCCAATATGGTATCAGAGTAGGTTAGAGAAATATATTCACCGCTCTCCTAGCAAAGTCCTTATACTATGCCATAAAATCAATGATTTGTTGTTTGAGACCAAGAATCCTGGTCCATGTCTCCTAGTTTCCTCTTTCCTTCACCTCTTTCTCATTGGATTATTTTCTTGCAGTGATTTGATCGATAAGTGTAGTGAAAGGCTTGTGAAAGAAATTCACAATCTCTATGTGGTGAATGATTGAGAGGGATCGTGATCTTGAACTTCATGTTGAGGATTGATGTGACCAAGAGGGGATCATCCCTAAGCATATAAAGTTTTGATGAAGGTAAATATTTTTCCCAAGTTAGGTAGCACATAAGGTGTAGTTTAGTTAAGCAATTAGTGTGATCGCCTTGGTGGATTTCTTGACCATGATCTATGAGACGTCGGTGCTGAAGAAGAGAATGTAGCTATGAACATTTAAAAATGAAGGATATGAGTTTTTCATCAATGTTCTCAATGTGACAGGGAGGAACCACTATAATTAGCTCACAAGAGGAGATAGAGATGAACTTACACTTGCATTTAAGGTATTTTGATCTTCCACTGATTTGCTTAGAAAGGCCAGGAATAGGACCATACATGGTGTAAAAATTAACATTTAAAGGAGTGTATTGTAATGTATGAATGAAAATAAAGGAAAGAGTGAAGCCATCATTGTCTTCATCGCTCTATTTTCCATTGGCACCAATTTCTCCACCAACATCATCATTGTCCTCAGAGCATTCACTTACATTATTTCCATTTTTAGGAAAAGGCTCTTTATTAAGTCATAGCATACAAAATATTTTTGTGTTGGTTTGTTGGGAATCTGAGGTTTGAATCTTGATAGCCTCGTTTTTGTAGTAAGTAGAAGGAAAGAACAATTTACTAATCATTTTTTCCTTTTTGTGAAAACAAGTAATTTGTGCTCTAGGCATCTTGCTTATATGTTATGTATTTAGGTTCTTATTCATGTCAAAAACATGTGGTCAGGTCATTTTCCTTTCTTTTTTCATACAATAAATGGAATTGAGTTGAGTTTTAATTGATTAGCATCAAGTCAAATCAAGTCAAATTATTTTAGAATAGGGTCTATTATCATGTCATAATATAAAAGTGCTCAAAAATTATAAAAATAAAAATTGTTTCAATTGTTATAGGATGCATTATCACTTGTACACGACGTCCATTTTTTAGGGGGGATTCAACAAATTGAGTTTTAATGTCAAATTTGCTAAGTAGAAAATTAATTGGATGACAGAGGCACAAGAGGTTGGAGGTCAATTATCAACCTCTCATTAGTCACCAATGATGAGGCCATGTAAAGCTATGGTGGCATTTTTTGGTGTGTACCTATTTGCAGTGTTCCTATTGCTTTGTGTGGTGGATGTTGGAAGAGAATTTGTATAGAATGGAAGATAACTGGAGAGATCCTTTGACTGCAGTGATCCTCTGACTATCGTACTTCATTGGAGGAAGATGATCGGTTAGTGAATACGTTCATTGGAAATTGTGATCATGCGCAACAAGCTACGGACAATAGTATGCAACATGATATGATTTTCTTTTCAGTGTTCCTAGTTGTGTGAATAAATGAAATTTCACATTGTGGGAGGGGGGGAATAATAACCAATTTTCCATTCCCATTCTATGCCAAAATAACTAAAGTCAAGGGAAACTTCCAATGGCAGTGGCAATTGTCTATGTTGTTTGAGATTGAGTGGCAGTGATCGGTAACAGTGACTACAATTAAGAACACTTTGTTCTTATGGAATGCAATGTGAAAACTTTTCCAGTGTGAGTTTTTCATATTTATGATATGCATTTCCTTGATGTACAAGCATAGTGGCGAACAAAAGAACCAAAGTAATTCAGTTCATGGATCTTGAAAGGGTTTTTGGGAGGATCCAAAAAACCACACAAGGTTGAAAGTTGATGGGTTCCTATCACATCAAGGTTTGTGGTAAGCCTCTTTAAAACCATGGAAGGAGAGAGCCTTTCTTTTGGATCAAGGTCATGAGTCACATAGTTGGACATGCCATAGGGGTGAGCATACTGCAAAGGAGTGTGTGAATGTTCTTCTACCATGTTCGCACTAAGGGGGGGTGTTAGGAATTAATGTTAGTGCTCACATGCAATAATATGTGACTGATTTGTAGTAGTAAAAACTCACATAATTATTGTGGGTGTTAGGAATATTATGTTTGTTAGGTTTTTTAGTATGTTATGTGAGTATTATGAGTTAAAACAACTTGTATATTTAGGATTTGTTATAGAGGTTCCCTATAATATAGGATATAGGAATTCTATATATGTAATAACTTATTGGATGAAAATATAATGGACATAGAGTATTATGTGTGTCTTGAATTTGCTTCTGATTTCCAATAACTTGGTCAAAAAATTATGAAACTCATGTTTTTTCAACCTATAGATAGTGAAGCACAGAGTGTGAGACACCTTTTGGATTCATAAAAGGTGAAACCGTTTGAATGTTATGGATATTTTTCAATCAATCTATTTGTGTTCCAGTGAATTTAATCTACTAAAATGCAAGAACTAATAATATGAAAAGATTAAAAACACAAACAAAAACTCAATGATAAGCCTAGTTGAATCCAAACAAAATACAAAGAAATGGAACCTTTTACCTTGCTTGAATTGATGAATTTGGTTGGCCCTTTTTGATGTTTGATTGTGTGCTCTTTACTTAGAAAAATGGCTCAAAACCTATCTCTAAATGATGGTAAAGTGATGATGAATGCAATAGTGAATATGGGTATTTGGATAGGTGGAAGATGGTGGCTCTAATGGCTTAAATAATGGTAGATAGTATGAGAGTGCTAAAGTTGGATTGAATGCTTAAATGCTTGAGTGTGTGAGATTGAGTGTTGTCAAAATGAAGGAAATTCCTCTACTTTTAGGGGAAGTTCCTCTAAACTAATGGATGGTCAAGATTTATTCAAGGATGTGAGATCAATGGCTAGCATGAGTTGAGAGCTCACAAGCCATCACAATTGGACATGTCGTGGGTGACATGGAAGAGAAGAGGTGATGTGGAGATGAGGTGGAAAAGGTAACTCTTATCTCATCTTCCCATATCATGGGATGATGTGACAATAGAATAATTTTAAATTCTTCTTAAAATATCCCTTGGTTTTTGGGATTTGACCTTGGGATTGGAAGAGGAATTTTAAATTAGTCCTTTATTCCACCAAGGGTGTTGGAGAAATAAAGTGGAATTAAAAATTCCACATAGGATACATGGGGGAAATAAATGTGAATTGTGAATTCACATGGGGAAGGGGATGCCTTCTCCAAAAGGAGAAATAATTTAATGAAAGTTGACTAAGGACACATGCCATAAATGGAATGAGGATTTGGTTAGCCTAATTAAGTAATTAAGGTTGTGCAAATGTTGGATTAGATAGGCTAATGAAGGATTAGAGGCAAGTGGGAGGTTAAGGAGGATGTGACCCTAATGATGATTAAGGATGTGCACATCCTAATTATAGATTAATTAGATTAATTTGGATTAAGGAGGATTATGGAGGATGTTGACATGAGGAGAGAGAAGAGGATGAATTAAAAATTGATTTAATTCATAGAGGCTAATGACTAAATTAAATAAATTGGTCTATTTATTTAATTTAGAGAGGAATGGGGTAAGGTATTTAATTAATTAATTAAGTACCTTAGGGAGCATTAGGCTGAGATGAAATATTAATCAAATAATAAATTATTTAATTAATGTGGCTTAGGGATGCAGGATAGAGGAATGCAAGGGTGGTTTTCACCATATGGGAGTGGTCAAATTTAGGGGTCTACATTTGTCCCCTCTTCAAAATACTATTAGAATAACAGTGATTAGAAGAAAAATAAAGTGTGGATGACTCAATAGAAGAAAAGAATGTTAGACGATGCCCTTGTATCACAAGAAAATGGATATGAAGGAAGAAAGTAGAAATATGGTAGGGTATGCCCCCTCGAGAGAGCGAATGGGGAAGAAAAGGGGCCCCAAGCGACTTCTTGATATGGAGAAATGAAGGGTACCATGAGATAGAGCGCGAAAACCATGAAGAATGGATTTTGAATGGAGGAAAACAAACAAAAAGGTGCAAATGGAAGCCCTCAGAAGAAAAGGGATAAATGAATTAATAAAGGGTTAATTAAAGGGTAAAAATTACCCAAAAATTAAAAGAATAAATATGGTCAAAAATGAAAATTATAAATAGTTAATTTCAAAATTCACTATTCACCTAATTTTCATTTGCACATGTGTGATCACACAATTATACGAAAGAGAGAGAGAGAGAGAGTGACAAGGATTGCTGATAGGATGAGTGATGAGGAGTTGATCAATGATGATGAGTTGATCCATCGAGGAAAGGAGGTATGGGCATACTACTACAAGCACGTGGTACCCTACCAGGTAGGTCTCAAATCCCGACTTCATGATTTCAATTGAATTTACTCACCTTCTTTAATTTTGAGATGGGTAGCTAGGTCATACGGGTCTCCACGAAAGGGCAGATTCTCCCTTCTGGCCAAGCACATTTACCCATCCTACCAATTGGCAAGGGAAGGGGTAGGTGCACATACAACAAGTGTGGATGCACTGGGAGAGGGGTGATTGCAAAATCACCTCTCCAGCAAGGGAAAACCTGCACAATGCAGGGGCGAGTGGGTCAGGGATAGATGATTATGAAATTGAAAATGTGAATTGGCCTAAAAGGAAAATATGCGGATGCGTATTTACCCAAAAGGGAAAAAGGTGGATGTGAATCCACCTTTCAGGATAAAGGGTGAATGCGAATTTTCCACTCAGGAGGGAAGAAACACAAGGACGAGTGCACACTCACCCATGGGGGCAAGGGGTTAATGCGAGTTTTCCTCCGGGGAGAAAAAGGTTGAATTTGCACCCGAACAAGAAAGAGGCAGGTGCACTTGAAAAATAGGCGAATTCAGGAAAAAAGATCATAGGGGAAAATGTATGAGCTAGACAGGTGAACACGCTATAAATGGAAATGGGTGAACCTTCCTTACACATAGGTGAATTCACCAAACTGGGATGGGGATGAAAATGAAAGAAAATAGGAATGAAATGTTAGAAAGTTTGTCAAAATGGTGGGCATGGATGCAGAGTTTCAACACTCTGAGGACACAAGAGAGATACTCAGTGGTGCTTGAGGTGACTCTAAGGTGATGACTCTAGATGATCATGTAGCATTAACCTAGGTTGGACTACTCCATATGTTGGGATATCCCAACATCAGAGAACACAAACCCCTACTCACAACATTGATGGAGTGATGGAGCTCTAAGACCTCTACATTCCATCTCCTGAAAGGGGAGGTGACAATGGCACTGGAGGATGTGTGGAGGATCCTACAGTTGTTGATCTGAGGATACTTGATCAACAAAACACCCCAAAAATTAGTAGATAGGAGTGTGCGGGCAGTGTTTGGACCAAGTGACTTTCCCATCCAAGGGAAGGAGTTGGATATCGACATGTGCTCATGGCTTGAGATGGCATTGTTACCTCTATACTTCTTTAGACTCATCAGTGAGATCCTCCTTCTAGATAGGAGCGGATTCTTTTTTAGCCTCGAGATGATTGAGGTGGTCTGACACATAGTGGAGAGGCGCAAGGGAGTTTTTGCATGGGGGCATGCATACTAGCCCAGTTATATTGAGATATGCACGTGGTCTGTTACAAACGAGCCCTCAACATTACACATGTTACACTGCTTTAGGTTTGGGCCTGGGAGCACATCTCCGTGGTGAGGCCAAACATTTTAATTATCAAAGCTCAAGATGAGACACTGCTAGTAGCATATTGGTGGGGATTAGAGTATGGGTGGAGACTACATTATCAGAAGGTAGGGAGTTTAGAGGAGTGGCAATAGAGGCTGGATGGATTGGTGGCAGGGGATATTACATGGAGACCCTACCTGGGGTGATAGTTTATAGGGTGGTGAGAGGATGATATGAGATGGAGGGTCTATCTATTCTCATAGTATTACTTGATTTGTTGATATCCATTCATCATAGAGTTGCATAGGCCTGATAGGGTTACTCGACAGTATGAAGTGCAATAGGATATTTCGGTAGTGACATAGATGTTCAGACGAGTTAGTAGGGAGTCCACGACTATTTGGAGGGAGTATATCATAGCTAAGTTTTCCCGCCAGATGTGGGATGCAATCCCGATTACAAAAATTTTTTGGAGGGGAGGACTAGAGGATGCAAGGATGACTATACAATACTCAGCATGGTCGGCCCAGCATAGGCGAAGGAGGATCACCACAGTGGAGCCAATCATTGGTGCCCTGGGGTTTGGATCAGATGATGAGAGGGAGTTGGCTAGGCCATAGAGGAGGAGGAGGGGCAGTAGGCAGTGAAGAGGAGGAGACATAGAGATGGAGGAGGAAGGAGGTGAGGAGTAGGTGATGGAGGTGGATGCTCCTATGGTGGACCCACTAGCCATGGTTCTATATGTGCCACCACCACCTGAGGACCGAACTATATTACTAATAGGAGCCTTAGTGAGGCTACGGATAGCCAAGCACAAACTATGGGAGTCAAAAGCTAATAGAGATAGACTATAGATGGAGGTGGGCAGGCTATAGGGAGAGGTGCAACAACTACATGATGCACAGAGGGGTGGAGACAAGGCACTTGGAGAGTTGGCAGATGAGGTGGGGAGGTGATTATAGGAGGCAGAGATAGAGAGAGATGATCTGTAGAGACTAGTGGGGGAGTTGCAAGGAGGGTTGGATGAGATGATGGAGAGAGTAGAGACTACAAAGGCTGATGTCGCAGAGGTAGGATTAGTGTTGGAGAGAGTAGAGGCAGTGGAGGCCCAGGTACAGACACTTCAGAGTGAGAGAGATGAGGTTGCATCGTAGCTGGAGGCCTAGGTAGAGCAGATGAGGTTATCTTAGGAGGTGTGGGAGCAGGAGAGGTTGAGGATGAGTGGGTAGAGGTACAGGTACCAGGTGGAGGACATAGCATGAGCATAGGCAATAGGAGAGGCTAATGCTAGGACAGAGATCAGATATTATATGGGAGCATATTTTAGAGAGGTGCCAGATCTAGCGTAGAGGGTTCCTCCATATGTCTAAGCAGCACCACAGATGCTAGCACCATCACATTCAGATGCCACTCACACACGTGGTTACAGTGACTATTGTGAGACACCTCCCTACAGCTGAGGACTAGGCTCAGACTCCCCCTAGAGGTCAAATGCAAGCAGTAGAAGGTAGAGAGAGGGGATGCAGGATTCTGATTTTTTATAGGTGTAGGGTGGATGTATAGTACAGGAAAACAAAGAATACAAATTATTTTGCATAGATTTCATAGATTCATTCATTCATTCTTTATTGATTCAAGACACCATGATGTGTCAGATGTAGTCATCTGTATTTGATTAGAGCTCTGCACTTATACCTTTATTTGATGGACTTTGATGGACATTTATGGACTTGTTATTATGGACTTTTGTGGACTTTTATGACCTTTTATTATGGACTATTATGGATACGTAATGGACACTATTTTTTGATATATATGTTATGCGATGGACATTGATGATGCCATATGATTATTATGTGATGTCATGGATATTTATTATGTTCATTTGGATGGTTATGATTATGATGTATGCATGTGATTATGATGGTTGATGCTTATGTTGATGTGGATGATGTGAATTATATGTATTATGTATAACGCTTTTTGATGTAGGATGTGATGTGACATGGTTTATGATTTTATGATTTCTGCTATGGATATGACACTAATGGTGTGTGATGTAGGTGGTGATTTATTATGTATGGATATGGAATATGATATAATGATTGGGTATGATATGTATGACTGATTATGCATGCATGATGTGACATGAAAATATGTAAGGGATGAAAATATATGATGTATGTGTATGTGATCATGAGATGGATGAATGTAATGAATGTGATGTAATGCAATGTATGTAGTGAGATGAACTAATATGTTTAGAATAACAATTCCAAACAACATGAAATGGTAATGAAAATGAACTTAAGATGCTTAGAATAACCAATTTATATTAATCTAAACAACTTAAGATAATGAAAATTATAATGCAATAGAATGAAATGAACTTAAGATGCTTAGACTAATAGATCTATATTAATCTAAACAAATTAAGATGATAATGAAAATGATAATGCAATGGATAATGATAATGAACTTAAGATGCTTAGACTAACAGACCTATATTAATCTAAACAACTTAAGATGATAATGAAAATGGTAATGCAATGGATAATGATAACAAATATGCATAGTGAGGTGAATGATGGGTGTGATAGTGCACCTGTCAAAACCGTAGGAATCCTGATAGAAAGAATAGGTGGGAGAAGAACATTCACATAACCAAAAATCACTAACCATAGGCCAGAGGAAGAATGGATGGGGGATAAATGCAATACAATGGGGTGATAAATGAAATGAAAATCTAATGCCATTTTTCCATATTAGGAGCACTAATTTTTGCTATAACATAAGAACAATATGCAAGGGTATGAAGAACCAAGGAAGATTAGTGTCGAATGTAGAAGAAAAACACAACAAACAAGAAGGATATCACAACACCCCAAAGTCGCAAGGACTTTGGTCAGACTAGATTTTGGGATAACCACAAGCACAAAAGGATTCCCCAGCATAACAAAAGACCGTAAGGATTTTGGCAGGTACTACGGGGGACAAGCAAGAAGAAAAGATCATAGAAAATCAAGATATGCCCCTATGTTTACCTGTCAAAGTGCACCATGATATGATGGATCATGGTGAACCTAACAAAGTATAATAGGAAGCTCAAGTGATAAATAAAATGCCAAAAGCATCAAAATATCACAATAAATTTCAAATGTCCTTTGCCATAGGATCGATAGGTGGATGAGATTGATGTGGTCTGATTTAGCGAGGATTCATCCTGTTAAGAGAAATGATGGAGGATAGGTTAGGTGATCAACATGACTCGAGATACTCAAAACTAATTGAACCTTATGGTACCAATGAATTTTGTTGTCAAGAACCAACTGAATAGGGACACACTTGACAACATGACAAAAAACCAAGACACACCCCAAGGATAGACCTAGGGTCTTGGGGGCTCATTGATAGATGGCCTTGCCTACGTGAAAGTGCAAAGGCCTCGTAGTTTTATAAAAATACTGATGACTGACCATGGATAAAAGTAGAAAGAGGGCAATGAAGACACAAATGGAAGATGGGGACTGACACAAAAGGACAAATAAATTCCTCGAGGGAAGATCAATTGATCAACCTTGCCTACGTGAAAGCGTAGAGGCAACATAGATTGACATAATGGATGAAAGATAACATGAGATGTAATGATGACCGACATGATGAAAGATCTTAGATGAAGACGCGAGACTAATGGACGACACCAATATACAGGTGACGAAAAGCTCAGATTTAGAGTGAAAGCTTAGGATCTAGGATAGTCAATTTAAATTCTCCAATGCTCAATCAAAATATACAAGATGATGGATAATGGGATGCTGATGGGAAGATGGGTGCGATAGGATGCGAGTATAGGATATGCAGATAGGATGGATGGAAGGATAAAGGAGAATAGGATGTAAGGTAGATAATGATTAAGCCCTCTATGAATGGAACTTGTTGCTAGGTTTTTACCAAACGTACTTATCCAAGGCACCATCAAGCATGGTTTTCACCATAGGATGCATTATTTCTCTATTATTTTTGGCTTTTTTGACTTTTTTGATTTTTTGTATTTTTCATGATTTTGTACTTGTTTTAGTATTTTTCTAGGTAGGATAACCCAGGTGACCTAGGTGTAAAACCTTTTTAGGTGCATGGTGTTGATAGGCTCTTCCAAAAATTCCCCCTTAGGTGTTGCAAGCCACTATGCCCCAGAACTATATTTTTTGGTGAAAACATATGGACCCAACCAATTTGCTTCAAACTTTCCCTTCTTTTCTCGATCATGTTGGGTACACTAATTCTCTTCCAGGACTAGATCACCAACATTGAATTGGTGAGGATGGACCTTCTTTTTGTAAATTCTCCTAAGACGATGCTAATATGCTTAGAGGTGATTATAGGCCTTGATGTGTTTCTCATCTAGGAGTTCAAGCTGACTTAACCATGTGACTCGAGTATCTTCATCACTGATCAGATTCTTCAGAGAGATACAAAGTGATGGGATCTCAACTTCGATTGACAAGATAGCAGTGGTTCCATAAACAATGGAATATGGAGTAGCGCCAGTGTGGGTGCAAATGGATGTGCAATATGCCCAAAGGGTGGGATTAAGATGGAGGTGCCAATCTCAACTAGTGTTATTGACAACATTTTTAGGATTTTGATAAGAGTTTTGTTGGTTACTTCAGCTTGTCCATTACCTTGAGGGTAATAAGGAGTTGACCAACAATGTTGGATGTGGTAGATTTTGCAAAGGTGTTTCATATACTAGTTTTTGAAGGGCTTTCCATTAGCAGTGATGATGGTGGAAGGAATAACATATCTACAAAGAATATAGTAGAGGATGAATTTGAAAATCTAAATACTAGTGATTTGAGAGAGTGGAATTACTTCTAGCCACTTAGTGAAGTATTTAGTAGCTGTGATGATGAAGGTGTGGCCATTAGATGAGAGAGGGTAGATCTTTCCAATTAAGTTGAAACCCCATTGTGAAAAAGGCCATAGTGTAATGATGGGCTGTAAATCTTGTGTAGGAGCATCGATTAAAAATGTGCGTTGCTAACATGGTACACATTTCTTCATGAACTCACAAGCATCATGCTCCATAGTGGGCTAGTAATATCCTACTTTGAGAATTTTCTTGGCTAAGGCCATCCCATTAGAGTGATACCCACAAGCACCACTATGCACTTCATTTAATGCAACATGAGATTCTGATTCGTTTAGTCACTAATGGAGAGTGCCATCATACCCTCTAAAATAAAGTGTATCTCCCAAAATTTTGTATTGGAAAGTGCATTGGATGAATGATTTATATTAGTTATGGGTAAGGTTAGGTGATAGGATATTATCATGTAGATAGGCATAAATGTCATGATACCAAGGTGATTGTGGACCTACAATATCACACACCATTTCATTGTTAGGAATATTGTACATTGGGATTAATAGTTGTTCAACGAGGAACTCACAATCCATTTGATCCTTAGGAATGTCAATAAGGGAACCAATTGTAACCATAGCATTAGCTGCCTTGTTCTACACTCTAGGAATCTACTCAAACTGGATATGGGTGAAATACCTCTTGAATTCATTGACGATGCGTTTATAAGGAAGGAGTTTATCATCCTTAGTTTGAAACTCATCATCAACCTATTTGACTATAATTTGAGAATCACCAAAACACAAAGATGAGTGATATTCCATTGGACGATGATTTTGAGGCTTGTGATTAGAGCTTCAAATTTAGCAATGTTTTTCGTGCATGGGAATGCTAACCTGAATAACTTCAGGATGTAGTCACCTTGAGGGCTTACAAAAAGAATTACTTCTCCAACACCATTGTGAGTGTATGACCCATCCAAATATAATTTCCATGTGTCATATTCTGAAACTGTGAGGACCTCTTTGTTAGGAAACTCTACTACTAGTGGATATGCATCTACTAAGGGTGCATTAGCTAATTGATCTACTATTACCTTCCCCTTGATTTCTTTACAGTCCACATATTCTTTGTCAAACTTGCTCAATAACATAACCCACTTGGCCATACGGCTAGTTAGTGACATTCTTGATAGCAAATATTTGAGTGGGTAAACTTTTGATATGAGCTTGATGGGATGACTGAGCATATAGTGACATAGTTTTTGTGAACTAAAAACAATTGCTAATCAAGCCTTTTCCATGGGTGAATAATTAAGCTTGTAGCCCACAAGTGTATGACTAATATAGTAGATAGCATGTTCTTTGGAGAACTCATCATGTTGGGCTAGTAATGCCCCCAATGCAACTGCAGTGGCTGAGATATATAGCAATAGTGGCTTGCCTAGAATAGTAGGCACTAAAAATGGTAGATTGGCTAGATATTCCTTGATTTTTTTGAAGCCTTTCTAGCACTCTAGATCCCATTTGAAGGTGATTTCCTTACACAAAAGGTGTGGAAGTGACTAGCATTTATCAACAAGTTGGGCGATGAAGCACCTAATAGACTATAGTTTTCCTTGCAGAATTCTTAGTTGTTTGAGATTACGTGGCGGGGGAATTTCAATTATAGCCTTGACCTTTGTTGGATCCACTTTGATGCCCCTTCTAGATATGATGAAACCTAATAGCTTGCCAGTTGTGACACCAAACAAACACTTTTTTGGATTCAAGCGTAGCTTGTACTGTTCTAGCCGCTCAAAGATTTGCCTCAGGACCTTAGGGTGCTCTTCTCTTGTCTTTGATTTCCCTAATAAATCATCAACATAATATTCCATTATAATATGGATAAGGTCATGGAAGATGACTATCATGGAATGTTGGTAAGTTTCCCCTGCATTCTTGAGGCCAAAGGGCATGACATTGTAACAAAAAGTGCCCCAAGGGGTGGTGAAAGCGGTCTTGTGTTGATCTTTATATGCAATTCTAATCTGATTATAGCCTAAGAATCCATCCATAAGGGATAGCATGGCATGTCCTACTTTAATATCTACCAACATGTTAGTGTTAGGAAGTAGGAAATCATCTTTTGGGAAAGCTTTATTAAGATCTTGGAAGTCGGTATAGATTCTAATATTCCCATTAGGTTTAGCCATAGGTACTATGTTGGATATCTAATTAGAATAATCAATAGGTATAATGAATCTAGCTTCTAACAGTTTTTCCAGCTCTTTCTTGACAAGTAGAGCCACTTGGGGATGCATTTTTCTGAGTTTTTTTTGAATTGGTTTTGCATCCAGATGAACACAAAGGTGATGTACTACCAAGGCGGGATTCAATCCTACCATATCTGAATAGGACCATGCAAAGTTAATAATCCCTTCCTTGAGAAAGCTAACAATGATGGGATACTCTTCCTCTAACAATGCTTTGGATACATAAGTTACTTTTGGCTCTTCCTTTGTTCCCATATTTTACTTTTTGTGAATCCTCGATCAGAATTGAAGACCATTCAAATAAATGAGCTCCAAAAAGGGGAAGATGAAGACTCCCATCCTCTAGCACCTCATCAAGGTTTTCACTATTAGATACACCCTTTATTTTTACTTTTGACGAGTCAAGAAGCACCTCTGAGAGGTTTTCACTAGATGACCCTCTTTTTTGTTTCTTTCTTCTTTTGTGGTTAGGGTGTTCATCTTCCCCCAATCCCATGAGATGTACATAAGTGTCCTCTAACAAAAAGATGTATAGAGGTGTGCTCCCTTGTAGGTCCCAATCTATAAGGCCAGGGTGACGGAGGGAAAGGATGATGGAAAATAGTGAGGTGGAATCAAAAAGAGCTGAGAGATCTAAATTATGATCACCTCTTCTTCTGGTATGTCTTCAAGGAAATTTTTATCCAAATTAATATTATTGGAAGCGCTAGTGGATGACATGGGACCCTTTTGCTTTTTGTCATAGCCTAAGCCCAACTGTTTATTTTGCATGGGTGTTTCAATAGGTTGCAATCTTCCATGCTCTTCAACACCAAGTCCTCCCCCTTGATAGTTGTATTTCTTTGGTAGCTTTGAAGCACGGGGATAAACCTCTTGGAAATATTCAATAAGGGAGGGTGAAGGCTCAGGCTACTCCCTATAGATACATTGACTGATATCATCCTCTGCCTAATCTTGCATTGTTCCTTGGGACTGAAAGGTGGCAAAATCCATGTTTTTAGAGCTGAGAGTTTTGGTCTTCACTTCTTTTGTTGGTGTTGATTTAGAAGGTTGGTCATATGTGCAAGGAAAAGGAGGTATGGTTGCCACATTAAGAGCTATATGCATCTCATATTCTCCATAGCCTTTGTCGGTGATCTAAACCTTGGTAATGGTGGATTCAGATGTAGTAGAAAGAGTGGATGATGTGTTGGATAACAGATTGGAGGATGGATTGGATGGTGATGCTTGAGGTGCACCCACTTTGAAACTTGGACAATATTGAGAGTGGGGGAAAGAAGCTTCTAGAGCATGACAATACTCAAAGGGTTGTGGGTTTGCATGGATAGTTACTTTGAACCCATTGTATGAAAATTTTAGGCATTAGTGATAAGTGGAAGGAACGACCTACATGGCATGGATCCATGGTCAGCCAAGGAGAAGGTTGTATGGAAAATCCAAATCAAGGATGCAACATGTAGTGTATTGCACCACGGGGCCAACCTATATAGGAAGACAAATAATACCTTATGAGTCCCTTTCTGCATTGTCATAAGCTTTGATGGTGATGGTTTGATTATTCAAGTTAGCATGGGTGTACGCTACCTATTTTATGAACTTTAATGTACATAGGTTGATCACAGAGCCATTATCTACCAAGACCCTTTTCACTTTATGGCGGGCTACAAGGACTTTGATGTGCAAGGCATGGTTATGGGATGAATCAATTGGAAACATATCATTTTGGCTAAATCCCAACTAGTATGTGGATGAAAAATGTCCTACGAAGACTTGGATCTAAGTAGGGTCAATATCATTGGGGACATGTGTATCCTGCAGATCTCTTGTAAGGATTTCTTGATGTATGGGGGAAGACTTTAACACATCCAAAATGGATATGTGGGCAGGAGTCTTTCCGAGATGATCAAGGATATTGTACTGTGAGCTCACAAGAGTTGTATGAGATGAAGTGGAAGGCCCAAGAATGGATATGCGGGTGCAAAATGTAGTAAAAAAACATTGAGGGTCTTTTCCTTTGACACAGATCATAGATAATCGTGGATCTACTTGATTAATGCACATAACAATGCCATCATAGTTATAGGGTACATTTTTATAGCTAATATTATTTGTGCTATTATTTTGGTCATTGTTATTGGATCCATTATTTGTATTGGAGGTGTTGGGATCCTAATTGTGCTTAGGGAAGGCATTCTGATATCTATAATTGAGCATTGGATGATGTATCCTGATTTGCATCCACTACAATGTCACCTCGATCTATAATATCTTGGATATAACGTTTAAGTCCTTGACATTTATTAGTGGAGTGAATTTTGATCTTGTGATAATCACTATACTCATTCTCTCTATACCAGTTGGGATTGGATTTTGACTCGTCAAAAGGCTTCGTCATAGGATAAGTGACTGAATAATTAGCTTGCAACAGCCTCTTGAAAATTGTATCCAAGTATTCTCTCAAAGGGGTGAATGTACACTTATGGTTCCCTTGATTATATTGATTGGATTGTGGAGGAGGAGAGGGTGCACCTTGTGGTACATATATTATGTTGGAAACTAATTGTGGATTGGGGACATAATACAATCTTTGTGAAGTGTTAGCTACTTGGATGTGTTTGGTGTCAATGACGCCATCATTAACAATAATTTTTTTCTTGTTATAGTAGTGGTATTTATCTCCAAATGGTTTATCCTTATCTTGGTTAAAGATTTTGATTTGAACTTTAGCAATAAGGGCCTCTCAATGGTAGTACCTTTCTCAATGACCATTGCAAAGTTGGTAACATAGTGGAGATATAGATTATGGGTTAGGTCAATATGGGAATTTGCAACAAAGATGGTTACCAAATCCTTCTCATTGAGATTGGATTTTAGCTGACTAGCCAAAGCTCGCCACCTTTGTAGGTAGCTCACAAAATTTTCTCCCTCACGTCACTTATCTTTTAAGAGATCTAAAATATTAATGTCCTCCAAATTGAAGGAGAAGTGTGCAATAATTTTTTCTGACAAATCTACAAAGGAATAAATTGATCCTTTCTGAAGACCTATGAACCAATCTAGAGCTTGCCCTGTTAGGCTCCTAGGGAACAATCACAGGAGATAATTTTCATTATGCATGACTTCTTAGCAGTGCATGTAAAATTCTTGCAAGTGATTTCTTGGATCTCCCCTCCCCTTATATCTATCAAATTTTGGCATTTCAAAATGCTTAGGGAAGGGGACAAGTGAGATGGGGGGATCAAATGGATAAGGACAAATCTCCTTGAATTTGAATGAATTCTTAGAAGTACCCGCATGCAAGTCCTTAAGGGAAGATTTTATCTCTTCCCACTCTTTATTCATGGGTGTTGAGGAGGAAGGACTTGCTAGATTGGACTAATCATAAGGGGGATATTGCAAATGTGATGGTGGTGGAGGCGAAATGGTTTGATCATATGATGGCATAGGTGGATATGAGGGGATTTGTTGGTATTGGCCAGCATATGTGGATTGATGATTATGTAAGTTTGTTGATATGATGGTGGGGCTTGGTAATATGATGAAGAGGCACCCTGTTGATATGTCGATGGCTGTTGGGATTGAAGAAAATTAGATTGGTAGTTGTAGGTAGACTGTTGTTGAGAAGTGTATGGGGGTTATTGTGGGATGGACTGGTAATTGTAGGTGGTTTGTTGTTGGGAGGCATATGGAGGTTGTTGTGGATTGGATTGTTGGTAGTAGGTGTTTTGTTGCGATTTTTGGGGATTCGCGTGGGATGACCATTGTTGGGGCTGTTATGGATTAGTGTAATAGTAGTTGGGATTGGGGTTGGATGTAGTGGCCGGTAGATACTAGGTGCTTTGGGGATGATATAGGTATTGGGAAGCAAGGTTACTTGGGATTTGTTGGGAGGATTGTTATGATTGCGTTGGGATTTTGGAGTGATGAGGAGGTTGTTGATGGGATGATGGTTGTTGGTGAGGATATTGTTGATAGGGTGGTGGTTGTTGGTGAGGAGGTTGTTGATAGGGTGGTGGTTTTTGGTGAGGAGGTTGTTGATAGGGTGGTGGTTGCTAGTGAGGAGGTTGAGATGGGATTTGAGATTGTTGATGGAGGATTTACGATTAATGGGGAGGTTGTGATGGATTTCCCTAAGATTGGTGCAGAGGTAGTTTTTGATGTTATGGTGGTATTTTCCCTTATCATGGATTACCTTGAGGTTGATGCGGGGGTTGTTGTGGTGGTTGTTATGGTGGCTATTGATGAGGTGGTTGTAATGGTATCTATTGCGGATTACCTTGAGGTTGTGCAAGGGTGGGAGATTTCCTTGACGTGGATGTTGAGATATAAGCGGAGGTGGTGGTAAGTTTGATGTGTGTGTGGGATCGAGAGGTGGAGGTGGCATAGTGAAAGGATTATAATCATTGTCCCCTATATTCCATAAGGGCTAACCCGATTGATTCAGTGGGAGAGGTGGTGCAGATGTTATGTGGGTTGGAACTTATGGGATGTTCATACCTTGTGGATGAGAAGGGACTTGCAACATACCAAGACCAATAGGATTGTTAGGAATGGGGCCTTGTGGATTATTAGGATCAGGTGTTGCCCCAATTACTGAAATTGGGACGTGGGTAGATGAAACCCGATAAAATAAATCATTTCCAAATCCCAGTTGATACCACTCATCCTATGGTGGACCATGGGGGACTTGTGGGACTAATAAATGGGACCAACTTGTGAACCTAACAAATCTTGTGGTAAAGGGGGTGTAATATTGATATATTTTGATAAATCAAACCTCGATGGTGGCTTGATACCCTTCATGAGAAACACGGCAATGATTCTATCCCCACACTCATCAAGAAGATGATCCATCATTTGCACATTAGTAGGATTGCTAAGATAGTCGTCAACTATGAGCTTAGGTTGGTTAACCATGCTTTCATTAGGAGGAGATGTTGTATGGATCTTAGTGTTGGATTGCGATGAGCTGTCATTGGTGGGTTGATCCTGAGGAGGCTAAGGTTGAGCACCTTGGGAATATTGTTGTTCCATGAGTTTCTTGGCCTGTGATCGAGTAACATGCATGCAAATGTGGATAATCAGGGGACTAAGATTACAATAAGCCCTAAGATGCACTTAAATGATGTCCTAGATGATGACTAAAAGGATTTCTAAGATGATAGATCAATTGATTGGATGACTGCTAGGATAATGATAGATTGAGGATTGGATTGATAGATTTATTGGATAATGGATTGGATAGGATGATTGATTGGATTTGATCAATAGGATTAACTCTAAATTGAGTTCAGGAGCTTGATTAGATGATAAAGGATGATGATGATTGGATCAAACGATAAGGATGATGATTATGACATAGAATCTACCTCAAGATGGAAGTAGATTGATTAGGCCATGAAGGATTACTAACTCAGGATGGATGAGAATCCAAAGTAAGCATGGATGATGATGATCAAGGTCAGTCACCTAACCCAATTAGATAAAAGAGCCCCAAATTGATGTCTAAAGGAATCAGATTGAAAAATTGATGATGGATATGCAGTCTAAGAATGTCCTAAGATGCACCTATATGGTTTGATTAAGGATATGATGAATTTTGGAAAATGCAAACATACTAAAATGATAAGTATGGGAAGATGGATGATGATAAAAAAAAATTGATCATAGGAATGGACTCAAGAAATGAAAAGCTTTCAATGGTCCAAAGGATTAATTCTCAGGTTTTTTGTATGGGACATGCATATGCCTTTGTGTTTAACAAGTTCACCTCTCCAAGTGACATGATCACCTATCTAAAGGTGAGTAGGATTTCCTCTGTGTGTGACAAGATTTCCTATTCTATGCATGGGTTCGCCTCTCCTATTTATGAGTTTGCCTCTATCTTGGACTGTATGGATGGGTAATAAAAATGCCTATTGGGTTGATGAATTCGCTTATTTCCAAGGATGTATAGACTAGATGTGGTATGGAATGGATGCAAGATCACCTTTCAAGTTAATAGGACTGCATATGTCTTTAGGTGTACAGACGGAAATGTACAAATTTGATATGAGATTGCCCTTGCGGACAATAGGTTCACCTATCCAAGGGATTTTATGAATGAGGGAGACACAGATGAGACACATACTTTCCTCTTAAGATAGCAGGATCACCTATTCAGAGAACAAGGAGATGAGGATGGTACAAAATGGTCTCAAACTCGCCTATTGAATGGATAGGATCGCCTTTTCAGTGAACGGGTGGATGCAGGGTCACCTATCTAAGAGACCCACAAGAAAATTCACCCCTGACAAGAGTGAGTTCTCCTAAAGGATAACTAGATCAATTGACTGAGACACAGAATCGCCCCTTTCAGGGTAGGATCGCCTGTCCACAATGCATGTTTGTCCCTATGAGAAGCAAACTTACCACTAAGGGCAAATGAAGACTATGGAAAAGGACTGAAAACATGACAAACAAAAAATAGTGGGTTGGACTGACTTAGACTGACAACAAGTACTGGTATATCACAAGAAAAAACTCTAGACAACACAAGCCTAAAATTAGTAGTAAAGGGTTTACAAACTTGATGTAGGCCCACCACCTTGAGGGAACACCCAAGGTTAATACTCCATGATACTGTGGTGGTTCTCTAGATCACTCTTTCTCACGAAGGTGGATAGCTAGAGATTCGGTGGCACTGGGTCATCAATAGATGCCACGGGATCACCTTCACTCTCTCTCTCAGGAACTATCATAGTTCACCACAAATATTTCTATCTCAACCCAAGGGAGTGCATGGTGAGTAACTTTGGGGTATGATCCACATCCCCTGCACTATTCCAAACTATGACTAAAACACTAGTCTCTATCTAGGCTAAACAAGCTATCTCGTGAGTCCTTGAAACACCAGGAGGATGCGTGAGGCACAACCATGAACACTATCCCATCACAAGTGTGGGTTAGGAGCCCCAATGAGGTAATGGAAACTCAAAAAAACCTTGCACATCTTATCTAGGTATCACCCTAGCTTCGACGCTTCGCTAAACATGACATGAATGGATTGGGGTACAACTTTGACTCTCCCCCCTTTATATACCCCACTAGTAACACGTGGTTGAGATCATCCCCCGAGTGATGAAATCCCAAGCAAGTATCCTATAGGGAAGGGAACACTGGATGTTTTGGTTGGTCCCTAGGCTCACACGTAGCACAAGGGGAGAGCGTATGTGTACTAGTTCTTGTTGGGTGGACTCAACTGGACTGGAACGAGTTGTGATTTTTGGTCACCTAGGGTCACCAAATGGTGCAAGGGGAGTGCATATGTCAAAAAAATCACTCCCAAACATAACAAACAGGTTAACTGACCCTTTAATTAAGTCTATGTGTGCCTAGATTAGTGTGAAAAAAGACCACAAACAGAGCTAATCTAGGGGTCTTCGATCGACCGTCTTGCAAAAGATAAGTTAGTAATTTGACTTCTAGTCTTTGTCAAGTGTAAGACAAGCTACACAAATTGTTAGTGAAATACCACAATCATAGACAAACAGGTGAGCAGATTAGTACCCAAAATCAAAATCAAACGAAGATTCAAATTGGAAAATTTAAGGCTCTGGAGTACCTCAAATTTTCCCTTGTGTAGTACGAATCCGCCTTTGTCTTATCTCAAGATCGCCCTTTTTTATGGAAGTGGCGTTATCGTGGTCGCCTATTGAGTGGATAGGCAAGAATGCATTTTCCTTTGTGATCAGGTCAGGATCACCACTTCTTCCAGTAGGCTCACCTGTTTAAGTCACCCTAAGCACATACTCTAAAAGTGTCGGTCTAGATTGGTGTTATCAAGTTTGCCTTTCCAAGAGAAAGGCATATGCGTGTTTTCCTATCTTCAAAGCAGTTTCACCCCTGCATCAGGAAGATTCACCTGTTGAGGGTAGATTCGCCCCTGTGTGTGAAACCCGAACCTACAAAATTTTAAACAACAAGCAAACATGAAAAAGACCCATGATGTGGGTCCCATCGGGCATGCCAAAAATGTGTGCAAGTGAATTTAATCTACTAAAATGTAAGAACTAAGAATATGGAAAGATTAAAAAACACAAACAAACACTCAATGATAAGCCTAGTTAAATCCAAACAAAATACAAAGAAATGGAACCTTTTACCTTGCTTGAATTGATGAATTTGGTTGGCCTTTTTTGATGCTTGATTGTGTGCTCTTTACTTAGCAAAATGGCTCAAAACCTAGCTCTAAGTGATGGTGAAGTGATGATGAATGAAATGGTGAATATGGGTATTTGGATAGGTGCAAGATGGTGGCTCTAAGGGCTGCAACAATGGTAGATAGTATGAGAGTGCTAAAGTTGGCTTGAATGCTTGAGTGTGTGAGATTGAGTGTTGTCAAAATGAAGGAAATTCCTCTACTTTTATGGGAGTGCCTCTAAACTAATGGATGGTCAAGATTGATTCAAGGATGTGAGATCAATGGCTAGGATGAGTTTTGAGCTCATAAGCGATCACAATTGGACATGTGGTGGGTGACATGGAAGAGAAGAAGTGATGTGGAGATGAGGTGGAAAATGTAACTCTTATCTCATCTTCCCATATCATGGGATGATGTGACAATAGAATAATTTTAAATTCTTCTAAAAATCTCACTTGGTTTTGGGGATTTGATCTTGAGATTGGAAGAGGAATTTTAAATTAGTCCTTTATTCCTCCAAGGGTGCTGGAGAAATAAAGCGGAATAAAAAATTCCACATAGGATGCATGGGGGAAATAAATGTGAATTTTAAATTCACATAGGGAAGTGGATGCCTTCTCCAAAAGGTGAAAGCATTTAATGAAATTTTACTAAGGACACATGCCATAAATGGCATTAGGATTAGGTTAGCCTAATTAAGTAATTAAGGTTGTCCATATGCTAGATTAGATGAGCTAATGAAGGATTAGAGGCAAGTCAGAGGTTAAGGAGGATGTGACCCTAATGAGGATTAGGAATGTGCACATCCTAATCACAGATTAATTAGATTAATCTAGATTAAGGAGGATTATTAAGGATGTTAACATGAGGAGAGAGAACAGGATGGATTAAAAATTGATTTAATTCATAGAGGGTAATGACTAAATTAATTAAATAAATTGGTCTATTTATTTAATTTAGAGAGGAATGGGGTAAGGCATTTAATTAATTAATTACCTTATGGAACATTAGGCTAATATGAAATATTAATCAAATAATAAATTATTTAATTAATGTGGCTTAGGGATGCAAGATAGAGGAATACAAGGGTGAATTTGACCATATGAAATAATGCCAATGTATGTCCCCACTGTAAAGGGATTTCTAAACACCATGCTATGAGAAATTACTTTAAAGTAGAAAATGATAAATGACAATTAATAAAAGGGAAATGAGATCTTATTTGGAAATCTCTATACCAATGATATGTTTCCAAATAAAGCTTTGTCATGAAAAAAAGAGTTGCCCCATATGCAATCCAAAACAATAACACATAAGGAATCCACAGATTTGAGGTTAGTGTATGTATTTGCTGCAACGATATAATAGAGCTTGAAATCATCATCATTCCCCAAATACATTGTGGAACAACAAACACAATCGAGGAATGACACATAGAGAGTGAAAACAAAGAAAATATTTTGGGTCAACATGGAAGAGAACTAAATATCTCGACACCTTGCATCATCCCCAAAAGGAAAACACAAGACAAAAGAAAAGACAATGTTTATGATAGATAGAAGAATGTAGATACAAATAGAAGAATGTCACAATGGATTCACTTCCTTTGTATCCTTGCACCAATGGATTAACAAGGGTCATCCAAAGAAAGATCACAAACATAAAGACATGTCGAGTAGCACAATACGAGGGATCACATTACACACATGCAATCACAAAGAACATAGGAAGAGAAGAGAAAAAATAGCGAGTATGACACATGCGAGCCAGCCTAAAGCAGGTCGTCTACATCCCAATCTTGTTCATCATATATAGAAGGTGGATAACTAGCCAAAAGGGAAACCAAAATTTTTGTACTAAGAAAATCACCATGTTCAACATGTGGTGATGCACTCTCTTTTGGAGGATCAACATGGTTGTACCCATTTAAGTTCATGGAAGAGTATAATAACAAATTCATCTCATTTTGTACTTCCTCATCAATCTTAACAACCTCATCATAATCTAATTTAGTTACAATAGGATGACCTGAGGTCTAATGATAATGTCCATTGCATGCTCTATTTTTGTTGTGGTGAAGGTGGAGAATCATCATGCTTTGTTTGAGTTAGTTTTTGATCTTGGTTTGTTGGCTTATTATTTTTTTCTAACTAACAAGCAATAGAACGACGTCTATGCCTACACTCTTTAGCATTTTGATTTCTTGTTGCATGGTTTTCAAGTTGTGAGGGTGTAGGAATGGGTTTATCAACCCTTTGTTTCTTTTCTTCTCACAAGGGAGGAATAGAAGAAACCATTGAGAGTTGGGAAACTGCTATCTCTTTAGGTTTATAATTTTTTTTTAATTTTAGGAGGCATGACATGAATGATATGATTATCTTTTGGTCTCTTATAGGACATGGGTGGATGAATTTCGGTGGCTTTATCTTGGTTACTTGGAAAGGATTTTGTCTCAAGCAGAGGTTCATCAATGATAGGTTGGGAAGGAGGAACAATCATGGAGTAAAGAATATTGCTAAGGGATATTTCTACTATGCACTTTGCCTTGAAATTTTGATAAGATTTGAAGAAGTCTTTATAAGGATTTATAGGTTTCATAGTTTTAGGCCAAAAAAAATCCAATGAAAAGTTTCCACATATAGACAAAGGATTAAAACCACTATGATACATAGTAAAAATTTGATTATCAAATGGAAATTCAAAGCATTCATGAATGATCGATGGGATGACATCCATGGAGCGTAGCCATGGATAGCCTAACTTCACATGGAATCGATCTAACATTAGGACAATAGAGAATGAGACATCTAATTGTTTCAATCCAAATTTTAATGGGAGAGTGATCAAACTTATCATAGGGTGAGAAAAACCGTAATGTGTTTTGATACATTCTTTTGATTGTTCATAAGATTCTTTGTTAAGTTCATGCACAAGTCCACAAGATGAGAGAATGGAGTGTAGAGTTGTTAGAGGAGGTTGCTTAGTGTAGCTAAGTGTTAGAAGAGGAGAAAGAAGAATCAATTGTAGGTATCAAATTCAGTGATGGAGTTTATTGATAATTTCTTACAATCTGAAAGGGTGGTACTACCACTCAACTCCATTTTTTGAATCCATATTCACAAAAATTTTCCTATCTCGAGTGTATGATGCAGGAGCATTTAGGGGTATCAACAATCGACATCAACCAAAAAAGAAAGTATTTTTATTTTTATTTTTTGTTAAGTTTTGGTAATTATGCAATTTGAAGAATAAATTGCAATATCAGGCCTAAATAATATATTAAATAATTGGCCTTATTACATTGTTGCAAAATCTTGATGCGAGAGATAGTTTACGAGGCAAATATTGATTTGTTGAATTCAAAAATGAAAAAAAAGCAATCTAGGCATGGATATTTGAAAATTTACAAGTTGAGGTAACTCATTAAAGCTCCTCAATTGTAGCATGGAAAAATCTAGGCGCCCATGTTGTGTTGACTGCAACTTTTCCAAGATTGGGCATATTTGCTAGGAGTGGAATCTGATTTGTTTCCTATTCTTGGGAGTGGTTTTCATTTTTTATTTTTGGTTGAGAATTTAATATTTTTTAATGTATTTTCAATGCGTTCTTCTAGGTTGGGTGTGGAAGAATAGAGGATACATGAAATGGAGATAGTGGATGCATTAGAGGCTACTTGACAATTTTGAATTTATTATTCTTTCAAATTTTTGGGGTAAAGAGAAGTAGGAGTGGATTTTCTTGGGAGAGGAGAAAAGGAATTTTTTTTTCAAGTTTTGGGAGGTGTTGCAACAACAAATGGATTATTATATCCATGTTTGAAGATTAGCAAAGCTGGTTATGGAAGAAGGCGGATTGAAAAGTCAATTTCACAGTGTAGGAAGGTGATTTGAAGAAAAGGAGCCTGTAGCTTTTCTTTGATGTTGTTTGTTGTTCATATAGAAAATTCAATTCTATTTTTTAATGATTTTATTTAGCTTTTAAGGCTGCAAAAACTCATGTAATAAGATTTTGTTAAAGTTGTGAAACTGTGTTGCAAGTTAAATAGAGAAGATTAATTATGTTGTTGCAATTTTTTACCTCATGTTTGTTGTTGCATAAGATATTGTTGAGTTTGTGAATGAGGGTTGGATGCCCAAGTTCGTCATAATTAATGATGATTAATGTATAGTTAATGCTAATTAGAAGAATTGTTTTAGTGTCTACACTTGTCACTTGACATTCAACATAAAGAAATCAAAATATGTTCCCTATGAGAGATGGCATTATACATGAATGTTGAATATGTGTAGAATTAATTCATCATAGTCCAAAAATTGATGCTTTTGGGGTGCTTATTATCTTAGGATCATAATCGACTCATAATCCCATATTGATCAATCTTGAGTGGCTCATGCTTGACCCTAAGATAGATTGAACTTTAATGCATGAATCTAATTTGGAAAGTGATAGGCTTATGAAATTAGATTCAATACAATCATGGATTTTTTTGATAATAAATGAAGGTGGTGTTTAGAAAAAGTTTTGGGGATGTTGCATGATTACAAAGCTCATGTTAGGCTAGGTCAAACCCCTTTCAAACCTACAAGATAAGGCCTTGAGTAAATGATGGAAGACATCATGTGCAAACTTGTAGATGACCTATGTGATTTTGATGCAAGTAATGATTTTGTTTTAAGCTCCAAATTGAAATATTCATAGAATGAATGTACTTTTTTTTCTTTGGATGTTCTCTTGATTTTCCATTTGATACAATTACACAAATCAATGTCTTTAAATAACAAGATATGTCAACAATTCATGTAAAGATGTAACAATTCATCTCACAAATTGTGAAAAGGGGTGGGAGATTTAAAATTTGAATGTTAAAATTTTAATTTGAGGTCAATCATATGCCACTTGCGATCAATTGTGAGGCATGAGATTGACATAGTGCAAGGAATTGAAGGTCGTGAGGTGGGCAATGAATGTATAGAAATAGGTGTGAATATATATATATGACAAATGATGACAAATATGTTAGAATGAGTACAAATAAGGATAATGTAAATTTAGATGTGTGGATATATGTGTAAATGAATGTAAAAGGGATAAGAATATGGTTGGAATCAAAACTAATATTAAACTGCACAACTTATCAATGTGTAATTATATTAAGTCGTTTCATCAAAATAAATCTGAAATTAAATGAAAACTGACATGCATATTTTAATTGCATCATTACAAAGATCAATCAAAAAAAATCCTCAGATTTTCTCCTCTTAACTTTATCCCAATTAATTTTGAGATAAAAATTATTTAAAAAAACTATACTAATTATATTAAATAAAATAATCTTTATGACTTTTGAAATTATACTTTTCAATTATAAGTTAATTTTTTTATAATGAATAAATTATAATATTTTGACAGGAAATTTGCGCGACCATACACGCAATTCTGTGTTGTTGAAAAGCCTGCCAAGATGGCTCTTCTTCATGTCACTTCATCTTTTCCTTACCAACCATTAATGTAATCTTGAATAAAATAATTGCAATTATTTGAGCTATATCCGGGAGGCGTTGTTCCTTCATTGATTGCTACTTGATATGAAATTAAAGGCATCTGGACATTGGTTTTCATTTCCATCAGTATTCTATAGGCTACTCCATCACCACTTCTTTTCATTGATTGTTTGATGCATTTATTTGATATAAATGGTTCTGCTACGGGACCCAATGGTATTTGAAAGAGCAGCACGCAGAATCCTGTGCTTTTCACCACTTTTTCTCAGAAACAGTCTCCTCCCCCGTTAGTGTAGTACTGGGGACATGAGGCTGTCACAGCTTATTATCATTGCACTGAGACAAGCATAGTGGGTGGATACATCTAGCAGTCATCGTCACCCCTGAATGGACACCTATAACCCCACTCCTACTTTAGACTGAATTATTATCTCATGATTTGAATTTAAAGGCATCCAGCTGTCACTTCGTACTTTAGATTGAATTATTATTTCATGATTTGAACTTAAAAGGCATCAGCATGTCCTTTTCGTTACTCTTTCTTTTGTAGGTAGTAATCATCAACAAGAGAATAAAAATAAAACATAAAGTATGGCATAAATTTAAATTTTTATAGATTGCAATTAATTTTTTAATTAAAAAAAATTATAATAAAAAAATATTTAATATTGTTATACTGTTATAAATTATTGACGATAACCTATAGCCCCACTTTACTATTATCTCATGATTTGAACTTAAAGGCAACAAGACGCCATTTTTTTGTAGGTAGTAGTCATCAACGAGATTCTCAAGAGAATAAAAACAAAATATAAAGTATGGCGTAAATTTAAATTCTTATAGATTGCAATTAATTTTTTAATAGAAAAGATTGTATAATAAAAAACATTTAATATTGCCATATTGTTATAAACTATTAACAACAATCTATAACCGCACTCCTACTTTAGAATGAATTATTATCTCATGATTTGAACTAAAGGCATCGAGACATCACTTCCTACTTTAGATTGAATTATTATCTCATTATTTGAGCTTAAAGGTACCAGGGCGTTGCTTTTCATTACCCATTCTTTTGTTGGTAGTAGTCGCTAACGTGATTCTCAAGAGAATAAAAACAAAATATAAAGTATGGTGTAAATTTAAATTCTTATAGATTACAATTGATTTTTTAATTGATAAGATTGTACAATAAAAATTATTTAATATTGTTATATTGTTATAAATTATTATTTTTATTAATAGAATATATTTTTTGGAGAAAGCTAGAACATAGACAAAACGCACCTATGTATGTAACATTATAACATAATATCCCATCCCCATCTCACGTGTTGGACAAATGCACCGACAAAAAGACTAACGAAGGATGCTGACAAAGATGAACAACAATGGACAAACGAATGTTGATGGAGACGAAAGGCAGTTCTAAATGTTTTAAAAAAGAGCGGTAATTTTATAAGCGAGAGATTTGAAATTTGAAATCGTCTTGTATATCTCGTGGATGCATTTCAAAAATTCATTTTTCATGCAAGCAAGGAGGAATCAAACCACAATTCCAATCCCTCCATTGTCGTCAGCAACACTGTAAGCCAGTGATTTTATGTTATTAATATTTGCATATATTTATTTGAAGGTTATGCAAAACTAATTTTTGTGTTACACAATAGAGAAAGTGAGATTTCACTAGAGCCATGCGAGCATTGAGCATTATTTTTATTGCAATGGATGATTTTATGCTGTGGATAATGCATGATTGGGTGGATGAGGACTGCATAGAGATTGTGAAGTAATGCAGACAGGAGATTCCAAAGACAGGAAAGGTGATCATTGTGGATACTATTCTAAACACCCAAGAGAAGCCATCACTGGATCTTACGTTGGATCTTGTGTTTGATTTGGTCATGATTGTGCACAACTCTAGTGGGAAAGAGAGAAGTGAGGAGTGGAAAAGTCTGTTAAGGGAAGGAGAATTTCCTCGTTTCAATGTTATTGAAGTTTATAATTGAATCTTTTCCTTATTAGTTGCTTTGTTTATCTATGTACGGTGAAATTGAAGCTTTTCCTTATTATATTTTCCTTTTGAAGTTGCTATGTTTCAATGTTATTGAGGATTTCCAGCATTGCAGTCTGTAATTGAAGCTTTTCCTTATTAGTTGCTTTGTTTATCTATGTACGGTGAAATAGCTCGCCTCACTTATTAATGGTGCACGTGCAACTTTCCAACCTCGCAACCCCACCATCATGTTGTGATATTAGATTACAAGATATGGTAATAATGGAGTATAAGGGTTGTGTGGGGCAGGTGGATGAGGCACAAATAGAGGTCAATGTAACTATGCAAATAGAAAAATGGCCATTGTATGGCTTAAACGTGGCCAAAGATGAGTTTGATGGAGCTCATATGTAAAAATGGTTATGAGACAAAGGACGCCAATGTAGCTTCCATGTAGGTTTGGAGAATCCATGTCTCTCCATGATGTCCTTGCAATAGATACGTTGGCCTCTTTATCATCTGATTTCAGTTCAAATCTATCCACATTGTTGCAGAAGAGCAGAGGGGAAGACATTTCTATTTGGGGTTCACATAAGATATTTGGATAGTATGGTTTGATTGCTCTTGGCCTCACTTTTTCACTAAATCCATTTGACTAATCTTGGATCTTATTGATGTTTTTTACTATTTTGATGTAGTGTTCTCCTCATGCCATTGGAGATGGCTATCAATTTTTTCATGTACAACTTTAAAATTGTAGGTTTATTTACTAGAGCATATGTTGGAATTATGTGCCTCAATCTCACAGGCTGAAACCTCTGAAAGATCCAAGTTAGTGTGACATTCCTTCTGTCTGGTCAACTGGCAGTTTAGTAACCTTGTGGTTTGTACAGGTCGCTAAGACAATTCTTTTGTCTTGCCGACTGGTGTTGTCACTGTGACTTGTGGCGTTCGCTATAACCTTCTGCCAAGTGGGTTGGTCTAGTTGATAGGCCATTCTTATCGGATATCGGGAAGACTCTGGGTGACAAGCAATGTCGGGGAGATTCATAGCGACTAGAGTCATCAAGATAACTCAAAGGCTTTGGTATGAAGTCTTATCGATATGGAAAGTCTCACTGATAAGTATTCACTTGGATTCTTCGTGGTAACACAAAGGGTTCAGTGTGAAGTCTTGGCGACGGGTGCTGGTCTTAGCGAATGCTAATCTCGGGGTGACTTGAACACTCAGTAAGATCTCTTAGCGATGGAAGCTTGTCTTGTCGACAGTGTTACACTCGAAGACATCAGGGAGACCCTTGGCCTAAAGGCTTGCTTCGATATGATGTTTCATCGATAGCGGTAATTCTTGCCGACAATGCAACATGTGTTTTTTATCGGATGTCTTTGGGATGACCTCTTGGCAAAAGCGGTAAGTCTTGTTGACTATTGGACATTTCAGAATAACATGAAGGTTCGGTATGATCTCTTGGCGAAGGACGATAGTCTTGCCGATGGGAATACTCTTGTCTATGTGACTTTGGAACTTCAGTGTGATGTCTCATCGAATGGCGATTGTCTCGCCGATGAGAATGTTGAGGTCGATGCAGCTTTTGAACTCGATATAACATCTTGCCGATAGTGAAGACTCTTGGCAATAATGACAATCTGGCTTTGTGGCATCGGGGAGACACGGTTAGTGTCTCACCGACATGCGAATACATTTTGAACGCCTTTAACCGAGTGATGACTATCCTATGTGGTGAGTCTATGACCAATCAAAGAAGCCGAATGGGAACCACTAGTAGTTGGATTGTTGTGGTTGTTACCAAGAGGAATTTTGATAGAAAAGGGCATCATGGATATACTCAGGAATTGCAAATGTTGTCTAGTTTGATGGTTGCATGAATAGTTGGATGATCAATTCGATGAGTGATTAGTGAATGGAATTCTGAGTGCATTGTAACTTGAGTGTTCTATAGCAAGGTTGATCATTGTGAATGCTATTGTAAATTGACATCAGAGAGAGTGAAGCCCGTACTCTGTATGTAATCTCATTACTGTAATACAAAGGGGTTTTTCTTGTTGTGGTGGGTTTTTCTCCTGTAAGGGTTTTCCCACGTAAATTTGGTGTTCATCTGTGTATGTTATATTCTCTGTTTCTGTTATTACTTTCAAGTGTATCTTAATTGAACTGTAATTGAAAATTTAAAAGTATCTTTGCATTCTTCCCTAAGGTTTTGACGTTAGGAGAGTTGTTTCCGCACTTAGCTTTCCTTACAAGTGGTATCAAATCCTGGATAGTTGTGTTATCCTTGTGGGTACGTTGGGTTTTTTGAGTCAATTTCTGTTCAGTGGGAGTCTTGTAGAAGTTTGGTAATTTGAATTACAGGTTAAGATGGCAAGCACGTTAGGAAAGATTGAAATTGAGAAATTCAATGGCAGCAATTTTGAGTTGTGGAAACTTAAAATGGAAGATCTGTTGGTTGATCGCAATCTTTGGATTGTTGTGTCTGGAATGAAGCCTACAGGCATGAAGCAAGAAGATTGGGACCTTGCAGATAGAAAATCTAAGGGGCTGATAAGGCTCTGTTTAGAAGACTCTGTTCTTCTAAATGTTCATGAAGAAAAGACTACATCTTCCTTGTGGAAAATACTGGCAGTTATTTATCGGGCAAGTCCATGGTGAATAAATTTTTCTTGAGGAAGAAGTTGTACTCTTTGAGAATGCAAGAAGGAGGGTTTGTTGCTGGTCATTTGAACGCATTCAACATGTTGATTACACGGTTAAAATCTATGGGCGTGAAGATTGATGAAGAGGATCAATGTATGCTATTATTATGTTCTTTGCCAGATTCTTGGGATCACTTGGTGATGGCTATTGGGAGTACGACATCCAATTTTAAGATGGAAGATGTTGTTGCTTCTTTTTTATCAGAAGAGATGAGAAGGAAATCTTCTGAGATGGCGAAGGAGGCTCTTGCTATTAGAGGCAGATCAAAAGATAAAGGCAAGAAGAAGGACAAGAAGTCCAAGGTGAAGTGCTGGAATTGTGGGCAACCTGGTCATGTCCAAAAGGACTGTAAAAAGGAGAAGAAGAAGGAGAAGTATTATTTTGACAATGATTCTTCTTAGAGTGATGCAGATGCTTTCATTGCAGCCTTGGCTACGTAGGCGTCAGATGATGTATGGCTGATTGATTCTAGAGCATCTTTCCACATGACATCGCATAGAGACTAGTTCATGAAGTATGAAAAATATGATGGTGGAAAGGTGTATTTGGCAAGTGATTCTTCATTGGAAATAGTTGGCTGTGGAAGAGTCAGAATTCAATTTCCTGATGGAAGAGTGAAGGGAATTAATGATGTAATGCATATACCAGGTCTGGCTCGAAACTTACTTTCAGTTAGTATACTGAATGATATTGGAGTGCAAGTCACATTCTCTAGAAATGGCTGCAAGATGACTAGAGGCTCTAAGGTGCTAGCAAGAGGTGCTCGTGTTGGTACCTTGTATAAGCTTGATGCACATGCTGTGCAAAGCAATAGTGTCTCTGCAAAGTCACAGAAAGATACTCATGGAGGAAAAGAGGAAAATGTTCCTGATTCTATAAAATCTATGGAAATTAAACTTCCAGCAGAAAAGACTATGCTCTGGCATCATAGGCTAGGCCACATTGGAGAGAAAGGTTTAAAAACCTTGAAGAATAAAAACCTGGGTGAGGAGCTTGAAGATTGTAACTTCGAATTCAAGTTTTATGAACTTTGTATATATGGTAAACAACACCGTGTTTCATTTTATTCCAATCCTCAAAAATCTTCTGGTTTGCTTGATTATATACATTATGATGTTTTTGGTCCAGTGAATGTTCCTTCTTTGACTAAGTCAAGGTACTATGTATCGTTCATTGATGATTATTCCAGAAGAACATTTTTTTATTTTTTGAAAAGTAAATCAAAAGTGTTCAATCGGTTTAAGGAATTTAAGAACCTTGTAGAAAATCGACTGGAAGAAAAATAAAATGTTTAAGGACTGATAATGGTGGTGAATTTTGTTCTGATGATTTAGAGAGGTAATGTAAAGATCATGGGATTAAAAGACATAAAACTACACCTTACACTCCGCAACAAAATGGAGTTGCAGAAAGGTTCAACAGACAGTGATGGAAAGAGCACGGCATGCTGAGTAATGCTAGCTTGGAGGAGAAGTTCTGGGCTGAGGCAGTTGCTACAACATGTTACTTGATAAACCATTATCTGGATTCCGCCTTGTTGAGAAAACACCTTTGGAAGCATGGTCTAGTAAGAAGCCCTCTTTAAGACATATTCATGTTTTTGGTTGTGAGGCATATGCACATGTGCCGTATGAGAAAAGATCTAAATTGGAGAACAAGGCTGTCAAATGTATTTTTATTGGCTATAGTGTTGGCATAAAAGGATACAAGCTTTGGAATCTTGATACAGAGAAGGTTCTATACAGCAAAAGTGTTATCTTTCGTGAGCTGAAGCCTTCTACCTTGGATCTACAGTCAGAGACAAAATCAGAAAATAAAAAGGATGTAGTTGAAATTTCTCCAACACTAGATAAAGGGGAATTGAAAATTCAAAATGTACCTAAACTGAGGAGAGCTCAAGTAGTTCTGAGAGTTCTGATGAAGAAGAACAACCTCAGCCTCAGCAAGTGAGGAGGTCAACTTGTGAAAGAAAGCAACCTGATAGGTATGGGTTTTCTTTGATAGATTCTACTTTTTCCTATACTTTCATTTCTAGCACTGATGAGCCTAGGACTGTGAAAGAGGCATTTAGAATGTCTGATTCAAACTCTTGGTTAGAAGCCATGAATGAAGAAATGGCATCATTAGAAAAGAATGATACCTGGAGTTTGGTGCCCTTTCCTAAAGGTAGAAAAGCTATGGGATGCAAATGGGTATTTAAAAAGAAAATTGGTCTGGATGGCAGTGTGGAAAAATACAAGGCAAGGTTGGTTGCGAAGGGTTATTCCCAGGTAGAGGGAATTGATTATGGAGAAATTTTTTCTCCTGTAGCTAAGCTGATGTCCATTAGATTTCTTTTGTCACTTGTAGCTACGTATGACTTAAAGGTCGAATAGATGGATGTGAAGACAACATTTCTTCATGGTGATCTTGAAGAAGAGATTTATATGTCCCAACCTAAGCATTTTGTGGAAAAAGGTAAAGAAAGATTGGTTTACAAGTTGAATAAATCTCTGTATGGGTTAAAGTAGTCTCCTAGAATGTGGTACCAGAAGTTTGACACTTTTATTTTGTCATTGGGATTTGTAAGATCAAAATCTGATCATTGTGTGTATTACAAAGCTGAAAGTGATCAAGTTCTTATTATTGCTCTCTATGTTGATGATATGTTGTTCATAGGCAATAGTAAGTTAATGATTTTTGATCTTAAGTCTCAGTTGTCTGCAAAGTTCGCAATGAAAGATCTTGGTGCAGCGAGGTATATTATGGGAATGGAAATAACCAGGGATGGGAATAGTAGAAAACTTTGGCTCAGTCAGAGTAAGTATATCAAGACTGTTCTAGAGAGATTTTGTATGAATGATTGCAAACAACTAGTTGTTCCAGTTTTGCAGGGAACAAAGCTATATGTTGAAGACTATCCAAAATATCCTACTAAGATGGAGGACATGACCAATGTACTCTATGCTAGTGCGATTGGCAGTATTATGTATGCAATGGTCTGTACAAGGCCAGACATTGCCCAAGCAGTGGGAGTATTTAGTCGGTTAATGGCTAATCCTGGAAGGACACATTGGGATGTTGTGAAAAGAGTATTCAGATATTTGAAGGGCACTTCTAAATATACTTTGTGTTACCATGGGAACTTGGTTGAATCACAGAGGACTCTCAATATTCGAGGCTATGTGGATTTTGATTGGGCAGGGGACATTGACAACAGAAGATCCACTAGTGGATATACTTTCATGTTGAATGGTGGTGCAGTTAGTTGGATGAGTAAGCGGCAGGCTATAGTTGCTTTGTCCACTACAGAGGCAGAATACATGGCAGCAACACACGCCTGTAAAGAAGCAATCCGATTAATACATTTGTGTTCTAACATTGGTTTTGATGCAGGGAAAATAACTATTTACTGTGATAGTTAGAGTGCTATTTATTTGGAAGGGCTTATTAGTTCTGAAATTGACAAACAGTTAAGGAACGTCCTGGAAACTAAGAGGTTCACTATGTCCTCTTATGTCATGTATGTGTTAGCCAGATTCTACCCATAGAAGGGTCTGAATCCACGAGGGACGCTTGGACAAGATATAGTCTATGAGGTCTATCCGGAACTGCACCTAGGACATAAGGACTACACAAGGGCTAATGATGCATTTACAATGCATATCACCCAGATGCTTCAGAATGTTGAACATGTGAGACTGTCAGATGGAGCCAAAGGGCTGATAAAGAACTATGGAGCTTGGTTCATTCAATTTCCCACCTTCACTTACATAAGAATTGATGGATGCTCGGTCGCTCCATAAAGGTTGCCTAGATACCCCACAGATCACATTGTGCTACTGGAGATTGTCAGATAGATCTGTGAGTTTGATGCTATTGTCAAGAAGGAGAAGCATAAAATAGGTTTTGGTGGGGAATTCCCTCTTGGAATTGGCGTAGCAGAAGTGTGCCCTTCCATCCAATCAGCACACACCGCAGGAGAGGAATTGGTAGCGTATGGTTTCTCCTTCCACTCCAAAAGGATGAACTTTGATATCACAGGAGAGGCACAAAAGAAGGCCACTAGGGAGTATCGGCACAAAGATGACCTGGAAGACTATTGGGCCAACATTAAGGATGACCTTGAAGCAAGAAAGAAGAGGTACTCCAGGCTCCCTGTTGATGCAATCAGACAGTACAATGTCAAGTTGATCCCAGACCAACTAGAGGATGATGGAAACCTGGTACAGAATCATGCTTATGAAGCTGTGAAGGACAGGTCAATCGGAGAGATCAACTGGAATGAAGATGAGGTCACGGAGTTGGAGGACCTCATGGTCCTAGTCATGAAATTTACCTTTTCATGGTTAAAGCATAAAATCTGGGAGTTGGAGAGTGAGAAGGTAACTTGTATCTTCAATTTGATGGGAGACCTCAATCCCATGTCTACTTCAGAGGAATTCGAGGAAGATGACCCCAAAGGGAAAACTATAAAGAGCTCTCCTTTCAAGATAAATATTAGAGGCCCCAAGGAAGGTAAGCCCGAAACAAAAAGGAAGCCAACAGGAAAGAGGAGATGGCGGACTTTGAAGATTAGTAAGTCCTCTGATGAGGAAGAGTTGGAAAAGCAGAGGAGGAAGATGTTCCTCCACCACCGAAGAAGACAAGAACAACCAGGGCTTCAAAGAAGAAGGCCCAAGACACCTCAAAGGATTAGCCTCCTATCGTTGATGTAGAGAGTTCAGGAGGAGAAAAGACCAAGGTCTATATGAGAAGATCAAGGACTCCATCCCCTAAGGAGCCAATGCAAAAGAAGGACCTTCCTCCAGAGATGACAACTGTAGAGCCACCTAAGGCTGCTTCTCCACCACCAAGCATGCTTGAGCAGGAGATTCCGGAGGAGCATGAAACTAGCGGAGAGGCGGAGCCATTCAAGGAGGGGACACTCTTTGGTGAGGACATTGAGCTCGAAGCAAAGGAAGAGGACATGCATACTTCTCCCTTAGTGCAGTATGAGGATTCTCCAGAAAGTGACAGGAAATGGATCACCTGAGGAGGATATCCCAGTTAGAACTCCATCACCGGTGCAGCAAGAAGATGAACCTGAGTCAGGTAACCAATGTGAGCAACTCCCTGAAGGGGAGGAGGATAAAATAACCGAAAAGGAAGAGGAGAAAATAACAGAACAACAAGAAGAAACAAGAACTGAGGAAATCCGGGTAGAACCTGCAGCCCTGGATTGGCTTGAAAAGGAGATTGCAAGGAAGAAACAGGTGGTAGTTGAAGACACTCCCTTGGATTGGGATGAAATGTTGTCTAAAATTGGCAAAGGGAAGAAAAAGAAGGCAACCAAGGTAGTCTCAAAGGTGGAAAGAGATGAAGCAAACAACAGGGTTATCCATATTGCCACCCCTGCCATGGACAAAACTAGGGAAGAAGTCACTGGTCAGGATTACAATGTACAAACTATTAAGCTTGGACCAGCATCCATGGAGTAGGACATAGAGGAATATGATGGGTCCAGTGCTATGATTATTGGGATATTGAGAAAGGAGACCCAGACCAAGCATGAGTTGAAGAAAGAAAATGAAAGACTTAGGAAATGCTTGGAGGAAGTGATGAAACCCCTGCAGACTCTCCATCCTTCTTCTTCTGCCACTCTTGGCTTTCTGCCCAAGGAAACTATCTCCGGAATTGAGAAAATGAAAGCTTCAGCTCAAACTACAGTAGATTGGTTGAAGAATGTGCAAATAAAGGGAGATGATACAATTAAGGAAATCCTATTGGTTGGGAAAGATGCAATCAGAGCTAAAGAACTGCTAGAATATGTGTTGTCCCAAGATAAGGAAGATATTGACCTCTTGCTGCAGAAATCCAAGGTCATCATGGGGCATGGTAAGGAGCAATTGGCTGCAGATGGGATCCTTCCCTCTTCCAGACTTAATGAGCCATGGGAATGGTTTGAAGCTCTACAAATTCGGCATAAGGCCATGAAGAAGATCCAGAAACGGAAGAAACAAATAGATGGTGATCTTACTGCAGTGTATGATGGATGCATTACATTTTTTAAGGTCATGACTGGGAGGAGAAAGATTGCCCCAAAATATCTGAGTCTTGAGCAGCTAAGAGAGTGGTGGCATGAAGTTTATGCCCCGGATTCTGAGACTGTTATGACTGGCCACCAGCTTGATGATGCGGCTACTTACCTGGTAGTAATGGATAAGTATCGGGCCAACAAGGAGGATTGGGATAAGACTGTTGAACAGTCAAAGGAAGAAATTGATTCCATTTAATGTCAGCTTAGGGTATTGCCTTTGCCACCTGTCATCGAATTGGAGAAGGTACTTTTGAGGGTTCAGGGGTCATCAGCTCAGAGAAAGGATAAGGGAAGTGGCAGTTAATGCCTATTTTGAGATTTGTGCTTCCCTATTATCATAGGGCATGCATTGGACTGGACTACATCGGGGACTGTGTCTAGGCCGACCTGGATGATATATGGCATTTAATGTGTGCCTTATTTTGATTTCTTATGGCCGACTTGTTTTGGTAGTTATTCTTATTTTGTAAAAATGTTTGGCTGGGCCGACATATCTTGGGATTTATTATAAAAGGGCATTCTTGCCTCATTGTAAGGGGTTAGCTAGAAAAGTAATAGAGAGCAGTAAGAGCAAAAAGAGCTAGAGTATTTTGTAATAGGAGTAGTATTCAATTTCTTAAAGCAAATACTGTAATCAGAATAGTTGAATTGTTGCAGTCTTTTGATGAGCTAATACAATTGAAGACATTGTGGTTTTCCTGGTGCAATCTCTTGTGTTGGTTTATCTCGCATGGTTCTTGTTGTTCTATCTTTTAAATTGCTTGAAGATTTAGGGTTTAGTGTTTAGAATAAAATTAGTTTTAATTCGGTGAATGATGTTCATGATGTCATATCTGGAATGTTTGTAGCAATCTATGGTCTATACTCCCAGTAACTATCTGATTGTAGTGGGCTGGTAAAGTCAACCTGGACCATATATTCATATGCACTTAAGTTCGGTTGTGGATGAATGTCTATGATTTGAAAATCTATACACCTTAGAAGATTGCACTGTTCCTGTGATATTCCATTGTGGGTTAAGCAGGAATTGGTTATTCGAGGTTGGTCCATTCCAGATATTTGTCATTTGCAGTGTTCATTCTAGGAATAGTTTAGATCATATCATCTCCTTGTACCCTTATCTTTTGCTATTTCTTTGTCATCTGGTTAGATTTAGGATTTGAGATCATCATATTGCAGAAATCTAATAAATTGAAAGATATAGTTTGCTTGTAGTAAGGTGCCTTTGTGATTACCAGCATTTTCACATATTATATGAGTTGTTTATGCATTGTCATGACCTGACACCCGAGAGACCTTGGGGTGATTTTCAGCAGTTCATTGTTGAAGATTACATTTCAAGAGAGATAGAATATTGTATTCTATCTGAGTTGTTGCTGCACAGAAAACACCATCAACAGGCAGCAATGGGGCATCCGAAAAATAAAAATAAAATTTGAATTTTGGTCTCGGCAGTGTTATTCTTTGAACCAACATAGTAGGTAACTCACTTCAAAGAGGGGAAAAATGTAGACACTTAAATAAACTTGATTGATACTACATATTTGATTTTGATAAATTATCATCATTTCTTCCTAAATCACTCTGAACTAACCAATTAATTAAATAATTATCATTATTTAGTTAAAATTCATCAATTCATCTATTAATAAAATAATTAATTTTATTAGATTAATTCACCTTTCTTCTTACTAATATTCATCTTATTTAATTAAATCCCCTTTAAATCTTCTCGTTTGATTAAATAAATCAAATCAAATGTCACAATCTCCTAACCCATCCAAGTTAATTAATTATGAATTAGTTAACTCTAAATCACTTTCTAATCATCATTAATAAATCCTCTAGCTTTTAACTCCTTAAGAATTAAATCAATCTATGGTCAATTAACCAAGTTGCACATGAAAATGATTTCTTTTAATTATCTAATTCCTTTATTTATTCTCACAATGGCATATTCCAAGGAATATTCCTCCCAAACACCTCATCATTCAATTTCCCTTCAAAAGTCTCTTACACCTCCATAAATACCTTCTTACATGCCATGTTGTCTCTTACAAGGGCATTCAATCCTCTTACATCCTCACCCACCTTCTCTTACATCTCAACCACATTCATTTATTTCTTCTTACGTCCTTTCAAATCCTGAACTATTTTCATTTATTCCTCTTACATCTCCTTTCCTCTACACATTTCCCAAAATGTGCTCCATCCTCATCCAATGGAATTATGACAAGTGTCTCATTGCTATTGGTTCCTCTTTTATCCCACATTCACTAATTTCTCTCATTCTTCAACCCTTGAGTTCTATAAATAGAGGCCTCCTCTACACAATATGGATCCACAAGTTAAAGCATTCTTACTATAGGCATTTTCATCCATTTTCATCACATCTTAGCTAGTTTTATCATTATTTGGAGTCAACTTATGCACTTGGAATCAACAACACCATTGGAGCTTATCAAAGGGATTGGGAAAGGGCTTCTTTCCAAATCAAAGGAGCACCAATCCCCCTGTGGGATGAATTTTTAGCTAATTTTAGTTGATTACATGTTATCTTTGGTTTGTTATGTTCTCATTTTCATGTTTTCATCTTGATTTAGCTAAGAATTTCATAGAGAATGCTTGATTTTTGTTTCTAACATTGATTAACCATTATTTGTTGGTCTTGTGTTAGCTTATTGCAGATTTAGTGTTCACAATATTTGCAGAGGCTCTACTAATGTCACCCAACCACTCCACTAGAACAATGTGAACTAGGGAACCAATAATTAGTTGACATTAGAATTGATCATCCAGAGATCACATAAATATAACCATCAACACTTTGATTAAATTACTCATAAAGCCCAAATGTTATCCAAATCTAATTTTGCATATAACTTATGATAGGAGTTTAAATTATCTTCATACAAAATAAACCACAACATTTACCTTTTCTTTGGTAAGCTCTACAAAAATCATATCCCTATGCTATAAGGAAAGCTAAGTGCATAAACAACTCTCCTAACGTCAAAACCTTAGGGAAGAATGTAGAGATACTTTTAAATTTTCAATTACAGTCCAATTAAGATACACTTGAAAGCAATAACAGAAACAAAGAATATAACATACATAGATGAACACCAGATTTATGTGGGAAAACCCTTATGGGAGAAAAACCCACCACACCAAGAAAAACCCCTTTGTATTACAGTAATGAGATTACATACAGAGTATGGGCTTCACTCTCTCTGATGTCAATTTACAGCAACATTCACAATGATCAACCTTGCTAAAGAACACTCAAGTTACAATGCACTCAGAATTCCATTCACTAATCACTCATCGAACTGATCATCCAAATATTCATGCAACCATCAAACTAGACAACATCTACAATTCATGAGTATATCCATGAGGCCCCTGTCTGTCAAAATTCCTCTCAATAATGGCCGCAACAGTCCAACTGCTAGCGGTTCCCATTTGACTTCTTTGATTGGTCGTAGACTCACCACGTAGGATAGTCATCACTTAGTCAAAAGGCATTCAAAACGTATTTGCATGTCGGTGAGACACTAACCGTGTCTCCCCGATGCTACAAAGCCAGATCATCATTATCGCCAAGAGTCTTCACTATCGGCAAGATGTTATACCAAGTTCACAAGCTGCATCGACCTCAACATTCTCATCGGTGAGACAATTGCCATTCGATGAGACATCACACCGAAGTTCCAAAGTCACATAGACAAGAGTATTCCCATTAGCAAGACTATTGTCCTTCGCCAAGAGATCATACCAAACCTTCATGTTATTCTGAAATGTCCAACAGTCGGTAAGACTTACCGCTTTTTCCAAGAGGTCATCCCAAATACATCCGATAACAAACACATGTTGCATTGTCGGCAAGACTTACTACTATCGATGAAACATCATATCGAAGCAAGCCTTTCGGCCAAGGGCCTCCCCGATGTCTTTGAGTGTAACACTGTTGGCAAGACAAGCTTCCATCGCTAAGATATCTTACCAAGTGTTCAAGTCACCCCGAGATTAGCATTTAATGAGACCAGCACCCGTCGCCAAGACTTCACACAAACCCTTTGTGTTACCGTGAAGACTCCAAGTGAATACTTATCGGTGAGACTTTCCATTTTGATAAGACTTCATACCAAAGCCTTTGAGTTATCCCAATGACTGTAGTTGCTATGAATCTCCCCGACACCGTTTGTTGCCCAGAGTGTTCCCGATATCCGATAAGAATGGCATGTCAGCCAAACCAACCCACTCGGCAGAAGGTTACAACGAACACCACAAGTCACAATGACAACACTAGTTGACAAGACAGAAGCATTGTCTTGGTGACCTGTAAAAACCACAAGGTTACTAAACTGCCAATCAGCCAAACAAAAGGAATTTCACACCGACTTGGCTCTTTCAGAGGTTTCAGCCTGTGAGATTAAGGCACATAATTCCAACAATCTCCCACTTGACGAAGATCACACAGGCACCTCTAGAGCACAAAAAAACTATTGAAATTCATGGGCACTGAGGCCCATCAAATTGGTACACTACCTGAACTTGTCTATGCTCACTAGATTTGTCAATGCATCTGCGACATTCTCTAGAGTATCCACTTTTTCTAACGAAACCTTTCCATCCTCCACCATATCTTGTACAAAGTGATACTGTACATCTATATGTTTTGTCTTGGCATGGAAAGTAGGATTCTTTACTTAATGCTTTTCCCTTGCTTTATGCTAAATCTTCAAAATCTACCACATAGCTCGTTCCATGTAGTGATCATCACTTGTCGTTGATTTAGTTTTCCTCTGTCCTATTCTATTAGCGATGCAAATATCCCAACAATGTTCTTTAGCCCTTGATTCAATGGCCTAACTTTTGGTCATCTTTATTCCTCCATCGCACATCGTTGATTCAAAACATTTTCTTAAGACTCTATCCATGATGGGAGATGTAATGTCAGCTCAAATTTGGACACGTACAACCTGCATAAAAAACCACCACAAAGACATCACTCATATGATCATATTATTTTAGCAAGAGAGAAAACCCTTTTAGAAAGCACCTATCGCTCATCGCCACTTTAGAATTCAAGTTCAGAAACAAAACCGTGATGAGCGATAAGGCCTCCATTCATCACTGATTCACCTCATATATGGTGCAAGCAATTAGCGATGAATAGCTTACATTATTTATAAGTTCCCTCACATATTGCTCATGTGAAAACAACCTTTTACAGCATATATGCGATCATATGGTGTGACAACATATCGTTCATCGCTATTACAAAATTTCTTTTCAATGGTTATTTGTGTGATGAGTGATAAGAGCATAAAACCAAGAACCTCGCTCATTGCTGATTCAAAGTTGAAAGATTGGATGCCATTAGCGATGAGTGATATCAAAAGAAAATACTGCCCATCACTCATTGCTATTACACTGTGTAAACTTATGAACAAACTAGTGATGAGCAATAAGTTATAAAGTTCATAAGTAAAAGTTTTAGGCACGTGCTCACAAGTTTTTATGAAGGGGACTTCCTAGGACAAAAAATAACTTAAAAGCCTCTAGGTTGTAAAATGAAAATTCAAAAAGGGCTCAAAATCTTTACTCGATTTTATGAAATAAAATGGTCTAAACCTTGGCTGGAAGGGTCGGTTACCTAGTAACAATGAATGACTAAAAATACCTTAAAATAACTAGCAACAGGTAACAAGGAGTCAATAGCTTAAAAGAATATTTTAAGCTTTTGTAGATAGTAACCCCATGTCTTAGTGCAATAAGGGTTTTAACATGGAACTAGAAAAAGATTTTTCTTTTGAGGGTTCCATCAACATAAAAAGGCATTCTAATTTCTTCTCTTTTATTCTTTTTATGTTAGAAATGACTATGAGACACTAATTATTTGAATTTGAGTATTATATCATCTATTTATAGGAAAATATTATTTTAAATCTTAAGTAAAAAGGAAAAGATCGAGCTTGTTTTACTTGGTGTTAAGATCCATTTTGCTTGAAGTGTTTGCACATATTCCATATTAAGGAATAGGTGGATATAGAGGGAATAAATACTATATTGGGGATAAATAAATACTATATTGGGGATATAGCTTTCATAGCTAATTGTTTAAACTAGTTGAGTTTTAGAGTACTATGATTTACTTAGTAGCTGAGATAGTTAATAATAGAGGTAATAGGTTATTCATGGGGTTAGGATAATCCAATGAAGGGGATAGCCTATGCATAGATTATGAATAGTAAAAAAGAATTGAGCTAGGAATGTGGGTGAAGTAAATGTTGTTCATTGAAGATATATAGGGATAAATACTTTGGCCAAAGTAGTGTAAGTTACCACTGTTTATACTATTAGTTCACTGTGATCCAGATTTACATACTAGGTTGAGGAATGTCATATGTGTAGGTTGTAGCCACAGTGTGATAGATCTAGATATGTAGGACACAACACCAAACTCAGAAACAAACAATATTTATTATGGGGTTACCAAACCAATCTCTTCATCAAAGGGTAGGGTCATCTATCAGTTTGATAGTTGTGTGGGGGACTATAGTTAGTCCAAGGTTGGAAAAAAAGTGCTTGAGTGATGTTTCTCCTCATCAGTAGGTGACCAAGATTTGGATGGGGATTTTCGAGACTATTCATACTTCTTAAATGTCAGTAAGCTCTACAGAGCCTTGTATATGTATTTTGTATCCATTATAATAGAAAGATTGTAAAAAGAGAAAGGATATCATGTTATCATGTACTATGTAATCATTACTTTGGAAAGTTGTAAAACTTTGTTATAATGCAATGGAAAAGTTTGGAAAAGATATTATTTCAAATGTGCATGCTATCTTTATAGTTTTTGAAAGATTTTTTTTGTTTTGCTCTTAATGGTTAGATGCTTAAACTATTTACTTGAGGTTAAAACTTAGGAAAGTTACTATGTAGAACAATGGGCATGTTACAATTTTAATTAAACAATCCAAATATAAAACCACCATGATTTATTTAATTATATTGTTCACTCTACAGATTGCAATGGTATATATAGTAGCTACAAAATCATTTCCCCCCCCCTTTACAAAACAATTTCTTGACTCAACTTTATGCAACCAAATTTTTTCAATATTCCATGTCTCTATTTGCTAAAGACATATGCTCAATTTCTAGCCAAGCAAATTCGATACATCTTCTCAAATTCATCTTCAACGCCCTGATCTTCAACTAACTGTCACACCTCATTCAAATGCATTTCTTTATAGATCTTTTTAGCTACAACATGGGTTGATATAACTTTCCTTGCCCTGAGTTGTGTGTGTGTGTGTGTGTGTGTGTGTGTGTGTGTGTGTTTTTTCTAATTTTTTTTCACCAAAACTCTCCTCCAATTGTAGTGTTTGAACTTCTCTGCCCCCTCACTTTCCATGCTGGCCAAGGTAATACTTTGATTGTTTTTTAAATCTACCAAAGTCAAGGCATGTGAACAGACCAAAACCCACACTCAACACATGAATCACCCAACACTATGGAGGAAATTAGACTATTTTAAATCTACTTTTCCAATACAAACATTGATGCTGATTTGGCTTTTAAAATTGAATGTTTTTATACAACTTCCAACATCCAAATTCCATGTTAGCACAATGGGGTCATCGAATGTTCCATAAATTCCCAAACAAACCACAAAATTTTTTATAAACAACCAAAACAAAATTGAAAATGAAAAATGATCCAAACTGCTAGAGTACCCAAATGCTTCGGCATCATAAAGAAATCAAAATATGTTCCCTATGAGAGATGACATTATACATGAATGTTGAATATGTGTAGAATTAATTCATCATAGTCCAAAAATTGATGCTTTTGGGGTGCTTATTATCTTAGGATCATAATCAACTCATAATCCTATATTGGTCAGTCTTGAGTGGCTCATGCTTGACCCTAAGCTAGATTGAACTTTAATGCATGAATTTAAGTTGGAAGGTGATAGACTTATGAAATTATATTCAATACAATCATGGATTATTTTGATAATAAACAAAGGTGGTGTTTAGAAAATATTTTGGGGATGTTGCATGATTACAAAGCTCATGTTAGGCTAGGTCAAACCCCTTTCAAACCTACAGGATATGACCTTGAGTAAATGATGGAAGACATCATGTGCAAACTTGTAGATGACCTATGTGATTTTGATGCAAGTAATGATTTTGTTTTAAACTCCAAATTGAAATATTCATAGAATGAATGTACTTTTATTTGCTTTAGATGTTCTCTTGATTTTACATATGATACAATTAAAAAAATCAATGTCTTTAAATAACAATATATGCCAACAATTCATGTAAAGATGTAACAAATCATCTCACAAATTGTAAAAGGGGTGTGAAATTTAAAATTTGAATGATAAAATTTGAACTTGAGGTCAATCATATGCCAGATGGGATCAATTATGAGGCATAAGATTGACATAGTGTAAGGAATTGAAGGCCTTGGGGTGGGCAATGAATGTATAGAAATAGGTGTGAATATAGGTACAACATATATGACTAATGATGACAAATATGTTAGAATGAGTACAAATAAGGATAAGGTAAGTTTAGATGTGTGGATATGTGTGTAAATGAATGTAGAAGGGATAAGAATATGGTTAGAAACCAAAACTAACATTAAAATGTGCAACTTATCAATGTGTAATTATATTAAGTCTTTTCATCAAAATAAATGTGAAATTAAATGAAAATTGACATGAGTATTTTAATTTCATCATTTCAAAGATCAATTTAAAAAAATAATCCTCAAATTTTCTCCTCTTAACTTTATTCCAATTAATTTTGAGAAAAAATATTTTAAAAAACTATACTAATTATATTAAATAAAATAATCTTTATGACTTTTGAAATTATAATTTTTGATTATAAGTTAATTTTGACAGGAAATTTGTGCAACCATACACGCAATTCTATGTTGTTGAAAATCCTTCCAAGATGGCTCTTCTTCATGTTACTTCATCGTTTCCTTACCAACCATTGATGGAATCTTGAATAAAATAATTGCATTCATTTGAGCTAATTCGGTCATCTAGTTGCGTCATTCTCAAAAAGCATTCAGTTAGATGTGAAACTTGACAGCATCTTAATTTAGTGGGTTGATATATCTAAGAGGCGTTGTTCCTCATTGATTGCTACTTGATCTAAAATTAAAGGCATCTGGACATTGGTTTTCCTTCTCCATCAGTATTCTATAGGCTACTCCATCACTAGTTCTTTTCATTAATTGTTGATTGCATTTATTTGAGATAAATGGTTCTGCTACGGGCCCCAATGGTATTTGAAAAAGAAGCACACAGAATCATGTGCTTTTCACTAAGGGAGAGGAGCCGATGGTGGGATAGGGTCCCATAGCTAGTATAGCTATGGACAGCCTGGGGCCCACCAGTGGGTAATTTTTATACCAATAAAAATTTCAAATTTCCTTTCAAATATGATATGACAGATTCATATTAAATTCACAGTATGTCCTATCATAGGTTGACTTTTTTGTTGCCACCTCCTCAATAGTGGGTGAATGAAAGTGGACATTTAATTTCCTATTTCACAATATCAAGTGAATGCATAATGATAACCTTATTTCCACAATATAAATAATATTTGCCACCTTCCCAATAAAAGGTTGTTGTGAAGGGATATTTTATTAACCAAAATATAAGTCTTCTTGCATTAAAAGTGAGTTGAAATGTACATAAGATATTTCCAAGTGATTTAATTCCAAATATATTTGAACAAAATACATTTCAACATGTCCCATTTCTCATATTTGTTTTACTATCAACTGGTTCCCAGATGTCCATAATAACCAATCTTTTTTTGAATTTTCCTACAAAATTGAAAAACACGAACTCTCAGGCTCACTATGCATTGCAAAATTTCAATATAACACTTAATTATCACTCTATTATTTACAAATCCACTAAAAAACAATAATCATATTTTTTTTAAAAACTGGTTACAATTCAAAAAAAAACTTAATATCACTTCAAATCACCAACTAGAAATCCTACGTACCCATTAAGCTATCACTTCTACCATTAATCCATTGAATGCAAATCAAATTCCCTCCCATAATTCAAATTAATCCACTTGCTACCAATTCAAATTCAACAAACCTATTTATGCAAACAATCCTCATTTGTGTGATGCAAGTTACACATTACAGTTTATTCAAATTTTTCAAATTTCTCACTTTCTGTTGCATACTCCTGAGCGACAATGACCTCCTCTAGATCGATGCCCTCTCCTCCTTCAACTCTTTCGGTAAGTCATTTCCATAACCATCCTTTATGTTGTCATCGTCCAGTCTCCCTTTAAGCTCTGTTATGGTAGAAATATTTCCAACCCTTTCAAATACAACATTACCATACATATATATGCTGCACAAAATGATACATATCCATGTATGTTTCCCATAGCCCTATCCATTTCATGAAACTTACACATTCATCTATATCTGCAATATATATATATCCCTGTTCATTTTAATGAAACGCATTTCTCTCCCCCTATATATATAATATTTGCAAAGATAGATAGATACCTAATTTGAATGTAAATGAACAAGGTATAAATTGAATGTACATACCTATATTTTTTGATGAAATATTCAGTAATATATTAATTTCAAATTAGCTATCTATCTATCTCTGCAAATATATATACATAGGGAGAGATATATGCGTAAGTCTCATTAAAATGAACAGGGCCATATATATTGCAGATATAGATAAATGTGTAAGTTTCATGAAAATGGATAGGGTTGTGGAAAACATAAATATATATATATATATATATATATATATATATATATATTTGTAGAGAGATAGATAGATAACCTAATTTGAATGTAAATTAACAAGGTATGTATATTTATATTTTGCAATTTGAATTAATATATTACTGAACAATTGATCAACAAATATAGGTATCTACATTCAATTTATACCTTGTTCATTTACATTCAAATAAGGTATCTATCTATCTCTGCATATATATATTTTGCATACTCAAATTTATATATTACTATACAGTTCATCACCAAATATAGGTATCTACATTCAATTTATACCTTGTTCATTGACATTCAAATTAAGTATCTATCTATCTTTGCAAAGTGACTGTATGTATGTCCTCATTTACATTGAACCTAATTAGATGTATGCTTTGTTTGTTCAATTAAAGTGACTGTAAATATTGGCCCCTATCCCTTACAGTCAACTGTCATAATGGCTAACTCCTACTTATGTTACTATGTTGTTTGAGAAATGGTACTAACATAAGTAGGACTCAACCATCATCAAAATTAGATGTAAGGGAGAGGGGTCGATATTTACGTCACATCAAAAAACTCTTGCCCTGCAGTGCATGCAGTTAGAACTGCTATAAAATTCATGGAAAATACCATGACTTATAAACTATTGGAAAATGCCAAGAATCTAAATTTCATACATATATAAAAGTTGCATAATGCCATCTTGACTTTCAAGGTACATGGCATAAAAATTTTACCTGACTGGGACATTGATGACGTGGACCCCTTGCTCAAAGTTGCCCTACCCACCATCGGTTACATTCAACTTAATTAGATGTATGCTTTGTCTATTCTTCAATTGTACTGACAGTATGCGAAGAATATCTCAAACAACATTATGAAACATTAACACAACTTGAAACAGTAGTATGATAGAAATATTTGAAACCCTTTATTGTCTTGCAATGTTGTTTGAAGATACAAATATTTGTATCATGCTCCTGTTGCAAGTCCATATATATGTGTATCATAATGTTGTGTCAATTATATGCATGGTTAGCTTGTTCTTCAATTACAGTCAATAGTAAATGTATGGATTCGTTGTTTCAGTCGGTATCTTTATTTTTAATATTAAGTGTGTGTTGTTTACTAATCGCTGTGTTGGTTCAATACAGAGGAAGATAAATGCGCAAACAAATAGCAGGCAATCTTCAAGGGGGAAGCCTCCACAAAAGTGGAGCCGGACAACTATACCCACACACAAGATAGGTGTGCATCTGCCATATAGCGATGAGGAGGATGTTGTCATTCCTGTTCACCACCGAACTGAAGAACCAAGTAGTGAGGAGCAGGTAGAAATTGTTTTGGAATAGCCAACTGAATCCGTAGCGCAAGCTAACCCAGCTGTATCAACCAAAAAGGTTGCACCGAGGCATGAATGGACCCAGGCTGACATGGACCATGCCCTTGAAGATGTCGAAGACTATAGCTAGTCAACTAGAGGTGCAGCAAAAAAGTGGGGTATTCCTACCTCAACATTGTCCAATTGGCTAGGTGGTATGCCCACTACAAAAAGGAAAGGGCCCCCCAATAGTCCTAATTAAGGAGGAAGAGTCATTGATCATCGAATGGTGCAAGGAGATGGATGTTGTTGGCCAAGGTTTGGAGATCATCAATCTGAAAATAGAAGTGGCCCAAATATGTGAAACAAGGAATAATCCCTTCAAGAATGGGATTCCTGGCAAGTCATGGTGGACAGGATTCAAAAGAAGGCATCCTGATCTCTACTTGAGAACAACCCAAGGTCAAGATAGAGACCGTGCTATAAATCTGAGGCAACCGGTTGTTAGTGCTTTCTACGACACTTTGGAGAAGGCATATGCAGGAGGGAACTATAGACCACAGATGATTTGGAACTGTGATGAGACAGGGCTGCAAGCTGGTTGGAACAGTAACATGAAGGTGCTTTCCATGAAAGGCGTGAGAAGTGTTGCTTACATTATCCCAAAGAGCCAGGAGTGGATCACTATTCTAGCATGTGTAAACCCTACAGGTCAAAAACTTCCAGGTTTTTATTTGTTCAAGAGCAAAAAAAATGTGCAAAACTACATAGCCAACTGTGAGCCAGGAGCATTGATGGTTGTTCAACCTCACACATGGATGACTAAAGATATTTTTATCAAATGGCTCAAGTTCTTTGCTATGCAAGTACCTGGGGGTTGCTCACCCACCCATAGACACCTCTTGATATTTGATGGGCATGGCAGCCATGTAGCCTTCTCTACCATTACCAAAGCAAGGGAGTTTGGTATTGACTTGCTCACCCTACCTGCCCACACATCACACAAGTTGCAGCCTCTTGATGTGAGTGTTTTCTCATCTTTCAAGTGTAACTTCAAAAAGGAAAGGACAAATTGGACCATTAGACATCCAAATCTAGAGATAAGAAGGGCAGAATTGGCTACACTTGGCAGCCTAGCTTTTCAAAAGTCATTGACTTTTTCAAACATTACAGCTGGCTTCAAGAGGACAGATATTTGGCCATTTGATCGAAATGCTTTGGATAATGGCATGAGGGTTAGCAAGACATTCTAGTTTGCTGCCCCCAAAGAAGCATCAGCTACTGCAAACATTCTAAGTCTTTCCAACAATGGTTTGGCAGTCAATGAGGGTGAGTCTAATGTTGGAACTGCAGAAGTTGGAGATCAGCAAAATGGGATGAATGGTTAGTATGTTATGCATTTGTTGTATGAAGTTATATTTCAGTATGTTGTTACACTATGTACCGTTGTTTAATATGTTGTTTATTTCAAATCAACTCAATTAGATGTATGGTTAGTTTGTTCTTCAATTACAATCGATCTTACATGTATGCATTTGTTGTTACACTATGTTTTGCATTTGTTGTATGAAGTTATATATGCATATATGCATATGTTGTATAAAGATAAAATTCAGTATGTTGTTTGAGAAATGGTATTATCATAAGTAAGAGTCAGCATATGCATATGTTGTATGAAGATAAAATTCAGTATGCTGTTTGAGAAATGGGATTATCATAAGTAAGAGTTAGCATATGCATATGGTTGTGGATACTGTCAGCAATTGCCTTCTCTATTTGCATTTAAATTACATGGATTGGATTTTTTTGTTCTTCAAATACTCTTAAACTTACATGTATGAATTTGTTGTTTCAAATTCCAATGAACCACTTGAACCAGTAGTATTGGGAGACCAAAGTACTATTGGAGACATCTCTTTCCCTGCCAACTCCACCTGAGCAGCCCTCCTGGCTCTTTGATGGTACTACCAATCTTGCTATGGATATGCATGTGGATGAAGAACAGAGTCTTTCAATTCCATCTCCACCACACTGCATGGGTCCCAATACATTAGTACATTTCTATACTAATTGTGGAGACAGTGACGGTGAGTAGTTAGGAGATAGAATGGATGCTACAGATAATGAGATGCTAGAAACAATAGAACGAATGCTACAGATAGTGAGATGCTAGAAACAAATAATGTCAATTTGATTGAGCCTTTGGGAGGCCAACAAACTTCACACATCTCACAATTCTTGAAGCTATCAGTTCATGTGGTGAAAAACAAGTCTAATAAGGTAGTTGACCATGGGATCAAGTTGCAAAGAGGATCCCAACTCCTAACTGCTGATGACTTCATTGCAATGCTAAATGAACAAGATGAAAAGAAGGAACTAGAAGAACTGAAATTGAGGAAGAAGCAACAGCTTGCAGAGCACAAGATAGAAAGGATTGCAGAATTGGAGGCAAAAAGTCTTATGAGAATTGAAAAGGAAAAGCACCAAGTAGCAATAGAGGTTGAAAAGGAGCTGCAAAAGAAGGAGAAGGACAAAAAATGGAGGACCAACGGAGAGAAAAGGAAGTTGCAAAAAAGGAAAAAGAGTTGGAGAAGGCACAAGCAAATGGTGCAAAGGAGAGGCAACTCGGAAGCCCTCTAAATCCCTTGCTTGACCACCATAGGATCTTCAAAGATTTTGTATCTATTCAATGCCCCCAATATTGTCCATCACCTACCCAAGCTACCAACCAAAAATTTTAGAGTTAGAGTCCTTCTCAGTCGCTCTCCTATACACACTCACATATCCCCACAAGAAGCCAACCATATGAGAGTTGGAGTCCTCGCTTACAGGCCTATCAAACCTCACTCACCCCAAGCATAATCCAACCAACTCAAACATGGAGTCCTTCTCCATCACAGGCCACATCCAACTCACAAGACAACTTGCCATCAAATTTTAGTTTTCCTACATTTTTCGATTGATTTGAATGTTTGGTTGCTAGTTTTTTGTTGTGAACGTCTTGATGGATTCAAAATGATGTTTGAACTTTTTTTGTTTTGAATGTTTGTAACTTGAAACATCAGTATGGATACCATAGAGACAACATATTCCATCATGTTATTGTCTATCTCTGCAATATGAAACATATGTATATATTTATCTCTACGAGAGGAAACTGATGTATTTATCTATAGTAATCTATACATATATGTATCATAATAGTGTATGAATATGTTGTTTTAAGTTAATTTGAAAATTCAGTATGTTGTATCATTCTGTGCAGCATACATATGTATGGTAATGTTGTATTCGAATGGGTTGGAAATATTTCGACCATAATAGAGCTTAAAGGGAGAGTGGTCGATGACAGCATAAAGGATGGTTATGGAAATTAACAAGGTGTCCACTCATTTAAATGTAAATGGACAAGGCAATTGCTGACAGTATGCACATACATATGCATATGCGGACTCCTACTTATGTTAATACCATTTCTCAAACAGCATACTGAAATTCATTGTGTAACAAAAAATTCATACATGTAAGATTGAGTGTAATTGATGAAAAAACTAACCATTCATCTAATTTAAATGTAAATGGAGAAAGCAATTGCTGACAATATGCACATACATATGCACATGCACATGTTAACTCCTACTTATGTTAATACCATTTCTCAAACAACATACTAAAATTTAACTTCATACAACAATTGCATATATGCATATTTGCATAGATGCAATATGCATATGCATATCTAACTTCGGTACATAGTGTAACAACAAATGCATACATGTAAGATTGATTGTAATTGAAGAACAAACTAACCATCCATCTAATTGAGCTGATTCAAAATGAACAACAAATTAACCATATGCTGACTTCTGCTTATGTTAATACCATTTATCAAACAACATACTGAAATTTAACTTCATACAACAATTGCACATATGCATATGCATATTTGCATAGATGCAATATGCATATGCATATCTAACTTCGGTACATAGTGTAACAAAAAATGCATACATGTAAGATCGATTGTAATTGAAGAACAAACTAACCATGCATCTAATTGAGCTGATTCAAAATGAACAACAAATTAACCATATGCTGACTCTTACTTATGTTAATACCATTTCTCAAACAACATACTGAAATTTAACTTCATACAACAATTGCATTTATGCATATGCATATGCAACATATATAACAATGGTACATAGTGTAACATCATACTGAAATATAACTTCATACAACAAATGTAGAACATACTAACCATATGTTGACTCCTACTTATGTTAAGATTGAGTGTAATTGAAGAACAAACTAACCATGGATCTAATTGAGCTGATTCAAAATGAACAACATATCAAGCAATTGTACATAGTGTAGCAACAAATTCATACATGTAAGATTGAGTGTAATTGAAGAAAAAACTAACCATGCATCTAATTGAGGTGATTGGAAATGAGAAACATATCAAACAATGGTACATAGTGTAACAACATACTGAAATATAACATCATACAACAAATGCAGAACATACTAACCATATGCTGACTCCTACTTATGTTAATACCATTTCTCAAACAACCTACTGAAATTTAACTTCATACAAAAATTGCATATATGCATATACATATTGCAAATATGCATATTTGCATAGATGCAATATGCATATGCATAGATGCAATATGCATATGCATATCTAACTTTGGTACGTAGTGTAACAACAAATGCATACATGTAAGATCGATTGTAATTGAAGAACAAACTAAACATGCATCTAATTGAGCTGATTTGAAATGAACAACAAATTAACCATATGCTAAATCCTACTTATGTTAATACCATTTCTCAAACAACATACTGAAATTTAACTTCATACAACAATTGCATATATGCATATGCATATGCAACATATATAACAATGGTACATAGTGTAACAACATACTGAAATATAACTTCATACAACAATTGCAAAACATACTAACCATATGTTGACTCATACTTATGTTAAGATTGAGTGTAATTGAAGAAAAAACTAACCATGAATGTAGTTGAGTTGATTCAAAATGAACAAAATATCAAACAATTGTACATAGTGTAACAACAAATTCATACATGTAAGACTGAGTGTAATTGATGAACAAACTAACCATGCATCTAATTGACCTGATATTAACATAAGTAGGAGTCAACCATCATCACACATAGCTGTAAGGGAGAGGGGCCAATATTTACAGTCACTTTAATTGAAGAACAAACAAAGCATACATATGATCACTTCAATAGACATGTAATTGTAAACCTACAACTTGCATATATATAATGGTAGATTAGAACACTATCATACAATCCATAGTTTCGGGTGGCATGCACCTATGTTTTGGCCAAAATATGTATGTGTGTGTGTATAGTATCCTATACACAAATACATGTATGCATGTGTGTATACATACTATACACACATGCATACATGTATGTGTATAAGTATATACACACATGCATGTGTATACATACTATACACACATACATGTATGCATGTGTGTATACATACTATACGCACATTCATACATGTATGTGTGTATAAGTATATACACACATGCATGTGTATACATACTATACACACATACATGTATGCATGTGTGTATACATACTATACACACATGCATACATGTATGTGTGTACAAGTATATACATACATACATACATACATACATGCATGTATGTATATATTGTATATACTTATACACACATACATATATTCATGTGTGTATGTATGCATGTTTGTATATACTTATACACACATACATGTATGCATGTGTGTATAGTATGTATACACACATGCATACATGCATGTGTGTATATACTTATACACACATACATGTATGCATGTGTGTATAGTATGTATACACACATGCATACATGCATGTGTGTATAGTATGTATACACACATCCATACATGTATGTGTGTATACATACTATACACACATACATCTAGGTATGTGTGTATAAGTATGTATGTCTATGTCTCAAATAGAAACATACATACATAAATAATTATGTAGTATGTATGTATGTATGTGTGCATACATGCATACATAATATTTTATTGTTTAGTCAATTAAAAATTAAAATGATTACTAAATTGACTAGGAAAATTATATAAATGATTAGTCAATTAAAAAAAAAAATGATTACGAAATTGACTAGGAGAATTCTATAATTGGATATGACTATATTCCCTTCTTCAATCATATTTGAAGCAAAGACGAAGGATAGGGAAGAGTGGACGATGGGGGTCGGGAATTTTTGAGTGAGGGGTTCACAGCAACGGTCGAAAGAGCCAGCTAAAACATAGGTGCATAAAACCCTTCACAGTCGAGCTGTAGAAACACACATACTGCCACTATACATATGCAAATTACAGAGGTAAAAAACCCAAACTAAGCTATATTTGAATGGCGGACTGTGTGTATATGTGTGTATACACACATATATATGCATATATTCCAATTACAAACATATAAAACGAAAATAAACACATATATTATGGTGATGTGTGTGTATATGTGTGTGTAGACATATAAATATGGATATATATAGACATATACACACAGTTGACCGTATATACGCATAAATGTAACTGTATACATGCATATACACACAGTGGGCCATTTATATGCATATATATAACTGTATTCTCACATATAGACACAGTCTGCCATTATATAGTTCTATTATTGTTGGAAAATTTCATTTGCGGGTCGTTGTTGTGTGTATACACAAATATATATGCATATATATACATTTATATGCATATATATCTATGTATACACACATTTACAAACAGTCGACCATATATATGCCTATCTATATTTGTATAGTCACATATACACACAGTCATCCATAAAATACACATTAGCGGCCATGAATAAGCTGCAACAAAGCTTCATTACATGATGAAAGCATTACAATTTTTTCTTGCACATTTAACAAAAGAAAATCGCAAGAAAAACCTACAAAATTTTTGCAATGCATAGCTACTACCTGAGTGAGATTGGAAGACAACCTCACCTGCGTAGTAAGAAGATATATAGTTTCCTTTTACTGAATATGGTGTTGATAAACACAGAAAGCACGAAAAAATGTATCACCACCACTTGACCATGGCCTCACCACCATCGGCGTCTGTCCTAACCAGAGCTAGTTTTGAATGGAACTACTGAAAATGAATGATGTCTCATTAACGGGTGTTTCATGAACAGAATGCAAGACCAAGCGAATGGTTTGCATGCTGAGGTGGTTGGCATTAAGGCCGATGACGGGGAGTGTGTTGCAGTTAATGTGCATTAACTAGGATATGCATATACAAGTACTGGTGTGGTGCCAAACAACAATCGGTCATACAGATGTCTGCGATAGGTATACACCTAATTTTTACTCTTTTTTGGCAATTTTTGGAAATTGCCCCCAAAACCTTGGAAAGCGTGCTCGAAATCTTGCCAAATTTTTATTTCAAACTACTAGCTTGACAGTGAAGGCACGTGGAAAAAAAATTTAGTCGACTCGGATGCCGATGACGTGGACCCCTCGCTCAAGGTTACCCTACCCACCATTGGGCCCTCTCCCTTACTTTTTCTTAGAAACAGACGCCTCCCTCGAGTGTAGTACTGGGGACATGAGGCTGTCACAACTTATTATCATTGGACTGAGACTAGTATAGTGGGTGGATACATCTAGCAGTCGTTGTCACTCCTCAAATGACAACCTATAATCCTACTCCTATTTTAGACTGAATTATTATTTCATGATCTGAACTTAAAGGTATCGAGACATCACTCTTTTGTAGGTAGTAGTCATCAACGAGATTCTCAAAAGAATAAAAACAAAATATAAAGTATGGCGTAAATTTAAATTCTTATAGATTGCAATTATTTTTGTAATTGAAAAGATTGTATAATAGAAAACATTTAATATTGTTATATTGTTATAAATTATTAACGACAACCTATAACCCCACTCTTACTTTAGACTGAAAAAATATCTCATGATTTAAACTTAAAGGCACTAGGATGTCACTTTTCAGTGCCCATTCTTTTGTAGGTAGTAGTCATCAATGAGATTCTCAAGAGAACAAAAACAAAATATAAAATATGATTTAATGAAGCATTACTATAAAATTTTTGTAAGTAGCTACCATTCTGACCAACTTAAGTGTGAGAATTCTTTTTGAATCTTTAAATATAAATAAAGGACACATGCCCAGATGTGACATTTTATTTATTTATTTATTTCAGTAAATAATTATTTATGAATATTTTACTAGGAATTTTCAAAAATATATAAAAAAAATTCTGACCAATCTAACTTGGTCAATAAAATATGAAATTCAATTTTTTTTCAACCTATAGTTAGTGAAGCATAGAGTGTGACACAAATTTTGGATTTAGAAAAGGTGAAACCGTTTGAATTTTATGGATGTTTTTCAATCAACCTATCAATATGGACTTCAAACATAATGTATGTAGAAAATCAATAATAAATATCTATTAGATTCAAAATAAAATACATCTTATACTAGTAGAGTTTTAACAATTCCTAAAAACCCTTTCCATTTCATCAAATTCAGATAAAAAAGTTGTCAACATGAAGGATGAAGTCTAAAAAACCAAGAGAAACCTTTAAATACATTTGGGTGGTTGAATTTTCAGGCTTGACACCCTCATGCCTAATCCCAAAGCATTCTTGAGGCAAAAATCAAGGGATTTTTTTTTTGTTTGAAAAAATAGATATTTGTTTTTTTGTTTTAAAAAAAAATATCCATTAATAATGAATATCCATTTTTGTTTTAAGAAACAATTTTTTTTCTTCAAGAAATGAATATTTGTTTCTTAAAGCTTGTTTTCACTACGGTGAAAACTAATTTTACGAAATGGATATCTATTTTTTAAAGCTTTCTTTCACTGTATGTGTTATAATATATATATATATTTTTGTTGCTAAAGGGGTATCCTCGGGACCCAACACAACATCCAAGGGGTGAGCTGAGGTGAGACTAATCCCCTGTGGGTAGGCATGACAATGCACAAGCTAGTCCACCAGTTAATCCTTGGAGCGAGAGTCAAACCTAAAACCTATGTGGAGCAAACACACAACCCAAGCCAACTCCGCTACCCGTGCAGGTCGTATATGTTATCATATTAATATAATTAATATTACTATAAATTTTAATATTTAATATAATATAATATTTAATATAATATTTTATGTATATTATAATATCTTATAATATTTTATATAATAATATAATATTATACCATATTTATTATAAAATATTATATATATTACGTCTTATTATATATTAATATAATTTTATATTTTTGGATGATAAAAATGTGAAACACAAATAAAAATAATACAAAACCCACACTCTCATAATCACACAATGAAGTTCAAGATATTGACAAAGAATATAAAATTTAGATAACAAGAAATATCATCATAGCTAAGATCTTGATTCGCTTCATCATTGGTTGCTCTTCAAATTAACAGACTATGAAAGAACAATAGTGATATCATGCACTGATAATGCTTGAGTGCTTGATGATTCTTGCATGCTTAAATGATGCTTGATAATGATAATGCTTGAGTGCTTGATCATATTTGCATGCTTAAATGCTTGAATGCTAAAAGTGTTATAAGAGTGCTAGGGGGTTTGAACAAAATAAAAGCTTCTTATTTATATGTTTCACTTGAGATTTGATCAATGGTGGAGATTGATTTGCAAGACCAGTGGATAGGAAAATTCAAAATAGGGTACGACTGAAATTTTGAATTTTGAAAGAGGGAATTAAATGAATAACACTTATTTAATTCAAATGATAGCTTGGAGAAATAAGTAAATATTAATTTATTTATTTTAGAAGAAAATATTTACTTTAAATTAAATATTTTTAATTTATTTAAAGAGGAGTGTTAGCTAATTAAATAATTTATGAAAAATATTTAACTATAGAGGAACAAAAGTAAATTTGAATTTAATTTTAATTAATATTGGAGGGAAAATAATAATTAAATATTATTAAATTAAACAATTAAAAAATATTTAATTACTGTGGATGCAAAAAGGAAAAGTTAGCTCAATTAAAAAAATAAAAATTATTTAATTAATATAGATAGAAGAAATGAAGATAATGATAATGAAAATGCATTAGTCAATTTTAGGTGTACATTTTTCTCCTCTTTGAGACAATGTGTTTTAAGCATTGTTTCAAAGAAAAAAGATTAATGAGCATGCCAAAACGAAGCACAAGATGGAGATATGATGCCATTGATAAATTTTGACTCAAAATCCGATGAACTTTCGTCAAAATTTTGACGAACTTTCATCATAATTATTTCGTTGATTTTCTGATGAACTTTGAAACATCGAAATTCTGACCTAGCATCGTCGGCTAGGTCAGAATTTCGATGTTTCAAATTTTGTCAAAAAATTGATGAAATAATTCCATGAAAGTTCATTGAAATTCCGAAGAACTTTTGTCGGATTTTGAGTCAAAATGTATCAGTTTGCTCCTTTGAGAGATCGACCAAGAAATTTTTTTTTGGTCGAGCTCACAATAATAAGGAATAGGCTAAGAAGGGATAGCCTAATGAGAAAAGGCTAATAAAAAGCTAGAAATGACACTAGGCTAAAAAATACATTGCTAAAAGAGACCTAGGAGGAGACCCTAGGACTAGAAATGCTACAAATAGTGTGAGGGAGGGAAAAAAATACTCACTTGCACTGTGATGATTCTAAAAAATATAGAACCTCAAAAGTACTCCAGAATGAAGCAACATGGAAGACGATAGGCATTCCAAGGGAGACACATAGAGTAGAGTGAGTTTGATCATTCAGATGGCTAGTTGACGCAACAAAGTTAGTGAGTACCTAACCCTAGGAGCTTGATAAGTAGACTTGGCATCATTAATGGTGGATAGAACTAGGAAAAACCAAAAGTGGCTCTTTAGGGGCTAAGCCACACTTTTGGCACAATGCACCACAATTGGCCAAAAATGTTGCACAAATGACCTGATACAACACATTTGAAAAAAATACTACGCTATTGTCTTGCAATACAATTGATAAAACCACTACTCATATGGAACAAAAAATTACACATTTGGTAACAGAGTATAAATGGCTAGAAATGTGATGCATTTGGCAAAAAATGTGATGCATCTTTCATAGTTGTGCAAATGTAAAGCATCACGGTGCAATTGGAACACAAAGCTACTCAATTGAAAAATTACATGATTGGCTAAAAGTGTAGTGCTAAAGAGTTGTACAATTGAAAAATTACGTGATTGGTTGAAAATGCAACACTAATGGAGGAAAATGTGGCATACTTGGAAAAATGTGCAAATGAGAAAAAATGCAATGCAATTGGTAGAAAGCTACATGATTGGTTAGGGTTAAACTAGGGGCTAAGATGAATGCAAAATTTGAATTCTTTCTTTTGTTTTCTAATGCAAAGGTAATGATATGCAACTAATCGATGTAGGATGAGGGCGAGTGACTTCAGTTGCAAGAGTGATATCTCATGACCATACAACTAGTGTTGCACTTGACAGAGATGGAGGATGTAGTCTTAGGAGCTATAGGCTTATGACATGTTGCTCGTATGCCAAAGATCAGGGCTCACCAAGCAATGATGAAAATTTTGGTGGAGTAGTGGCATAGCAACCATAGTCCATTTATCCTTCCTCCTAGGGAAGATAACATCACTCTGGAGGATGTATGGAGGATTATTTGGATCCTAATCCAAGGAGAGAGGGTCATTTATGACATTGACCATGGTGAGAGTGCATTAAGTAGGGTTTTCCCTACAAACAACATTGGCATTGAGTATAACAAGATGGACCTATGATGGGCCATGGGTCACCTTGATTCACTATCCTTGGTGCTAGTAGGGATGATTGGAAGGGAACTAGTACCTTATAAGAGGTCACAGGGCCTCTTCACTAGTTGGGGGATAGTACTAGAGAAGATGATGGAGTGAATGGTATGTGCATGGGAACCATGTGCCCTACCACATGTCTACCATGATATATAAAGTAATGTACATGTACATCTTTGAGCTTGGTGTGCGAGGTGACACTGTTGTACATATGGGATTGGGAGCATATGGAGGTGACTATGCTAGGGACTTTAGAGAGTACAAGGTATAAGACTACAATATGTATACATGTATGTTGGGATTATGATATGCAAATTAATGGGTCACATGTAGTACTAGAAATGAGAGATTGATGATCTTGTCACATTCATATGGAGGTCATGGAGAGAGTACGAGACATGGGACAAGGATGTAGACCAACTCTCATACTATAGTGATGCAACCACGATAGGAGGGTCCTCAAAGAGAAGTATCTGGATTGTGTTGCAAGAGTCACACAACAAAAGTAACACAGAAAATGGAGGCAAATACAAATTCAAATATTCTTATTATCAGAAAGTTCAATTACAACTAGCCAGCAACATCCGAGTTTATAGATTAGGCTCATAGGCCTGATACAACATGCTTAAAATGCCATCTTCCTACATGCTCCTTAATGCGAGTGAAATTCTTACATATCAAACCCTCTATTCTAACTTCGCTACTTTCTAATGATTGATTACAATATTTTATGTCATGTCTTGAGATTAAGAATCATCCACGTTGGCCAAGGATTATTACAATCTCCAATGAGAGAGATGTAACATGTGCATGCATATGTCAGCCTCAAATTTGAATTAATCCATGGTGAATGCATAAGATGAAGTGTGGAACTATAATCAAGTTCGGGGACACTCCATGGTTCATCTAGAATCACACCATCAAGATCTGCAAGATATGGGAACAATCCACCAATGATCAATCTAGCTGCCAGAGTAGAAAATTATTTTGGTGCCAGTTCAAGAAACTGCCACTTAATTCAAAAGTGATAAATTTCCAAAAAAAGACCCAATCATGCTCAAATATTAGAATAAGTAAAATGAACATGTCCATAATGTAAACATAGATCTGCAAGGTTTGATGAGCAAACATGAAGAAATACCAAATCTTCCAACTTTCTCTAAATAAGAATTGAAACTAAGACAAACCGGAATGAAAATATTTTTTTTGGGTTGATGCAAGATTGCCATGACCCAAGGATGCTCCTGCCTCAGACACCCCTGGTGAGAAAAGATGTTCCATGAGAGGAACTCATGAACATCTGATAGGGTTCGGGATATAGATCCCATGCTCATTCTTTATCCAAATATCTTCTTTTTGTGTACTTTTCTTCCTCCTAACCTCTTTTCTTTCCTCTATCAGATCCTTCAACTTCTTCTCTTCACCTTCTTTTCCCTGTCTCATAACTACACACGGTAGTAAGGGACTCTTATCACCACTCACTTTCTTTTTCCCATCTAATCTACTTCTTCTGCAGGACTCCATTTTATCTACAACCACAATCTTCTGCTACCTAATTCTACCCTTACACCCTTCCAGTACCATCTCACTCTCAGATTTAGCCACATGGTTCCTCTTCAAATCCATTCCTTCCTCCAGTACAACCTCTACATCTCACTTCTCAGCACTGTAACTCTTCACAAGACTCAAGTTCCTCACTTCCTCTTGCTTATTCTTCAAGGAAGCCAAAGTAAACTTTCGTGCATCCTTCTCTACACTGATTAGATTCCTTCTACAATCATATATAGCTCCTCTATCAAACTTCCAAGGTGTACCCAACAGAACATGATAGGAACTCATAGACAAAACATCACAAAAAACTTCCAACAGAACATGATAGGAACTCATAGACAAAACATCACAAAAAACTTCATCTCTGAAGGGGCCAATATTAAAGTTCACCAAGCACTGCTCTCTTACCTCCTTTGCATGATCATCTTGTAACCAACTTATCCTATAAGGAAAAGGATGCAAAAACCTCTTCAAACCAAGCTTCTCCACCATCTCCTCAGATACCAGGTTATCAGTACTTCCACTATCCACAATAACCTTACAACACTTACCCCCTAATTTGCACACAGTCTAGAAAAGATTCTTCCTTTGTGAAGTCTCAGCCTCTTCCTTGCTCTGCCTCATCAAGACTTTCCTAAGCATAAGAGATTATCCCTGTTCTAGTTCTATCCCATGTACTGCTTCAGTTGCCTGCTCTTCATGTGCCATGAAATTCTTTTTACCAGCTCCTTTACTTGATTCCTCAGGACACTCAAAAGAACGATGTCCAAATTATACACACTTGAAACATTTATCCAAGAATTCCTTACTTCCATTTCCTTTCCTTTGTGCCCTCTAATTCGGTTCTTTACTCCACTTAGATCTTGATTCTTCTTCACTTATCTGCTTCTCTTTCCCTCTGGGGTTATTCTGATGTCTTCTCTTTACTTTATCTTCTGCCTTAAGAACATATTGGTAGGCATCCTCAACTGTGGAAATCCTCAACATAATCATCTCATCTTGAATGTTAAATCTAAGGCCATTTATATACCTTGCCACCTTCTCCCTAGTCATCTCTCGGTGCCTAGATTTGATTGTCATATTGTAAAATTCCTTGGTATACTATTTCACACTCATGTCCTTCTGCTTCAAGTTCTGCAACTTCTTGAACAATTCCAACTCATAGTTTTCCATAATGAACTTAGCCTTCAGCCTTGCAACCATCTACCTCCACCGAGTGATTATTGTTTCACCATGTTCCACTTTGTCCTTCTGCAACTCTTTCCACCATAAAGTAGCACGCCCTTTCAACTTAGTTTGTGCCAGCCTAACCCTCAGTGGGTCTCTAATATCCTCAAGCTCAAAATAGTCTTCCAACTCTCCTATCCAATCTATCAAGTCTTCTAGATTCAATGTACCAGAGAAGTTAGAAACCTCTACCCTATGACTTTTACTTGTGCCACTGCTCTCAACAATATTTCTTCTCTCTCATCTGTTGATCCTTCAACCTCTTCAGTCTCAAGTTCTTCTACAACCTCTTCATATTCATCCTCTAGTTTAGGATTTTTCTCAAACCACCCAAGATGTTCCGAATCTCATTCCTCATCTCATTTCTAAAGTCCTCCATCATCTACTCCATTCTTCTAGGTTCATCCTTCTCAGAAACATCTCTTCACTTGCTCCAGTGCAACTACCTCAGCTCGGTGATTTGACTACAAGGTTTCAATTTCCTCTCTCTCGATGATCTATTGAATACACTTACAACCTCCCTCAAATTGGCAATTTGTTCACCCAAGGAATGCCACAAGGACCGCAAACCACTCAAGGTTTGTAATCAGCTCTCATCTCAAGATTCACAAGTTCACAACCAGCTCTCATCTCAAGATTCAAAAGTTCGCAACTAGCTCTCATCTCAAGATTCAAAGGTTCACAACTAGCTCTGATACCATATGATGTAGCCACATAGGAGGGTCCTCAAAGAGAACTATCTAGACTATGCAACAAGAGTCACACAATGGAAGTAACATAGAAAATGGAGGAAAATACAGATTCAAATATTCTTATTATCAGAAAGTTCAATTACAACTAGCTGACAACATCTGGGTTTATAGATTCGGCTCACAGGCCTGATCCAACATGCTCAAAATGCCATCTTCCTACATGCTCCTTAATGCGAGAAAAAATATTACATATTGGATCCTATATTCTAACTTCGCTACTTTCTAATGATTGATTACAATGTTTTATATCATGTCTTGAGATTAAGAATCATCCACGTCGGCCAAAGATTATTACAGTCTCCAATGAAAGATATGTAATGTG
>VDFB02000017.1:310510307-310533586 GCA_007258455.2 Sequoia sempervirens | reverse complement strand
TAACTATGATGGCATTGTTATGTGCATTAATCAAGTAGATCCACGATTATCTATGATCTGTGTCAAAGGAAAAGACCCTCAATGTTTTTTTACTACATTTTGCACCCGCATATCCATTCTTGGGCCTTCCACTTCATCTCATACAACTCTTGTGAGCTCACAGTACAATATCCTTGATCATCTCGGAAAGACTCCTGCCCACATATCCATTTTGGATGTGTTAAAGTCTTCCCCCATACATCAAGAAATCCTTACAAGAGATCTGCAGGATACACATGTCCCCAATGATATTGACCCTACTTAGATCCAAGTCTTCGTAGGACATTTTTCATCCACATACTAGTTGGGATTTAGCCAAAATGATATGTTTCCAATTGATTCATCCCATAACCATGCCTTGCACATCAAAGTCCTTGTAGCCCGCCATAAAGTGAAAAGGGTCTTGGTAGATAATGGCTCTGTGATCAACCTATGTACATTAAAGTTCATAAAATAGGTAGCGTACACCCATGCTAACTTGAATAATCAAACCATCACCATCAAAGCTTATGACAATGCAGAAAGGGACTCATAAGGTATTATTTGTCTTCCTATATAGGTTGGCCCCGTGGTGCAATACACTACATGTTGCATCCTTGATTTGGATTTTCCATACAACCTTCTCCTTGGCTGACCATGGATCCATGCCATGTAGGTCGTTCCTTCCACTTATCACTAATGCCTAAAATTTTCATACAATGGGTTCAAAGTAACTATCCATGCAAACCCACAACCCTTTGAGTATTGTCATGCTCTAGAAGCTTCTTTCCCCCACTCTCAATATTGTCCAAGTTTCAAAGTGGGTGCACCTCAAGCATCACCATCCAATCCATCCTCCAATCTGTTATCCAACACATCATCCACTCTTTCTACTACATCTGAATCCACCATTACCAAGGTTTAGATCACCGACAAAGGCTATGGAGAATATGAGATGCATATAGCTCTTAATGTGGCAACCATACCTCCTTTTCCTTGCACATATGACCAACCTTCTAAATCAACACCAACAAAAGAAGTGAAGACCAAAACTCTCAGCTCTAAAAACATGGATTTTGCCACCTTTCAGTCCCAAGGAACAATGCAAGATTAGGCAGAGGATGATATCAGTCAATGTATCTATAGGGAGTAGCCTGAGCCTTCACCCTCCCTTATTGAATATTTCCAAGAGGTTTATCCCCGTGCTTCAAAGCTACCAAAGAAATACAACTATCAAGGGGGAGGACTTGGTGTTGAAGAGCATGGAAGATTGCAACCTATTGAAACACCCATGCAAAATAAACAGTTGGGCTTAGGCTATGACAAAAAGCAAAAGGGTCCCATGTCATCCACTAGCGCTTCCAATAATATTAATTTGGATAAAAATTTCCTTGAAGACATACCAGAAGAAGAGGTGATCATAATTTAGATCTCTCAGCTCTTTTTGATTCCACCTCACTATTTTCCATCATCCTTTCCCTCCGTCACCCTGGCCTTATAGATTGGGACCTACAAGGGAGCACACCTCTATACATCTTTTTGTTAGAGGACACTTATGTACATCTCATGGGATTGGGGGAAGATGAACACCCTAACCACAAAAGAAGAAAGAAACAAAAAAGAGGGTCATCTAGTGAAAACCTCTCAGAGGTGCTTCTTGACTCGTCAAAAGTAAAAATAAAGGGTGTATCTAATAGTGAAAACCTTGATGAGGTGCTAGAGGATGGGAGTCTTCATCTTCCCCTTTTTGGAGCTCATTTATTTGAATGGTCTTCAATTCTGATCGAGGATTCACAAAAAGTAAAATATGGGAACAAAGGAAGAGCCAAAAGTAACTTATGTATCCAAAGCATTGTTAGAGGAAGAGTATCCCATCATTGTTAGCTTTCTCAAGGAAGGGATTATTAACTTTGCATGGTCCTATTCAGATATGGTAGGATTGAATCCCGCCTTGGTAGTACATCACCTTTGTGTTCATCTGGATGCAAAACCAATTCAAAAAAAACTCAGAAAAATGCATCCCCAAGTGGCTCTACTTGTCAAGAAAGAGCTGGAAAAACTGTTAGAAGCTAGATTCATTATACCTATTGATTATTCTAATTAGATATCCAACATAGTACCTATGGCTAAACCTAATGGGAATATTAGAATCTATACCGACTTCCAAGATCTTAATAAAGCTTTCCCAAAAGATGATTTCCTACTTCCTAACACTAACATGTTGGTAGATATTAAAGTAGGACATGCCATGCTATCCCTTATGGATGGATTCTTAGGCTATAATCAGATTAGAATTGCATATAAAGATCAACACAAGACCGCTTTCACCACCCCTTGGGGCACTTTTTGTTACAATGTCATGCCCTTTGGCCTCAAGAATGCAGGGGAAACTTACCAACATTCCATGATAGTCATCTTCCATGACCTTATCCATATTATAATGGAATATTATGTTGATGATTTATTAGGGAAATCAAAGACAAGAGAAGAGCACCCTAAGGTCCTGAGGCAAATCTTTGAGCGGCTAGAACAGTACAAGCTACGCTTGAATCCAAAAAAGTGTTTGTTTGGTGTCACAACTGGCAAGCTATTAGGTTTCATCATATCTAGAAGGGGCATCAAAGTGGATCCAACAAAGGTCAAGGCTATAATTGAAATTCCCCCGCCACGTAATCTCAAACAACTAAGAATTCTGCAAGGAAAACTATAGTCTATTAGGTGCTTCATCGCCCAACTTGTTGATAAATGCTAGTCACTTCCACACCTTTTGTGTAAGGAAATCACCTTCAAATGGGATCTAGAGTGCTAGAAAGGCTTCAAAAAAATCAAGGAATATCTAGCCAATCTACCATTTTTAGTGCCTACTATTCTAGGCAAGCCACTATTGCTATATATCTCAGCCACTGCAGTTGCATTGGGGGCATTACTAGCCCAACATGATGAGTTCTCCAAAGAACATGCTATCTACTATATTAGTCATACACTTGTGGGCTACAAGCTTAATTATTCACCCATGGAAAAGGCTTGATTAGCAATTGTTTTTAGTTCACAAAAACTATGTCACTATATGCTCAGTCATCCCATCAAGCTCATATCAAAAGTTTACCCACTCAAATATTTGCTATCAAGAATGTCACTAACTAGCCGTATGGCCAAGTGGGTTATGTTATTGAGCAAGTTTGACAAAGAATATGTGGACTGTAAAGAAATCAAGGGGAAGGTAATAGTAGATCAATTAGCTAATGCACCCTTAGTAGATGCATATCCACTAGTAGTAGAGTTTCCTAACAAAGAGGTCCTCACAGTTTCAGAATATGACACATGGAAATTATATTTGGATGGGTCATACACTCACAATGGTGTTGGAGAAGTAATTCTTTTTGTAAGCCCTCAAGGTGACTACATCCTGAAGTTATTCAGGTTAGCATTCCCATGCACGAAAAACATTGCTAAATTTGAAGCTCTAATCACAAGCCTCAAAATCATCGTCCAATGGAATATCACTCATCTTTGTGTTTTGGTGATTCTCAAATTATAGTCAAATAGGTTGATGATGAGTTTCAAACTAAGGATGATAAACTCCTTCCTTATAAACGCATCGTCAATGAATTCAAGAGGTATTTCACCCATATCCAGTTTGAGTAGATTCCTAGAGTGTAGAACAAGGCAGCTAATGCTATGGTTACAATTGGTTCCCTTATTGACATTCCTAAGGATCAAATGGATTGTGAGTTCCTCGTTGAACAACTATTAATCCCAATGTACAATATTCCTAACAATGAAATGGTGTGTGATATTGTAGGTCCACAATCACCTTGGTATCATGACATTTATGCCTATCTACATGATAATATCCTATCACCTAACCTTACCCATAACTAATATAAATCATTCATCCAATGCACTTTCCAATACAAAATTTTGGGAGATACACTTTATTTTAGAGGGTATGATGGCACTCTCCATTAGTGACTAAACGAATCAGAATCTCATGTTGCATTAAATGAAGTGCATAGTGGTGCTTGTGGGTATCACTCTAATGGGATGGCCTTAGCCAAGAAAATTCTCAAAGTAGGATATTACTAGCCCACTATGGAGCATGATGCTTGTGAGTTCATGAAGAAATGTGTACCATGTTAGCAACGCACATTTTTAATCGATGCTCCTACACAAGATTTACAGCCCATCATTACACTATGGCCTTTTTCACAATGGGGTTTCAACTTAATTGGAAAGATCTACCCTCTCTCATCTAATGGCCACACCTTCATCATCACAGCTACTAAATACTTCACTAAGTGGCTAGAAGTAATTCCACTCTCTCAAATCACTAGTATTTAGATTTTCAAATTCATCCTCTACTATATTCTTTGTAGATATGTTATTCCTTCCACCATCATCACTGCTAATGGAAAGCCCTTCAAAAACTAGTATATGAAACACCTTTGCAAAATCTACCACATCCAACATTGTTGGTCAACTCCTTATTACCCTCAAGGTAATGGACAAGCTGAAGTAACCAACAAAACTCTTATCAAAATCCTAAAAATGTTGTCAATAACACTAGTTGAGATTGGCACCTCCATCTTAATCCCACCCTTTGGGCATATTGCACATCCATTTGCACCCACACTGGCGCTACTCCATATTCCATTGTTTATGGAACCACTGCTATCTTGTCAATCGAAGTTGAGATCCCATCACTTTGTATCTCTCTGAAGAATCTGATCAGTGATGAAGATACTCGAGTCACATGGTTAAGTCAGCTTGAACTCCTAGATGAGAAACACATCAAGGCCTATAATCACCTCTAAGCATATTAGCATCGTCTTAGGAGAATTTACAAAAAGAAGGTCCATCCTCACCAATTCAATGTTGGTGATCTAGTCCTGGAAGAGAATTAGTGTACCCAACATGATCGAGAAAAGAAGGGAAAGTTTGAAGCAAATTGGTTGGGTCCATATGTTTTCACCAAAAAATATAGTTCTGGGGCATAGTGGCTTGCAACACCTAAGGGGGAATTTTTGGAAGAGCCTATCAACACCATGCACCTAAAAAGGTTTTACACCTAGGTCACCTGGGTTATCCTACCTAGAAAAATACTAAAACAAGTACAAAATCATGAAAAATACAAAAAATCAAAAAAGTCAAAAAAGCCAAAAATAATAGAGAAATAATGCATCCTATGGTGAAAACCATGCTTGATGGTGCCTTGGATAAGTACGTTTGGTAAAAACCTAGCAACAAGTTCCATTCATAGAGGGCTTAATCATTATCTACCTTACATCCTATTCTCCTTTATCCTTCCATCCATCCTATCTGCATATCCTATACTCGCATCCTATCGCACCCATCTTCCCATCAGCATCCCATTATCCATCATCTTGTATATTTTGATTGAGCATTGGAGAATTTAAATTGACTATCCTAGATCCTAAGCTTTCACTCTAAATCTGAGCTTTTCGTCACCTGTATATTGGTGTCGTCCATTAGTCTCGCGTCTTCATCTAAGATCTTTCATCATGTCGGTCATCATTACATCTCATGTTATCTTTCATCCATTATGTCAATCTATGTTGCCTCTACGCTTTCACGTAGGCAAGGTTGATCAATTGATCTTCCCTCGAGGAATTTATTTGTCCTTTTGTGTCAGTCCCCATCTTCCATTTGTGTCTTCATTGCCCTCTTTCTACTTTTATCCATGGTCAGTCATCAGTATTTTTATAAAACTACGAGGCCTTTGCACTTTCACGTAGGCAAGGCCATCTATCAATGAGCCCCCAAGACCCTAGGTCTATCCTTGGGGTGTGTCTTGGTTTTTTGTCATGTTGTCAAGTGTGTCCCTATTCAGTTGGTTCTTGACAACAAAATTCATTGGTACCATAAGGTTCAATTAGTTTTGAGTATCTCGAGTCATGTTGATCACCTAACCTATCCTCCATCATTTCTCTTAACAGGATGAATCCTCGCTAAATCAGACCACATCAATCTCATCCACCTATCGATCCTATGGCAAAGGACATTTGAAATTTATTGTGATATTTTGATGCTTTTGGCATTTTATTTATCACTTGAGCTTCCTATTATACTTTGTTAGGTTCACCATGATCCATCATATCATGGTGCACTTTGACAGGTAAACATAGGGGCATATCTTGATTTTCTATGATCTTTTCTTCTTGCTTGTCCCCCGTAGTACCTGCCAAAATCCTTACGGTCTTTTGTTATGCTGGGGAATCCTTTTGTGCTTGTGGTTATCCCAAAATCTAGTCTGACCAAAGTCCTTGCGACTTTGGGGTGTTGTGATATCCTTCTTGTTTGTTGTGTTTTTCTTCTACATTCGACACTAATCTTCCTTGGTTCTTCATACCCTTGCATATTGTTCTTATGTTATAGCAAAAATTAGTGCTCCTAATATGGAAAAATGGCATTAGATTTTCATTTCATTTATCACCCCATTGTATTGCATTTATCCCCCATCCATTCTTCCTCTGGCCTATGGTTAGTGATTTTTGGTTATGTGAATGTTCTTCTCCCACCTATTCTTTCTATCAGGATTCCTACGGTTTTGACAGGTGCACTATCACACCCATCATTCACCTCACTATGCATATTTGTTATCATTATCCATTGCATTACCATTTTCATTATCATCTTAAGTTGTTTAGATTAATATAGGTCTGTTAGTCTAAGCATCTTAAGTTCATTATCATTATCCATTGCATTATCATTTTCATTATCATCTTAATTTGTTTAGATTAATATAGATCTATTAGTCTAAGCATCTTAAGTTCATTTCATTCTATTGCATTATAATTTTCATTATCTTAAGTTGTTTAGATTAATATAAATTGGTTATTCTAAGCATCTTAAGTTCATTTTCATTACCATTTCATGTTGTTTGGAATTGTTATTCTAAACATATTAGTTCATCTCACTACATACATTGCATTACATCACATTCATTACATTCATCCATCTCATGATCACATACACATACATCATATATTTTCATCCCTTACATATTTTCATGTCACATCATGCATGCATAATCAGTCATCCATATCATACTCAATCATTATATCATATTCCATATCCATACATAATAAATCACCACCTACATCACACACCATTAGTATCATATCCATATCATAAATCATAAAATCATAAACCATGTCACATCACATCCTGCATCAAAAAGCGTTAGACATAATACATATAATTCATATCATCCACATCAACATAAGCATCAACCATCATAATCACATGCATACATCATAATCATAACCATCCAAATGAACATAATAAATATCCACGACATCACATAATAATCATATGGCATCATCAATGTCCATCGCATAACATATATATCAAAAAATATAGTTTCCATTACTTATCCATAATAGTCCATAATAAAAGGTCATAAAAGTCCACAAAAGTCCATAATAACTGTAGATAGGAAGATAATCAAAAGGGTTTAGGAAGATAATCAAAAGAGTTTAAATGTATTGAAGACAATAAACAAATTAAATCCTATCAAGCACCATGAAGTACAAACTAGAATGAAAAATAAAAATAGTAAACAAAGAGCGTGCACACCGATTTTCAAACTAGTGTTGATTGATCTCCATGGCTCTTCTCCACCTGCACAAGGATGCAAGATTTCGAAGGTTGATTGTAGAGGAGGAATGTTGGTTGCTCAATTATGCAGCATAACAACCTGATGAAGATGATAGATGGCGATTGAAGATTGATTTTGACAGAGTGAAGATGCTAGAAGAAGATTCGATTTAAGACAGAAGAATGATTTTGACAACATAAGGATGTATGAAGATTCGATCCAAATGGCTTGTGAAAGGTTTGCTTTATAGATTTTCGATGTGGATAGAGATAAGATTTGATAAGATTGATAATGATTTGATTTTTGTCAAAAGAGGAAATATGAAGAGATGAGATAAAAATTTTGAAAGATAGAAAGATTTTGATTTATTGTTTTAAAGGAATTAAAACAAGATAAGATAAGATGTGAAAAAAAATAGAAAGATTTTGATTCTCTTTTAAATGAAATAAATCCTAAAAAAGATGAGAAGGATAATTGATGAATTATCTAATTAAATAAATTAATTAGATACACATGAGTTCAACTTTGGAAAGAAAGCGAGAAGATATTTTTAAGATTTTATAAATTAAATAAATATTTGATTTATTTAATTAATGTTGGATTTATGATTTCTTTAATTAAATAATATAAATTATTTAATTAACATTAGAATAATTAATAGAAATGATTTAATTAATTAAATAATATAAATTATTTAATTAACATTAGAGAAATGGATGGAAATTATTTAATTAAGTAAATAATATAAATTATTTAATTAACATTAGAGGAATTGATGAATTATGCATAGGAAGGGAATAAATGAAATTAGTCAAATAAATAAGATTTATTTAACTAATTAGATGATGACATGGGTACCTAGGGCAAAACATGATACAAGGTGTCTAAATGATGCGATGTTGTGACAAGGTATCGTAAGATGACAATTTTTTTATGTCTACAATAACAAGTCCATAAATGTCCATCAAAGACCATCAAATAAAGGTATAAGTGCAGAGCTCTAATCAAATACAGATGACTACATCTGACACATCATGGTGTCTTGAATCAATAAAGAATGAATGAATGAATCTATGAAATATATGCAAAAGAATTTGTATTCTTTGTTTTCCTGTACTATACATCCACCCTACACCTATCAAAAATTAGAATCCTGCATCCACTCACTCTACCTTCTACTACTTGCATTTGACCTCTAGGGGGAGTCTGAGCCTAGTCCTCAGCTGCAGGGAGGTGTCTCACAATAGTCACTGTAACCACGTGTGTGAGTGGCATCTGAATGTGATGGTGCTAGCATCTGTGGTGCTACTCAGACATATGGAGGAACCCTCTACGCTATATTTGGCACCTCTCTAAAACATGCTCCCATATAATATATGATCTCTGTCCTAGCATCAGCCTCTCCTATTGCCTATGCTCGCGCTATGTCCTCCACCTTGTACCTGTACCTCTACCCACTCATCCTCCACCTCTCCTACTCCCACACCTCCTAAGATAACCTCATCTGCTCCACCTAGGCCTCCAGCTACGATGCAACCTCATCTCTCTCACTCTAAAGTGTCTGTACCTGGGCCTCCATTTCCTTTTCTCTCTCCAACACTAATCCTACCTCTGCGACATCAGCCTTTGTAGTCTCTACTCTCTCCATCATCTCATCCAACCCTCCTTGCAACTCCCCCACTAGTCTCTACAGATCATCTCTCTCTATCTCTGCCTCCTATAATCACCTCCCAACCTCATCTTCCAACTCTCCAAGTGCCTTGTCTCCACCCCTCTGTGCATCTTGTAGCTGTTGCACCTCTCCCTGTAGCCTCCCCACCTCCATCTATAGTATATCTCTATGAGCCTTTGACTCCCATAGTTTGTGCTTGGCTATCCGTAGCCTCACTAAGGCTCTTGTTAGTAATACAATTGGGTCCTCAGGTGGTGATGGCACATATAGAACCATGGCTAGTGGGTCCACCATAGGAGCATCCACCTCCATTGCCTGCTCCTCACCTCCATCCTCCTCCATCTTTATGTCTCCTCCTCTCTGATGCCTACTGCCCCTCCTCCTCCTCCTCCTCTATGGCCTAGCCAACTCCCTCTCATCATCTAATCCAAACCCCAGGGCACCAATGATTGGCTCCACTGTGGTGATCCTCCCTAGCCTATGTTGGACCCACCATGCTGAGTATTGCATAGTCATCCTTGCATCCTTTGGTCCCCCCCTCCACAAAAATTTTCTCATCGGGATTGCATCCCACATCTGGCAAGAAAACTCAGCTATGATATACTCCCCCCAAATAGTCGTGGACTCCCTACTAACTTGTCTGAACATCTATGTCACTGCCAAAATATCCTATTGTACTTCATACTGTCAAGTAACCCTATCAGGCCTATACAGCTCTATGATGAATGGATATCAACAAATCAAGTAATACTATGAGAATAGATAGACCCTCCATCTCCTATCATCCTCTCACCACCCTATAAACTATCACCCCAGGTAGGGTCTCCATGTAATATCTCCTGCCACTAGTCCATCTAGCCTCTGTTGCCACTCCTCTAAACTCCCTACCTCCTGATAATGTAGTCTCCACCCATACTCTAATCCCCACCAATATGCTACTAGCAGTGTCTCATCTTGAGCTTTGATAATTAAAATGTTTGGCCTCACCACAGAGATGTGCTCCCAGGCCCAAACCTAAAGCACTGTAACATGTGTAATGTTGAGGGCTCGTCTGTAATAGACCAGGTGCATATCTCAATATAACTAGGCCAGTATGCATGCCCCCATGCAAAAACTCTATCGCACCTCTCCACTATGTGTCAGACCACCTCAATCATCTCGAGGCTAAAAAAGAATCCGCTCCTATCTGGAAGGAGGATCTCACTGATGAGTCTAAAGAAGTATAGAGGTAACAATGCCATCTCAAGCCATGAGCACATGTCGATATCCAACTCCTTCCCTTGGATGGGAAAGTCACTTGGTCCAAACACTGCCTGCACACTCCTGTCTACTAATTTTTGGGGTGTTTTTTTGATCAAGTGTCTTCAGATCAACAACTGTAGGATCCTCCACATATCCTCCATTTCCATTGTCACCTCCCCTTTCAGGAGATGGAATGTAGAGGTCTTAGAGCTCCATCACTCCATCAATGTTGTGAGTAGGGGTTTGTGTTCTCTGATGTTGGGATATCCCAACATATGGAGTAGTCCAACCTGGGTTAATGCTACATGATCATCTAGAGTCATCACCTCAGAGTCACCTCAAGCACCACCGAGTGTCTCTCCTGCATCCTCAGAGTGTTGAAACTCTGCATCCATGCCCACCATTTTGACAAACTTTCTAACATTTCATTCCTATTTTCTTTCATTTTCATCCCCATCCTGGTTTGGTGAATTCACCTATGTGTAAGGAAGGTTCACCCATTTCCATTTCTAGCGTGTTCACCTGTCTAGCTTGCACATTCGCCCCTCTGATCTCTTTTCCTAAATTTTCCTATTTTTCAAGTGAACCTGCCTCTTTCTTGTTCGGGTGCAAATTCAACCTTTTTCTCCCTAGAGGAAAATCGCATTAAACCCTTTCCCCCATGGGCGAGTGCGCACTCTTCCTTGTGTTTCTTCCCTCTTGAGTGGAAAATTTGCATTCACCCTTTATCCTGAAAGGTGGATTCACATCCACCTTTTTCCCTTTTGGGTAGATACGCATCCGCCTATTTTCCTTTTAGGCCAATTCATATTTTCCCTTTCCATTGATAGGTGATTTCACAATCACCTATCCCTGACCCACTCGCCCCTGCATTGTGCAGGTTTTCCCTTGCCAGAGAGAGGTTATTTTGCAATTGCCCCTCTCCCAGTGCATCCTCACTTGTTGTGTGTGCACCTGCCCCTTCCCTTGCCAATTGGTCAGACGGGTAAATGTGCTTGGCCAGAAGGGAGAATCTACCCTTTCGTGGAGACCCGTATGACCTAGCTACCCATCTCAAAATTAAAGAAGGCGAGTAAATTCAATTGAAATCATGAAGTCAGGATTTGAGACCTACTTAGTAGGGTACCACGTGCTCATAGTAGTATGCCCATACCTCCTCTCCTCGATGGATCAACTCGTCATCACTAATCAACTCCTCATCACTCATCCTATTAGCAATCCTTGTCACTCTCTCTCTCTCTTTCGTATAATTATGTGATCACACATTTGCACCTTTTTGCTTGTTTTCCTCCATTCAAAATCCATTCTTCATGGTTTTCATGCTCTATCGCTTGGGGCCCCTTTTCTTCCCCATTCACTCTCTCGAGGGGGCATACCCTACCATAGTTTCGCTTTCTTCCTTCATATCCATTTTCTTGTGATATAGAGGCATTGTCTAACATTCTTTTCTTCTATTGAGTCATCCACACTTTATTTTTCTTCAAATCACTGTTATTCTAATAGTATTTTGAAGAGGGGAAAAATGTAGACCCTTGAATTTGACCACTCCCATATGGTCAAAATCACCCTTGCATTCCTCTATCCTGCATCCCTAAGCCACATTAATTAAATAATTTATTATTTGATTAATATTTCATCTTAGCCTAATGTTCCCTAAGGTACTTAATTAATTAATTAAATACCTTACCCCATTCCTCTCTAAATTAAATAAATAGACCAATTTATTTAATTTAGTCATTAGCCTCTATGAATTAAATCAATTTTTAATTCATCCTCTTCTCTCTCCTCATGTCAACATCCTCCATAAACCTCCTTAATCTAGATTAATCTAATTAATCTATGATTAAGATGTGCACATCCCTAATCATCATTAGGGTCACATCCTCCTTAACCTCCCACTTGCCTCTAATCCTTCATTAGCCTGTCTAATCCAGCATTTGCACAACCTTAATTACTTAGTTAGGCTAACCTAATCCTCATTCCATTTATGGCATGTGTCCTTAGTCAACTTTAATTAAATTATTTCTCCTTTTGGAGAAGGCATCCCCTTCCCCAAGTGAATTCACAATTCGCATTTATTTCCCCCATGTATCCTATGTGGAATTTTTAATTCCACTTTATTTCTCCAACACCCTTGGTGGAATAAAGGACTAATTTAAAATTCCTCTTCCAATCCCAAGGTCAAATCCCCAAAACCAAGGGATATTTTAAGAAGAATTTAAAATTATTCTATTGTCACATCATCCCATGATATGGGAAGATGAGAAAAGAGTTACCTTTTCCACCTCATCTCCACATCACTTCTTCTCTTCCATGTCACCCACGACATGTCCAATTGTGATGGCTTGTAAGCTCTCAACTCATGCTAGCCATTGATCTCACATCCTTGAATAAATCTTGACCATCCATTAGTTTAGAGGAACTTCCCCTAAAAGTAGAGGAATTTCCTTCATTTTGACAACACTCAATCTCACGCACTCAAGCATTCAATCATTCAATCCAACTTTAGCACTCTCATACTATCTACCATTATTTCAGCCATTAGAGCCACCATCTTCCACCTATCCAAACACCCATATTCACCATTGCATTCATCATCACTTTACCATCATTTAGAGATAGGTTTTGAGCCATTTTTCTAAGTAAAGAGCACACAATCAAACATCAAAAAGGGCCAACCAAATTCATCAATTCAAGCAAGGTAAAAGGTTCCATTTCTTTGTATTTTGTTTGGATTCAACTAGGCTTATCATTAAGTGTTTGTTTGTGTTTTTAATCTTTTCATATTATTAGTTCTTGCATTTTAGTAGATTAAATTCACTGGAACACAAATAGATTGATTGAAAAATATCCATAACATTCAAACGGTTTCACCTTTTATGAATCCAAAAGGTGTGTCACACTCTATGCTTCACTATCTATAGGTTGAAAAAACATGAGTTTCATATTTTTTTGACCAAGTTATTGGAAATCATTAGAAAATTTAAGACACACATAATACTCTACATCCACTATATTTTCGTCCAATAAGTTATTACATATATAGAATTCCTATATCCTATATTATAGGGAACCTCTATAACAAATCCTAAATATACAAGTTGTTTTAACTCATAATACTCACATAACATACTAAAAAACCTAACAAACATAATATTCCTAACACCCACAATAATTATGTGAGTTTTTACTACTACAAATCACTCACATATTATTGCATGTGAGCACTAACATTAATTCCTAACACCCCCCCTTAGTGCGAACATGGTAGAAGAACATTCACACACTCCTTTGCAGTATGCTCACCCCTATGGCATGTCCAACTATGTGACTCATGAACTTGATCCAAAAGAAAGGCTCTCTCCTTCCATGGTTTTAAAGAGGCTTACCACAAACCTTGATGTGATAGGAACCCATCAACTTTCAACCTTGTGTGGTTTTTTGGATCCTCCCAAAAACCCTTTCAAGATCCATGAACTGAATTACTTTGGTTCTTTTGTTCACCACTATGCTTGTACATCAAGGAAATGCATATCATAAATATGAAAAACTCACACTGGAAAAGTTTTCACATTGCATTCCATAAGAACAAAGTGTTCTTAATTGTAGTCACTGTTACCGATCACTGCCACTCAATCTCAAACAACATAGACAATTGCCACTGCCACTGGAAGTTTCCCTTGACTTTAGTTATTTTGGCGTAGAATGGGAATGGAAAATTGGTTATTATTCCCCCCCTCCCACAATGTGAAATTCCATTTATTCACACAACTAGGAACACTGAAAAGAAAATCATATCATGTTGCATACTATTGTCTGTATCTTGTTGCACATGATCACAATTTCCAATCAACGTATTCACTAACTGATCATCTTCCTCCAATGAAGTACGATAGTCAGAGGATCACTGCAGTCAAAGGATCTCTCCAGTTATCTTCCATTCTATACAATTTCTCATCCAACATCCACCACACAAATCAATAGGAACATTGCAAATAGGTACACACCAAAAAATTCCACCATAGCTTTACGTGGCCTCGTCATTTGTGACTAATGAGAGGTCGATAATTGACCTCCAACCTCTTGTGCCTCTGTCCTCCAATTAATTTTCTACTTAGCAAATTTGACATTAAAACTCAATTTCTTGAATTCCCCCTAAACAATGGACGTCGTGTACAAGTGATAATGCATCCTATTACAATTGAAACAATTTTTATTTTTATAATTTTTGAACACTTTTATATTATGACATGACAATAGACCCTATTCTAAAATAATTTGACTTGATTTGACTTGATGCTAATCAAATAAAACTCGACAAATAAAACTCAGCTCAATTTCATTTATTGTATGAAAAAAGAAAGGAAAATGACCTGACCACATGTTTTTGACATGAATAAGAACCTAAATACATAACATATAAGCAAGATGCCTAGAGCACAAATTACTTGTTTTCACAAAAAGGAAAAAATGATTAGTAAATTGTTCTTTCCTTCTACTTACTACAAAAATGAGGCTATCAAGATTCAAACCTCGGATTCCCAACAAACCAACACAACAATATTTTGTATGCTACGACTTAATAAAGAGCCTTTTCCTAAAAATGGAAATAATGTAAGTGAATGCTCTGAGGACAGTGACAATGTTAGTGGAGAAATTGGTGCCAATGGAAAATAGAGCGATGAAGATAGCAATGGCTTCACTCTTTCCTTTATTTGCATTCATACATTACAATACACTCCTTTAAATGTTAATTTTTACGCCATGTATGGCCCTATTCCTGGCCTTTCTAAGAAAATTAGTGGAAGATCAAAATATCTTAAATGCAAGTGTAATTTCATCTCTATCTCCTCTTGTGAGCTAGTTGTAGTGGTTCCTCCCTGTCACATTGACAACATCGATGAAAAACTCATATCCTTCATTTTTAAATGTTCATAGCTACATTCTCTTCTTCAGCCCTGACGTCTCATAGATCATGGTCAAGAAATCCACCAAGGTGATCACACTAATTGCTCAACTAAACTACACCTTATGTGCTACCTAACTTGGGAAAAATATTTACCTTCATCGAAACTTTATATGCTTAGGGATAATCCCCTCTTGGTCACATCAATCCTCAACATGAAGCTCAAGATCACGATCCCTCTCAATCATTCACCACATAGAGCTTGTGAATTTCTTTCACAAGCCTTTCACTACACTTATCGATCAAATCACTGCAAGAAAATAATCCAATGAGAAAGAGGTGAAGGAAAGAGGAAACTAGGATACATGGACTAGGATTCTTGGTCTCAAACAACAAATCACTGATTTTATGGCATAGTATAAGGACTTTGCTAGGAGAACGGTGAATATATTTCTCTAACCTACTCTGATACCATATTGGAAATCAGTAGAAAATTCAAGATACACATAATATTATACGTCCACTATATTTTCATCCAATAAGTTATTACATATATAGAATTCCTATATCCTATATTATAGGGAACCTCTATAACAAATCCTAAATATACAAGTTGTTTTAGTAACTCGTAATACTCACATAACATACTAACAAACCTAACAAACATAATATTCCTAACACCCACAATAATTACATGAGTTTTCACTACTACAACTCACTCACACATTATTGCATGTGAGCACTAACATTAATTCCTAACACAAGTTAGGTTGGTTGGAAAAAAAAAAATTATATTTTTGAAAATTCCTAGTAAAAAATTCATAAATAATTATTTACTTACAAAAAAAATTCAAAAAATGTGTCATATGGGCATGTGTCCTTTACTTATATTTAAATATTTTTAAAAAAAAATCTCATACTTAAGTTGGTCAAATGACACCTACTTTAGATTGATAACAAGAGTTAAAGCAGTCACTCTCTACAGAGATTCTGAAGTCAAAAGAATCATTAAAAGAAGGATACAAATGGTGCGTGAAGGAGCAGGAGTAGGGAAATTAAAAAATCAAGTAGATCAATGATTTGATGGTAGAAGGGAGGAAAAGTAGTTGCATCAGGACGGGGATACATTGGGAATCAAGGGTCAAGGATAGTGGGAAAAAGATGTTGAAGCAAAAATATCCCTAGAACAGATCAGGAATCAAGTGATCAATGAGAGGTGGAAGAAGGATGCTGATTGGGGTGAGCAGAGGGTAGGAAAAAGTCACCCAGGGGAAAAGGAAGGAAACTGTAGTGTGGCTTTGTTCCTCAATACCAGTGGAATCGAAGATTGTCTGGGAACTATGGATGGCAGGGTAGGGGAAATAACAAAGCTGGAGGGTGAAACCTTAGGTGGGGTAACAATCAGGGGTCAGGTAGGAGATGGGGGAAGAAGATGGATTGTGGCCCATGGATGTGGCCCAGGGTTTGCGACAAATAAAAAAGTGTTAGAGGATAGGTACCAAGGAAAATTCAATGACAAGGAACCATCCAGGGCCAAGCAAAGGAAATTGATGGTGATAAGTGCATAAAAGCTTCATTCTGAGTGAGAACGGCTAGATCAATTGGGTTTTTTGGTGAAATGGCTAGGAAAAGACCTCAAATGGGAGTTTTTGGTTAGCTAGTGGCAAAGTAAATGAGGTACAAAACTACAATTGAAAAGACTATAAAATGGGTATTTTTTTGTGATATGTCCTATTGAGGATATTAGGGCTAAAATCAAGTCAGGAGTATGGTTTTTGGATGGTTTTCGATTCTACATTTAGAGATGGATTGTAGGCTTCAATCATTTCATGTACAAAATGGAGGTAATTCAAGAATGGTCGAAGTTGTTGAATCTTCCATTAGAGTTTTGGTCCCTGGGTATTTTGGAGCAGATTGGAAATAGTCTGGGGACTTACATGTGTGCAGAAGAAAGATTGAACCCAGATGGTATAGGTTTGTATGTGAGACTATGTGTGGAGAACAGTCCCAGTCATGAGTATTAGAATGAAATTGAATTGATAACAGAGTGGGGAGGCTAGTTACAAAATCTTTTTTCAAACCTGATACCAAGCTTGGAGCTTATCAAGACTTTGGGTCAGAGGGTGCCATTCTGGCCTCCCCCTATAGTAGATCTTGGTTGTACTTGAGATACTCTGGAGAAGAAGGATCATGCAAACATCAAGAAAGATGGAGCTTCAAGAATAAGGGGTGCGAAAGTGTGTGGGGGGGAGACTCCTTTGACACAAGAAAATGAGGTAGTTGATACAAATAATGCTAACCAAGAAGGATATTTGAATGAGAATTTGGCTAAGGAAATTGAGCTATTAGGGAACCAGTGCTGATAGGAAGATTTAGACTCCCTATAGAAGTCAAGAATGAATTAGTCGAATTGTCCAAAGCAGCTAAAAGTGGCTCATTGAGAATGGGATGAGAGGAATTATTTGAAGATTGGACAAATTGTCCCACACTAGAAGATGAGGAAATGCTCCTGGAGGAAGGAAACTATAGGAAGGCAGGGAAAAGGAGGAAAGTTTCACAAGTAGATCATGCAAAGATTAGAAAATTGGGCATCAGCCAGAAGGATATGCATAAATCATCCCTAGATTGTGGTGATTGTAAGAAACATGGTAGAATTTCAAATAAAAAGAAGCTAAAATGGGGTGGGGAGGCGAGTGGCCAAAAGAAGATAAAAAAAATGTTGAAAGTCGAGAAGAGAAAGGCTCTTCCTGAACAGTAATGAAAATCATTACTTGGAATTTTAGGGGCTTAAATGCCCCTAACAAATAGTTCCTAATTAGGCATCAATAAGAAACTTTTCAAGTAGATATAGGATTACTACAAGAAACCAAGCTATGGTAACATGAAAGGATAAAGTTTTTCAGAAAAATGAAGTAGTGGCGTGTGTCGGGGGTCAATGTAGAAGGTACTTCAGGAAGCATTCTAGTTGTTTGGAAACCACAATTGGTGCTAGTGGAGGAGGTGTCATGTAGAAGGCATTGGATTGTTTTCCGAGTAAGAAATCTCATTTCAAATTTATGCTTCTTACTTATTAATGCATATGGCCCTAATAATTGTATGCAAAAAAGACAAGTATGGTTAGAATTAGATCTAGTTCTCAATAACCTGGGGTAGGAATTTTGCATCATTGGGGGGGACTTTAATGCTATTCTGACATCTAAAGACAAGAAGCGGGTGTGGTTAGGATGCTTTAGTCTCAAGAAGATTTTAAGAACTTTGCTAAGAGAAATGAGTTAGTAGAGACTCAAATGGGGAATGGGAATTTTACTTGGACAAATAGGAGGGGTTTAGCAGTATAGTAGAAAAGCTAGACAGTTTTTTCTTCAAAGGGAATCTAGACCGCTTTCCTTATACCTTGGATGCAAGATTATTCCAAGTGTTGGCTCAGATCATTTTCTAGTACAAATGGAAATAGATGGGGATAAAGGGCTAGTAAGATGTCCATTCAAATTTGAAGCAATGTGGTTCAAGAATATGAATCTCAGGGACCTATTTAGGCTATGGTGGATGGAGTGTAAGCTTGGAGGTTTGAAGATGTTTAATGTGGTTACAAAATTAAAATCAGTAAAGCAAAAGCTAAAGTAGTGGAATAAAGATTGTTTTAAGAACATCTTTGAGGAAAGAAGAAAGATTGGAGGTCTTAGAGAAGGTCATAGTGAATGTCATGGATATTAACAGCTATCAAGAGGATCTAAGGACTTGATAGGAAAATTGAATGATGTTTTGGCTAAAGAGGAAATTTTTTGGAGACAAAAATCTAGAGAAATGTGGTTAATGGCAAGGGATAAGAACACAAAGTACTTCCATAATTCAACAAAGGTGCGAAGGGAAGTGAATAGGATCATGAGAATTAAAGAGGCTAATGGCAAGATGTTGGAGGATCCGATTGAAGTCAAGGGGGCCATAGTTGAATTTTTTTCAAGATCTTTTAAATGACAAAGAGGGATCCAATCTTTTGGTGCAAAACGAACTATTGAGCAGTATTCCCAGGTTGGTGATAGAAGCTCAAAATGAATATCTAGATGTTAGATTCATAGAACAAGAAGTTAAAATAGCACTATTTCAACTCCACCTCGAGAAGGCACCAGGGAAAGATGGCTTTCTGACAACCCTCTTTCAAAAATGTTGGGACATCGTGGGTCATGAGATAACTAAGTGATTGAAGATTATAGGGCTTTGGGTAGGATGCTCAAGTAAGTGAACAATACCTTCATCACACTCATCCCTAAGAAAGAGAAACCAAAATATTTGAAAGAATACCATCCCATCTCTTTATGCAACACACTATACAAAATCTTTGCAAAGGCGGTGAAAAATTAACTAAAATGACTATTGACTTGCATCATTTCAGAGGAGCAAATGGGGTTTGTCTCAAGCAAGTCGATTCTAGATGGATTCATCATAGCGTAGGAAGTCATACACTCCACACAACATTTGAAGAAACCAACGATGTTGCTGAAAATTGATATTAGGAAGGCTTATGACAAGGTAAATTGGCAATTTTTCTTCAAAGTGATGGAGGATTTTGGTTTTCAAAGGATATGGCTAGATTGGATCTTTGGCTAGATAGCCTATCCAAGATACTATGTGCTAGTGAATGGTGCCCTAGAGGGGTTTTTTAATGTATCCTGAGGTCTTCGACAGGGTAACCCTCTCTCCCCATTTTTATTCATAATCATGGTTGAAGCTCTAGGAAGATCATTAGAGTGAGCAAGGATTGATGTTTTGGTGTCTAGGTTACAAGTAACCAGTAGTCAAAATTTGGTTACACACCAACATTTTGTAGATGATAAAATGTTAGTTGGATTGGCAATAGAAAGGAAGGCTAATCAACTCAATGGAGTGTTGGACAACTACTCCTTGGCTTCAAGATAAGAGATAAGTCTTGCAAAATCCGAAGTGTTCTTCTTCAATACTAACACAGCAAGAGAAATACAAATTCTAAGAACACTTAAATAAAAAAATGGAAGTTACCATGTATATACTTGGCCCCCTTGGCTAAAGGGGTACAACATGGCAATATTTGGAATTATCTAATTGAGAATGTGAATGACAGAATGTCATCTTGGAAAATTCATTGGCTATCATGGGCGGGAACACTAATGATGCTCAAATTTATTGTTGTTGCGCTTCCAATATATATGATATCATGCCTCCTACTTTCAGTTGAGGCAAGAAAAGTAATCAATAAGAAGATGAAGGATTTTTTTTTGGCAAGGCAATTTAGAACAACATAAGTTCCCACTAATAAAATGGAAGAAAGTATATGAAAGAAAAGAAGTCAATGGGGATGGGATGAAGGATCTGCTTCTTCAAAATAAAGCCTTGGGGCTAAATTAGTTTGGGAAATACACACAAAATAGGACCTCAAGTGGGTCAAATTACTCAAAGTAAAATATCTAGATGATGAAGAGAATAGTTTTTTGTTGGCCAGATCTTTACCCAATGGTTCAAGAGTCTAGAATTTTATAAGAAGTTTGAGGGATCTAATTTTGGATCATCTCACTTGGGAAATTAAGGATGGTCACTCTGTATTGTTTTGGGAGGACTCATGGGAAGGCTTCTCAAAGATAGAAGATATGGTGACTTTGGAGTAGGTCAATTGAGAACAAAGTAGGCATGGGGTGATAGGGTAAGAAATTATATTGAGGAAACAACTCAGTCGGGGGGTGTGTTTTATCAATGAACAAGTATAAGGTAGTTGGGGTTTGAGGATGTGGTGGTAAAGATCTATGATCATGTAATGGGTGCTAGGAAGGTTTGTGTGAGACAAGGTTGTGATATGATTAAGTGGAATGTGTCACCAAAAAAGGAATATAAGGCGAAGGTAGGCTATGAAGTATTGGCTGGAGGTGGGGAGTTTAAATCTAAACTGCCAATAAATTTGTGTTGGAACAAATTGTGTCTGTCGAAGGCCGACATTTTCACCTGGGCAGCCTCACAAGGAAGGTTTTTAATAGTAAACAAGTTTGCTAAGCTACGTTATCATGGACCTTCAAGATGCCCCTTATGTAAAAAAAGCTAAAGAAATAGGGGATCGTCTATTTTTAAATTTCACATACACTCAAAGTTGTTGGAAGTGGCAAAGCTCAAAAATTTAGTGGCAATCAACATTCCCTAATAGTTTGTTAGGAATGCTTAGTAGCTGGCCAACTCCTTATAAGCAGTCATTGTTTGGGGGATTGTAGATTGTAAGTCCATTAATTGTCATATGGGAAGTGTGGAAGGAGAGAAATAGACGCATCTTCTAGGACAAGGAGATGATAGAACATATATTGCAAAGAAAAATTGAGGCAAGTATTGTGGAAATAATAAATGCATGAGTGGATGATCAAAATAGGACAAAATTGAATTTCACTACTTGGGATGCCTTGGCAACCTAAGAAGTTGGTATGGACTGAAAGTCCTAGCTTTTGTGGGAGAAGGGGGTAGAGAGACTGCCATAGATCTGAGCACGGTGTGTTGGTCACCCCCTAAGGTAGGATGGGTAAAATTAAACTTCAATGGGGTGGCCAGGGGTAATCTTAGGATTTTAGGTGTCAGGTGCATAGTCAAATATTGTAAAGGTGGCATATTGGGTAGGCTTGTTGCCCCTCTACCAGTAGAAACAAACAATGCAGTTGAATTTCAAGCTTTGATCTTGGGTTTAGAATTATGCAAAGAGCTTGGACAAAGGAAGTTGGTAATCGAAGGCAGCTCCACGTTGGCGATAAATGCTCTTTATAGTGGGAAGGTGTTGGATTGGAAGTTGGAGGCAAAATTGGAGGTGGCTTTGAATATGGTGGCTAGACTTGATCATGCGTTGTTTAACCATATTTTTAGAAAAGGGAATAAAGAAGCTAACCAACTATCTAATATGGGGGTTGATGGTGTATCAATCAAGGAAGTATTCATTTGAGCCAGACAATGATAGTGGGTGGTAGGGCGGATGACTCTCCACACCAAAGTATTGTGGAGAGTCCACAAATATCGAGTTGGTGGGGCTAAACGATGACAAGAAAGTCCTAGGTGGCGGGTTAATGGGGCCGATACTATTGACATGGTGGTTTCCACTTCAACGAGTGGTAAGGAATGATGGCTTTATCAGCTTGTGTTGGTGGTGGTGAGGATTTAAAGCCTAACCATGTTAGAATAATAACAAGTTGTCAGGAATATTACAAAGAATTCCATTTGGTAATACGATATGTCCTTCTATGATCACAAGTACATATTACGTGATGAGGGCACAACCCGAGACACAGAAAATAACCCACAAACAAGAGAATAATTTTATTATTCAGAAAATGGAACTTCTTACATGCAGAGGATCTCAATATCCCCAAATTCTATGACACATGCAAGTTACAGAAAGCTACAGAATCACCCTTTCACAGTATGCGAACTTGTCCCCAAAAGGTTACCCAAAAATTAGGAAACTCACCCATAAATAGAGCTCCTCATTAGTTTGGAGCCGAAACAACATTCAAAATGAGTTTAGGCAGTTTGGTACCAAAAATTTACAACATGAAGTTCAAATTTTAAAGGAGCATTTGCAATGGTATCTTCTAGAAAGTGCGCCAACTTCCCGAGGCCATAACTTTTGATCTGGGGCTCCGATTCGCGAACTTTTTGAACCGTTGGAAATCTCTCGAAGTCAAGAACGTGCTCAAAATTGGCTCTGCCAATTTCAGAAAGTTTCGGGGCCAATCCAGAAGCTCTAAGTGCCTCAAATCCCACTCGAAATATTTTTAGGTGCAAATATGGGCAACAAAAACTGCAATATCTTTCCACCCAGGAAGAGA
>VDFB02000017.1:310488343-310507044 GCA_007258455.2 Sequoia sempervirens | reverse complement strand
CTTGAGACACAGAAAATACCCACAAACAAGAGAATAATTTTATTATTCAGAAAATGGAACTTCTTACATGCAGAGGATCTCAATATCCCCAAATTCTATGACACATGCAAGTTACAGAAAGCTACAGAATCACCCTTTCGCAGTATGCGAACTTGTCCCCAAAAGGTTACCCAAAAATTAGGAAACCCACCCATAAATAGAGCTCCTCATTAGTTTGGAGCCGAAACAACATTCAAAATGAGTTTAGGCGGTTTGGCACTGAAAATTTACAACATGAAGTTCAAATTTTAAAGGACCATTTGCAATGGTATCTTCTAGAAAGTGCGCCAACTTCCTGGGGCCATAACTTTTGATCCGAGGCTCCGATTCGCGAACCATTTGAACCGTTGGAAAGCTCTTGAAGTCAAGAACGCACTCAAAATTTCTCCACCAATTTTGGCAAGTTTTGGGGCCGATCCGGAAGCTCTAAGTGCCTCAAATCCCACTCGAAAGATTTTTAGGTGCAAATCTAGGCAACAAAAACTGCAATATCTTTCCACCCAGGAAGAGAAAATAAAAATCATAAATTGGGAATTTTATTATGATGAAAAGGGTATCCAAAAATGTGAAAACATCTAAAAAATTATAAACTTGAAATTTAACTATTTTTGGGTGATGCAAGATTGCCCTTACACCACTGGATGCTCCTGCATCATTACGATAGGGGAACTAGAAGATTTGCATCATCTCCCAGCTACCCCCATGCTAGGAACTCATTACAGGCATTAATGATATGAATTGGAAACAACATTTAAAGCAATATATTGAGGTTGGGTGGGAGAACTTGGTCACTTCTTTTTTCAATTTTGCTTCTTGTTCTTATTTCATAATTTACCATTTTTTCTTGTTTGATCACTACGATGGGGGAATGATCCAATTTTGTAGTGCAAATGTTTGTCAAGACCTTGACTACATTTGGGTATGAAACTCCTATAATTTTGGATACCAATGTAAGGCGAATGGCCTTCAGTGGGGTCATCACTGATCACCAACTCAAATACCAGTTAAAGAAGAAATATAATCCCCTAAGTTTGGCTATAGTCAAAATGATCTTGGGGAAAGGTTTCCTAAAGAACACTAAGTCATTTAGGGTGGACATGACTATCACTTCCCATTTTCTGGCGATGTTGCTTGATATCTGAATGGCAAAGAAGGATGTGGAGGATTTGGTGAAAAGGATTTTTCCAATGTATTACTTGGTCATGCTAGAGGACGTTCTCTATGTTGTCTCTGTAAATTTTGGGGTCCACATCCAAGAGACTTTCCATAGTTCTATGTGCTTGGGGAGGTAGTGAAATACTACCTATTCATTTTGGACCTGAAGGTTATGTCATTGGTGGAGCACAGGAAGATCATGATAGTGGGTGCAAATTTTCTTCACAAAATTTTAAGCTATGAATTTCATTTGGGGAGAAATGGGTTCCAAACTTTAAGTCCTTTGCACTAGCCAATGGATTCTTAGGTGAGGCAGGGACCTCTTAATTGTCTGGTTATGGTGTTAGTTAATTGTGTCTCCTTTTTTTGGGTGGTGCTAGTTCTGGTTTAGATATGGTCGTCTCATGTTGGGGTTGGTAATTGTTAGCTACAATTAGAATCAAGAAATGATATGGTCTGGTATATTCTTTTCGCTTATGTGAAGGTTGGTTGTTCTTTTGGTTGAATATGGGTATGTTGCTACAGGGTTGTTAGAGTCTGGTAATGGTAGCTATAGGCCGCATTTTGTTTCCTATTGGGCAGATGTGATGTAAAAATTTGTGATTATTAATACACTGAAACCTCTTATGTATCAAAGAAAATGGCACCTACTTTAAGAAAAATTTATAGCAATGCTTCATTAAAATTTTAATTTTTCACCAAATAAGTTTACTTTTTTCCCAAAAAAAATCTTAGAAACTACATTCAATTAACTACAATCTACTAAATGAGAGTTACCTTAGGAGAAATACTTAAGAAGTGTCTACAATCTACCGTAGCCAACAAAAGAATCTTCCCAATAAGAGGAATAAAAAACATGTGTGAAGGAAACCATCCTATAGCATATCCAAATTTTACTAGTGATAATTTCATAGAATTAGAAACTCAATTGATTTTTTTTTCTTCGAGTTCTTTGAATGTCATAGTTTTATAATTGGGAGTTGTTGTCCACAGATCATAGAAGATATAGAGAAATTTAAAGGTCCCTCCAAACTCAATTCAAGTCTTTTTATAATGTTGCAATGAGGAGGAACACAAATAGGTCGATTGGTTGAGTTTAAGTTGTAGAATCTTAAATTAAGAAGGTAAATAATATTATCATCTATGCAAAAATTATCCTATTCAATAGAAATGAAAAGAATCATCCCAAAAATAACTACATAAAAGCTAGTTGAATGGTCAATATGAGACAAAAATATCTTTAATAATATTGTAAAAGACTAATAGATCCAAAAAAAAATCTAAAGTCTTAGTTGAAAGTAATAGAAAATAAAAAGTAAGAAGACGAGCTTATATTATAAATTACAATATAAAGTTTCTTAAATTCATTTTATTAATAATTAGACAAACCAAACATCAATATAAAAAATATATTCTATTAATAAAAATAATAATTTATAACAATATAACAATATTAAATATTTTTTATTATACAATCTTATGAATTAAAAAATTAATTGCAATCTATAAGAATTTAAATTTACAACCTACTTTATATTTTGTTTTTATTCTCTTGAGAATCTTGTTGATGACTACTACCTACAAAAGAATGGGTTACGAAAAGCGATGTTCTGGTACCTTTAAGTTCAAATCATGAGATAATAATTCAGTCTTAAGTAGGAGTGGGGTTATAGGTTATCAATTAATAATTTTTAGCAATATAACAATATTAAATGTATTAAATGTTTCTTATTATACAATCTTTTCAATTAAAAATTTAATTGCAATCTATAAGAATTTAAATTTAGGCCATATTTTATATTTTGTTTTTATTTGTTGATGACTACTACCTACAAAAGAATGATGTCCCAAGACTATAAGTTCAAATCATGAGATAATAAATTAGTATAAAATAGGAATAGGATTATAGGTTGTCATTTGAGGGGTGACAACGACTCCTCAATGTATCCACCCACTATACTAGTCTCACTCCAATGATAATTAGCTATGACAACCTCATGTCCCCAATACTACACTCATGGGGGAGGCGTCTGTTTCTGAGAAAAAGTATTGAAAAGAACATGATTCTGTGTGTTGCTCTTTCAAATACCATTGGGGCCCATCGTAGAACCATTTATCTCAAATAAATGCAATCAACAATCAATGAAAAGAAGTGGTGATGGAGTAGCCTATAGAATACTGATGGAGAAGGAAAACCAACATCCAAATGCCTTTAATTTCAAATCAAGTAGCAATCAACTAGCAATCGCACCTTTGGGGTGCAATGGGTACGCCGAAGACAATATAGTGAACTTTGTGTTAATTTTGATAATTAGGAAGTGATAAAAAACATTTACAGCTATAAAAATCATTTATAGTTGATAACAACAAGTAAAAATTTGAGAGGAAATATTTAGTGTAGAAACATATATGAGAAAAGCACAATATTTTATCTGATAGACCATAAAACTATCAAACATACATTTAAATGAACAACACAAATACATGCTTATTCTGAGGAATTGAAAGTAATTAGCCACAACATTTAGATGAACAACATAAATGCATTCTTATTCTGAGGAATTGAAAATTCTCAAGCTAGTCCAACTCCATAAGTAAATTTAGACAAAATAAACCCTCCCAAAAACAAGAAAAAACCTTATGAGACTGACTCATGATTTTTGATTTATGCATAAAACCCTTTTTTTGTATGAATAAAAAATGATAACTACACCAAATGATCCAGAGAGAAAAAATATTATATTAACTTTCATGAATGACCAATATGTGTCAACAAGACTAAAGAATACATCCAAGAAGAGTGGAAGTTTAATATATTAAGATTTTGAGATGTATACTATTCCAGGTTTGAAAATAGCTCTGGAAACCATTGCATTTACAGATTCAACTGTACGTACTATACATTAAATAATAAATAATATATGGTTTGTTGTAATGCCAATCCGTTGAATTTGGAAAGTTGGTCTAAAAAGTAGAAGCACCAAAAAGTTTAGCATATGAAGATGTTCTCTACTGTTCACTATGAAAATATGTGGCAACCATTGCATTTACAGCTTTAGCTGCAGCTGGTATACATTAAATAACAAATAATATTGTTAGAAAACTATCATAAAAACAACATTAAGAACAAGGAAAAGAAAAAAACAAAAAATTTAAAATGTAAAATGAACATAAATTTGTTACAATGGTAATAATAAGTTTTTTCTGAAATCATGGCAAGCGAGTTAATCTTATGGAAATTGTGAATGACTTTATTGTAAACTTCTCTTTATTAATTTTATTTCTTTTTCCTGTTAAGAAAACTTGAAAGTAATAAAATTAAAGGTGCAAAAGGAGATATAGAAACGAGTTAATGGAACATCCACCAATTTTTTTTCACATTCCATAAAGCAAATGATCAAGAATATCTGAGCTCCTCTTCCTCAACCTCAAAGGAAATGGGAGAGGATATATGTTGATGATGGTGAAGTGGACATGGCATTAGATTCAATTATTCAAATTGCCAAAAAAATAGGATAAACACAGGAAAATCAGGATACCTGAATGAATATTGAAATAGTTATATATTGTTCATGACATCATGTAATAAAAAACTGTAGACACATAAAAATGGCCTCGACTTGCAAACCATATTTTCTATGATGAACACGCTTCTCCCTCACATAATTAATGTATTAATTATTCCTCCATGATTATTTAAATAAATAAATTACATTTATTTATTTAAATATTCCACTAATTAACCCTTATTCCCTCCAATAATTAAATAAATTTATAATTACCAACATTCTCATTTATCCTTCAAGCAAATAAACTTATTTATTTAACCCATTTTCCATCCCACCAAATAGATTTATGTATTTCCTTTTGTCTCATTCCCATTTATGAAATAAACCAATATTTAATTCATAATTCAACCTTTCTCCATAAATTAAATAGTTTCTATTATTCCAACTACCTCTTTTTCTCCACCATTGATTTGATTATTTCCAATTAAATCTCAACCCTTCATTTCAATGATTTCCCTAACTTTGACCTATTGTTTTCCTAACCCTAATCCTCCTTATCACATTGAATCTTGGCCTTTGATCTTAGGGCTTCACCAACTTTTAATCCTTGCCATCCATTCTCAATTTGGAATTCTTTAAAAGGCCCTCTCTCAAGTCAATTTACACACACACAAGTTATTGACACATATGCTTGAGGACTTGAATACTTGAGCACTCACAAATCTTCAATAATTTTCTTGTCTTGATCATAGGTGATAGTTGCACTCCAAATCTGAGGGCAATCATACCATTTTCAGGAAGATGGAGAAGGCCAATAGAGGTCAATCAATGGAAGCTTGAAGACTAGGTGATGTTGTTTCACTATTCTAATGCTTCTAGTTTCCTTTGTGCTCTATTATTGATTGGGGATTTAGTTTTATGATACTTGTTATTGCTTAATGTTTCCCTAATACAAAATCAACAAAAAATTTAAAAAGATACATCATAAAGAAGTCATTAGTGGAACTTGTTTTTGATATATTAACAAGACAAATCAGGAATACCATGCAAATGTAACAATTCTTTACAGAATCATATTGAGACATGTGACCTTTTGAAGACCTAACAATTTCATTAAGAATTGGATTTAGGGGATGTATACAATAGCCAAGCAAGTGGAAGACAAGAATAATAGGGAATTGTATTATAGGGATAAAAAAATCACATTAGTTCTTGCAAAATTCAACATATGTACTAATTTTTAATAATCCAAGTTTTTGCTCTATTTTGTTGTAGAACTTATTCTTGTATTTATGGTCCTGCAATACATTACACACTCAAAAGATAACAAGAGGAAAAGAAAAAGGAAAAAAACATTTAGATACAACTGAAAGTCATAAAAGAAGCAACCAATAGTAATGTCCTTTAAGAGACTAAAAATTGAGAAATACAGTCCAAATTTCAAAAAATTATACCTTTGATTTAAATGATGAAAAATCCATCATCACTTGCATTGGATTATAGCCTCCTCCATGGTCAGTGTCTATCATCTGAAGTAGAAAAAGGAAAAGACAAAAAAGATAGATTTTAATTGTAATCCATTGTGCATATTTGTTTCAATGAAGAATAAACTAGAAAAGAACACAATGCACTTGAATTACACGGAAGTTAGCACATCAAAAATAGATCCAAAAATTTTGAAGACATAACATCAAGTATTATTTTTCAATCATTCAATCCCAAGCTTTAAATCAGTAGAAAAAACACCATCCATGATGCAAATCTTACTAAAGATGTCAAATAATTAGAAAGAAAAATTTAAAACAAATTACTAACAACTCAATTTGAAGATAGGAATATAGAAAAAGGAATCATCAAAAAATTTATAAGCAAAAAGAAGTTCACAATAATAGAAATTCAATATAAGTCACGAAGCAAAACCCTAGGTTAATTTTGCAACCAATTTTCTTCCAAACAAAAACAAACTTCAAGATCAGAAGCAATACATTTCGAAATGGTGTTAAACTAAAATAAATACACCAACAACCTAGTGTTTCTGAAAGAAAATGATTTACAGCTCTTAAATTCCTAGATAAATTTTACTACGAACAATTTATTGAGAAAAAGATTGAATGAGTTTTTTTACAATAACTACATACAATTCATCCAAAACAAAAAGCTCGAACAAAATTTAGAAAGCCCTAATTTAAAATTTGATATTATTTATTTTACATACAAAAGAAAACATAAAGTAAAATTAATTAGCATCTAATACATTTAATTAACATCAAAAATTAATAAACAAAACCGAGAAAGGACTAAGTTAAAAGTGAACATACCTATACAATTTTTTTAACTTAAAAGAAGTTGAGCATTTGAAGTGGTTGATGCGGAAAGTTTGGACAGTTGACCTTCCTCACTGATCCTACGTGCAACATATGAGCTTTGTTGCATGTGTGCATATCTTTTGAAAGTGAATGCTAGGTGGATACGAAGGCTAGAAAGTTGAGTGACTCTGGAAATTGTTGTAAATGTTAGGCCTTGACGATCAATGTTGTTGATGTCAATGGTGGCCATCTGAAGTGTAAGCCCCTATGATTTGTGGATGGTTAAGGCCCAATCCATTTTAAGAGGGATTTGGTGGTGACCACCATGACTAATAGGGGTAATAGGGACATCTTTGGGATTTTTTGTGTCTCAGGTAGGCCCAATATAATTCTTGAATTGAACTACAACAAACAAGGCTCAGGGGAGCTGGGGTGGTTTTTCGCTCTCCTTGTAGATAATTTTTTTAACTATGCCAAGAGCCCCATTAACAAGGCCAGTATTAGTCCACAAATTACAAGATAACATAACCTTTTGGTCAACAAAAAGTAGAATATTGGGTTGGATTTTCTCATCATTTGGGTTTGCGTTGAAAGAGCTCCCTATTTGCTAAACAGTGGCAATGACAATAGGTTGTGCTAGAGACAATAACATACGCTTATTATGGAGTGAAAATTTTTCATTGGTTGCATAAAGATGTATGGAGGATAAGAAAGTAGTTTTTTCTATAAATGTTAGTGTGTAGCTTGATCTTGACATTAGCAGTTGCCAATCTACAATAGTAGGTTCAACCTTTCTTAAATTGCACAAGAGATCATGAAATAGAAGTTGGGTGGGATCCTCTCCAGCTTGATGAAATATTTTGTTTAGTGTAAAAATAGTTTGGAAGCTTTGCCATAGTGTCCCCCCTAAGGAATTAGAAGAGTGCATCGGAATGTCTTTGACCAATGGTAGTTGACCAAGGTCTCCAAAGTGAAGGATTGAGTGGCCTCCAATAGGGCTATGGTTTTTTGCTTGGAAAGCTTCGCTCAAGAAAAATTCAATCCGTCCAAGCAACTTTGGACCAATGAAGCTCATTTTGTCTATTAAAATGTAGTGCAAAAATTGCATTCTCTCTTGGAAGCTTGCTAGTGTTTGGCCCTGCAATGGAGCCAACTCTTTGATGGGAATGCGCAGTGTGGAATGAATTGTTGATGCTCCAATGTTGAACACTGCAACACCTATTGGTGCAAGAAGTAAGAGCGGTGTTTTCCCGTTTGGAGTGGAACAATCTAATGTAGACCTGATTTGTTTAATTAGGTGTGACTTTCTAGTTCCTACAGTTCCTTAAACGATTATTTTGAGTGGTGGTTGGTAAGTGGTGGAGGATAGGTGTGACAACACTAAATCTAGTGTTTTCTTTTGTTCCAATGAAAGGGCGTGTTGGAAATTTACAAAGGGTGAAAGGGGGACTGCATATGTTGTGTGGTTGGAGTTTAAAAATTTGGATGCTTGAGTGAGCTCTATTGGATTTATGGAATGAGTATTCTAGTCATGGTTAAGGTCTAATTCACAGTTGCCTAGCATGTCAAGTGTATCTAACTAGAGTGGATGGCCTAGGTGAACACTTGACAAGACTTGCCATTCAAATTGGTTGGAGTGATGTTGGGGTTCTGCATCATTTAAAGGAGAGTCAAGTTCTTTATTGGAGGTTGTATGTGGTTGATTGCAACGAACATGCCACAGATGGTAAGTGCCTTCCAGCCACTCCTACTATGTGATAATTTGAGTTGGAGATGAACCAAGGTCAACTGCAATGTTACGAAAGGGTTTGTAGAGAGCCAGTTCACTCCAATAGAAGTCATGGAAACTTGGGTCATCCTTGGGAGGAGTGCTTATGAAGTGGGCGAAGACTCGAACAATTTCTATAATGGAACACTTTTTCCACTAGTTTTCTTTATGGGATGTTTTGAAGCTCCATTTTTGAGTCACCTCAATCAATGGAATTGCCTCTAGACTAATAAGATGAGCCATGTATGCATCAATATAGTTTGTGTTTGGAGAGGTACATGTGGCTGAGAGTGGAATGCTTTGATAATTTTTTTGGTTGACATTTAAAGAAACAAATGTTTGGCTACACAAGAAGAGTGGTAGTTTCAATAAAAGGTGGCAACTTTCTTGAGCACTAATATCATGATCGACAAGGTTGTCAACAAGCATTTTCCTAAAATCTATAAGTATTGGCTTGTCAGGATCAAAAGATGTTGAAATACGTGAAAGCCTTGCATGATATGTTTCAGATTTGGTTTCTACTTTAGCTGCATATTTTGCAATATACTTGAGCACTGCATCTATTGAAAGAATGGGCTAGAAATCTACATTTGTGCCCCAAATAGAGAGGATAGTGGGGTTGTGAAGATTCACTCGGTCATCATTACAAGTAGGGGTGTGCTTTGGCTGCCCACTCTCATTAGAGAGGGTTGAATTATCTTGCATGGTCCAAGGGGCTTTATAGCGACAATTGTACCACCTTTTTTCCACAAGCATGTTTGCAAGGTACATCATGCATGGCGTTGCATGCAATTGAGTAGTTCAATGTAGTCAGGTGAAGGGGTGGACAACATAATCATTCTTGTGTCCATTAGGCAAGGATTGTTTAAGGTAGACCTTGGAATAGATGTAGATGAACTTTGAGGGGGACGTGGATTCCAAGCAGAGACATATTTGTCAATGTAGTTGATTGCATTTTGTACTGATGCAAGATTATTCCATTGCAATTTGGCAATATCGGGTGCATCTTTTAGCCAAAGGAAACCATGGACATGTGCAGAGCCACAGTGTTTCCCTTCATACCTAGAAACAATAAATGTTATAAAGCAGATTATGTACGAAAGAAGTAAATATAAGTGATGTGGAGTGTAATTACCTATACCAGTATTCATTTATGCAAAAATCTTCTCCAAGACCTCCTCACGAAATGTAATAAATCGATGATGCATGTAAAGTGCATTGAGGTGTGGGTTGTGCACTATATTTTTGATTCTCCATTGGGCAACTACAGTAGGATTTGTTGGTGCAGTAGATGGCATGGCATTGTGTAAGTCTAGCCATTTAGTATCTGTTGCACTAAGGGTGAAGAATAGAGTTGGACAACCAACTTGAATAACCATGTCAGATAGCTCCCCCCTACGAAGAGTCTAGAAGGGGCGTGTGCCATAGATTTTTGACCCAAATCATATAACTTGGTCTACAAGATGTTCATCAGGGAGGTCCTTGAGTCTTTGGTGCAAGTCACAAATTGTTGTTGGCAATCTACTTTCAAAGTGTTTTTGAACAAATACAGAAGTTGTGGCTTGGCTACAATGATGCATAAGAATATTAAGAATGAAGTATCTAAATCGTGGATGTTGGCCAAATCTATTATCATGGTAAGGAAGAAGATGTAGAGCATATTCGTGTAGCTTGACTTATTTCATACTTTGTTGATTGAATGCAGCTCTGCCATTTAGAAACAATTTCGGGAATGCCATAACAAACAATCTTTTTGTGGTGTATTCATTGAAGGGTGTAAGAGAAATTGGTGGCCAATCAATAGCAGGAGTTGGGCATCCTTTATCTAATTGCAAAAAGGCTCACAATTCTTGCACTTTTGTACATGTAGGGGGCAGGTTTGCTACAAATGATGTTGTTACTTGTGCATTCTCTTCTAATTTTTCTTCGGTTGTATTAACTATCACCATGGAGTTAACATCAGTGGGGTCTAAATTTGAGGTTGTTGCATTAAGATGGTCAGAGATGTCAATGGAGGGAATAGGCAAGCATAAGAGAGAGGTATCATCTAACTATACATCTTTGTAGTAGGGGTCATTACAAATCTTATATTACAAAGCCTCACGAACATGTTCTCTACAAACATAGAAGTTGTACTGTTGGGAATCAACATTTCTTTTATTAACAATGAGTATATCCAAGTCATGTATGTGGCGTGGCAAGTAATTTGTAGTTACCGTAATATCCTGAGGAAAATAAATAGTGTGGCCACTGTATTTTAGTTGTTCCCCTCTTATATAAGGAACTTAGAGGACAGGGCTAACTCTTGATATAAGCATCTCCTCGATCTGAGATAGGCATTGTAGACAAGAAGGCTACTCTCTAAGGTCCATGTTGTTCCACTTTGAGAAGCGGTTGCCATTTTTTTCAAAAATGAATCTTGTACAAGGTCTAGTACTATTGAAAAGGCTAGTTTTTATTCCTGGATATCATTCCATGCATATTTGGCATGTTGATATGTTTGATAGGTTGTCCAACTTTGAACAGAACAAATTCCTAGCGATGTAATAGTTTCCAAGAAATAGTGGAGGATGGAGGTTTTGGGAGGGAGAAGTGGGGTTAAATGTAGACTGTAAGTGAGGTGTTTGTGGTTTCAATGAGGTACGGTTATTGGAAAGATAGGGTGAGGCTGTGGAGGAGCTTGCAAGGTTAAAATTTTAACCACTAAGTAAGCATTAAATTCATTTAATAGTTAAAACATTGATACATTTCGATCAATTTTTTGACGATGGCCCGTCAGAATTTCGATGGTTGTTTGTCACTGTTATTGCGTCAGAATTTCGATGACATTTGAAACATCAAAATTCTGACGTGGCATCCATCGTCAAAAAATTGATCAAAATGTATTAGTGAAATAACTATACATGAATATGCAACAAGTTACTTACCACAAGATGCAGAACAATATGTCTACTGTTGTCAATGATGCACAATCGCTTACAAGTGACAGAAACCAAAACCAATCTCCCTAGTGTTGTTGGCTTCAATCTATTCATAGTAAACAAAATTTAGATATAAGAATATCGGAGTTTAGTATTGCACATAGTAGGGGAAAAACTACAATAAACAAAAAGCAAGTGACTTACCTCAAGATTATGCACAAATTGCATCGTGCTCAAAGCGGAAATCACTTAAAAGTGAGAGAAACCAACACCAATCTCCCTAGAGCTACTGCTTCAATCTATTCACAGTTAACAAAAAGTAGATATAAGAATATTAGAGTTTACTATTATTAAATAAACCCATAAAAAAAGTATGGCCAAATATGAGGTGCCTTTAAGATTTATAGGGATCAAGCTTTAAGCGAATGGAAAATGATTCAAGGCACAAATAGATTTAACTATATGCAAGATAAGGGTTAGTCTCTGCTGTTTAATTTCCTAGAAGATCTCTTGAGCATGGTGCTAGTTAATAGGTACAAGCAGTATGAATAAGCATAACACATGCAACATTTTTTTAAAATGACTCAGATACCAATATTTGATACATCTCTATATAGAAGAAATGTACATTACTATGCTAGAAAAAGTCCACTAAAAACTGTGTGAACCCCAATCCTAATACCTGCAAAACACAATGAATAAACACTTTAAGTTAGATATTGCAAGCATGAGCAAGGATTCCCCATGAAATCCATTTACAAACTTCAAATTAGGAAAGAAAATAATGAAGAACACAATAAAACAAGAAAATATAGATTCAATTCTAATTAGAATAGCAAACACATGATCCCATGGGGGAGTTGGTGCCAATTTGATGTGAAAATTGGCCCTTTTCCAATTCCTAAGATGCAAGCTTGATATGTTGAGGATGATTGATCCACTTTGTTGATGAAGGATGAGAGCTTCAAGCCAAAATCTGCAAAAAACGTAACTAAGAACTCAATGGTGATGGATGGAAATGGCTAAATATTTTAGCATAATAACTTTGCATAATTTGTGGATGATAAAATGAGGATACGAGCTCTTTATTTATAAAATGCCAAGATGGATGAATGTCCAAATTTGAGCAATGTGGGACTAACATTCATCCAATGGCAAGATGCCACTTGTCAATCTATGAGTGGATGGAGGATGTGCAAGTTTTGAAGAATGTGCAAAGAGGGGGGAGATTTAAATTCAAAATATGGCTTGAAGGATGAGGTGAAAGGTGAAGTTAATGTCACATGGCTCAAGAAAAGGACTTGTAAGAGATGTTAAATGCCATGTTGGAAGGGACAAGCCCTTTTGGGGGGAGATTTCAAATTTGAGGAATATTCCCACTTGGATGCCTTTTTTGAATAAAAATAGATGATTTATAAAACAATTAAATTGATTTTCACATGCAAGTTGAAAAATCTAGAGGATTTGATGGATTAGATTAGATTAATCATGGATTAGATTAATTTAAAGAAGATTAGCTGATTTGACCATTTTGACTTAGATTTTAGGATTTAAATAACTCAAAATGAGAAAATAATGATTTAGACTTAGTTAAATAAATATTTTTGATTTATTTAACCAAAAGGGGGTGATGTTAGATTAAATTAGATAAATTTTTGATTTATTTAATTTAATTAGATGAACTTTAGATATTTAATCAAATAATATGGATTATTTAATTAAATAAAGATAGGAAGATGAAACGACCTAGCTAATTACACAGAGACAATGATTTAATTAAATCAAGGGATTTATTTAATTAAAAGAGGAATTATGATGAATTTAATCAAATAAGGCTATTCGATTAAATGGTTAGACAGAGGGATAATTCAAGATGAAGCGATGTTAGTAGATCAAGATTAAGTGTATGTACATTTTATGTGTCTACAAAAACATTTCCAAGGCTGTGAAGGAAAATGCAAAAAAAAAATGCATAAAATAAAACAGAATGATCATATTTTCCCTTTGCTTACAAATTTGAGATACAAATATCAACTTGAAGAGATGACGAGGACTGTGCATAGTGCCAAAATTATGGGTAAGCTCTCTCAATCTGTTGTTGGTCAAAAGTGATTCTGTTCTTGGATGTCAACAGCTTTGATGGTAAAAGTGATACAGTTTTAGTTGACATTTCAACATAAAAACGTTCAATAATGAATTTGCCTAAAATCACAACAGGTAATGATTTGTTTTTTTTGAAGCTATATTAAAATATTGTTTGGTGAAAATGACTATAGAAAAAGATAGAAATCTTGTCTTGAAGCTCTAAGAAAGTTCAAATTTCAGGTCCACAATTTTTATGCTTGCTTTAGTGCATTGTTTTGAATAAAGTTTACTAGAAATAAATGCCAGACTAAATAATACCAAAAAATCGTCAAGGTCAAGAAGAAAAGTATCCCTTCTTAAACAATAGGGAATTCATAAAATTTATACTAAAACAAGAAAGCTGATGATTCCTCTGGAAATATAACTTGAGGAGGGTACAAAGAGGAGTTTTAAGAAGATTAACTTGGAATGGAGTGTTGTTATAATATAAACAACGTACAAAATCAAAACATGGCAAGTGACATATGACAACAATCTACACAAATTGTGTCCTGCTATCAACAATGTTGATGAGAAAAAATGGCCAAAAATTGAAGCTGAACTGATAAGCTTTCCTAAAGCATTTCAAACTAAACAACTCATCGTATAGGGATGTTTTGCTATGCAGTAAAGAACAAGAAACACATTTCCTAAATTATTCTTTGTGGTATGTATGCAAGTCCCTTACCGAAACAATCCAAATGAACATGAAAGGCTCAAAAAACAATGCTATGATTTATATGGATGAAGCTTTAAGCGAATGGAAAATGATTCAAGGCACAAACAAATTTAACTAAATGCAAGATTGACCAACAAGATTGACTATGCATCAAAGTTTCAAACCCAATAAAAGCTGAAAACACTTTTTTTCACTCAAAATAATGCATTACAAAACCATAAGAAATCACATTAATTCCAAAGTCTATCAGTGTGTAATGAACTCCAAAAATAGAAAGATGCCTACTCTAAACAACAAGCTACCTATTAAATATTTCATGAAAAAAACAATCAACCATTTTTTATTGTAAAGTAAGCTTCTCAACAGTTACCTTTGCAAGTTAGAGGAAGCAAGGTAGGAAATTTTCCATTTTTTAGTCTTGCAATTTTCATTCATGCAAGCAAAATTTCTAGTTTTAATGTATCTTGCACAAACAATTCTCATTATTCATTATATGCTTATCCTTTAGAAATGAAGATCAATATTTTTTCTCCACATTGTAGAGACATGCATGGAGACTATTCTTTTGCCTCTAAAATTTGCTTATTTATCAGTTTATCACAATAATAATCTCATAGTGCAAGAGAATTGTATGGAATAATATTTAAACAATTGTTGATGTAGGAGAAGCAAACTAACTCCTTTACATATCATAATATGAATATAAAATGATCATATAGTTAACCAATTTTTGGAAATCTGGTTTGAATGAGGGAAAATAATTTAAAACTCTAGAATTACCTTAAAATTTTGGGAAGTTTGTTTAAAAGGTATTTTGCTTAATTTAAACGTGTGAAAGTAAGTATCAAGGTGCCCATGATTTTCAAAAGAAAAATAATACTAAATGTCTCCTTTAGTTGAAGATATATTTATTAAAGCCTTCTAATAATATATAATAGCCCCAACCCACAAGATTTGGAACCAAATAGAAATATAAAAACAATGTGCCCCACAGACAGGAGAGTTTAAGTGAAACTAAGGGTAGCCGCTGGTTTTGTTGCACTCAATTCCACTTGCCAATTGTTTTTAATCTCCCTCACATCCTCATTTTTGCTAAACAAGACTAGATATTATCTCTTAGCAAACTTGCCATTAAAGCTTTTCATATGAGAAAGGAAGAAGGGAAAAATGATAAAGAAGAGGGCTTCAACTTTAAACCCTCTTCCCTCAAAGCCCATACAAAATCATTTGAACTCATTTTAGCACCACTTTTGAAACTAATCCCTTGATCCCTCTCTTGTCCTTTTAAAAAGCATATTCAGTGCCATTAGTATGTAAACAATATAAACTAAAATTAATTGATTGCTTATGTTAAATCATTGTGTATCTTAGTTTATTTGCAACATATTTGTTGGGCTATGGTCTAGTAGTGATGTGGGGCATTTCTAACAATAATAATTCAAGGTCATAAACCAATGGGTGCACATTGCCCTATTGAAATGGCCTTTGATTGTCAATATGTATTTTATCTGAAGATGATGTGAAAAGTTGAATAGGAGAGCAACCCACTACAAGACTAATGTTTGCAACTCTTAAAGACAAAAAAACAAAATTGATATATATATATTTGACAATTGTTGCTTTGTGGTGATTTAAATTCTTGGTAAAAAAATAGAGCACATAGAACAGATTCCAAAACCTCTAAATCTTCAATCACTCAGTGTCAATGTAATTGTCCTTCTCATTGGACAAGTTCAATTGAAGTGCCTGAATTCTTTGATCTCTTGTAACACGAGCTGAACTAGAGTATCTAAATAGTTTTGACTAGGGTGCCAATGACTATGAAAAATTTTATGGCTAATCTACATAACATAAAAATAGGTTTGCAAGCACTTAAGGAAAATATCAGGTAGGAGTTAGAAACTTCAAATATCTTTCATAGTAAACTTGTGCAAACAAATATTTATATGAAATTTCTCTAATGGACATCTTTAGCTTCTGTAATGTAGTGACTAATAGACATGACTAGTGAAAATCAACTATACAATGGTATCAAACAAACTATAAATTAATAAAGAGATTTTTCTTTTTTAACAATATAAACAAAGAATCTCAAACCCTTCTTCCTAAGATCGCAAATGTTAAGAAAATGATTCCCACCACGAAGGACACAAAACTTGACAACAAATGTCATGGATATGTGGATTTCACTGTTACAGAAAAGACCAATGTGTAGTATTTTGAAATGGAAAATTGACAACTAATCATATAACTGACTACTTAAGTTGAATTTATGTATAGCTAAGGCATGCAAATAAATTTTTTTTCCAAAATTGCTCTCAGCCATCTAATTACAAAAAAATAGCTAAACACTCAAAACATAGCCAAACTCTACAACCTTTGTCAGGTGCAATTAATTAATGCAAGGTAATGCAAATTCAGTTGGAAGATAAAAAGTAAATTCAATACGCCTATTTTATCAGCATCTCATACATTTTCTAAAGTACGAGTATTGGAAAAGGGTTTGGACATCTATCTCAACATAATAGAAATGTGGACTTGGGGATTGTAAAAGCATCAAAAAGAGAGGAAGTGCCAATTTTCAGTGTGCAAAAGGAGAACAAAGAAAAATAAATAAATCTAAGGCACCTCACTTCAACATTTCTCCCACACCAACATTCATAGGAGATTTCAAGGAAATAAGAAAGTATTTCTATTTGGAGTCTCACGGAAGATATGATGTGTTATGTGTGCACCCTTGCTCATAGTTTCAAGACTTTGTCTGTGATAAAATCAAGAAACTTCTTTCACCATTTAAAGGATTACTGTTGATAGGGGACCCAATGGGGTGCATAGCATGTTCCACCCGACCACCCCTGTGCTAGGAGAAAATAAGGAAGGATCCCCGATCAAGTTCATCCAAACAAAAAACAAGAAGAATCAACTCCAAACAAGAGAGACATGAAAAAACTAAAAAAAGCATACATCAAAAGACCACTTCCAGAGGCTAGCAAAAATAACAAATCAAGGGAATGCTAGAGGAGAGTGTCAACGCATAGTCCTACATGGGTTATCCTGATTGCCTTTCTCTAGGCATCGACCCCATATATGATTATCCTGACAACCTCTCTAGGCGCTAGCCCCATAGTGTGACTCATGCAAAACCGTTAACCTCTCATGGAGACGAGGCAACAATCTTGCCAACCACATCCTTCTCAACCCACCCTTACTCTTTGAAAGCCCTAACAAGTGGACAAGGCATCCTTAATTACCTCGTTAATGTTATTACTACCCATACTCCCTAATTCATTTAATTAAGTTATCACTTATTACAGTAACTCTTACATGGGTTATCTTGACAAACCCTTTGTGCGACGGTGCCCATGTAGAGCCACTCTCCCTAGAAAACCAAACCACAAAATCAAAGCTCCAAGGGGTTGTACCAACACAAGAAATATTGAATCTCAAAATGGCAACATACACAAGGCACAATCATCTCGCTAACATCCATATCCATAGATACTCATGAAAAAAGGTACAACCCAAGCATAATCTCATAATCACAAATACAATAAAAGTATTGCCAAGTACCAAGTCAAAAGACAACTCAATAAATATAAAATTTACTCTCGCCTTTGCAAGCCTAAAAAGCCAAGTAACCAAAAACTTCAACAGAGGGTAAAACGACCTTAAGGGTTCCCACATGTCCATAAACCGACTCAAGTAAAAAAAAAAAAACCCAAGGGAAATTAAAGAATAAAAACAATTACATGACCTCAAGAATCCATTATAAACAAGAATTTCTATTGTCTCAACAAACACATTTTAAAATTAACTTATTGCATGATTCCTTCCATGAGATATAAACATCAAATTTACCCAATATATTTAAATTAATAAAAATCACTCGATTCAATTTATTAAAAATACTTGCTTTCAATTTAGCCAATCACAACATAAAATCAAGCATTGCAATTAACATCAGAAGAATTTTCATATATTTTCACCAAGTATATACATATGCATATATATACATACATACATACATATATATATATATATATATATATATATATATATATATATATATATATATATATATATATATATATATATATATATATATATATATATATATATATATATATATTGTTTTGAGTATAAAATCAACATAATTAACTGCTAAATCACACCAATATTTATATTATATATATATATATA
>VDFB02000017.1:310434981-310488243 GCA_007258455.2 Sequoia sempervirens | reverse complement strand
CCAACACAAAAATATTTTGTATGCTATGACTTAATAAAGAGCCTTTTCCTAAAAATGGAAATAATGTAAGTGAATGCTCTGAGGACAATGATGATGTTGGTGGAGAAATTGGTGCCAATGGAAAATAGAGCGATGAAGACAATGATGGCTTCACTCTTTCCTTTATTTTCATTCATACATTACAATACACTCCTTTAAATGTTAATTTTTACACCATGTATGGTCCTATTCCTGGCCTTTCTAAGCAAATCAGTGGAAGATCAAAATACCTTAAATGCAAGTGTAAGTTCATCTCTATCTCCTCTTGTGAGCTAATTATAGTGGTTCCTCCCTGTCACATTGAGAACATTGATGAAAAACTCATATCCTTCATTTTTAAATGTTCATAGCTACATTCTCTTCTTCAGCACCGACGTCTCATAGATCATGGTCAAGAAATCCACCAAGGCGATCACACTAATTGCTTAACTAAACTACACCTTATGTGCTACCTAACTTGGGAAAAATATTTACCTTCATCAAAACTTTATATGCTTAGGGATGATCCCCTCTTGGTCACATCAATCCTCAACATGAAGTTCAAGATCACGATCCCTCTCAATCATTCACCACATAGAGATTGTGAATTTCTTTCACAAGCCTTTCACTACACTTATCGATCAAATCACTGCAAGAAAATAATCCAATGAGAAAGAGGTGAAGGAAAGAGGAAACTAGGAGACATGGACCAGGATTCTTGGTCTCAAACAACAAATCATTGATTTTATGGCATAGTATAAGGACTTTGCTAGGAGAGCGGTGAATATATTTCTCTAACCTACTCTGATACCATATTGGAAATTAGTAGAAAATTCAAGATACACATAATATTATACGTCCACTATATTTTCATCAAATAAGTTATTACATATATAGAATTCCTATATCCTATATTATAGGGAACCTCTATAACAAATCCTAAATATACAAGTTGTTTTAGTAACTCGTAATACTCACATAGCATACTAACAAACCTAACAAACATAATATTCCTAACACCCACAATAATTACATGAGTTTTCACTACTACAACTCACTCACACATTATTGCATGTGAGTACTAACATTAATTCCTAACACAAGTTAGGTTGGTTGGAATTTTTTTTTTATATTTTTGAAAATTCCTAGTAAAAAAATCATAAATAATTATTTACTTACAAAAAAAATTCAAAAAATGTGTCACATATGGGCATGTGTCCTTTACTTATATTTAAATATTCAAAAAAAAAATCTCATATTTAAGTTGGTCAAATGACACCTACTTTAGATCGATAACAGGAGTTAAAGCAGTCACTCTCTACAGAGATTCTAAAGTCAAAAGAATCATTAAAAGAAGGATACAAATGGTGCGTGAAGGAGCAGAAGCAGGGAAATTAAAAAATTAGGTAGATCAATGATTTGATGGTAGAAGGGAGGAAAAGTAGTTGCATCAAGACGGGGCTACATTGAGAATCAAGGGTCAAGGATAGTGGGAAAAAGATGTTGAAGCAAAAATATCCCTAGAATGGATCAGGAACCGAGTGATCAATGAGAGGTGGAAGAAGGATGTTGATTGGGGTGAGCAGAGGGTAGGAAAAAGTCACCCAGGGGAAAAGGAAGGCAACTGTAGTGTGGCTTTGTTCCTCAATACCAGTGGAATCGAAGATTGTCTGGGAACTATGGATGGCAGGGTAGGGGAAATAACAAAGCTGGAGGGCGAAACCTTAGGTGGGGTAACAATCAGGGGTCAGGTAGGAGATGGGGGAAGAAGATGGATTGTGGCCCAGGGATTGCGACAAATAAAGAAGTGTTAGAGGACAGGTACCAAGGAAAATTCAATGACAAGGAACCATCCAGGGCCAAGCAAAGGAAATTGATGGTGATAAGTGCATAAAAGCTTCATTCTGAGTGAGAACGGCTAGATTGGTTGGGTTTTTTGGTGAAATGGCTAGGAAAAGACCTCAAATGGGAGTTTTTGGTTAGCTGGTGGCAAAGTAAATGAGGTACAAAACTACAATTGAAAAGACTGGAAAATGGGTAATTTTTTGTGATATGTCTTATTGAGGAGGTTAGGGCTAAAATCGAGTTAGGAGTATGGTTGTTGGATGGTTTTGGATTCTACATTCAGAGATGGATTGTAGGCTTCAATCATTTCATGTACAAAATGGAGGTAATTCAGGAATGGCTGAAGTTGCTAAATCTGCCATTAGAGTTTTGGTCCCTGGGTATTTTGGAGCAGATTTGAAATAGTCTGGGGACTTACATGTGTGCAGAAGAAAGATTGAACCCAGATGGTATAGGTTTGTATGTGAGACTATGTGTGGAGAACAGTCCCAGTCACGAGTATTAGAATGAAATTGAATTGATAACAGAGTGGGGAGCCTAGTTACAAAAGCTTTTTTTAGACCTGATACCAAGCTTGGAGCTTATCAAAAGACTTTGGGTCAGAGGGTGCCATTCTGGCCTCCCCCTATAGTAGATCTTGGTTGCACTTGAGATCCTCTAGAGAAGAAGGATCATGCAAACATGAAGAAAGATGGAGCTTCAATAATAAGGGGCGTGAAAGTGTGTGGGGAGGAGACTCCTTTGACACAAGAAAATGAGGTAGTGGATACAAATAATGCTAACCAAGAAGGATATTTGAATGAGAATTTGGCTAAGGAAATCAAGCTATTAAGGAACTAGTGCTGATAGGAAGATTTAGACTCCCTATAGAAGTCAAGAATGAATTAGTCAAATTGTCCAAAGCAGCTAAAAGTGGCTCATTGAGAATGGGAGGAGAGGAATTGTTTGAAGATTGGACAAATTGTCCCACACTAGAAGATGAGGAAATGCTCCTGGAGGAAGGAAACTATAGGAAGGCAGCGAAAAGGAGAAAAGTTTCACAAGTAGATCATGCAAAGATCAGAAAATTGGGCATCAACCAAAAGGATATGCATAAATCATCCCCAGATTGTGGTGATTGTAAGAAACATGGTAGAATTCCAAATCAGAAGAAGCTAAAATGGGGTGGGGAGGGGAGTGGCCAAAAGAAGATAAAAAAAATGTTGAAAGCAGGGAAGAGCAAGGCTCTTCCTGAACAATAATGAAAATCATTACTTGGAATTTTAGGGGCTTAAATTCCCCTAACAAACAGTTCCTAATTAGGCATCAATTAGAAACCAAGCTAGGGGAACATGAAAAGATAAAGTTTTTCAGAAAAATGAAGCAATGGCGTGTGTCGGGGGTCAATGTAGAAGGTACTTCAGGAAGCATTCTGGTTGTTTGGAAACCACAATTGGTGCTAGTGGAGGAGGTGTCATGTAGAAGGCATTGGATTGTTTTCCGAGTAAGAAATCTCATTTCAAATTTATGCTTCTTACTTATTAATGTATATGGCCCTAATAATTGTATGCAAAAAAGACAAGTATGGTGAGAATTAGATCTGGTTCTCAATAACCTGGGGTAGGAATTTTGCATCATTGGGGGAGACTTTAATGCTATTCTGACATCTAAAGACAAGAAGCGGGTGTGGTTAGGGTGCTTTAGTCTCAAGAAGATTTTAAGAACTTTGCTAAGAGAAATGAGTTAGTAGAGACTCAAATGGGGAATGGGAATTTTACTTGAACAAATAGGAGGAGGGGTTTAGCAGTATAGTAGAAAAGCTAGACAGTTTTTCTTCAAAGGGAATCTAGACCGCTTCCCTTATACCTTGGATGCAAGATTATTCCAAGTGTTGGCTCAGATCATTTTCTAGTACAAAGGGAAATAGATGGGGATAAAGGGCTAGTAAGATGTCCATTCAAATTTGAAGCAATGTGGTTCAAGAATCTGAATCTTAGGGACCTAGTCAGGCTATGGTGGATAGAGTGTAAGCTTGGAGGTTTGAAGATGTTTAATGTGGTTACAAAATTAAAAGCAGTAAAGCAAAAGCTAAAGTAGTGGAATAAAGATTGTTTTAAGAACATATTTGAGGAAAGAAGAAAGATTGGAGGTCTTAGAGAAGGTGATAGTGAATGTCATGGATATTAACAGCTATCAAGAGGATCTAAGGACTTGATAGGAAAATTGAATGATGTTTTGGCTAAAGAGGAAATTTTTTGGAGACAAAAATCTAGAGAAATGTGGTTAATGGCAAGGGATAAGAACACAAAGTACTTCCATAGTTCAACAAAGGTGCGAAGGGAAGTGAATAGGATCATGAGCATTAAAGAGGCTAAGGGGAAGATGTTGGAGGATCCGATTGAAGTCAAGGGGGCCATAGTTGAATTTTTTCAAGATCTTTTAAATGACAGAGAGGGATCCAATCTTTTGGTGCAGAACGAACTATTGAGCAATATTCCCAGGTTGGTGATAGAAGCTCAAAATGAATAGCTAGATGTTAGATTCATAGAACAAGAAGTTAAAATAGCACTATTTCAACTCCACCTCGAGAAGGCACTAGGGAAAGATGGCTTTCTGACAACCATCTTTCAAAAATGTTGGGACATCGTGGGTCATGAGATAACTAAGTGATTGAAGATTATAGGGCTTTGGGTAGGATGCTCAAGGAAGTGAACAATACCTTCATCACACTCATCCCTAAGAAAGAGAAACCAAAATATTTGAAAGAATACCATCCCATCTCTTTATGCAACACACTATACAAAATATTTGCAAAGGCAGTGAAAAATCAACTAAAACAACTATTGACTTTCATCATTTCAGAGGAGCAAATGGGGTTTGTCTCAGCAAGTCGATTCTAGATGGATTCATCATAGCCTAGGAAATCATACACTCCACACAACATTTGAAGAAACCAATGATGTTGCTGAAAATTGATATTAGGAAGGCTTATGACAAGGTAAATTGGCGGTTTTTCTTCAAAGTGATGGAGGATTTTGGTTTTCAAAGGATATGGCTAGATTGGATCTTTGGCTAGATAGCCTGTCCAAGATACTCTGTGCTGGTGAATGGTGCCCCAGAGTGGTTTTCTAGTGTATCCTGAGGTCTTTGACAGGGCGACCCTCTCTCCCCATTTTTATTCATAATCATGGCCGAAGCTCTAGGAAGATCATTAGAGTGAGCAAGGATGGATGTTTTGGTGTCTGGGTTACAAGTCACTAGTAGTCAAAATTTGGTTACACACCAACATTTTGTAGATGATAAAATGTTAGTTGGATTGGCAATAGAAAGGAAGGCTAATCGACTCAATGGAGTGTTGGACAACTACTCCTTGGCTTCAAGTTAAGAGATAAGTCTTGCAAAATCCGAAGTGTTCTTCTTCAATACTAACACAGCAAGAGAAATACAAATTCTAAGAATACTTAAATTAAAAAAATGGAAGTTACCATGTATATACTCGGCCCCCTTGGCTAAAGGGGTACAACATGGCAATATTTGGAATTCTCTAATTGAGAATGTGAATGACAGAATGTCATCTTGAAAAATTCATTGGCTATCATGGGCGGGAAGACTAATGATGCTCAAATTTATTGTTGTTGTGCTTCCAATATATATGATATCATGCCTCTTGCTTTCAGTTGAGGCAAGAAAAGTAATCAATAAGAAGATGAAGGATTTTTTTTGGCAAGGCAATTCAGAACAACATAAGTTCCCACTAATAAAATGGAATAAAGTATATGAAAGAAAAGAAGTCAATGGGGATGGGATGAAGGATCTACTTCTTCAGAATAAAGCCTTGGGGCTAAATTGGTTTGGGAAATACACACAAAATAGGACCTCAAGTGGGTCAAACTGCTCAGAGTAAAATATCTAGATGATGAAGAGAATAGTTTTCTGTTGGCTAGATCTTTACCCAATGGTTCAAGAGTCTAGAATTTTATAAGAAGTTTGAGGGATCTAATTTTGGATCATCTCACTTGGGAAATTAAGGATGGTCACTCTGTATTGTTTTGGAGGACTCATGGGAAGGCTTCTCAAAGATAGAAGATATGGTGACTTTGGAGGAGGCCAATTGAGAACAAAGTAGGCATGGGGTGATAGGGTAAGAAATTATATTGAGGACACAACTCAGTAGGGGGGTGTTTTCTATCAATGGACAAGTATAAGGTAGTTAGGGTTTGAGGATGTGGTGGTAAAGATCTATGATCATGTAATGGGTGCTAGAAAGGTTTGTGTGAGACAAGGTTGTGATATGATTAAGTGGAATGTGTCACCAAATGAGGAATATAAGGCAAAGGTAGGCTATGAAGTATTGGCTGGAGGTGGGCAGTTTGAATCTAAACTACCAATAAATTTGTGTTGGAACAAATTGTGTCTGTCGAAGGCCGACATTTTCACCTGGGCAGCCTCACAAGGAAGGTTTTTAATAGTAAATAGGTTTGCTAAGCTAGGTTATCATGGACCTTCAAGATGCCCCTTATGTAAAAAGCACTAAAGAAATAGGGGATCGTCTATTTTTAAATTTCACATACACTCAAAGTTGTTGGAAGTGGCAAAGCTCAAAAATTTAGTGGCAATCAACATTCTCCGGTAGTTTGTTGGGAATGCTTCGTAGCTGACCAACTCCTTATAAGCATTCATTGTTTAGGGGATTATAGATTGTAAGTCCATTAATTGTCATATGGGAAGTGTGGAAGGAGAGAAATAGACGCATCTTCTAGGACAAGGAGATGATAGAACATAGATTGCAAAGAAAATTTGAGGCAAGTATCGTGGAAATAATAAATGCACAAGTGGATGATCAAAATAGGACAAAATTGAATTTCACTACTTGGGATGCCTTGGCAACCTAAGAAGTTTGTATGGACTGAAAGTCTTGGCTTTTGTGGGAGAAGGGGGTAGAGAGACGGCCACAGATCTGAGCACAGTGTGTTGGTCACCCCCTAAGGTAGGATGGGTAAAATTAAACTTCAATGGGGTGGCCAGGGGTAATCTTAGGATTTCAGGTGTCAGGTGCATAGTCAAATATTGTAAAGGTGGCATATTGGGTAGGCTTGTTGCCCCTCTACCGGTAGAAACAAACAATGTGGTTGAATTTCAAGCTTTGATCTTGGGTTTAGAATTATGCAAAGAGATTGGACAAAGGAAGGTGGTAATCGAAGGTGACTCCACGTTGGCGATAAATGCTCTTCGTAGTGGGAAGGTGTTGGATTGGAAGTTGGAGGAAAAATTGGAGGTGGCTTTGAATATGGTGGATGGACTTGATCATGCGTTGTTTAAGCATATTTTTAGAAAAGGGAATAAAGAAGCTAACCAACTATCTAATATGGGGGTTGATGGTGTATCGATCAAGGAAGTATTCATTTGAACCAGACAATGATAGTGGGTGGTAGGGTGGATGACTCTCCACACCAAAGTATTGTGGAGAGTCCACAAATATCAAGTTGGTGGGGCTAAACGATGACAAGAAAGTCCTAGGTGGCAGGTTAATGGGGCCAATACTATTGACATGGTGGTTGCCACTTCATCAAGTGGTAAGGAATGATGGCTAGGTCAGCTTGTGTTGGTTGGTGGTGAGGATTTAAAGCCTAACCATGTTAGAATAATAACAAGTTGTCAGGAATATTACAAAGAATTCCATTTGGTAATACGATATGTCCTTCTATGATCACAAGTACATATAGCGATAGGCGAACTAGAAGATTTGCATCATCTCCCAGCTGCTCCCATGCTAGGAACTCATTACAAGCATTAATGATATGAATTGGAAACAACATTTAAAGCAATATATTGAGGTTGGGTGGCAGAACTTGGTCACTTCTTTTTTCAATTTTGCTTCTTGTTCTTATTTCATAATTTACCATTTTTTCTTGTCTGATCACTACCATGGGGGAACGATCCAATTTTGTAGTGCAAATGTTTGTCGAGACCTTGACTACATTTGGGTATGACACTTCTATAATTTTGGATACCAATGTAAGGCGAATGGCCTTCAGTGGGGTCATCACTGATCACCAACTCAAATGCCAGTTAAAGAAGAAATATAATCCCCTAATTTTGGCTGCAGTCAAAATGATCTTGGGGAAAGGTTTCCTAAAGAACACTAAGTCATTTAGGGTGGACATGACTATCACTTCCCATTTTTTGGTGGTGTTGCTTGATATCTGAATGGCAAAGAAGGATGTGGAGGCTTTAGTGAAAAGGATTTTTCCAGTGTATCACTTGGTCATGCTAGAGGAGGTTCTCTATAATGCCTTTGTAAATTTGGGGGCCCCGTGTCTAAGAGACTTTCCATAGTTCTATGTGCTTGGGGAGGTAGTGAAATACTACCTGTTCATTTTGGACTTGAAGGTTATGTCATTGGTGGAGCACAGGAAGATCATGATAGTGGGTGCAAATTTTCTTCACGAAATTTTAAGCTATGAATTTCATTTAGGGAGAAATGGGTTCCAAACTTTAAATCCTTTACACTAGCCAATGGCTTCTTAGGTGAGGCAAGGACCTCTTAATTGTCTGGTTATGGTGTTAGTTAATTGTGTCTCCCTTTTTTGGGTGGTGCTAGTTCTGGTTTAGATATGGTCGCCTCATGTTGGGGTTGGTAATTGTTAGCTACAATTAGAATCAAGAAATGATATGGTCTGGTATATTCTTTTTGCTTATGTGAAGGCTGGTTGTTCTTTTGGTTGAATATGGGTAATGTTGCTACAGGGTTGTTAGAGTCTAGTAATGGTAGCTATAGGCCGCATTTTGTTTCCTATTGGGCAGACATGATGTAAAACTTTGTGATTATTAATACACTGAAACCTCATATGTATCAAAAAAAAATGGCACCTACTTTTAAAAAAAATTATAGCAATCCTTCATTAAAATTTTAATTTTTCACCAAATAAGTTTACTTTTTTCCCAAAAAAAATCTTAGAAACTACATTCAATTAACTACAATCTACCGTAGCCAACAATAGAATCTTCCCAATAAGAGGAATAAAAAACATGTGTGAAGGAAACCATCCTATAGCATATCCAAATTTTACTAGTGATAATTTCATAGAATTAGAAACTCAATTGATTTTTTTTTCTCCGAGTTCTTTGAATGTCATAGTTTTATAATTGGGAGTTTTTGTCCACAAATCATAGAAGATATAGAGAAATTTAAAGGTCCCTCCAAACTCAATTCAAGTCTTTTTATAATGTTGCAATGAGGAGGAACACAAATAGGTCGATCGGTTGAGTTTAAGTTGTAGAATCTTAAATTAAGAAGGTAAATAATATTATCATCTATGCAAAAATTATCCTATTCAATAAAAATGAAAATAATCATCCCAAAAATAACTACATAAAAGCTAGTTGAATGGTCAATATGAGACAAAAATATCTTTAATAATATTGTAAAAGACTTATAGATCCAAAAAAAATCTAAAGTCTTAGTTGAAAGTAATAGAAAATAACAAGTAAGAAGATGAGCTTATATTATAAATTACAATATAAAGTTTCTTAAATTCATTTTATTAATAATTAGACAAACCAAACATCAATATAAAAAATATATTCTATTAATAAAAATAATAATTTATAACAATATAACAATATTAAATATTTTTTATTATACAATCTTATGAATTAAAAAATTAATTGCAATCTATAAGAATTTAAATTTACAACATACTTTATATTTTGTTTTTATTCTCTTGAGAATCTTGTTGATGACTACTACCTACAAAAGAATGGGTTACGAAAAGCGGTGTTCTGGTACCTTTAAGTTCAAATCATGAGATAATAATTCAGTCTAAAGTAGGAGTGGGGTTATAGGTTGTCAATTAATAATTTTTAGCAATATAACAATATTAAATGTATTAAATGTTTTTTATTATACAATATTTTTAATTAAAAATTTAATTGCAATCTATAAGAATTTAAATTTAGGCCATATTTTATATTTTGTTTTTATTTGTTGATGACTACTACCTACAAAAGAATGATGTCCCAAGACGTTTAAGTTCAAATCATGAGATAATAAATCAGTATAAAATAGGAATAGGATTATAGGTTGTCATTTGAGGGGTGACAACAACTCCTCAATGAATCCACCCACTATACTAGTCTCACTCCAATGATAATTAGCTATGACAACCTCATATCCCCAATACTACACTAATGGGGGAGGCGTCTGTTTCTGAGAAAAAAGTATTGAAAAGCACATGATTCTGCGTGTTGCTCTTTCAAATACCATTGGGGCCCATAGTAGAACCATTTATCTCAAATAAATGCAATCAACAATCAATGAAAAGAAGTGGTGATGGAGTAGCCTATAGAATATTGATGGAGAAGGAAAACCAACATCCAAATGCCTTTAATTTCAAATCAAGTAGTAATCAACTAGCAATCGCACCTTTGGGGTGCAATGGGTATGTTGAAGACAATATAGTGAACTTTGTGTTAATTTTGATAATTAGAAAGTGATAAAAATCATTTATAGCTATAAAAATCATTTACAGCTGTAAAAATCATTTACAGCTGATAATAGCAAGTACAAATTTGAGAGAAAATATTTAGTGTAGGAACATATATGAGAAAAGCACAATATTTTATCTGATAGACCATACAACTATCAAACATACATTTAAATGAACAACACAAATGCATGCTTATTCTGAGGAATTGAAAGTAATTAGACACAACATTTAGATGAACAACATAAATGCATTCTTATTCTGAGGAATTGAAAATTCTCAAGCTAGTCCAACTCCGGAAGTAAATTTAGACAAAATAAACCCTCCCAAAAACAAGAAAAAACCTTACGAGACAGACTCGTGATTTTTGATTTATGCATAAAACCCTTTTTTTGTATGAATAAAAAATGATAACTGCACCAAATGATCCAGAGAGAAAAAATATTATATTAACTTTCATGAATGACCAATATGGGTCAACGAGACTGAAGAATACATCCAAGAAGAGTGGAAGTTTAATATATTAAGATTTTGAGATGTATACTATTCCAGGTTTGAAAATAGCTCTGGAAACCATTGCATTTATAGCTTCAGCTGTAGGTACTATACATTAAATAATAAATAATATATGGTTTGTTGTAATGCCAATCCGTTGAATTTGGAAAGTTGGTCTAAAAAGTAGAAGCACCAAAAAGTTTAGCATATGAAGATGTTCTCTACTGTTCACTGTGAAAATATGTGGCAACCATTGCATTTATAGATTTAGCTGTAGCTGGTATACATTAAATAACAAATAATATTGTTAGAAAACTATCATAAAAACAACATTAAGAACAAGGAAAAGAGAAAAAACAAAAAAATTAAAATGTGAAATGAACATAAATTTGTTACAATGGTAATAATAATTTTTTTCTGAAATCATGGCAAGCGAGTTAATCTTATGGAAATTGTGAAGGGCTTTATTGTAAACTTCTCTTTATTAATTTTATTTCTTTTTCCTGTTAAGAAAACTTGAAAGTAATAAAATTAGAGGTGGAAAAGGAGATATAGAAACAAGTTAATGGAACATCCACCAATTTTTTTTCACATTCCATAAAGCAAATGATCAAGAATATCTGAGCTCCTCTTCCTCAACCTCAAAGGAAATGGGAGAGGATATATGTTGATGATGGTGAAGTGGACATGGCATTAGATTCAATTATTCAAATTTCCAAAAAAATCAGGATAAACACAGGAAAATCAGGATACTTGAATGAATATTGAAATAGTTATATATTGTTCATGACATCATGTAATAAAAATTTGTAGACACATAAAAATGGCCTCGACTTGCAAACCATATTTTCTATGATGAACACGCTTCTCCCTCACATAATTAATGTATTAATTATTCCTCCATGATTATTTAAATAAATAAATTACATTTATTTGTTTAAATACGTCACTAATTAACCCTTATTCCCTCCAATAATTAAATAAATTTATAATTACCAACATTCTCATTTATCCTTCAAGCAAATAAACTTATTTATTTAACCCATTTTCCATCCCACCAAATAGATTTATGTATTTCCTTTTGCCTCATTCCCATTTATGAAATAAACCAATATTTAATTCATAAGTCAACCTTTCTCCATAAATTAAATAATTTCTATTATTCCAACTACCTCTTTTTCTCCACCATTGATTTGATTATTTCCAATTAAATCTCAACCCTTCATTTCAATGATTTCCCTAACTTTGACCTAATGTTTTCATAACCCTAATCCTCCTTATCACATTGAATCCTGGCCTTTGATCTTAGGGCTTCACCAACTTTTAATCCTTTCCATCTATTCTCAATTTGGAATTCTTTAAAAGGCCTTCTCTCAAATCATTTTACACACACACAAGTTATTGACACATATGCTTGAGGACTTGAATACTTGAGCACTCACAAATCTTCAATATTTTTCTTGTCTTGATCATAGGTGATAGTTGCACTCCAAACCTGAGGACAATTATACCATTTTTAGGAAGATGGAGAAGGCCAATAGAGGTCAATCAATGGAAGCTTGAAGACTAGGTGATGTTGTTTCACTATTCTAATGCTTCTAGTTTCCTTTGTGCTCTATTATTGATTGGGGATTTAGTTTTATGATACTTGCTATTGCTTAATGTTTCCCTAATACAAAATCAACAAAAAATTTAAAAAGATACATCATAAAGAAGTCATTAGTGGAACTTGTTTTTGATATATTAACAAGACAAAGCAGGAATACCATGCAAATGTAACAATTCTTTATAGAATCAGATTGAGACATGTGACCTTTTGAAGACCTAACAATTTCATTAAGAATTGGATTTAGGGGATGTATACAATAGCCAAGCAAGTGGAAGACGAGAATAATAGGGAGTTGTATTATAGGGATAAAAACAAACACATTATTTCTTGCAAAATTCAACATATTTACTGATTTTTAATAATCCAAGTTTTTGCTCTATTTTGTTGTAGAACTTATTCTTGTATTTATGGTCCTGCAATACATTACACACTCAAAAAATAACAAAAGGAAAAGAAAAAGGAAAAAAATATTTAGATACAACTGAAAGTCATAAAAGAAGCAACCAATAGTAATGTCCTTTAAGAGACTAAAAATTGAGAAATACAGTCCAAATTTCAAAAAAATTATACCTTTGATTTAAATGATGAAAAATCCATCATCACTTTCATTGGATTGTAGCCTCCTCCATGGTTAGTGTCTATCATCTGAAGTAGAAAAAGGAAAAGACAAAAAAGATGGATTTCAATTGTAATCCATTGTGCATATTTGTTTCAATGAAGAATAAACTAGAAAAGAACACAATGCACCTGAATTACACGGAAGTTAGCACATCAAAAATAGATCCAAACATTTTGAAGACATAACATCAAGTATTATTTTTCAATCATTCAATCCCAAGCTTTAAATCAATAGAAAACACACCATCCATGATGCAAATATTACTAAAGATGTCAAATAATTAGAAAGAAAAATTTAAAACAAATTACTAACAACTCAATTTGAAGATAGGAATATAGAAAAAGGAATCATCAAACAATTTATAAGCAAAAAGAAGTTCACAATAATAGAAATTCAATATAAGTCACAAATCAAAACCCTAGGTTAATTTTGCAACCAATTTTCTTCCAAACAAAAACAAACTTCAAGATCAGAAGCAATACATTTCAAAATTAAGCAATACATTTCGAAATGGTGTTAAACTAAAATAAATCCACCAACAACCTAGTGTTTCTGAAAGAAAATGATTTATAGCTCTTAAATTCCTAGATAAATTTTACTACGAACAATTTATTGAGAAAAAGATTGAATGAGTTTTTTACAATAACTACATACAATTCATCCAAAACAAAAAGCTCGAACAAAATTTAGAAAGCCCTAATTTAAAATTTGATATTATTTATTTTACATGCAAAAGAAAACATAAAGTAAAATTAATTAGCATCTAATACATATAATTAACATCAAAAATTAATAAACAAAACTGAGAAAGGATTAAGTTAAAAGTGAACATACCTATACAAATTTTTTAACTTAAAAGAAGTTGAGCATTTGAAGTGGTTGATGCAGAAAGTTTGGACAGTTGACCTTCCTCACTGATCCTACATGCAACATATGAGCTTTGTTGCATGCATGTGTATCTTTTCAAAGTGAATGCTAGGTGGATACGAAGGCTAGAAAGTTGAGTGACTCTGGAAATTGTTGTAAATGTTAGGCCTTGACGGTCAATGTTGTTGATTTCAATGGTGGCCATCTGAAGTGTAAGCCCCTATGATTTGTGGATGGTTAAGGCCCAATCCATTTTAAGAGGGATTTGGCGGCGACCACCATGACTAATAGGGGTAATAGGGACATCTTTGGGATTGTTTGTGTCTCAGGTAGGCCCAATATAATTCTTGAATTGAACTACAACAAACAAGGCTCAGCGGAGCTGGGGTGGTTTTTTTCTCTCCTTGTAGATAATTTTTTTAAATATGCCAAGAGCCCCATTAACAAGGCCAGTATTAGTCCACAAATTACAAGATAACATAACTTTTTGGTCAACAAAAAGTAGAATCTTGGGTTGGATTTTCTCATCATCTGGGTTTGCATTGAAAGAGCTCCCTATTTTCTAAACAGTGGCAATGACAATAGGTTGTGCTAGAGACAATAGCATACGCTTATTATGGAGTGAAAATTTTTCATTGGTTGCATAAAGATGTATGGAGGATAAGAAAGTAGTTTGTTCTGTAAATGTTAGTGTGTAGCTTGATCTTGACATTAGCAGTCACCAATCTACAATAGTAGGTTCAACCTTTCTTAAATTGCATAAGAGATCATGAAATAGAAGTTGGGTAGGATCCTCTCTAGCTTGATGAAATATTTTGTTTAGTGTAAAAATAGTTTGGAAGCTTTTCCATAGTGTCCCCCTGTAGGAATTAGAAGAGTGCATTGGAATGTCTTTGACCGATGGTAGCTGGCCAAGGATTGAGTGGCCTCCAATAGGGCTATGGTTTTTTTCTTGGAAAGCTTCACTCAAGAAAAATTCAATCCGCTCAAGCAACTTTGGACCAATGAAGCTCATTTCGTCTATTAAAATGTAGTGCACAAATTGCATTCTCTCTTGGAAGCTTGCTAGTGTTTGGCCCTGCAATGGAGCCAACTATTTGATGGGAATGCGCAGTGTGGAATGAATTGTTGATGCTCCAATGTTGAACACTGCAACACCTATTGGTGCAAGAAGTAAGAGCGGTGTTTTCCCATTTGGAGTGGAACAATCTAATGAGACCTGATTTGTTTAATTAGGTGTGACTTTCTAGTTCCTACAGTTCCTTAAACGATTATTTTGAGTGGTGGTTGGTAAGTGGTGGAGGATAGGTGTGACAACACTAAATCTAGTGTTTTCTTTTGTTCTAATGAAAGGGCGTGTTGGAAATTTACAAAGGGTGAAAGGGGGAATGCATATGTTGTGTGGTTGGAGTTTACAAATTTGGATGCTTGAGTAAGCTCTATTGGATTTATGGAATGAGTATTCTAGTCATGGTTAAGGTCTAATTCACAGTTGCCTAGCATGTCAAGTGTATCTAACTAGAGTGGATGGCCTGGGTGAACACTTGACAAGACTTGCCATTCAAATTGGTTGGAGTGATGTGGGGGTTCTGTATCATTTGAAGGAGAGTCAAGTTCTTTATTGGAGGTCATATGTGGTTGATTGTGGCAAACATACCACAGATGGTAAGTGCCTGCCAGCCACTCCCACTATGCGATAATTTGAGTTGGAGATGAACCAAGGTCAATTGCAATGTTACAAATGGGTTTGTAGAGAACCAGTTCACTCCAATAGAAGTCATGGAAACTTGGGTCATCCTTGGGAGGAGTGCTTGTGAAGCAGGGGAAGACTCAAATAATTGCTATAATGGAACACTTTTTCCACTGGTTTTCTTTATGAGATGTTTTGAAGCTCCATTTTTTAGTCACCTCAATCAATGGAATTTCCTCTAAACTAATAGGATGAGCCATGTATGTATCAATACAGTTTGTGTGTTGAGAGGTACATGTGGCTGAGAGTGGAATGCATTGATAATTTTTTTGGTTGACATTTAAAGAAACAAATGTCTGGATACATAAGAAGAGTGGTAGTTTCAATAAAAGGTGGCAACTTTCTTGAGCACTAATATCACGATTGACAAGATTGTCAACAAGCATTTTCCTAAAATCTATAAGTGTTGGCTTGTCAGGATCAAAAGATGTTGAAATACGTGAAAGCCTTGCATGATATGTTTCAGATTTGGTTTCTGCTTTAGCTGCATATTTTGCAATATATTTGAGCACTGCATCTATCGAAAGAACGAGCTGGCAATCTACATTTGTGCACCAAATAGAGAGGATAGTGGGGTTGTGAAGATTCACTCGGTCATCATTACAAGTAGCGGTGTGCTTTGGCTACCCACTCTCATTAGAGAGGGTTGAATTATCTTGCATGGTCCAAGGGGATTTATAGCGACATTCAATTGTACCACCTTTTTTCCACAAGCATGTTTGCAAGGTACATCATGCATGGCGTTGCACACAATTGAGCAGTTCAATGTAGTCAGGTGAAGGGGTGGAAAACATAATCATTCTTGTGTCCATTAGGCAAGGGTTGTTTAAGGTAGACCTTGGAACAGATGCAGATGAGCTTTGAGGGGGACGTGGATTACAAGCAGAGACATATTTGTCAATGTAGTCGATTGCATTTTGTACTGATGCAAGATTATTCCATTGCAATTTGGCAATATCGGGTGCATCTTTCAGCCAAAGGAAACCGTGGACATGTGCAAAGCCATAGTGTTTCCCTTCATACCTAGACATAATAAATGTTATAAAGCAGATTATGTATGAAAGAAGTAAATATAAGTGATGAGTGTAATTACCTATAGTAGTATTCATTTATGCAAATAATCTTCTCCAATACCTCCTCACAAAATGCAATAAATCGATGATGCATGTAAAGTGCACTGAGGTGTGGCTTGTGCACTATATTTTCGATTCTCCACTGGGCAATTGCAGTAGGATTTGTTGGTACAGTAGATGGCATGGCATTGTGTAAGTCTGGCCATTTAGTATCTGTTGCACTAATGGTGAAGAATGGAGTTGGACAACCAACTTGAATAACCATGTCAGATAGCTCCCCCTTGTGAAGAGTCTAGAAGGGGCGTGTGCCACAGATTTTTGACCCAAATCACATAACTTGGTCTACAAGATGTTCATCAGGGAGGTCCTTGAGTCTTTGGTGCAAGTCACAAATTGTTGTTGGCAGTCTACTTTCAAAGTGTTTTTGAACAAATACATAAGTTGTGGCTTGGCTACGATGATGCATAAGAATATTAAGAATGAAGTATCTAAATCGTGGGTGTTGGCCAAATCTATTATCATGGTATTGAAGAAGATGTAGAGCATATTCGTGTAGCTTGACTTATTTCATACTTTGTTGATTGAATGTAGCTCTACCATTTAGAAACAATGTCGGGAATGCCATAACAAACAATCTTTTTGTGGTGTATTCATTGAGGGGCGTAAGAGAAATTGGTGGCCAATCAATAGCAGGAGTTGGGAATCCTTTCTCTAATTGCAACAAGGCTCACAATTCTTGCACTTTTGTACATGTAGGGGGCAGGTTTGCTACAAATGATGTTGTTGCTTGCACATTCTCTTCTAATTTTTCTTCGGTTGTATTACCTATCACCATGGAGTTAACATCAGTGCGGTCTAAATTTGAGGTTGTTACATTAGGATGGTTAGAGATGTCAATGGAGGGAATAGGCAAGCATAAGAGAGAGGTATCATCTAAGTGGACATCTTTGTAGTAGGGGTCATTACAAATCTTATATTACAAAACCTCGCAAACATGTTCTCTACAGACATAGAAGTTGTACTGTTGTGAATCAACATTTCTTTTATTAACAATGAGTATATCCAAGTCATGTATGTGGTGTGGCAAGTAATTTGCAGTTACCGTAATATCTTGAGGAAAATAAATAGTGTGGCCACTGTATTTTAGTTGTTCCCCTCTTACATAAGGAACTTAGAGGACATGGCTAACTCTTGATATAAGCATCTCCTCGATCTGAGATAGGCATTGTAGACAAGAAGGCTACTCTCCAGGGTCCATGTTGTTCCACTTTGAGAAGCGGTTGCCATTTTTTTCGAAAATGAATCTTGTACAAGCTCTAGTACTATTGAAAAGGCTAGTTTTTATTCTTGGATATCGTTCCATGCATATTTGGCATGTTGATATGTTTGATAGGTTGTCCAACTTTGAATAGAACAAATTCCTAGTGATGTAATAGTTTCCAGGAAATAGTGGAGGATGGAGGTTTTGGGAGGGAGAAGTGGGGTTAAATGTAGACTATAAGTGAGTGGTTTCAATGAGGTAGGGTTATTGGAAAGATAGGGTGGGGCTATGGAGGAGCTTGCAAGGTTAAAATTTTAGCCACCAAGTAAGCATTAAATTCATTTAATAGTTAAAACATTGATACATTTTGATCAATTTTTTGACAATAGTCCGTCGGAATTTCGACGGCTATTTGTCGTTGTTATTGTGTTAGAATTTTGACAAGATTTGAAATGTCAAAATTATGACCCAGCATTTGTCGTTGAAAAATTGATCAAAATGTATCAGTGAAATAACAGTACGTGAATATGCAACAAGTTACTTACCACAAGATACAGAACAATATGTCTGATGTTGTCAATGATGCACAATCGCTTACAAGTGATAGAAACCAAAACCAATCTCCCTAGTGTTGTTGGCTTCAATCTATTCACAGTAAACAAAATTTAGATATAAGAATATCGGAGTTTAGTATTGCACATAATAGGGAAAAAACTACAATAAACAAAAAGCAAGTGACTTACCTCAAGATTATGCACAAATTGCATTGTGCTCAAAGCGGAAATCACTTAAAAGTGAGAGAAACCAACACCAATCTCCCTAGAGCTGCTGCTTCAATCTATTCACAGTTAACAAAAAGTAGATATAAGAATATCAGAGTTTACTATTATTAAATAAACCCATAAAAAAAGTATGGCCAAATATGAGGTGCCTTTAAGATTTATAGGGATCAAGCTTTAAGCGAATGGAAAATGATTCAGGGCACAAATAGATTTAACTATATGCAAGATAAGGGTTAGTCTCTGCTGTTTAATTTCCTAGAGGATCTCTTGAGCATGGTGCCAGTTAATAGGTACAAGCAGTATGAATAAGCATAACACATGCAACAATTTTTTAAAATGACTCAGATACCAATATTTGATACATCTCTGTATAGAAGAAATGTACATTACTATGCTAGAAAAACTCCACTAAAAACTGTGTGAACCCCAATCCTAATACCTGCAAAACACAATGAATAAACACATTAAGTTAGATATTGCAAGAATGAACAAGGATTCCCCATGAAATCCATTTACAAACTTCAAATTAGGAAAGAAAACAATGAAGAACATAATAAAACAAGAAAATATAGATTCAATCCTAATTAGAATAGCAAACACATGATCCCATGGGGGAGTTGGTGCCAATTTGATGTGAAAATTGGCCCTTTCCCAATTCCTAAGATGCAAGCTTGATATGTTGAGGATGATTGATCCACTTTGTTGATGAAGGATGAGAGCTCCAAGCCAAAATCTGCAAAAAACGTAACTAAGAACTCAATGGTGATGGATGGAAATGGCTAAATATTTTAGCATAATAACCTTGCATAATTTGTGGATGATAAAATGAGGATATGAGCTCTTTATTTATAGAATGCCAAGATGGATGAATGTCCAAATTTGAGCAATGTGGGACTAACATTCATCTAATGGCAAGATGCCACTTGTCAATCTATGAGTGGATGGAGGATGTGCAAGTTTTAAGAATGTAAAGAGGGGAGATTCAAATTCAAAATCTGGCTTTAAGGATGAGGTGAAAGGTGAAGTTAATGTCACATGGCTCAAGAAAAGGACTTGTAAGAGATGTTAAATACCATGTTGGAAGGGACAAGTCCTTTTGGGGGGAGATTTCATATTTGAGGAATATTCCCACTTGGATGCCTTTTTTGAAGAAAAATAGATGATTTATAAAACAATTAAATTGATTTTCATGTGCAAGTTGCAAAATCTAGAGGATTTGATGGATTAGATTAGATTAATTTAAAGAAGATTAGCTGATTTGACCATTTTGACTTAGATTTTAGGATTTAAATAACTCAAAATGAGAAAATAATGATTTAGACATAGTTAAATAAATATTTTTGATTTATTTAACCAAAAGGGGGTGATGTTAGATTAAATTAGATAAATGTTTGATTTATTTAATTTAATTAGATGAACTTTAGAGATTTAATCAAATAATATGGATTATTTAATTAAATAAAGATAGGAAGATGAAATGACCTAGCTAATTACACAAAGACAATGATTTAATTAAATCAAGGGATTTATTTAATTAAAAGAGGAATTATGATGAATTTAATCAAAAAAGGCTATTCGATTAAATGGTTAGACAGAGGGATAATTCAAGATGAAGCAATGTTAGTAGATCAAGATTGAGTGTATGTACATTTTACATGTCTACAAAAACATTTCCAAGGCTGTGAAGGAAAATGGAAAAAAAAAATGCATAAAATAAAACAGAATGATCATATTTTCCCTTTGCTTACAAATTTGAGATACAAATATCAACTTGAAGAGATGACGAGGACTGTGCATAGTGCCAAAATTATGGGTAAGCTCTCTCAATCTGTTGTTGGTCAAAAGTGATTTTTTTCTTGGATGTCAAGAGCTTTGATGGTAAAAGTGATACAGTTTTAGTTGACATTTCAACATAAAAACGTTCAATAATGACTTTTCCTAAATCACAACAGGTAATGATTTGTTGTTTTTGAAGCTATATTAAAATATTGTTTGGTGAAAATGACTATAGAAAAAGATAGAAATCTTGTCTTGAAGCTCTAAGAAAGTTCAAATTTCAGGTCCACAATTTTTATGCTTGCTTTAGTGCATTGTTTTGAATAAAGTTTACTATAAATAAATTCCAGACTAAATAATACCAAAAAATCGTCAAGGTCAAGAAGAAAAGTATCCCTTCTTAAACAATAGGGAATTGGTAAAATTTATACTAAAACAAGAAAGCTGATGATTCCTCTGGAAATATAACTTGAGGAGGGTACAAAGAGGAGTTTTAAGAAAATTAACTTGGAATGGAGTGTTGTTATAATATAAACAACGTAAAAAATCAAAACATGGCAAGTGACATATGACAACAATCTACACAAATTGTGTCCTGCTATCAACAATGTTGATGAGAAAAAATGGCCAAAAATTGAAGCTGAATTGATAAGCTTTCCTGAAGCATTTCAAACTAAACAACTCATCGTACAGGGATGTTTTGCTATGCAGTAAAGAACAAGAAACACATTTCCTAAATTATGCTTTGCGGTATGTATGCAAGTCCCTTACCAAAACAATCCAAATGAACATGAAAGGCTCAAAAAACAATGCTATGATTTATATGGATGAAGCTTTAAGCGAATGGAAAATGATTCAAGGCACAAACAAATTTAACTAAATGCAAGATTGACCAACAAGATTGACTATGCATCAAAGTTTCAAACCCAATAGAAGCTGAAAACACTTTTTTGCACTCAAAATAATGCATTACAAAACCATAAGAAATCACATTAATTCCAAAGTCTATCAGTCTGTAATGAACTCCAAAAATAGAAAGATGCCTACTCTAAACAACAAGCTACCTATTAAATATTTCATGGAAAAAACAATCAACCATTTTTTATTGTAAAGTAAGCTTCTCAACAGTTACCTTTGCAAGTTAGAGGAAGCAAGGTAGGAAATTTTTCATTTTTTAGTCTTGCAGTTTTCATTCATGCAAGCAAGATTTCTAGTTTTGATGTATCTTGCACAAACAATTCTCATTATTCATTATATGCTTATCCTTTAGAAATGAAGATCAATATTTTTTCTCCACATTGTAGAGACATGCATGGAGACTATTCTTTTGCCTCTAAAATTTGCTTATTTATCAGTTTATCACAATAATAATCTCATAGTGCAAGAGAGCTATATGGAATAATATTTAAACAATTGTTGATGCAGGAGAAGCAAACTAACTCCTTTACATATCATAATATGAATATAAAATGATCATATAGTTAACTAATTTTTGGAAATCTGGTTTGAATGAGGGAAAATAATTTAAAAATCCAGAATTACCGTGAAATTTTGGGAAGTTTGTTTAAAAGGTATTTTGCTTAATTTAAACATGTGAAAGTAAGTATCAAGGTGCCCATGATTTTCAAAAGAAAAAGAATATTAAATGTCTCCTTCAGTTGAAGATATATTTATTAAAGCCTTCTAATAATATATAATAGCCCCAACCCACAAGATTTGGAACCAAATAGAAATATAAAAATAATGTGCCCCACAGACAGGAGAGTTTAAGTGAAACTAAGGGTAGCCGCTGGTTTTGTTGCACTCAATTCCACTTGCCAATTGTTTTTAATCTCCTTCACATCCTCATTTTTGCTAAACAAGACTAGATATTATCTCTTAGCAAACTTGCCATTAAAGCTTTTCATATGAGAAAGGAAGAAGGGAAAAATGATAAAGAAGAGGGCTTCAACTTTAAACCCTCTTCCCTCAAAGCCCATACAAAATCATTTGAACTCATTTTAGCACCACTTTTGAAACTAATCCCTTGATCCCTCTCTTGTCCTTTTAAAAAGCATATTCAGTGCCATTAGTATGTAAACAATATAAACTAAAATTAATTGATTGCTTATGTTAAATCATTGTGTATCTTAGTTTATTTGCAACATATTTGTTGGGCTATGGTCTAGTAGTGATGTGGGGCATTTCTAACAATAATAATTCAAGGTCATAAACCAATGGGTGCACATTGCCCTATTGAAATGGCCTTTGATTGTCAATATGTATTTTATCTGAAGATGATGTGAAAAGTTGAATAGGAGAGCAACCCACTACAAGACTAATGTTTGCAACTCTTAAAGACAAAAAAACAAAATTGATATATATATATTTGACAATTGTTGCTTTGTGGTGATTTAAATTCTTGGTAAAAAAATAGAGCACATAGAACAGATTCCAAAACCTCTAAATCTTCAATCACTCAGTGTCAATGTAATTGTCCTTCTCATTGGACAAGTTCAATTGAAGTGCCTGAATTCTTTGATCTCTTGTAACACGAGCTGAACTAGAGTATCTAAATAGTTTTGACTAGGGTGCCAATGACTATGAAAAATTTTATGGCTAATCTACATAACATAAAAATAGGTTTGCAAGCACTTAAGGAAAATATCAGGTAGGAGTTAGAAACTTCAAATATCTTTCATAGTAAACTTGTGCAAACAAATATTTATATGAAATTTCTCTAATGGACATCTTTAGCTTCTGTAATGTAGTGACTAATAGACATGACTAGTGAAAATCAACTATACAATGGTATCAAACAAACTATAAATTAATAAAGAGATTTTTCTTTTTTAACAATATAAACAAAGAATCTCAAACCCTTCTTCCTAAGATCGCAAATGTTAAGAAAATGATTCCCACCACGAAGGACACAAAACTTGACAACAAATGTCATGGATATGTGGATTTCACTGTTACAGAAAAGACCAATGTGTAGTATTTTGAAATGGAAAATTGACAACTAATCATATAACTGACTACTTAAGTTGAATTTATGTATAGCTAAGGCATGCAAATAAATTTTTTTTCCAAAATTGCTCTCAGCCATCTAATTACAAAAAAATAGCTAAACACTCAAAACATAGCCAAACTCTACAACCTTTGTCAGGTGCAATTAATTAATGCAAGGTAATGCAAATTCAGTTGGAAGATAAAAAGTAAATTCAATACGCCTATTTTATCAGCATCTCATACATTTTCTAAAGTACGAGTATTGGAAAAGGGTTTGGACATCTATCTCAACATAATAGAAATGTGGACTTGGGGATTGTAAAAGCATCAAAAAGAGAGGAAGTGCCAATTTTCAGTGTGCAAAAGGAGAACAAAGAAAAATAAATAAATCTAAGGCACCTCACTTCAACATTTCTCCCACACCAACATTCATAGGAGATTTCAAGGAAATAAGAAAGTATTTCTATTTGGAGTCTCACGGAAGATATGATGTGTTATGTGTGCACCCTTGCTCATAGTTTCAAGACTTTGTCTGTGATAAAATCAAGAAACTTCTTTCACCATTTAAAGGATTACTGTTGATAGGGGACCCAATGGGGTGCATAGCATGTTCCACCCGACCACCCCTGTGCTAGGAGAAAATAAGGAAGGATCCCCGATCAAGTTCATCCAAACAAAAAACAAGAAGAATCAACTCCAAACAAGAGAGACATGAAAAAACTAAAAAAAGCATACATCAAAAGACCACTTCCAGAGGCTAGCAAAAATAACAAATCAAGGGAATGCTAGAGGAGAGTGTCAACGCATAGTCCTACATGGGTTATCCTGATTGCCTTTCTCTAGGCATCGACCCCATATATGATTATCCTGACAACCTCTCTAGGCGCTAGCCCCATAGTGTGACTCATGCAAAACCGTTAACCTCTCATGGAGACGAGGCAACAATCTTGCCAACCACATCCTTCTCAACCCACCCTTACTCTTTGAAAGCCCTAACAAGTGGACAAGGCATCCTTAATTACCTCGTTAATGTTATTACTACCCATACTCCCTAATTCATTTAATTAAGTTATCACTTATTACAGTAACTCTTACATGGGTTATCTTGACAAACCCTTTGTGCGACGGTGCCCATGTAGAGCCACTCTCCCTAGAAAACCAAACCACAAAATCAAAGCTCCAAGGGGTTGTACCAACACAAGAAATATTGAATCTCAAAATGGCAACATACACAAGGCACAATCATCTCGCTAACATCCATATCCATAGATACTCATGAAAAAAGGTACAACCCAAGCATAATCTCATAATCACAAATACAATAAAAGTATTGCCAAGTACCAAGTCAAAAGACAACTCAATAAATATAAAATTTACTCTCGCCTTTGCAAGCCTAAAAAGCCAAGTAACCAAAAACTTCAACAGAGGGTAAAACGACCTTAAGGGTTCCCACATGTCCATAAACCGACTCAAGTAAAAAAAAAAAAACCCAAGGGAAATTAAAGAATAAAAACAATTACATGACCTCAAGAATCCATTATAAACAAGAATTTCTATTGTCTCAACAAACACATTTTAAAATTAACTTATTGCATGATTCCTTCCATGAGATATAAACATCAAATTTACCCAATATATTTAAATTAATAAAAATCACTCGATTCAATTTATTAAAAATACTTGCTTTCAATTTAGCCAATCACAACATAAAATCAAGCATTGCAATTAACATCAGAAGAATTTTCATATATTTTCACCAAGTATATACATATGCATATATATACATACATACATACATATATATATATATATATATATATATATATATATATATATATATATATATATATATATATATATATATATATATATATATATATATATATATATATATATATATATTGTTTTGAGTATAAAAAATCAACATAATTACTGCTAAATCACACCAATATTTATATTTTATATATAAATATAATAATATATTAGTAAAAAATTAAATTAAATTAAATTAAATTTATAAAATTAAAATTTATAAGATAAAATTTTATAAAATAAAATTTAAAGCTAACAGTATGGGGAGGTTGTGAACCTCCCCATATGGGGAGGCCATGGCCCCCCTAGGTTTGCAAGCAACAATCAAAGGATATTTTGCACAGTCGTGGGTAGGTTGCGTGTAGCCCCCATGCATACACACAGGGGGAGTTAATGGGGAACAAGGGGTATGGCGACAACCAAACCCCCCTCCAATTAATTTTTTTTTAAATACACAGAATATAAAATACCCCAGGTACATATATATATTATTTTAAAATAGAGAAAATCAATTAATGATTTGCTGTGAAATTAATAGACATTATATATATATATGTTTATTTACAATAGAATATAATTTATGAGTATATGTATGTTTTCTAACAAGATTCAAATCTTCACAAACATAAATAAATAAAACAACTTTCTTCAAAGGAAACATAAACTTCCTCTAGAGAAAAATATATGATCAACCAAATAGGTTGGAGAGGAACAAACTGGCTTCAAACAACAAAACTTTAAGCTGGAAGAAATTTACGGGTGAAGGACAAAAAAAAATCAACAATCCTTTCTACACCCAGCTCAGATACAAATAATGAAAATAGAAACACAAATTTCTTTCAATTACTTGTAGTGACGAATTGAAATCAACCAAGCAATAATAATTAAATTATTTCAAAGATATTTTTAAATATACAAAACTGAACATTCATTTTCAAAAAACATTAAAATAGGTAGCAATAAAGGAACCTGGAGTCCTACGCTGTAACGCCCCGTCGTGCGAATGCCAAGGGAAAATAAAACAATAATTACTGCACAATTTTTTTTTTTTTTAAATTATCATAACATACATGTAATACACATAAGTCATGACAGGAATTTCACTAACACATACATCCCTTGGGGTACACGAGGAGACATTACGATCTTAAATCCATACGATAGCAGTAAAGAATAAAATCCAAAGATATAATCCATAATAAAGTAAACATTAAAAAATATAACACATACATGATAAATCATTGATAAGAAACCATCAACATATGCATGATTAACTTAACACATTGAATAAATACTACCATGGCCATTATCCACACTGAGTTTAACATTACATAACAATACAATGCTCTAGAGGTACAATGATACAAAAGTGTTTCCAAACACAAATGGAAACCATACATAAGATAACATGATACAAATAAATAGATGAATACAACGTATCATAACTGGCTCCAAGACATATACAACTCTGGAGTCACCGCAATAGCATCAATCTGCACCTCTCAATCCTCGACTGGGGACCCAATGGGGTGCTTAGCATGTTCCACCCGACCACGTGGGTCCGAAGACCCACCCCCCATGCTAAAGGGGCTGACAAGCAAGAGTCCTCAACCAAGAACATCCAAACACGGAACCACAAAACTCAACATCATTAAAAAGTATCATGAAACTCAAGGATTACAATGAAATAATCAATAACATCCAAGAGTCAACCTAATAACTTAAAGTCATAAAATCCATCACATAAATCAAAGCAATGACCAATAAACAAGTAACCAAAGGATGATCATGAAACGCTTCCAAATCAAACCGAATTAATAAACATAATACAATTCCAAATTGCAATTAAACAATACAATAACATCATATCACAATACCATAAGAATACAAGGTCATAAGTCAAATATCAAAGAGATCATATAAGACCACAAAGTACACCAAAGATGTACCAAGGCAAAAACTCCATAAATCAAAACAAGTTCATTCAACAATAATCTAAACCAATTCCCATAACATACTTCCAGAGGAACACAATAAAGTAAAAACACCTGGGCAACTAGGGGAGAGTGTCATCGCATAGTCCTACATGGGCTGTCATGTGCTCTTCCTCCCAACTGGAGGCGCCGGTCCCATCTATGGTTGTCCTATGCCCTTCCTCCCAATTGGAGGTGCCGGTCCATAGGGTGACTCATGCGGAGCCGTAAACCTCTCGTGAAGACGAGGTCACGACCTTGCCAACCACAGCCTTCTCAGCCTTCCATTAGTCTGCAAAAGCACTAATGAAGATGAGGCATCCATTTTTAAATCTTATAATGATATTGTAGACATGTCAAATTTACATCATGCATAATCATATTCCATTCATCAAATAAATTAGGACTTTATTTAAATCAAACCCAAATCCATATTTCATCCTTTTCTGATTTAAATAAATCAAGTATTTAAGTCCTAAAAGTCAAAATCATCTAATCAGCATTAAATCAGCATAATCATCATCTATTTAATCTAACCCTGATTAAATACTCACCCACTTGCATTCTCTAGATTTGGCCACTTGCACATGAAATTGCAATTAATTGATTTATCAAAATTATTTATTTTCAACTTGGCATAAAGGGAGAATATTCTCCAAGTTTGAATTTCCCCCCAAGTGGACATGTACACCCAACAGAGCATTTATGAGGCCTTACATGCCTCTTACATGTCCCCTTCCAAAGGTCAAACTCAGCATTCATTGCAAATTTGAATTCAAATTTTCCCTCTCATGGGCACTCTTCCCAAATCTTGCACATACATTGACCAATCACCACTTGACAAGTGGTCTTATCTTATTGGCTTGATCTTTGTCCCACATTGGTCCATTATCAACACTCTTAGCATTTGAAAATCTTTAAATACAGGCTTCATCCTCAAGCAAATCCTCCACAATTTTATGCAAGGTTACTCTCTTCATTTGAGATTTGATCTTGTTCATCATCATTCCACCATCTTCATAGCATTTTCATCTTAAGCTTTGATCAAGGGTTGGGAAAGGGTCACTAGCACATGTGACACCAATCCACTATGGAATAGATGTTAGTATTTGCAGATTTAAAAAGATGCTCACATAAATGGCGCTAGAAGGAGGGCAGATTTAACAACTCGTGTGTTTGACTCATGTGTGTTTGTTTATACGTATTCACTACTTTCCTGCAAATTCATGTACAACAGTTGAGTGCTTATTTATTCAAAGGATATTTGCATTATCTGAACTAACTGCTAGAACATTTGTGTCCTTTGTGGGATCCACACTTATAAAGAGCAGTTTGTGTTTGTTTGTGTCATAGCTGGTTGCTAACAAACAAAGATTACTAGATAATCATGAAAGATCTAAATAAAGTTACATGCAGTAATCACTCTCTTGGCATGCTTGGACTGTTTTAGTTAGAATTTTATCCATTGTTGCTGAATATAAATGTTGCACACCACATCCATGCACAGTAGATTCAAGCTGTAGCTAGCACATTTTATCATATGCACCACAGTGCAACAAATCAAAGCTACATTGCACTGCCCAGATATATAAATGTCATCACTAGCAATCCATTCAACAAATGCAGCTTCTATCTTGAATTCTCCATTCATCACTGGTGTTGGCTTAATAGTTTCTAAATCCTATTCAACAAATCCATTCTGTGCATATCCTGCAATCAACGCGTTCCATAAGACCATATTTCTTTTGAGGCATTTTGTCAAGCAGTTCACATGCGCTGTCAACGGTTCAATAGTCTTGTCTAGGCACTGGCTTTCTATTTTTGAAGCCATTTTGTCACCAATTCGCGTGTCTTGTCTATGCTTTCACAGTGCATGAATACCATGCAATCATTGCATTCTGTGAGACCATATTTCTTTTGAGCCATTCTGTCAAATAGTTCACGTGTTTTGTCCATACTTCTGGACTATCAAACAGCCCACGCGCTTTGTCTATGTCTTTGATTTTGTTAAACAGTTCACATGCCTTGTCTATGCTCTGACAGAGAACATAAAATATATTGCGAGATCCCTTTAGGTGTTCGATGAAGACTGCAGATCTTTGAAGCATCCTGTCTCAGAGTTCACGTGCTTTGTCTGCGCTTCAACTTTCTTAAGGCATTCGGTCAAAATTGTTCACACGCCTTGTTTTTTCTTTACGGTCCTTTGACTTCTTTTTAAAGACTTTTTAATGCATGGGGGCTATGTCCACCTTATGCGGCCTGATAATGTGTGGTTTTATGTTTTTATGGATTTAACGAGTTTGTATTGTTGATCTAGAATTTCAGGTTGAAAATCTGGTGTGCAAGGTAGTGGAACGTGGTCAACAGCTTCCACAACTGATATGCGACCTCATAATCATTAGATTTTAAAACCATCAGAGACATGGCCTCATCATGCAGTCAGTATTAAATGATCACATTTTCCAATGTGTCATAAGGAGTGTATGGTTGCATCGAATAAGGCAGAAGATCTTACGCGCGTAGAAATGGAATTCAAAATGGACTTGAGCAGTTTTTATCAAATAGTGTCTATATTCTTGTCATAAATAGTGGTAGATTTATTGATGTGTTTGTTGGAGACCAATTCTTCTCCATTTTTACCATCTAACAACTCCAAGACTCTTGCATTTATTAAGTGGATCCGATATAATCATAGCACTACGCCTTTTACTAGAGCCCATTGTCACTTTATCACTCTGGATTTTGCATTGGCAGAAGGCTCGATAGGCTTCATGGAGGTAATCCTTTGTTTTTTTTATCTGTTGACTTCTTGGTATTCTGCAATAAGATTTATTATGTTAGTTCATGCATTCATGAAAATAGTTGGCAATAAGTGAGATCAACAGCAAGGAAATTGGTAACTTTTTGTACATTAGTATGGCGGTGTGAATTCTAAAACACTTGGAGTCATGTCTGATAGGTTATTTAGCAGAGTTGTTTCTTTTTGGGAAAAACACTAGACTGCTGACTTTAGATCTGTAAAAATCTTCCCCTATTTTTATCATAAATGTTCTTATTATAAAGATTTGAAAATACATCGATTTTAATAGAGATCTCAAGTTTCGTCATGAGTATAATTTGTTTGTCATTATGTGGCATGCAGGTCATCTCTAGAAGCCACAGTAAATTCCATTTATTTTATTTTTGAATCTCCAAGCCGATTTCTAATATTATTTATTTAAATTTGGCTGCAGGCATTTAAATACTGATACTGGATTGGATTCAGCATACCATACTTGAGCTTGATGAATATGACTGTTAAATTGATACTTTTTCATAGAGTTAAACTGGCTGAAAAACATTTGCTATTCATACCTTTTGCTGGAAAACAAAACCTTTTAAGTAGCGCACTTATGTCTTCTTCTTTTTGTCATAACAAAGCATTGGTTTGAAACGCATTTATACTTTATGTGTGGAACATGTTGGGAGTTTTTTTTGTTTTTTCAATCTTGACACAGGAGAAAGCGTTGGTCAAAGGACACTTTATTGGGAAGAGCATCTACCGAATATGTTTGTTTTATGAGTGAATAAGTGCAGAAGGAATTCAATAGTCTCTCATATTATATCATTATGATTTATTGATTTTCATATAAATGTTATGAGTTTACATTATCACATTTATTATGAATATCTTGAGATAGTAAATAATTAAGTTTATGATGAGGCTATTGAGAGATTTATTCTTGGGGATTGATTTGTTAATTCAACATCTCTAGTGATATGGAGAGACTTTGATAAGGTTGAAAATGAATCTAACATGAATGGATATTCTTTTATGATAATCCAAAATCATCAACTTTTTTCATTTGGAATCATTACATTGTTTAAAGTAAATTATTAAAATGATAAATTGATTCTTGTGTGTTGTCTTTCTCAATAGGTACAAACAAACAACGAAGGTAAAAGAAGGTACAAGCGAACAACGAAGGCAAAAAGGAAAATCAAAAGCGAAAAATCAACAAGGAGGAGGCTAGCAAACAAAGACAAAAGGAGGATGGTTTTTTTATGAAAACACAATGTGTTTTTTAACACTTTAAGTGTTCATCAACACTACTTCACGAAATTGTTTTTCTTTTCATTTTAGAACACTAATTTTCATTTGGGTCTAAAACGAACAATTTGATTTTCATTGCAAAGGGCTTAAAATGAATCTTAGGACAAACTTACTAGAGTTCGTTTTGGGTTAAAAATTGAACAAGCAATCTTCATATTTCATTTGGTGCTTAAAACAAATTCACAATTGCTTTGAAGGGTATAAAACGAACAAGTGTTTGAATTGTGTGATTTTCTTTTGAGTACATATCCTCTCCCCTTGCGCTTCGTGCGATCTAGGGTGCAAGAGAAATACTCAAAATACATTTTATTGCTTTGAAACACTTCAATTTGGGCTTAAAAATTGAACATCTTGTGTGAGTGTGAGTAGGGGCATTTTCGCGTACATTCTCTTTCTTTGTGCCATCAAAGATCGATCGAGTTACGGATTGTGTCTTTGCTTGATTTTGTTTATCTTAGAGGGCCTGCCTTGGGGAAAAAGTACTCACCCAAGCAACGACTCAACCGGTAACACTCTAAAGCCAAGAATATTTCTAGTCAGGATATAAATGAGGGTTTTGGTTAAACGACATAATCACGCGGTTGGCTCTGACAAGATGGATCTGAAAGGGGACTCTTGCCATATGGGTCAATCTCCACGAATGGAAAGTCCTTACTAGAACCCATGTGCTAGAATTTTCCAAAATCCTTAATCTATTTGTTGGTGCAAGAACGGTCGTTCTGAAGCCACCCCACACTCTACGGCCTTTCAGTAGAGATGGAAAGCACGCCATGGGAGTTTCATGGGTGTTGATGCTTGGCTGCCCCATTGACGCTAATGAGTCGGGAGGGGAGCCGCTGGGGTCAGCATCTAACCATCCGGCTAGAGATAAGCTGTAGATGGACTTGTCCAAGTGGGAATCCAACAAATATTGTCTTACACATCCATAGGGCTTGTAATTATTCTTTTTGAAAACACAGTGTGTATTCAAAAATATTTTGCAAACAAACATTCAACATGATTCTCAAAATTTCAAAACCTCTTGAGGACAAATATCATTGACTCAATCCATATTCTATTGCTTTCCCTTGGGATTCACGTCCTTAGAGGTTCCTAAGCATTGGATTATACCTCAATTTGTCTTCTTGAGTAAACAATAGGAAAACCCTTGCCTTAAGTTCATTGAATTTCCACATAAAATATCTTGTGGGGTTTAAAGAAATTAAGACATTGGACATATTAGTTTGAAACTTTAATCAAAGAGAGTGTTTTTGGTAAAATAAATCCATTAAGCAAAGCTAAGCAAAATTGACTTTCATGTGTGTTGAAGACTCCAAATCCCAAAAAGCACAAATCATTGATTGGAAATCCAAAATGTTCAAATCATTCCTTGGTTACAAAGGTCTTTAGGAAGCATATGCATGCTCTTCAATACCTAGGTCTAGGAAAACAAAGTGGTCTTTTTAGGTTCATCTAGAGATCAAAACAAATCAAACCTCTTTCATACATCTTTCAAAACATCAAATCCATCTCACAACTCATCTTTTGAAAAACCTTGAAATCATCCTTGAAGTACTAGGCTTTATGACAAAATCAAGCAATCATCCAAAATCATTGAGACCAAGTCCTTGAAAACATTTATCAAAACACCTTTGGTTATGAATGTGTAAATGCATCCTTTTGCATATCCTTAGTCAAAGTCATCCAAATCATCTTGTCTAGCTTAGTGTATGTAGATGAATCCTTCTCCATATACTTAGTGAAACAATCATCTTGTTTGGGTAGGTGTGGGTAGATGCATCCTTCTCCTCACACATATCCAAATCATCATCCTTTGAACACAACTATCCTTTAGATCATTATCAAACATCTTAGGGTCTTTTTGTTCAAAATCCAAATCAAACTCCAAATCAAGATCAAGGACAAAATCTCAAAATCCAAAAATCAAACCAATCAAAAATCCAAAGCCTAGTATTTCATTCAAGATCTATCAAAAGTCAAAACATCCATAACATCCATCTTTAAACATCACCATCTTATCATCATCACATTTGATCCTAAAAGGCATCCTAAAACTTTCACTTTGGGACATAAAATAGAGATTAATCCAAAGAATCAAGAGATTCATCTCCCATATTCTTGAAGATTGATCCTTGTTTTATGGTTCTAACGAGATCTCAATACAAGAAGAGTATGGAAGCCCACAAAGAAACTCCCGCTTCAAGTGACCTTAGCCAAACAAATGCAAAAATGAATCTCATAGAATCAAGCAATCCATTGATCCCCTCATCATCACAAAACCTACAAGAAGAAAATCAAGGGGAGGACCCTACCTTTGGAATGTCTCATGAAGAAATAGCTGAAATGCTCCTAAATCCAGATAATCATCGAATGATCAATGTCATGATGAGACTCAACCCTTCGTTGTACATGCTTGAACTAGCAAAACAAGGGGCCAAGTTGCCTTCAGATTTTGATGTGAGTACCATAGTGGAGACATCATTTCCACCAATCTCATCCATCCCCATCACACCCATCATCGCATCCAACATGATTCCAAATCCGCCACCACTACCACCAAAACCAAATGCGGCAAGACAATATGACATTGCACTAAAAGCTCACCAGGCCTACCAAAAGGCCATCCAACAATATCTAGCCAAGCAACAAGCACGACGAGCTCGACAAGTGCAACAATCCTCTCAAGCTTCCCAAGCCTCTCAAGCTACCCAACCAACACGAGCACAAACACAAAAGATGACAACTGTTGAGAACAAAGATGAAGATCACTCCATCATTGAGCACCTTGAAGTTGTGTCTACTCCATCCAATGGTCAAATGAATATATGTCAAGAGTCACTTCTCAATCATGATCAAAATACATCGACAGTACCCAACAATGATCCAATTCAAGAAATGTCAACATCATTTGACCCTATGGTTGAAGACATTAGAAATCTCTCTACCGCAATTGTTGAAAACAATGTTCAAGATCTATCCATCAATAAAGATATTTTTGCTTCATCCAACAAGGCATCGACCAATGATCATGTTGAAAATGTATCTACATCACCTAATGAGGTAGAGGGCATATCTCAAGAATTTATTCTAAAGTATGATCAATGTCTTTCACCAAAGTATAGCAATGGTCCTTTCCAAGACATATTGACATCCTTCGACCTCATGATTGTCGATATTGAAGGAATCTTCAACTTGACACCTGATCCAAGTCCACTCAAAGATCATGAAGATATTAAGCCACTTCCCAAGCATGATGAAAATATCCAAGAACCATTTGTAAGCAATCCATCCTTTAAAACTGACCCATGTCAAAAACTTGATCCAAAGCATGTCGAAAGCAACTCCGAAATCATTCAAGATCAAGAATTTGTATCTTCAAGATACTACAATCATCTAATGGACACTCTCCTATCTATGCAAGATGATCATATCCATACTCCTCCATCTACCCATGAGATGCTTTCTTTGGATGGAAACATAGACGATCGTTATTCAGAGCAGGATCCCTTTATTCTTGACATTATTGCACAAAAAGAGCAGATTATCAACTCCTACAGTCAAATGGAGTTGTCAACATCAGGATCGAATATGTCCCAAAATCATATTGAGGAAATCATGAATAAAGATATCAAACATTATCCACTCAAGGAAGAAAATCAGAGAAAACAGTATAATCCAGAATTAGCAGAGCAGCAAATGGAAATAATGTCGTCTATAGTGATCATTGATCAGAGAATGCATTATGAACAAGAGCTCTTCAAACAAATTAGAATCAAAGCATGAAGTTGCTACTACCACCATATTGGGGGCAACTATGTCTCAAGCAAATGTCAACATAGGGAGCACGAAGAATCCTTATGGTGAAACCATTGCCAATACTACAACTAGCCACGCCATGAATCTTCATCCACCTATCATCACATCCATGAATTGGGACCAACGTCAAAATAAATATTTGAATCAAAGTACGAAGAAAGTTATCAAAGCAAAAGAAGCTGATAAGCATAATGGACAAATCAAATACAAATGGATACCAAAGAATACAAAGAAAAATCATCCCTATCAAACTTCATTAGTCAAAGAAACTATGGGGCAAGATCAAAAAGGGAAAAGTATCCATCAAGAATGTCTGCAAAAGAAAAAGAAAGATTTTCAAGCGACGTACAAAGTATATCAAGTAGTTGGTCCTAATTCCATGCACACTTCCGTATCCACCCATCATTGCTCATCTTCCCAAGTTTGGAGAGTCAAAGGTTCCAAACTATTAACCAATCCATCTCTTATCCCTAAACACACTCCATCCACGCTTCCACGATAATATCCACTCTTACATTGACTTCATGTATTGGCAACGACCCTTCATCATAAGGATTCTGAAGGCACTTTATCGCGATGTGCGCACGAAGACAGAGTTAACTCCAATATCGACAAAGCAGATCAAGAATCCCAAAAGTTGCATTCAAGTGCACGTATCTTAGCAAAGTAGCTCCTTCAGGCAGGATATCAATGGCACATTATGACAGAGGCATCTACGTCAACACCACCAGGTGGTTTAGCATGAATCTTTCGAAAAAATCAAAAAAATATGAAAAATCCAAAAAAAATCAAAAAAAGGCTTAAAAATAGTAAAGATAAAAAATCATCCTATAGTGAAAACCGCATGGGCGGCGCTTTGGGCAAGATCATGATGAAAACCTGGAAAATAGGCATCATGAGTAGAATCGAGCATCTACGTGCGCCACTTCAGGTGAAAGCATCTCATCCCATTCGTAATAAATCAAGCATTCCATCCATCTTATCCATAATAAATCCATCCATCCATGAACCATTTATCTAATCCATTCGCATCTATCTGTATCCGTCATCTTAGTTATCTTGATCTTGATGAGATTTTGGAGCACACTTTATGCTTGCTTACGGTAAACATCTTGGCATGGGTCATTTTCATTGATCATATCCTATCCTATGTTATCTGAGCCATGAAGCATTATCCAAATGAGCATTCGTTATCCGAACACCTTATCTTATTGCAAGATAATCCTTGGAATCCTTTGCATGCTTACCTTATCCATCCATCCATACACATATCCAAGCATCCATCCCATCACATTCCATACATTGCTAGACAATGGGGGCAGATATGTACATCTTGCTTCGGGAATAAATCTTGGTCTATGTCCTCTGACTTATGTGGCGATCCGTACATTGGAAAACATGAAATAAAACTGGTAAAAACACTTGTGAGCAAAAAATTCAAATCACTAGCCCATGGCATATTTTGATGAACAAACATTCCTTATCAAGCTTCATCTTTCATCAAACATCAATCCAAACAAATCGCTATCAGTCGCATCTAGCGCATCCTTCAAACGTCACATCAAATCATTCGAGCAACTTTTGTTCCAAACCAAACTTCAACAATCTTGATCAAATCAAATCTAATCAACTCATCATCATCCTAGGATATCTTTCCCAATCATTGTGTTTCTTAACACTATCCTTGCATTGTTGTGCATCCTCAACAATGTTATCATCTTCAAACCCATCAACATACCAATCCTTGTGTTGCTTAACACTATCCTTGCATTGTTGTGCATCCTCAACAATGTTATCATCATCAATCCATCATCATCTTATCCTTGCATTGTTGTGCATCCTCAACAATGTTATCATCATCAATCATGATCAATCAATCCTTGCATTGTTGCGCATCCTCAACAATGTTATCATCATCATCAATCCATCGATTTGATCAATCAACCTTAGCTTGGTTTTCAACAAAATCCCAAACAAAGCACTGATATCATTACACATCCATATCCAAATCATCAAAATCATGCGAAAAATCCAAAAACATCCAAAACATCAGAAAATCCAAAAACATCCAAATCATATCATAATCCAAAAACAATCAAAAACATAAAACATCAAAAACATTGAAATCCAAACTACGTCGTCTCTGAGCTTAAACGAGTAAGGCTAATCTTTGATCACCCCCGAGACACAAAATCCAAAACATCCAAAATCCACACAAAATCCAAAAACATCCAAAATCACACAAAATCCAAAACATCCAAAATCACATCAAAATCCAAAAACATTCGAAAAGCATCAAAATCCAAAAACATTCAAAAGCATCAAAATCCAAAAACATTTGAAAAACATCAAAATCAAAAACATCAGAAAATCAAAAATCAAAACATTTGCAAAATCTTGAAAACACCAAAAATAGCCTCAAAACATTTCAAAACGCAAAAACATCCAAATATTTGAAAAAATCCATCCGTTTCATCTCGCACTTGCAATAATCAATCATCCATAATAACTGATCGCCATCTTCATCCTTTGGCAACACAAACGAAACAATCATAGCAGGTGCAACAAATGCTTCAATCGTAAAATCAAAATTGAAACAATGAACCACTGAACATAAAATCAAACTCTTGATCAGTCGCAAACATACAATCAACTTATATCAATAGCCTATCAATCAACTTATCAAACCATCATCATCCCGATAATGTATGTCCCTAGGATATATCATTCGACAATGGGCATCATTTATGGATATCACCTTGGATTCTTATCTTATCAAAACAAATCCCTTTGGCTAGAGGTATGAAGAACATTGGCTTGTTTGTGTACTTGATCTTTTCTTTTGGATTTATCTTATTGCGCTCATTCCAAGGACCTCGATGATAACCTAATGAATGATTTAGAGATAGGAATGGGGAAACGATCATTATCTTTTGTCCTGTGCTTGTTGGACGTTCTTGTAAAATAACTTGGTGAATACTTGCTTTGTTAGGTACGCCCTAGCAAGGTTTCCGTATGTCAAGTGTGAACAAGAATACTCCTATCTGCTTGTTGAGTCAAAGTCCATCACACTAAGTACAAGGCCATCTTGGTCCTTTATACCTTGATGCATCGTACCTATGCGTATTATCAAACATAAAGTAAGTGACTCTTTGAAAATCCCAATCCTTGATAAGCAAATCATCATCATTTATCATCATCATCATTTATCATCATCATCATCTATCACCATCATCTCTAATAAAGTCTCAAACAATCATGGACTTGTGGGATCCTCTTGTCATCACCTCATTTCCACACTAACATCATCATCACCAATGCATCCATCCATCCTGCATCCATCATGCATCCATCTTACATCCAGAAAACTGTCAGCATATCACATATCATTCATATCATACATAATAGGAAACATCAATCATTTCACATGCATTGCATTTACATCATCATCATAATATAGATCTATTAGTCTAAGCACCTGCATAAATCATTCATTGCATAATCATAGCATACCCATCTCATCCATCTCATATCATATCATCATTGAAGTTGTTTAGGATAATATAGATTTGTTATTCTAAGCATCTTGAAATCATCTTTGCATCATCATCCATAACCACCCATTTTGAACCTTTTTATCGCGAGATCGACCCTCAAATCAAATCTTTCTGCTCGATCTCTCGAGGGGGCAATGTACCAGTGTACTTGCTGCTGGGGCATCTGAAAAAATCAGAAATTTTTTGATTTCGATCGCGACAAGTTTATTCTTTGAACCAACGCAACAAGTACATTGCTTCAAAGAGGGGAAAAATGTAGACATGTCAAATTTACATCATGCATAATCATATTCCATTCATCAAATAAATTAGGACTTTATTTAAATCAAACCCAAATCCATATTTCATCCTTTTCTGATTTAAATAAATCAAGTATTTAAGTCCTAAAAGTCAAAATCATCTAATCAGCATTAAATCAGCATAATCATCATCTATTTAATCTAACCCTGATTAAATACTCACCCACTTGCATTCTCTAGATTTGGCCACTGCACATGAAATTGCAATTAATTGATTTATCAAAATTATTTATTTTCAACTTGGCATAAAGGAAGAATATTCTCCAAGTTTGAATTTCCCCCCAAGTGGACATGTACACCCAACAGAGCATTTATGAGGCCTTACATGCCTCTTACATGTCCCCTTCCAAAGGTCAAACTCAGCATTCATTGCAAATTTGAATTCAAATTTTCCCTCTCATGGGAACTCTTCCCAAATCTTGCACATACATTGACCAATCACCACTTGACAAGTGGCCTTATCTTATTGGCTTGATCTTTGTCCCACATTGGTCCATTATCAACACTCTTAGCATTTGAAAATCTTTAAATACAGGCTTCATCCTCAAGCAAATCCTCCACAATTTTATGCAAGGTTACTCTCTTCATTTGAGATTTGATCTTGTTCATCATCATTCCACCATCTTCATAGCATTTTCATCTTAAGCTTTGATCAAGGGTTGGGAAAGGGTCACTAGCACATGTGACACCAATCCACTATGGAATAGGTGATTGTTATTGTTTTCATAATGTTTTTAGCTTCATTTGGTCATGTATTGCATTTGGAAACATCTACAAGGTATTTCATAGGAGTTATTTTGATAAATTTGTAAAGTACTAATCCTTGTTTTAGATGTTAGTATTTGCAGATTTAAAAAGATGCTCACAGATATTACTACCCAACCCTCCTAAGTTAATTATTAGGTTTTCACTTGATTACAAACTCACTCGTGGGTTATCCTGTGCCCTTCCCCTTAAACAGGGCGTTGGCCCCCACTAGGAGCCACTCTCCCTAGAGACCCAACAATATAAAAAACCAAGGGTTGTACCATCATAATTTGAACACAAAATCACAACATAAAAGCATTGCGAGGCATTACCCATCTCGCTAACAAGTACAAAATTAGAGTCTCAACAATTCTCGTACAACCCTTTCAAAATCATGAAACCAAAATACTTTCCACATCAAGGGCACATAAAGAGAGAGAACATCAACTGTCAATCATCTCAAACCTCTGGAAGCCAAAAGAATGAAAACCCACAACGAAGGTAAAGTGAAGCAACATGATTTTTTCCCCAATATTTCCAACACAAGGATAAAATTTTCCCCAAATATGAGATTAACTCCGAAAATCCATACAAAGGAAGTTTCATCAAATCCCATCCATAAATCAGTCAACTCTAAAACACAAATACAATCCATAAATCCATAATGGTGTCATCTCAAAAAGGAATTATAGAAGAAAATCAACCTTTAATTCAACAAAAATCATTCAACATCCAAAAACCACCAATTAGGCATTCCATGGGAGACCTCAATTTTCTCCTCACAAGAATCCCTTAGATTGGTACGTAAATAAAAATCAGAAAACATGGCAACAACAACAATTATCTATTCACATTATCAATCAAAACAAAAATCAATCTTCTCAACAAACAGGCCAATTACAATCTCAAGTTCTAAATAACTATCCATATAAGAACCTCATCGATTAGACACTCGAATTGTCATAAAGTGTTCCACTAGCTAACAATCCAAATGAAATAATTAAGGATGAAAACTCAATTCAAGGAACAATTTATTTCTTTGAATCAATTTTATAAAACTATCATAATGAAGTCAAATAGAGTTTACTATAATACTTAACCATGGCCAAGGATACACAATTCCATAAAAGTTCAGTACAAACACCCCTGACACGATACTCAACAATTACTTAATTAGAATATACAAATAAGAGAATCATTGTTCCTAGTAAATTTTTATAAGATGTGAGGAGTTAGATATTAAGATAATATAATATTTATTTAATTCTTAAACTAAAAGAAATATAAAAGAATTAAAAGATATCATGAAATTAGTACTATAAAAATTAAATCACCAAATAAGAGAACATATAAGAGAAGGTCAATATATACTCCATATTTTAAATTTTTCATTTAAATAAATCTCAAGTTAAAATCTTTAACCTACCTTTCCATTCTAAATTAGATACAATGATTAATAATATTCTAAAAGAACATATGTTTCCTCTTAAAGTACAAACTTTATTTATTCAAAACAAGATCCTTTAATTATATTTCACCTCAACTAATATCCAACCTATTTATATTTTTAGCTTCTAATATTGAAATCACTCCCCTAAAACTAATTAATCATTTTCCCTAATCAATTCAAGAGAAATAATTAAAAAGGAAGTCTCAATTCAAGAACAATTTATTTAAATAATTTTCCCTTCATTACCTGATTTAAGTAACTAAATTTCATAGTTCTCAAAATCAATTAATACTCTCAAACAAAAGAGTTCATTTGCTTTGGACATAAACAACTTTCTATAATTACTACAAGAAGTTCATTCATTTAATCGAGGCTTCTAATAATCTAAATAAATAATTAAGTCAATTCCCTCTAAAACATTATTTTACTAATGGGTCAATTTATCCTAACAACACTACTAATCATAAGAAATACTTTCTATGATAACCAATTATTAACTAGACTATTCTTTCTTTAGATAACATAAATATATATATATCAATCTAACAAAATATACATATAAAAATGCACTCGTACAACTTAAGTCTCAATGAACATCTTCATGTGAACAAGTATTTAAATAAATTCAAACTAAATAGTCCTTTCTAATCTGAAATCAATTAATTCATTTATCATTACACAAGTTAAAATATACTATTCATTTCAACATTTAGTCCAAATATCTTCTAGAGAGAACCCGAACAGGTTGCCTGGAAAACTAAGAATGGTGGGAAGTTGTTCTCCAAATTTGAGGAGGCAAAGAATTACATACCTCAGCGATTTACATCGATGGGTTGATAAAGGCCCTCACTAAGTTGAATGGGATCGCACATCATGAGGTGCAGAGTATATCAAAAGAATGGCGTGGGTGGCAGGACCATAAACTTCATTCAAGATTGAAGGTTGATATTCAATTCCATGAAGGGGGTGGACACACACAAATGGTATGCAGGATAAACATCAAACAACGAGAATTACAAATGCATAATCTTCATTGAATACAAAATGTAAATGATAAGTGTCAAGCATATATACAAAATGAAAATAGAGAGAGAGAGAGAGAGATAGATTAAAAATGAAACCAGTGAGATTATTTAATTTATTCCACCTTTGCAAGTCTAAACGCTACAGCTATGATGGTTTACCAATGGTTTCAGGGAGACTATTTAATTCTGTACAATGCCTCAACTCTTAAATGCTGAAACTGTGACAGGTTGCCAAGAATATTAGAAAGTGAAGATTGCAATTTGGAAATATTGTTGTCTACTTGCATTATTATCAAATTCCAAATGTTATCCACAGACTTGAAGGAAAAGAGAGCAGTGAGAAGCAAATACGTGACCTAAGAGCAGGAGAATTAATGTACAACCTTTTCTTTTTGAACCAGACACATTTATGTTTGGCAGTGAATTTCTAGAGACGTGCTCAGTTTGCAGTTTGGAGGAAATAAATTTATTTTCAAGTGCTGCAACTGCGATAGATTGCCAGAAGGATCAAGTAGGTTATTTAAAACTTTATACTTCCTATTATGTTTAAGTGCCATAGCTGAGATAGAGAGATAGATATTATTTCTATGTTCAATCGATTCTACTAAAGGTTCATATGCCTTTCAAGGAAAATTTTCCAATCAAAAAGTGTATGATGCGAGCAAAGCAAAAATTGGTGATAAAAGGAAAACCTTTTTGAAAACCAGCCTCGGAAGTACCTGTTCAGGCTACAAACAGTGATGGAAAAGAAAGAGAAGACACAGGCAATGAAGGTTACAAATCTTACTTCACACCCCAAATGAGGTTATAAGTAGTACGGAGATGAAATCACAGTCGTCGGCTAGGAATCATCCTATCTCACACATCCCACATAAAGAAATGAATTGGGTGATCATGGCTGTAAGGGTAAACTCAGCACCCCCACAGTCATTCATAAGTAACGGAATGAAGGAAGCATCGAAAACATGCATGGGATCAAAATAATAGCATCGATTTCTAACATGCTAACCAGGCAGTGGTTGAAAGAGGTAAGAGGGTTGCACCTCAATTCAATCAAATATAATTTCAGTTTCCAACTTTGTAACTATCAAAATCCCCAAGCATAACAAAGTCGTCATACCAAAAAGGATCTGAGACTAAGGCAGGGGAATAAAACTCTATGGCTGAAGCATAATGATTGATTTTCATTCCTATTAACATCAAAAACACACGATTTCAGAACATACAAATGGGTTAAGAGGAGTCTTGTAACATATAAATCAAACCCAAATCTAGAGATTGAAAACGGCCTAACGGAGGTTCCATCACATGCATAACTAATTTGCACAAATAAAAGATTAATAACGAGAATATACTTAAGGGAGAGAGTGGCAATAGTTGTGCATACCGTACATAAAACGAATGCATCAAATAAAGGAATTTGCTTGGCTGGAGAAGGTGGTTGAAGCTCCCTAATGCAGCTCCTACGCGAGCCACCAAATTGCCTTTAGAAAGAAGGGATCCTTTTCCCGATAGTTCCTAGCACAAATTTGGATTTCCCCTCCCCACATGGCTGGTACTGTAAACCCCTTGTATCCCCCAACGCAAGAGCTTCCCTTCTTCCCCCTCCCCTCCAAACTAAATAAAGTTATTATTTATTTTTCATATTCTCCAGTTCTCTTCGACTTCCAATTGCTTTATAGGTGTAGTTTCTTTCCAACTTTTCTTGTTTTAAGACACTTCAGCTTCCCATCCCTTTAAATTCCTTATTATAATGATTATCTTTGAACAACTAATAAATTATTAATTATTATCAAATATCATTAAAGAATACTTTTTTACAAAACAATTAGTTTATTTGTTTATTAATAACTCTTTACTTAATATTTTATAAAACTAATTTATTTAATTTTCATCTTTATTTCTAGTTTTATTTACTCAATGCTATTTTAATTAATTGAGTACAAATTCCATCAAATATTATGTTAACTGCATAAACTAATCATACACAAAACAACAATAACGCAATTAAATACTTACACAAAATCGGGAAAGGTCACAATGGAGGGGCACTACATACGCTTTGGATTGGAGTAACGAGCATGGAAAAATCATCCTTCCTCTTTTGAAAATAGTGTTGACGAATTTACTTCTCCTTCCTCAGTAATTTTTCCCAATTTCTTCTTTGAAACTAAATTTTGAATCATTTTTATAGAGAAAGACCAGAGAAGCATAATACTTTTTGCAGACCAATTTTCTTCACCCAAAAATTACAAGCTTAGAAAACTTCTCCTCCTTTCAATTAATTAAAAAGGAAAACTCTTTTCTTTTTTGAAAACCAAAAATCTATCCAAGAAGCAAGTTTCCATAGCTTTTCTAATTTTCAAAAATAAACTAGACATGCATTTGTCCTTTTTGTTCTTTTTTCTATTGTTTCTCCTTTTGAATGAAATCTTTTGTTTTTTCTATTTTTATTTGATTTAAATCTCATAATTATCACACACAAATTAATTAAAAATCTCTTTATTTAATATTTACCCACAACTTGATAAAAAAACAATAAATTATATTATTTCATTTTACAAAAGATAATTTATAATTATAATCAATATTACTTATTTAATTTATTAATTTATCCCTTTAATTAAATAAACAACATTTAATTTAACAACCTTTTTAAAATATAATATTTTACATTTAACAATTAACTTAGCCACATTTACCTACTATTTAATTAAATCAATTAAACAACATTGATAATCTACCAAGAAATATCAAACATAAACATCAATTAACGACACATAATACAAAGATTAAAATATGAATAACACAATACCATGCAAAATGACAATGGGGTCATGGACAATGACACCGTTAAACACAACAATGGGGATGACAAACCTGGGACGGGGACACTTATCAACTCCTTTTCAACTTCATGCCCATTGGGTTTATTGGACATGCTCATACCTGCTATGCAAGTGAAGTTGGTGTCCAATACTTGCAACCTGCATAAAACCAACGTCAAGTAGCATATAAATCTCCAATACAGAGACACTGTGAAAGGTAGTCACAACGTAGAAGGGCACTCGTGAGTGGGTGATGCTACTTTGTCCTTTCACCAAGACCCACTAGAATACACATCATAATCCATATCCAAAAATAAGCATATAACGATAACATCACAACATAATATTAATGAAAGCAATAACATATCAGATAGTACAAACACCACATATCATATGTCATAAAACATCATAAGCAGTATCAAGTGCATCCAACCAAACTAAACTATAAATCCACACAAATCAAACCGGTGAAATAATCACTATCACAAACCCAAGTACACAACTCAAAATAAAAGAGTATCTAGAAAGTAACATCAACACAAGGGGTATTACATCCCCCCCCAAAACATGGCTTACTCCTGGAAGCCAATAAAAAAATAAGGGAAATTATTCTCTATGTGGGATACATCCTCCCATGTCACCAAGATCTCAATGCAAAATCTCACAATATATGTGACAAACGATCATAATCTTATGCCTTTTCAAGACATAAAACATAATTTAACCCATCAAAATCATAATATTTCAAGTTTAAACACACACTCACTATAAACACATTCAATTTGCTTTACAAGGAACACACCACAAGGAAACACAAGGGTCCCAAAGTACATTCCCAATAGGAATCTGGATATCGGTGCATTGCGCACTACATCGAGGGTCCTATCCTTTCCACCGGATTTCTACACCTTTGGACCAACATCACCTAGAGACAAACTTGGATTACTAAGTACAAATGACACAAACGAGGTGACACAACCTCAAGAGTATGAGAATCTAGGTCAACGCAATGGGCTCATAGTGCCTAGTGTATGAACCTAAGCTCTGATACCATGTCTAACGCCCCACCATGCAACCCATAAGGAAACTAATACATCTAACATTTATGGCACAATTTTTTTTTGAAATAACTAAATTGTATACATTAATGTATACATTAGATTTTAAAGATTACAAGTTAATCACCTAAGTCCTTTGGGGTACACGAGGTAACATTACGCAATTGACCCATAACAAAAGTGGAAGACAAAATTTCCAATTTCTATTAATGTAACCCATTCATTCGTTTGCCTTCAATTTTGAAATATTCATAATTGATAAGGCAATATGACAAGATTTAAAACAATATGATAACCATACATGTATTCATAACAAGATAAACATGGAAATGCAATGAACATATTTCCATAGATACAACACAAACAATAAACCACATTGACAATCATAGATGAAGAAAGAATTACGTAGTACAATTACACATTACATCAAATTCAGTACATCTCATTGAATAAATACATAAGTTTACATCATAAGACTTCCCAACACAAGTGGAAGTAATACATCAATACAAAGGTACAACTATAGTACAAAGTATACATTTGGTAACAAGGTGGACTCCAGATCATGTTGTATCTGAAAAGCACTGCACATTTGTTGATAGGGGACCTAATGGGGTGCGTAGCACATTCCACCCAACCACCCTCGTGCTAAGAGAAAATAAGGAAGGATCCCTGACCAAGTTCATCCAAACAGAAAACAAGAAGACTCAACTCCAAACAAGAGAGACATGAAAACACTAAGGAAAACATACATCAAAAGACCACTTCCAGAGGCTAGCAAAAATAACAAATCAAGGGAATGCTAGAGGAGAGTGTCATTGCACAGTTGTACATGGGTTATCTTGACTACCTTTCTCTAGGTGTCAGCCCCCATCTATGGTTATCCTGATAGCCTCTCTAGGCACCGACCCCATATTGTGACTCGTGTAGAACTATTAACTTCTCATGGAGACGAGGAAATGATCTTGCCAACCACGGCCTTCTCAACCCACCCTTAGTTTTTGATAGCCCTAACGAGTGGACGGGGCATCCTTAATTACCTTGTTAATGTTATTACTACCCATACCCCCTAATTCATTTAATTAATTTATTACTTACTACACTAACTCTTACGTGGGTTATCCTAGCAGCCCCTTTGTGTGTTGGCGCCCACGTAGAGCCACTCTCCCTAGAAACCCAAACCACAAAATCAAAGCTCCAAGGGGTTGTACCAACAAAAGAAATACTAAATCTCAAAATGGAAACATACGCAAGGCACAATCATCTCATTAACATCCATATCCATAGAATATAAAATACCCCAAGTACATATATATATTCTTTTAAAATAAAGAAAATCAATTAATGATTTGCTATGAAATTAAGACAGACATTATATATATATATGTTTATTTACAATAGAATATAATTTATGAGTATATGTATGTTTTCTAACAAGATTCAAATCTTCACAAACATAAATAAATAAAACAACTTTCTTAAAAGGAAACACAAACTTCCTCTAGAACAAAATATATGATCAACCAAATAAGTTGGAGAGGAACAAAATGGCTTCAAATAACAAATCCTTAAGTTGGAAGAAATTACGGGTGAAGGAAAAAAAAAAATCAACAATCCTTTCTACACCCAGCTTAGATACAAATAATGAAAATAGAAACACAAATTTCTTTCAATTACTTGCAGTGACGAATTGAAATCAGCCAAGCAATAATAATTAAAGTATTTCAAAAAGATTTCTAAATATACAAAACCGAACATTCATTTTCAACAAACATTAAAATAGGTAGCAATAAAGGAACTTGGAGTCCTATGCTTTGGATTAGAGTAACAAGCATAGAAAACTCCTCCTTCCTCTTTCGAAAACAACCTTCACATATTTCTTTCTCCTTAACAATTTTTCCCAATTTCTTCTTTGAAACTAAATTTTGAATAATTTTTACAGAGAAAGACTAGAGAAGCATAATACTTTTTGTAGACCAATTTTCTTCACCCAAAAATTACAAGTTTAGAAAACTTCTCCTTTCAATTAATTAAAAAGGAAAATTCTTTTCTTTTTCGAAAACCAAAAACCCATCCAAGAAGCAAGTTTCCACAACTTTTCTAATTTTTTAAAATAAACTAGACATGCATTCGTCCTTTTTCTTCTTTTTTTTTGTTTTTTCTCCTTTTGAATGAAATCTTTTATTTTTTTATTTTTATTTGATTTAAAGCTCATAATTATCACACACAAATTAATTAAAAATCTCTTTATTTAATATTTACCCATAACTTGATAAAAAAAACAATAAATTATATTATTTCATTTTACAAAAGATAATTTATAATTAATCAATATTACTTATTTAATTTATTAATTTATCCCTTTAATTAAATAAACAACATTTAATTTAACAACCTTTTTAAAATATAATATTTTAAATTTAGCAATTAACTTAGCCACATTTACCTACTATTTAATTATATCAATTAAACAACATTGATAATCTACCAAGAAATATCAAACATAAACATTAATTAACAACACATAATACAAAGATTAAAATATATTAATAACACAATACCGTGCAAAATGACAATGGGGTTGTGGACAATGACACCATTAAACACAACAACAGGGATGACAAACTTGGGATGGCGACACTTCCTTATCAACTCCTTTTCAACTTCATACCTGTTGGGTTTATGGGACATGCTCAGACCTGCTACGCAGGTGGAGTCGGTGTCCAGTACCTGCAACCTGCATAAAACCAACGTCACTTGTAGCATATAAATCTCCAATACAGGCACACTATGAAAGGTAGTTGTGACATAGTAGGGCACTCACGAGTGAGTGATGCTACTCTGTCCTTTCACTAAGACCCACTAGAATACACATCATAATCCATATCCAAAAACAAGCATCTAACCATAACATCACAACATAATATTAATGAAAGCAATAACATATCAAATAGTACAAACACCACATATCATATGTCATAAAACATCATAAGCAGTATCAAGTGCATCCAACCAAACTAAATTGTAAATCCACACAAATCAAACCGATGAAATAATCACCATCACAAACCCAAGTACACAACTCAAAATAAAAGAGTATCTAAAAAGTAACAACACAAGGGGTATTACATTATCCTTATTTGTACTCATTCTAACATGTTTGTTATCATTACTCATATGTGTTGTACCTATATTCACACCTATTTCTATGCATTTATTGCCCACCTCAAGACCTTCAATTCCTTACACTATGTCAATCTTATGCCTCAGAATTGATCCCAACTAGCATATGATTGACTTCAAGTTCAAATTTTTAATTTCTCACCCCTTTTCATAATTTGTGAGATGAATTGTTACATCTTTACATGAATTGTTGCTATATCTTGTTATTTAAAGACATTGATTTGTGTAATTGTATCATATGGAAAATCAAGAGAACATCTTGTTAGAACCTCCAAAATTTTCCTAATTTCACCACATAAGCAAGCCTTGAATCCAATAGCTAGAGCCTTGATCCTTGTATTGTCTGTTACAAACCCTTATTACCCTAAACTTGGTTACTATAAAAGAAAAGACAATAATGTTTAGGTCTAACTGACACTGAAAATCCAAAAGGCTTCAAAAATTAGATAATTGCTCAATCTCCCAAATAAAGTGATAGATAAACTATTGTAGCCATGGCACGCCTCCTAGTCCACCTAAAATGTGTAAAAAGTCCATTACCGCACTACTGCAAGGATGCTTGTTCTATTCTAAGAGTCCTTGGTGGTATGGCGAGGGTGTAGAATATAATACAACTATATACCATGGCAATCAGAGAAGATGCATGTGGGGGTGGCGATAACAAGTTTCTTAATTGTGAAAGTAACTTAGTCTAGCAATGAACATTGACAATACAAAATGAAACTTGCGGTATGATGGTAAGTTCTTAATTAGCCACTAAGGGGTAACCTGCCATCCTGTGATAAGCAAATCATAAAGTTTAAGGGGACTTGCAATATGGCAGTATAAGGATGCCTAACCCGCTATCCCGTGGTGAATGAACAATAATAAGAAAGTACTGTGCAGGGTATGTTGGTTCCCAAAATTGCAAATTGCAAACCATAAAAGTATGTCAGGCTCTATGGTCAAGTTTAACAATGTTTTGGCCAATGAACAAAATTAACCAATGTGGTTAGAATTCCCTGCTCTTCAAGTTCTACTAGACCTAGGCAGGTATACCTTTGATTATTAAGCAGATTATGAATTTAGAGGTTTTGTGTATTTTCCAATTTTTGCAATTAAATCATCCTCTAGCAGTCTATTCCACAATGGCATGTAAATGTGAAATATATACTAGACTAACATCTACTTCTACTCCTAATGTTTGGGATTAAGGTGTATAAATCAAGTTTTTATGAAGTATTGTTTAATAACTAAAGTGAATTAGTTCCTTTTATTGGGTAATGGAGTCAAGATGTACATATGATATATATTTCCTCCTTGTGGCTTAACTCAAATTTGTTTGGCACTTTTAGATGTTTATACCTTGTATAAACATGCAAGGTTGTCAGTTACTAGGATCTTCTTACTAATCCCAATGATATCTCCCTAGGTTACCAAGATTATTTGAGAGGATTTTAATTCTTGTTTGAAGGAAACCAATTAAAATAACTTATTTAAAAGGATTTTAATTCTTGGAAGAAACTGTTGACGCCAAAAATTGACGAGATAACAGTGCCTTTATGGAAAACTCAGTTCAAGGGGGACCCCTTTGCGCCAAACTGAGTGACCTCCGGATTTTAAAGAAGCCGGCTTCTTCTATATAATGGTTTTTGGAAAGGGAAAAGGAAGGAGATATAATGAAACAAATATTAATCTAAGGTGATGCGCCAAAGCTTTCTGATAGGCACGATAAATCATAGACTCAAGGGCCTGAATGTTATTGATATGTTCCAAAACACCGGAAGCTTAAAGTAATAGCATAAACAATTCATTTAATTGACATAAAACAGTATCGCATACATTCTTACTGCTAGGAAGAGTCATTAAAACATGATTTAGACCAGCAAGTTTGCATTCAATATATAGAAGTCTCCTCAAATGAAATGCTTAAGACAATAAAAAGCACAGTTCACAGTTTAATCAAAACATGAAAAGCAGAAAGGCCGAACAATAGGCACAGTCTGAAAGTTTCTTGCGAATAAACATGCAAAAGAGGCCTGGCGTCTCTTGCTAAAACCAATATTCTTCCTAAAAATCTTGGACCATTTTCCCTCAACAGAGAGAGTATATATAGCCGGAGAGAAAAATCCCACCGCCTGGAGAGTTGTAATAGAAAGATTCCACAATCTCCCGTAATGATGCCCGAATAAGAATATTCCTAATGCCGTTATGAGAGCAGTCAATCAGAGTACAGCATCTAGTTGGTTAGTTACAGGCGTTCCCTTTGTAATGATGGCAGTGGTCCCAACCAGGCTTCAAAGCGACGAGTGTCGTCCACCGCTTTAGAGAACCATGGCGAGCAGCAGTCAATGACACTATCCCGCTCGGCCAACATACCTTGCTTTGATAATCGATGTAAGGCACGTGGCAGCAAACCGCGGCCCGAATGAAAACTCCTCCTCCATCGACCGGGAGCTTGCGGAGAAGTGACACGTGTTCAGAGGACTGAGGCTACTTTGAAAATGGGAAAAGGCTGCATGAACCGGGTGGCGAAAGACGCGTGGCCGCGTTTCGCAACCCGTGGTACTCTCGTCCCTGCTGTTGTTTTCAAAGCCGCGAACCGCTGACACGTGAGCGAGGGTAGGTCCCGCCAGGAAATAAAGAAGGCCAATAGAAATCTTTCGCAGCCCGCCGCAGCATACTCTACTCCTGCTAGGGAAAGATTGCGATACACCGCCACGTACAAAGATGTGGGCCCCGTTTTGCAACCCGTAGGAAACATAAAGCAACAGAAAATGAAAAACCCCACAGGCGAGACACGTGGGCGCCCAGTGCAGCATCTCAGGAGCCGAATGGGGAGCCGCTTGCCAAAGTTGTGAAGCAAGGAATGCACAACGGGAGAGATCAAAACCTTCCGGGAAGCCGAAAAATGCGGAGATGCACAGGCCAGTGCACGAATATATGCAAAAAGGGGACCCGAAGGGAGCTACTTGGAACATTATTTCAATAGCTTTTGGCGACTAACAGGGGTGTTTCAGATAAGGAACGGAGAACCCAAAAACTCTCTGGTTCTACAGACCAGAGCCTTCATCTATAGGGCAAATGGAGTTAGAGCTTTGAAAGTGCAGCCTGCAAAGGCACCCATTCAATTTCGGACGGCTTTGCCATGCTGCGCAAATTCTCTTGGGCCCCCCTGAGATCAATAGCTTCCTTATGAGGCAGCACCTCTGGCAGGCCAGCGCCTGCTTGTATGTGGAAAAGCAGCTAAGAGAGTGGATGAATGATTACCTAGATATCTACTGCTGTTGGGGGGCTGCCGAGTTCCTTGAATGCCTCCGGATCGTTCTCCTTCTGCTCAATAATCTTGGTAATCTGCGCAGCCATGGCAATAGTGCCATCCTCAAGAAATGGAGATGGCAATCCCAACCTGCCCAACTCAGAGAAACTCCCTCGAATGCCATCTAGCGCTTTGTTTAGAAAAGTTGCTGCTGCCTTAGTACGCTGGAAAGCGGAGTGGCAATGAATGAACCTATTTGCCGTTTGAGCTGCGGTGTCCCTATCTTCGATACCTGCCCCAGCGAGGATCTCGTCCGGGACTGAATATAGCTTATTTAGCAAGTCCCTTGCCTCGGGAACCTTTTCCAGGATGAAACGCGGGAACTGTTCTGTTGTGTCATGGGCCTCCTGATTGAGTTTTAACGCCTTGTCGATGAACCGGAGGGTAGGCTGCAGATTTAGGCAGAAGGCTTTGATTTTCTCCCAGTGAAAAATGTACAATTGCCTGACCAGTGGGATGATATCAGGTTGGGCAAGGGCTGGTAGCAGAGAGGCCTTAATCGAAGAAATCTCTGTGTCTCTTGAAATGAGGGCCTTGGCAAATTCTGTCTTCTTCTTCTTCTCGGATGCCAA
>VDFB02000017.1:310345774-310434881 GCA_007258455.2 Sequoia sempervirens | reverse complement strand
AAAGTGGCTCCTCCCAGAGACTTGATCATCATAGAAATGTCGAGATTGATGGACTTCAGATAGAACATGAACGCCAACTCTGGGGTCGGGCGGATGGTCACAGGAATCCTCCGCCAACTTGAGTGAAATCGGGCATTGAAGTCCGTCAGAGCCTCCTGGGGTGCTCGTTTGATGACGGATAACTGATAATATAGCGAAGAACGATCTTCGTCATTTGAAAACCTTTCATAGAATGAATCTCTGAGGTCATCCCAAGTGCGAATGGTATTAGCAGTCAGTGTTCGGTACCACTCCAGGGCTTTGCCTTTGAAGGACGCAGCAAGGAGCCTCAAGGCTACATTCTGCGCTGTGATACCATGTACCAGGCATACATCTGCTACATCCTGCAAGTGCTCTGCTGGCATTTTTGTGTTATCTTCGGTGAATTTGGGAAGAGCTTTCAGGGCCGAAACCGGAATGGCGCCCCAAACAGCAGGTGCTACCGGAGCTACCAAGGGGCTCCCAGCATCCCATGCTACATAATTTTTGTTCGCGGCCGGCAACATGGTGAGAGGAAAGGGTGGTGGGAATGGAACGGTTACTAACTGATTTGTGGCCTGGACTGTCCCGAATGGAGGCACTAGTAAACCTGGGTTATTTGCAGTTTGGGATCTAGTTATAGGCCGATGGCTCATACACCCTTTTAGAAGACGATTTCATTAGTTTGGGTCCCACCGGGCGCAAGCTTAAAATGACAAAATCGCTGGACGCCAAAAATTGACTGGAGATAACAGTTGTTCTTTATGGGAAATTCAGTTCAAGGGGACCCATTTGCCAAACTGAGTGACCTCCGGATTTTAAAGAAGCCGGCTTCTTCTATATAATGGTTTTTGGAAAGGGAAAAGGAAGCAGATATAATGAAACAAATATTAATCTAAGGCGATGCGCCAAAGCTTTCTGATAGGCACGATAAATCATAGACTCAAGGGCCTGAATGCTATTGATATGTTCCAAAACACCGGAAGCTTAAAGCAATAGCATAAACAATTCATTTAATTGACATAAAATAGTATCGCATACATTCTTACTGCTAAGAAGAGTCATTAAGACATGATTTAGACCAGCAAGTTTGCATTCAATATATAGAAGTCTCCTCAAATGAAATGCTTAAGACAATAAAAAGCACAGTTCACAGTTTAATCAAAACATGAAAAGCAGAAAGGCCAAACAATAGGCACAGTCTGAAAGTTTCTTGCGAATAAACATGCAAAAGAGGCCTGGCGTCTCTTGCTAAAACCAGTATTCTTCCTAAAAATTTTGGACCATTTTCCCTCAACAGAGAGAGTATATATAGCCAGAGAGCAAAATCCCACCGCCTGGAGAGTTGTAACAGAAAGATTCCACAATCTCCCGTAATGATGCCCGAATAAGAATATTCCTAATGCCGTTATGAGAGCAGCCAATCAGAGTACAGCATCCAGTTGGTCAGTTACAGGCGTGCCCTTTGTAATGTGGCAGTGGTCCCAACCAGGCTTCGAAGCGACGAGTGTCGTCCATCGCTTTAGAGAACCATGGCGAACAGTAGTCAATGACACTATCCCGCTCGGCCAACATACCTTGCTTTGATAATCAATGTAAGGCACGTGGCAGCAAACCGCGGCCCGAATGAAAACTCCTCCTCCATCGACCGGGAGCTTGCAGAGAAGTGACACGTGTTCAGGGGACTGAGGCTACTTTGAAAACGGGAAAAGGCCGCATGAACCGGGTGGCGAAAGACGCGTGGCCGCGTTTCGCAACCCGTGGTACTCTCGTCCCTGTTGTTGTTTTAAAAGCCACGAACCGCTGACACGTGAGTAAGGGTAGGTCCCGCCAGGAAATAAAGAAGGCCAATAGAAATCTTTCACAGCCCGCCGCAGCATACTCTACTCCTGCTAGGGAAAGATTGTGATACACCGCCACGTACAAAGATGTGGGCCCCGTTTCGCAACCCGTAGGAAACATAAAGCAATAGAAAATGAAAAACCCCGCAGGCGAGACACGTGGGCGCCCAGCGCAGCATCTCAGGAGCCGAACGGGGAGCCACTTGCCGAAGTTGCGAAGCAAGGAATGCACAACGGGAGAGATCAAAACCTGCCGGGAAGCCGAAAAATGTGGAGACACACAGGCCAGCGCACGAATATATGCAAAAAGGGGACCCGAAGGGAGCTGCTTGGAACATTATTTCAACAGAAACCAATTAAAAAGAATCACTTAAAAGGAGTTTAATTCTTTCTTGTATAAACCAATCAAAATGAATCACATAGAGGTAGCAAATGTGTCTTGATAAATCATACATATGCCTGATATAATGATTTAAATAACAAGAAAAGACCACTCTGGAGACAACAAGATAACATTCATCAATTAATATCAACAAACAATTGAACACCAAAATTTTGGCCACCAAATTATAACTTCTCCTCCATTAAATTGCTTCAAAAGATTTCACAATTCATACCAAAAGTCTTTGTTCAAAATTAATTTTTCGTTATATCCTCTTCTTGCCCTTATTCATCTATCTAACTATCTATCTAACTATATTTCTAACTCACCGGTCTTGGTTTCCTTCTTATAGATGAAGGAAGCAACAAGCTTTAGACCATTACAACTTTTCAATTATCCATATGCTGCAAATTTTCATTATATTGATTATCTTTGGAAAAAGAATATTTAATTTAAAAATTCTTTGTGTCTTTCCATCCCGTGAGAAATTATTTTTAATTATTATTATTACCATTCCTTCTACAAGCAATTTCACGCTCATATGTACTTTCACCAATTGAATGGCATAGTTTTATAATTGGGAAATGTTGTCCACAAATCATAGAAGATATAGTGAAATTTAAAGGTCCTTGAAACTCAATTCAAGTCTTTTTATAATGAGGAACATAGATAGGTTAATTGGTTGAGTTTAAGTTGTAGAATATTAAAGTAAGAAGGTAAATAATATTATCATCTATGCAAAAATTCTCCTATTCAATAAAAGTGAAAAGAATCATTCCAAAGATAACTACTTATAAGCTAGTTGAATGGTCTATATGAGACAAAAATATCTTTAATAATATTGTAAAATACTTATAGATCCAAAAAAAATCTTAATTGAAAGAAATAGAAAAGAAAAAATAAGAAGACAAGCTTATATTATAAATTACAATATAAAGTTTCTTAAATTAATTTTATTAATAATTAGACAAATGAAACATGAATATAAAAAATATATTCTACCAATAAAAATAATAATTTATAACAATATAACAATATTAAATATTTTTTATTATACAATCTTATCAATTAAAAAATTAATTACAATCTATAAGAATTTAAATTTACACCATACTTTATATTTTGTTTTTATTATCTTGAGAATCTCGTTGATGACTACTACTTACAAAAGAATGAGTAATGAAAAGCGACATCCTCATGCCTTTAAGTTCAAATCATGAGATAATAATTTAGTCTAAAGTAGGAGCAGGGTTATAGGTTGTCATTAATAATTTATGACAATATAACAATATTAAATATGTTTTATTATACAATCTTTTCAATTCAAAAATTAATTGCAATCTATAAGAATTTAAATTTAAGCCATACTTTATGTTTTGTTTTTATTCTCTTGAGAATCTCGTTGATGATTACTACCTAAAAAAATAGATAATAAAAAGCGACATTTCGGTGACTTTAATTTCAAATCATGAGATAATAATTCAATCTAAAGTAAGAGTGGGGTGACAAAAACTCCTAGATGTATCCACCCACTATACTACACTCCTAGAGTGGGGTGATTACCATTCAAGGGGTGACAAAAACTCCTAGATGTATCCACCCACTATACTACACTCATGGGGGAGGAGTCTGTTTCTCAGAAAAAGTGGTGAAAAGTACAAGATTCTACGTGCTACTCTTTCAAATAGCATTAGGGCCCATAGCAGAACAATTTATCTCAAATAAATGCAGTCAACAATCAATGGAAAGAAGTGGTGATGGAGAACGAAAACCGACGTCCAGATGCCTTTCATTTCAGATCAAGTAGCAATCAATGAAAGAACAACGCCTCCCAATATATCAACCCACTAAACTAAAATGCTGCAAGTTTCACATCCAACTAAATGCTTTTTCAGAATGATGCGACTAGGTTGCAGTCAAGATTAGATCAATGGTTGGTAAGGAAAAGTTGAAGTGACATGAAGAAGAGACATCTTGACACACTTTTCCACAACATAGAATTGTGTATATGGTTGTGCAAATTTCCTGTCGAAATATTGTAATTTATTCATAATAAAAAAATTAACTTATAGTTGAAAAATATAATTTCAAAAGTCATAAAGATTATTTTATTTGATATTAATTAGTATAATTTTTATCTCAAAATTAATTGGAATAAAGTTAAGAGGAGAAGCTGTCAGGGTTATTTTTTTTAGATTGATCTTTGTAATGATGAAATTAAAATATTCATGTCAATTTTCATTTAATTTCACATTTATTTTGATGAAAAGACTTAGTATAATTACACATTGATAATATGTACATTTTAATGTTAGTTTTGGTTTCCAACTATATTCTTATCTCTTCTACATTCATTTTCACATATATCCACACATCTAAACTTACCTTATCCTTATTTGTACTCATTCTAACATATTTGTCATCATCAGACATATATGTTGTACCTATATTCATGCCTATTTCTATACATTCATTGACCACCTCAAGACCTTCAACTTCTTACACTATGTCAATCTAATGCCACACAATTGATCCCAAGTGGCATATGATTGACCTCAAGTTCAAATTTTTACATTCAAATTTTGAATTTCTCACCCCTTTTCATAATTTGTGAGATGGATTGTTGTCATATCTTGTTATTTAAAGACATTGATTTTTGTAATTGTATCATATGGAAAATCAAGAGAACATCTAAAGCAAAAAAAAAATACATTAATTCTATGAATATTTCAATTTATAGCTTAAAACAAAATCATTACTTGCATCAAAATCACATAGTTCATCTACAAGTTTGCACATGATGTCTTCCATCACTTATTCAAGGCCATATCTTGTAGGTTTGAAAGGGGTTTGACCTAGGCTAACATGATCTTTGTAATCATGCAACATCCCCAATTTTTTTTCTAAACACCACCTTTATTTATTATCAAAAAAAATCATGATTGTATTGAATCTAATTTCATAAGCCTATCACCTTCCAACTTAGATTTATGCATTAAAGTTCAATCTATCTTAGGGTCAAGCATGAGCAACTCAAGATTGACCAATATAGGATTATGAGTCAATTATGATCCTAAGATAATAAGCACCCGAAAGCATCAATTTTTGGACTATGATGAAATAATTCTACACAAATTAAACATTCATGTGTAATGTCATCTCTCATAGGGAACATTTTTTTATTTCTTTACGTTGAATGTCAAGTGACGAGTATAGAAACTAAAATAATTCTTCTAATTAGAATTAATTATTCATCAATCATCATTAATTATAATGAAAGGGCATCCAAACCTCATTCACAAAATCATAATGTTCAATATCTTATGCAACAACAAACATGAGGTAAAAAATTTCAACAACATAATTAATCTTATTTATCTAACTTGCAACACAATTTCATAAATTCAACAAAATCTTATTAAATGAGTTTGTGTAGCCATACAAGATAAATAAATAATTACAAAATAGACTTGAATTTTCTATATGAACAACAAACAACATCAAATAAAAGCTACATGCTCCTCTTCTTCAAATCACCTTCCTCCACTATGAAATTGACTCTTAATCTATCTTCTTCCACAACCAGCTTTGCTAATCTTGAATCATGGATATAATAATCCATTTTCTACTACAACACCTCCCAAAACTTGCAAAAAAATGTCATTTTTTCCTTTCCCAAGAAAATCAATTCCTACGTCTCTTTTCTCCAAAACTCTAGAATTCAAAATTGTCAAGTAACCTCCAATTTGATGCCTCCACTATCTCCATTTCTTGTATCCTCTATTCTTCCACATCCAACCTGGAAGAATGCATTGAAAATACATTCAAAAATATTAAATTCTCAATCAAAAATCAAAAATCAAAACCACTCCCAAGAATATGCACCAAATCAGATTCCACTCCTAGCAAATAGGCCCAATCTTGGAAAAGTTGTAGTCAACACAATATGGGAACCTAGATTTTTCCATGCTACAATTGAGAAGCTTTAATGAGTTGCCTTAACTTGTAAATTCTCAAGTGTCCATGCTTAGATTTCCTTTTTTTCCTTTTTGAATTCAACAAATCAATATTTGCCTCAAACTCTCTCACACATCAAGATTTTGCAACAATTTAATAAGCCAATTATTTAGTATATTACTTAGGCCTGATATTGCAATTTATTCTCCAACTTACATAATTACCAAAACTTAGATAAAATAAAAATAAGAATACTTTATTTTTTGGTTGATGTTAATTGTTGGTACCCCGAATGCTTCTGCATTAGACACCCAAGATAAGAAATTTTTTGTGAATATGGATTCACAAATTAGAGTTGAGTGGTAGTACCACCCTTTTGGATTGAAAGAAATCTTCAACAAACTACATCATTGAATTTGGTACGTAGAACTGATTCTTCTTTCTTCGCTTCCAACACTTAGCTAGAACAAGCAACCTCCTCCTTTGACAACTCTGCACTCATTTTTTCCCTCCTCTCGTGGACTTGTATCCACCATGTACAATCCTCCTCCTCCTAGTACCACATGTTCTCATTTTTTCTCTCATGAGATTTGACCCACCACTAACCGACCACCTCCACCAAATTTCACCTGCAACATCTTCTACAACTTTTTACATGCAAATGTGTTATCCAAAAAATAATCAAAATCTACTACATCCCTAGAAAAATCTCTAATTTTAATGCTCCATGAAAATTAAAAATTTCCATTTGCATGTTTTCTTGCTTGAAATCCCCTTCCACTCTCACCAAAGAAGGTATAGAATCATCAAAACTAAATTCAAAATTAAAATTTACCTTAAATTCTTGTTTGCTATCCCAACAACTTTTTCCCCATTCTTTGCTACAAAATCAATCCTCTCACCTTCACTCATGGTTGAAATTTCATTTTCCAATGACTTTAAGTCCTCCAAAGGACACTCATCTACTACTACAAAATCATTTAAATATCTTCATTTTTTGCACCTTCTTTTTTCCTCTCAACCCCTATTGCACTTTTGTCTTCCTTCTCACTCTCTTTCTCTATGCCTACCTTTTTTTTTAATAAAAAGGGGTAAAACAATTATTGACAAAAAGAAAAAGACTGTACAAAAGGATCAAGGAACCTGAAGGATCCCAAGAAAGAAAGCACAATCACTCCTATCGAAGACAACAACCACCAACCACCCCGCCACAAATAGTGCCTTAATCATCCATATCATCAACAATGACCCTCTCTAATTCCTGACGATACTTAGGGGATAATTGTCCGCACTCCTCAATCTTCCATTCATCAACATTCTATGAAGCCCACTTAGCCAAAAGAGTCAGCAACCCTATTCCATTCACGCAAAATGTGAGCAAAAGACACTACTTCCAATGTAGAGCATATCTGCAAAATCTGATGCACCACCAAGGATAGCTGCCAATTAACCTCAACCACCTTTTGCTTGTGTAACAAATTAACCATAATTTGTGAGTCAGATTCACAGATAATCCTATTCCAACCCAAAGCACAAGCACACTCAATAGCCTTGAGAATCGCCAAACCATCCATAAGGGGGTATGTGCAAGATCATGATGGCCAAAAAGTGGCAATATGATGGGTATGTGTAGGGTATGTGCAGGATCATGATGAGCCAAAAAGTGGCAATATGATGGGTATGTGGCTGATGACTATTTTTTACCCAAAAATTGATGAAACAAAAGGGTTTTAAAGGAGATTCTCAAATTTTCACTGATATAAATTATGTTTTACTTTGAATTTAATAAGTAATTATTATTCATTTTCTATTCAAATTATGACTAAAGTTCTAATTGATAGACTGATTAAAAAACATCTATATCTTTCAAATGGTATCACATTTTTTGAATCCAAAACATGTGTCACATTCTATGCTTCACATACTATAGGATTACAAAAATAAAAAATTGAATTTCATAAAGTTTTGACCAAGTTAAGGTGGTCAAACATAAGAGTTTTTATATTTTTTAAAAAGTTGTAATATAAAAATTATAATTAATTATTTACTTGAAAAAAAATTACAAAAAAATATGTTTCACATCGGGACATGAGTCTTCTACTTATATCTAAAATATTATAAAAAAATATTATCATTTTATTGTGCTTATGGTGGTCAGACAAACACCTACTTATTTTTTCCCCTCGGAAATTTAAGTACCACTACATTGAAATTTCTAATTTTCACCAAATAGATTTTTTTTTAAACAAACCTAGTAGTTTAGAAACTACATTTAATTTGCTACAAATTATATTCTTACATATTTTGAAATAATATAGATAACTAATTCAAATTTTACATCAAGTTTCCTAACTCTAATTTTTCTAATTTTTGCCACTTTAAGGGCCCTCGCTTCCATGATGATCCTACACATACCCGACTAATGACTCTTTTTAAAACAAAATTGATAAAACGAAAAAGGTTTTAAAGGAGATTATTAGCTTTCCACCAATATAAATTATGCTTTACTTTGAATTTAATAAATAATTATTATTCATTTTCTATTTGAATTATGACTAAAGTCCTTATTGATGTATTGATTGAAAACATCTATAGCTTTCAAATGGTGTCACATTTTTTTGAATCCAAACACATGTCACATTCTATGCTTCACATACTATAGGATTAAAAGAAAATTGAATTTCATTAAGTTTTGACCAAGTTAAGGTGGTCCATACGAAGTTTTGTATTTTAAAAATTTGTAATAAAAATTCATAATTAATTATTTACTTGGAAAAAATTACAAAAAAATATGCATCACATCTGGAAACAATCCTTCTACTTATATCTAAAATATTATTAAAAAATATTATCATTTTATTATGGTTAGGGTGGTCAGATAGACACCTACTTCTTATTTTTCTCTGAAATTTAAGTACTACTGCATTGAAATTTCAAATTTTCATTAAATAGGTTTTTTTTTTAAATAAACCTAGTAGTTTAGAAACTAAATTAAATTTGTTACAAATTCTATTGTTACATTTTTTTGAAATAATAAAGATAACTTATTCAAATTTTTATGTCAAGTTGCCTAACTCTAATTTTTTTGAATTTTTTGCCACTTAAGGGCCTATTTTTTCCATGATGATCTTGCACATACCCAAGGTTGTTAGAATATTACACTTTGTGAATGGAGAAAAAAAATAACCAGGCTAGAACCATCTCTTCCAACTCCACCAATCCCAATAGGCCCAAGATTACCTCTAGAGGAGCCATCCATATTGATCTTTAGAACACCCACCGAAAGAGGCAACCATCTTTCAACCCTTTGAACCTTCTTTTTATACCCCTACCCCTTCTAACACAAGCAAATACAAAAGTAAACCCCTATAAGCCCAACCTATTAACAATCTCATCATCACTCCTATCCAAAGGATAAGCTACATCACATTTGGCTTCCACTATCTTTTGGATCATACCAACAATTCTGTGCTAGACTTGTTGAGGTACCAACCTATCCCCACGAAAGATCCTACAATTCCTTTCCAACCAAATTTTCCAAAGGATGAAAGTAGGACCAATGCACCACACAATCTGGAGGAAAGAGGCCTAGGAAGGAGGTCTTCCAAGACTACTCCAGAACTCAACAAGGGAACAAGCATGAACACATGGATGTTTCCAAACACCTCACCATAAATGCCAGAGCAACATAGCGTAAGAACAACGAAAAAACAAGTGGGAAGAATCCTCCTCACTACAACCAATCATAACATAGATAGAGGGACCTTGGAATCCCTACTTCAAAAGATTATCCCAAGTCAAATATCTATTCCAAGCCAGAGTCCACACAAAACAATTACACTTAGGCCAAGAAAACTTGTTGCACACCTATTTCCACCAAGGAACCTCCACCCCACAAAAAATTTGAGCCATCAGCTCCTAATACCCACTTTCCACAATGAAAACACCCTTAGGATCCAGACTCCAATCAAGAATATCCTTATCCCTAAGGGAGCTACATTGTCTACTAACTATTACCCCAAAATTCGAGCCCAAAAAAATTCAAATTTTTAATGCATTCCCTCACATGCCTTTGAGCCTGCCAAGTCATGAAAACCATCAATTTTCAAAACCTATGCTAGTTGGTGCTAATTCCTCTTATGGGAATTATTTTATCTCCATTCCACCCAATATGTCCAGTTTTCATGCTCAAATACCTTACCATTTGCAAAATTTTAAACTTCACATTTTCTTGCTACCAAGTTGCAAATGAGGACAAAATTTAAATTCTTTGTGGCTAGAGATTTAAAGTTTTCTGATTTTTTCTCTGTGCTGTTCAATCATCCTATTGTCCAAATTTCAAGCAAAACAAAGCTATTACATAGAAGATATTATGGTTTTTGTCTCTTAGCCCAAGTACCGTTTCATGGTTTCAACTTCAAATTTATATGGAGTTAAATTATTATCGGGGATAAATTTTAAAGTTTGGTGGTTTTGAAAGTTCAAAGAACTTTATTAAAGTCAAATATTTTCTTTTCAAAAGTATTTTTATAAAGAGTACCTAAAATATTCTTGTGATAGAGCGAATTTCAGTGTTAGAATATGAGTAGCAAACTAGAAAAAACAAATAACACTAAAAACACTCTACACCTCAATATTAGCCTAGTTGGATTCAATACAAAATAAAATTGAACCTTTTACTTTGTCTCGAATTGATCATTTGGTTGGCCCTTCAATCTTTGGTGTTCTATGCTCCTTATATGGCAAAAGATGCAAATATATGAGATGGTATGAGGATGGAAAATGGATGAAAGTGGATGCAAGTATGAAAATGGCTAAGTATGGCTCAAGAAATTTTTTTGCAAGAGTTTGGATAACATAAATGATCTCTCCCAAAATGAGAGAAAAAATGGGGTATTTATAGAGAATTCAAAATTCTCTAGAGAAATGAATGGTTGGGATTGAGCCACCAAAATCAAGATGTAGGGCTAAGGTGAGTTGAGAACTCACAAACCCTCACATCTTGACATGTAGCATGTGAAATGGCTTGAAAAGGATGATATGTACATTAGGTGGAAATAGGGTACATGACATGGAGGTACTACATAGTACCTTGGGATTGGACAAGATCTCGTCATAAAGGAGGTCCTTGTCCCCATGTGAGTGAAAGGACATGTGAAGAATTAAAAATTCTTCAAATATCCACATGGGAATGAGAAAATAAATTTTTAAATTTCAAGGGTTGTATTGGAGGATTAAATGTGAATTAAAAATTCACATGGAGAATGAAGTGTCTTATTCAAAAGGAGAATGACTTTAATGAAGTTGACTTAGGACGCATTCCATAAATGACATAGATATTAGGTTGACCTAATTAACTGATTAAGGTTGTGCAAGTACTTGATTAGACTAATTAATGAAGATTAGAGGCAAGTTATATTTCACATGTGACTTGATGTGACAAGTCAAAGATCACATGGGGAAGAGAAAAAATAATTTAATATTCATTGGAAGGATAAAAAAATTAAAAATTCTTTGATAGGTTGATTAGGCTAGTTAATGAAGGATTAGAGACAAGTGGGAAATTATGGAGGATGGGACCCTAATGATGATTAGGAGTGTGCACATCTTAATGATAAATTAATTATGACTAAGAAAGGGGGTTAAATTGCTAAGAGGGATCAGATATCAACTTGCAAAAGTTGGAAGATGTGAGAATGAGAGAGAAAGTGGGGAATTTAAAAATAAATTTAAAATTCTAAAAGATAATATGACTAAATTAAATAAAGTGATACATTTATTTAATTTAGAGAGGAAAAAGGGAAAAATATTTATTAAATTAAATACTTTAGAAACCTTATGGAAGACATGAAATATTTAATTAAATGAGTGATTTAATTAATACTGGCAAAAGGGATGAAGTAAATGAGCAAAGGGATAATCAAGGAGATGTCTTTGACCATATGGAAGTGGTCAAATTTAGGTGTCTACATTTTTTCCCTTTTTGAAATACTATTAGGATAATAGGGTTTCAAAAAAAAATAAAATATAAACGACTCTATGGAAGAAATGACTGGAACGAAGATGCCCTAGCCTGGGAGGGATTGTGTGAACTACCTGAATGGAGGAGAAATAAGGGGATGCCCTAGTCTTGTAAGGGAAGGTTTATGACGAAATATTGGGAGAGAATAGTGGGGGATGCCCCCTCGAGAAGGGGGACAGGGAAGGAAAAGGGGCCCCGGACAACTTCTCGAAAGTATGAAGTGGTATATGTCATTGGAAAGATCATAGAAAATCAAGAAGATTAGCACTTGAACAGAGGAAAATGGGTTTACAATGTGGAAATGGTGGCCCAGGGAAGATAAGGGGTGGGTGAATTAGTTGAGCTTAAAAAATTTTAAATAAAAGGAAAAAATTCCTTTCATTTTAAAAAGTAAAAAAAGAGGGTAAGAAGCTATAAAAGGTAATTGAGGGAATTACCTCTTCTCATTTGGACAACTATCAAGTGAGGAGAAGAGGGAGAAGAGGAGAGGGTAAGAGGGAGGAGACACGATTCCAAAGTATGATTCCAACATCATTCATCTAACAGACGAGAGACGACAATTCTGTGAGGAGTGTGTCATGCCATGCCAGGTTAGTTCGAAACCCCACCTTGTGATTTTGTTCAAGTTGGCTAATTTGTTTCAAAAATGAAAATATGGGTTTGGTGGGGTTGCACGGGAGGGAAAATGGGTTAGAGGGAAAATAAATGTCTTTTTTGGGGAGGGAATGGGTTGTGAGTTACGCCAATGGGGGGCAGGGGCGGAGGGGGCGGGGCACAAGGCGGGCTCGGGCAGGTCCACCCGGGCCAGACAGGAGCCCTCCCAATGAGCTCGGGCGAGCTTGCTCGGGCTTGGGCGAGTCCGCTTGGGCTCGGGCAGGTCCGCCCGGGCTCGGGCGGGAGCCCACCTTCAAGCTCACGTGAGTTCACCCTGGCTTGGGTGGGAGCTCGCCTTGCAAGCTCAAGCGGGTCCACCGGGGCTCAAGTGGGCTCGCCCATGAGCTTGGGTGAGTCCGCCTGGGCTCGGGGCGAGTCTGCCCAGGGGTCGAGGCGAAGTTAGGAAGTCCAAAAAAAATAGCCAAAGGCAGGGGGGAAAAAAAGGGGTTAAGGGTGGGAGAGGGAAATGGTGGGATGGAGAAACAGTGGGAAATCTCGGGGTGGGAAGAAGTAGAATAAGAAAATTGGGGCCAAAATGATGTGAAGAGAAACTAACAAAGGGTCGTTGTTATGGATGTAGAATGTTGAGAGTTTGCAGATGTAGGAGAGATGGTCCGAGGTGCTGACTAGATGCATGGTGGTGATGACAGGCATCGACCACCAGAGACTAGCGAAGGTAGGACTAGTGCACATGCTATCATACCCGATGATTAAGGCCCACAGGGCCATGCTGATAGCCCTAATAGAGTGCTGGGACTCGGCGACATCGACGTTCCATCGACCAACTAGGGAGATGACAGTGACCTTGGAGGATGTTTGGCAGATTTTGAGGCTCCCTATAGCAGGGCTTGCAGTTAGTGAGTGTTGGATAGCGAGCAAGGTGCTATATGAGTTTGTGCATGTTGTTTTTGATAGTGATGATCTATCGATTCAACGGGGGCAGCTAGATATGGAAAAATGTTTGTCTTGCAGGGTACCGATGTTGTCTTTGTACTTAGCGGGACTAATTAGTAGGATCCTGGTGCCAGACCAGAGTGGTCAATTCTTGCATCTCATGTTCATTGAGGTGATTCGGCATATTATCGAGGGCCAAGAGGGGCAGTTTGCATGGGGGACCTGCATGCTTGCACAGTTGTATCGAGACATGCACCGGATATGTTATCGGAGGGTACAGAGTGTGGCCCATGTCACATTGTTACAGGTTTGGGCTTGGGAGCACATCAGGGTGACCAAACTGATTGTGCACAAATTAGGAGACCAGGATGACAGAGAGATCATGGCTTCGAGATGGGGGCAGAGGCGGGAGCGACACTGTGGTATCGGGATGTGAGAGATGTAGATGTATAGAGGAGACAATTGGATGATGTGTAGGTGGAGATGATAGTATGGTGTTCTTATATGATGCAACACTTCAGGGGCTGGAGGGACGATAAGGAGGCACACATCGATTACTTCTTCACTTGCTATTATATTGTTGGGAGAGTTTCGCTTATAGTGGAGCTTCACAGATCTGATTGGGTGACACGACAATTTGGAGTGAGGCAGGATATTCCCATAGAGAGGGTGAGGTTCCTATGACTGTCACGGAAGTGGCCATGGGGGGATGTGTTGGACTTGGATGTAGTGTGGGTGGAGCTAGAGGCATTACAGTTTGTGCCGTACCCAGATAGGTGGGAGGGGAAGAGGGATGCAGGGGTGACAGATCGATATCAACAGTGGTTCAAGTGACATCCACTACTACAGATTACCCTAGTAGTGTCGATTGAGGGGGCACTAGGGTTTGGGTTAGAGGATGAGAGACGGCTGAGGGCGGCAGGATCGGCCCCCCGAAGGTGACAGAGAGGAGGTCAGGCAAGAGGAGGACAAAAGGGGGAGGGATCGGAGGCGGTTGGAGCAGATGAGGAGCCAATGAGGGCAGCCAGGAGGAGGAGACAAGAGGTGGTTAGAGCGATTGAGGAGAAAGTGAGGGCAGCCAGGAGGAGGAGACGACAGCGTAGAGCCCAAGGAGGAGATGGAGTAGAGGAGGGAGAGTTTTAGGTTAGGGCTACAACACAGTAGGACAGGGGGTGGAGGTCTAGAGAGAGAGGAGCTAGGAGGCATGCACATCTCTAGGTGGGCAACAGTAGGAGAGAGAGGAGGTGGTCAGGGCTACAGCATAACAGGGCATGGGCGGCGGAGGTCTAGAGAGAGAGGAGCCAAGGGGCACGCGCATCTCCGGGGGGGCAACAATGACAGAGATAGGAGGAGGGCAAGACCATCAGAGAGTAGGAGAGGATGACAGGGAGAGGGGGAGTCCCCTCAGTGATTGATGTGGATGAGATGGAGGCATCGACAGAGAGTGAGGGGTATGAGCTAGGGGATATGGACATTGATTTAGATGTGCATGACATCACACCACTATCGAAAGCACCACCTAGAGGAGAGGACCCCGCAGTGGTGTTGAGAGAGACTCTAGAAAGACATTGCCTCAACGAGCAGCGGTTATGACAGACATAGGCAGAGCAGGTCAGATTAGAGGCAGCACTGAGTGAGCTACAGACACAATTCACCCAGGGTGAGAGAGATTACTTAGTCTTGGCCACACTGGTATCTGATGTGGAGAGGAGATTGATGGGAGAGAGGGATGAGGCACAAGATGAGGCAGTTGATCTATGGGTAGATAAAGAGATTGCGAGTGGAGGTGGCTAGGGGGCATGAGGAGGGAGATGCAGTGAGATGGGAGTGAGACTGTTTGGTGGCAGAGGTGGTGATACGACAGGCTGTTGGACTGTTGGATGAGGGATAGGGTAGGAGCCATCATAGATTGAGATAGGGAATAGCAGACATATAGAGCATCTGCAGGGATAGCTAAAGCAGCTATGAAGGGAGAGAGTAGATCTGCACCGGGAGTGAGCTAAGCTCAGAGACAGGGTTGACTATTTAGAGCAGACAGTTGGGGATATGGGGTTGATGCAGTAGAGAGAGGAGGAGATGAGGAGAGAGATACGCATACTGTAGTTAGAGAGAGATATGGCATAGGCACATGTGTAGGTCTTAGAGGCAAATAGGGATGTGTTATAGGCACGTGCTTAGGTGGCCGAGAGTGAGAGGTAGGTGGCAGAGACAGAGGTTCAATCTCTTCGGAGGGAGAGGGATGTAGTAGTGTCACAGGTGTCAGGGCTTCGACGAGAGTGAGATTTTGCCGAGTTGAGACTTTAGGCACTTCAGAGGGATAGGGATGCAACGGAGGCCTAGGCACAAGTTATGTACAGGGAGAGAGATGTTGCATAGACACATATTCAAACACTATAGAGCGAGCGAGACACAACACAGGATCAGCTGCGGGCAACACATGGTACAAGGGGCAAGCTAGGGGCAAAGGTACAGGGGTTACAGGAAAATCTATAGATTGCATTGGCTGAGAGGGATAGGGCTACATAATAGGTACAATAGTTGACAAAGGCACAGGAGGCCTAGGTATAGGAGCAAAGAGCTATTAGCAGAGATTAGGATAGGTACAAACTTGAGTAGAATGTCGTTAGGCATCATGCCACTCAACGGGATGACTATATGTAGGAGGTGAGTTACTGAAAGTGTGCGTATGAGCATGTTGTTCCAGACCTAGTGCAGCGCACAATACGCTATATTAGACAGGTACCTCAGATGCTAGCACTGTCCCAGTCATTAGGGACACGTACCAGAGGGTATAGTGACAATCAGTGGACTCCTTTTCTCGGTGGTTACTAGGGGACTCCCACCCGCGAGTATCAGGGGACTCCCATGCATAGAGGGCCAGTGTCAGATTCTCCTTAAAGATTGGATGTGGGTAGCTCACAGTAGGACAACCAGAGATCAGATGAAAGGATACCAGTTTTTTGACAGACACATGATGGAGCATTTAGTACTTATCGGCATAGATGAGAGATGTTCTACATCTCTAGATTTTGTACCTTATTTGATAATGTATGATGGATATATGACGTACATTATATTATTTTGATTATGATATGGGATAGTCCTTATTGACATTATGCATTATGTTCTTTGTGATGGGTGATTCGATTTATGTATGCACATGTATATGATATTTCCTGCTTATGTAGATGGATACTCCCATTTATTTATGTGCTTGTTTATGATATGTCGTGCTTATGTGGATGTATGAGTTGATTTATTTATGCATATGTTTATGATATTTCATGCTTATGTGAATGTATGAGTTGATTTATTTATGCACAAGTTTATGATATTTTATTGCTATGTGGATGGATACTTTGGTTTATTTATGCACATGTTTATAATACTACATGCTTATGTGGATGTATGATTTGATTTATTTATGCATATGTTTATGATATGTCATGCTTATGTGGATGTATGAGTCGATTTATTTATGCACAAGTATATGAGAATGGATGATTTAGTTTATGTATCCGCATGTTTATGATATTTTATTGCTATGTGGATGGATGATTATGCATATATTAATGTTGATAATGTAGGATGATATGAATATTTGGTATGAAGTGTAATTACGACGTCGATGTTAATATGGGTATGTATGGGTTAAATGAATCTATGATGCTTAATCTAATTAGCCTATGAGCTATGAAATGTATTGAAATTATAATATAACATGAAATATAAATGAAACATGAGTTCCTATAATGCAAACCTAAGTGTCAGTAAGGACCTGCATGGGAATGTGGATAGGCGATAGGTGTACTGTGGGTGTGATACCACATATGTCAAAAAAACATTAGAATCCTGAGAGGAAGATCAAGAGGGAAAGAGAGTCAAGACTTGCACAACCTAAATCACAAGTCATGGGTCATGAGTAAGGTTGAATGAAGGGTGTTTTTAGTGAGATGAAATGCAGTGCGATTAATAATGTAATTTTCCATCTTTGAAGCATTGATTTTTGCTATACCATAAGATACTGAATACCTTGATATGTAAGACCAAGGCGAGTTGGTATCCAATGCATGAAGCAAACACAAAAAACAAAAAGGCTATCCCGACACCCCAAGGTCACGATGACCTTGTTCGGGCCAGGTATTGAGATAACCACAAACACACAAGGATGTCCCATTGTAACACAAGACCTCAGGGATCTTGGTGGGTACTACATGGGACAACCAAGGAGACAACAACAAAGAAAAGATCATGATACACCCCTATGTAAATGAGTCAAAGCACACCATGATATGATGGATCAAGGCGACCATGACAAGTGTTGATAGTGAGCTCAAATGATAAAGAAAATCCAAAAACATCAAAAGATCACAATCAATTTCAAAACGTCCTTTTTGCATAGGATCAAGGGGATGGATGGGATTGAGGAGGTCTATTAGGAAGGACGCATCTTGTTGAGACCGGTGATGGATACTAAACTAGAATGACCTAGTTTGATGCCAGATGTTTTCCATTAGCCAAATATCTTGATACTAGGGGATTTTTTTGTGAAGAACGAGCCAAACAAGGACACGGACTGACAGACCCTACAGACCTAGGGGCTCGGGGGCAGATCAGAGATTAGACCTGCCTACGTGAAAGCGTAGAGCCCTTGTACTTCATGAAAAGACCATGGATAAAGTGGAAAGAGGACGATGAAGGCAGATGATGGACGACTAACACGTGATGGTCAGAATACCCCGGGGGCAAATCAAACGATTAGCCTTGCCTACGTGACAACGTAGGGGCAACATAGTTCGACTGATGACGTGATAGGATGAGATCTACATGAAAATCGACACGATGGATGATTCTATATGATGACACAAAACAACTGATGAGGAGACGAACAATATTAGAGTAGGATAGTGAAAAGCTTAGGATGAGGGATAGCCTAAATGGACCGTCCAATGCTCAATCAAAATATACCAAGCGACCAAGGATGGGATGCGTGAGGATGATGGTGTGGATGAAAGCGTAAAATAACTAGGATGCTAGGTAGATAATGATTAAGCCCTCTATGGATGATGCCTGTTACCAAGTTTTCACCACCTGTACTTATCCAAGGTGCCACCAAAAGGTGGTTTTCACCATAGGACAAACTTATTTCTCTTTACTATTTTTGGATTTTTGGATGTTTCTAATTTTTTTAATTTTTCTAATAGGTAGGGTTACCAAGCGGGCTTAGGCATAGAACTTCTTCAGATGCATGATGTTGATGGGTTCTTCAAGGGGATCTCCTTCAAGAGTAGTCAACCTGTATGCCCCAGATCCATATTTGGCAGCTATGATATAAGGCCCCAACCAGTTTGCCTCAAATTTTCCTTTCTTGTCTCAATCTTGCTAAGTGTGTTGATTCTCTTTGAGGACAAGATCACCCACCTGAAACTGTCAAGGGAGAACCTTCTTGTTGTAGTGACACTTGAGGTAGTTCTAATATGCTTACAGGTGATTGTAAGCTTTGATTCTTATTTCATCCAGTAACTCTAGTTGTGCAAGCCATACAACATGAGCATCCTCCTCACTGATAAGATTTTTTAGGGAAATTCTCAGTGATGGGATCTTGATTTCAATTGACAAGATGGCTTCGGCACCATAAACTAAAGAATAGGTAGTGCCCCCTATAGGATTTTGGATGGATGTGCGATACGTCCAAAGGGCGGGATGAATGTGGAGGTTCCAATCTCGACCAATGTTATTGACAACCTTTTTGAGGATGCGGATGAGGTTCTTGTTGGTTGCTTCTGCCTGACCATTACCTTGGGGGTAATAAGGCATTGACCAATGATGTTGGATATGAAAGGTGTCACAGAGGTGTTTCATGTCTTGGTCTTTGAAAGGTTTTCCATTATTGGAAAGGATGGTGGATGGGATACCATATTTGCAGAGAATATGGTAAAAGATGAATTTTGAGATCTGAATACTAGTGATCTGTGAGAGTGACATTGCTTCTACCCACTTAGTGAAGTATTCAATGGTGGTAATTATGAAAGTATGGTCGTCAGATGATGGTGGGTAAATCTTGCCAATCAAGTTGAAACCCCATTGAGAGAATGACCACGGTGCTAAGAGAGGCTGAAGATCATGTGTTGGAGCATGAATCAAATCTGCATGTTGTTGGCAAGGAAGGCACTTCTTCACAAATTTACAAGCATCATGCTCTAATATAGGCCAATAATATCCAGCTCGGAGAATCCTTTTGGCCAGGGCCATACTATTTGAATGAGCTCCACAAACACCACCATGTACCTCCATTAGTTCATGCAGTCTTCGGTCTCATTCAGACATCTAAAGAGGATCCCATCATACCCGCAATAATAAAGTGTATCACCGATGATAATGTATCGGGCCACACATTGAATAAAGGATTTTTGTTGGTTTCGTGTAAGGTTTGGGGGCAGAATATTATCATGGAGATAGATATATATGTCCTGGTACCAGGGGGAGGTGGGACCTACGATATCGCACACCATATTAGTCTCAGGATATCATACACTAGGATTAAAAGTTGTTCGACAAGGAGCTCACATTCTGTCTAATCTTTAAGCATGTCAATCAGAGAGCCGATAGTGGCCATTGCATCTGCTGCTTTGTTCTGTACCCTAGTAATTTGATCAAATTGTATGAAGGTGAAACATTTCTTGAAATCATCCACCATACGTTTATAGGGCAACAACTTATCATCTTTTGTTAAGAATTCATCATTAACTTGCTTGATTACTAACAATGAATCGCCAAAGACTTTCAAGTGAGTTATGTACCACTGTTTTGTAATTCGAAGGCCAGTGAGAAGGGCTTCATACTTTTCCATGTTATTGGTACACAAGAATGTTATCCTGAATTATTTTGGAATGTAGTTACCTTGAGGGGTAACTAATAAAATTCCTACACCTGATCCATTATGGGTATATGAGCCATCAAAATATAGTGTCCAAGCAGGTGCGTTTGTGACTATGTAGACTTCTTCGTCTGGAAATTCATTGTCGAGGGGGTAAGCATCTACTAGTGGTGACTCGGCCAATTGATCAGCTATGACTTGTTCCTTTATGGATTTTTGCTCCACATACTCTATGTCAATTTCACTTAGGAGCATGACCCACTTGGCCATGTGACTAGTCAAAGTGGTTCTGGATAACACGTACTTTAGTGGATCAATCTTAGCAATTAATTTGATGGGATGGTTCAGCATGTAATGTCAGAGTTTCTGTGTGCTGAAGACTAGTGTGAGGCAGGCCTTTTCCATTGGAGAGTAGTTTAATTCATAGCTGACCAATGTTCGACTAATGTAGTAGATCATTCTTTCTTTTGATGACTCATCATGTTGTGCCAACAATGCCCCCAGTGTGACTAAAGTGGCAGAGATATAAAGTAGGAGGGGTTTCCCTGGAATAGGTGGCATCAAGATCAGTGGATGATCTAGGTATTCCTTGATCTTATCAAAACCTATCTAACACTGTTGGTTCCATCAAAAGGTGAAGTCTTTCTTCGAAAGATGAGTGAATAGTTGACACTTATCCGCGAGCTGGGCTATGAACCGACAAATGGATTGCATCTTCCCTTGGAGGCTTCTTAACTGCTTCAGATTGCGTGGGGGTGGCATGTCTAGAATAGCTTTCACCTTGGTAGGATCAACTTCAATACCCCTTCGAGAGACTATGAAACCCAACAATTTTCTTGATGTGACACCGAAGACACACTTTTTCTGATTTAGTCGTAACTTGTAATATTCCAACCGTTCAAAGATCTTTTTTCAAGATGGTAGAATGTTCTGCTCGGATTCTAGATTTCCCTAACAAGTTGTTGACATAATCCTCTATGATGAGTTGGATGAGGTCATGGAAGATGACCGTCATTGCCCTCTGATATGTCGCCCCTGCATTTTTGATACCAAAGGGCATAACATTGTAACAGAAAGTACCCCACGGTGCTGTGAAAGTGGTCTTGTGTTGGTCCTCAGGTACAATTCAGATTTGATTATAACCAGAGAAACAATCCATAAGGGATAGCATCTCATGTCCTATAGTGAGGTCGACCAACATGTCAATTTTAGGTAGAGGGAAGTCATCTTTTGGGCAAGCCTTGTTAAGATCTCTGAAGTCCGTGTAGATACGAATGTCTCCATTTGGTTTGGAAAATGGTACTATATTGGAGATCCAGTTAGAGTAGTCAATCGGTTTGATAAAACCTGCATCTAGTAATTTCTCCAGTTCCTTCTTAACTAACAATGCTACCTGTGGATGCATCTTACGAAGGTTCTATTTGACCGTCTTTGCATCATGGCGAATGTCTAGGTGATGAACCACTAAAGCGGGGTCTAACCCTAGCATGTCTGAATATAACCAAGCAAAGTTAACAATACCCTCTCGAAGTAGCTAAACAATGACTACATATTTCAAATCTAAGAGTGATTTGGACACATATGTGATCTTAGGCGTTTCAACGGTGCCCGAATTGACTTCTTGAGTTTCTTCAATTAGAATGGAACACCGTGTAGATAACTAAGTTCCCACAAGGGGAAGATGAATATCTCCATCCTCTAGCACCTCCTCGAGGTTTTCACCATCGAATGCATCCTTTATTTTTACTTTTTCAAGGTCAAGAAGTGCCTTGGGGAGGTTTTCACTAGACGACCGCTTTTTATTTCTCTTATTCTTATTTTTACGACTGGAGTGTGTTGTGCAGTTTGCACACACGCCCCACTCAGAGTAGGGACCCTCTTTTCATGATGTCTTTTGACCTTTGGTTTTTATGAGATTTGTCTTTTTAAGGTCTTGGGATGTTGGTCTTGCTAACTTTGGTCTTGCCTTGAGACTTGAATTGGTTAAAATTAGTTTTTAATGAAAATCCAGGTTTTGACCTGAATCCGGGATTTTCCAGCTCAGAAGGATTTTCTGGGTCCTGTTCATTCTCTGGTTACTATGGAATTATTTGAAATCTAGGTTTCTGCTTGAATTCAGGATTTTCCAGCCCTAGTGGATTTTCTCGAACTGTGTTAAAATTCTGAACTTCGTTAAAATTCCAGTTTCTGCCATATCCGTGGAATTTGTGTCCTTTCGGATTTTCCATTTGGCTTGGTTTTTTCTAAATTCTGTTCTAATCATCGGGTTTTTGGATTTCCTTGACATGTCTTGTCGCTCATTAATGCTCGAAGTACGTCTGCTCAGGCGAAAGTGCAGGTGGATTTAAGGCCTTTCGATATCATTTTGATCCCATTATTCACTTGTTATTTGCTCTGGCATTTGAGTTCATTCTTCATTTGAGCTTTGATTATTGGTTTCGAGCTGCTTGCGTGTGAATTGTTTAGGCGTTGGTGTCAGGATTTTCGTTGCTAGGGCACACTTTTTCGTAGTGACTTCCTTAAGTTCGAGCTTCATTCAGATTTGATCCATGGTAAGTCGTTGTTGGCCCTTCCTTTTGTTTGCATCATGATTGAATCTTTCGAAGTAGATTGGTAGCCATTTCAGGTCGGCCTTTGTTTGCTTATGATTTTGTATTTATAGAACTAGGGTTCGACTTAACTCTTCATAAGATTTCATCACCCGCACTATGCATGCCTTTGTTTACCCAAATGAATGTCGGATAAGATCAGTATGGATGGGCATTTTGGGTAGGACCTTGTCTTCTGGGTCTAAAATTTGCTATATTTTGTGAGGATGGGGTTTTGGGTGTTTTGCCCAGAATTGCTAGGAACGGTTGATCCGTCATGTTTTTCATATCTGGTGCTTAGATTAAACTTGATCATGCCTTGAGAAGTCTCAGTGTGCCTTAGCCTGATTATTTCAAGGATAGTATTTCGAACCCCGAGCTTACCCTGGTTTTCATGGCGGAGGTCTAGTCGTCAAATTTAGAGCATCATTGTTTCGCCATGAAGACTAGTCATTTGAGGGCTTTGGAAATTTGAATTCATGTGCATTTGAAGTTTTACTTATTAGCATAGATTTTGAGACCATTAGAATCCAAATAGGGAGGTTTGAAGTGATCATCTGATTCATTGACGCGGGGTAATGATCGTCGGGTTTCCGAAGTGTCCGCGGAATTTCTGCGCGCCCAAATTTTCCTGGTTTCTGCTATATCTGTGGAATACGATAAGTTCCGAAATTCTTAGCCGTCCGCGAAAATCTGACCTATCCGGATTTTTTCAGTTTCTTGCCTGGTTCCATTTCCTTTCCGATTTTCAATGTTAGGGGTAATGAAGTGAATGCTAAATGGTGATTTCTTGCTGCTAATGGATGAATTTCATGATAATTACATAAATTTTTGTCCATACGAACGACGTATTTGATGAATGATGTCTTGGCAGTAGGAATCCGTCTGGGTTGGATTTCCCCAAATTTTGCCCCGACTGGATTTTCCCGAGTTACCTAATTTTCTCGGATTGCTTCATTTTTCCATATTTTCAAGGATTGATGATTGATGATGGATATTAATTGTTTCATGTGGTTTCATGCTTTCTCTTTGACTGAAATATGGATGATAGTTGAATGCTCATTGAGGTTCTTTTGTGATTGTAGGCCGAATCAAGCAAAGCTGTTGCAAGAAAGTCTAAAGGTGATACGAAGGGGTCTTCCATTTCAGAGGCAGAAAGATTGAGATTAGATACAAAGAGTCAATTTTCAGATAGTAAGATATATTTTGTATGGTCAAAGGTCTCTGACACTAATGTAGGAGCATGGAGGTATGAGGAATTCAAGGTGAGAACAGCTCAGAAGGATCTATCGGTCCTGAGAAATGGAATGATGAAGTCTGGATTAGTCCATGTGGCAAGATTCCCTCCTGCAATCCAATGCTATGAGTTGATACTAGAGTGTGCACGGTAATATGATTTTGACACACAGAGGGTCATTAGCTCTGAAGGGAGAGTCCTGGAAAATTTCAGTCCCATTTCTATTGCCCAAGCTTTTGACATGCCAGAGTTGCCATATGTATGTGCCTTGAACATGGATTTAGCAAAAACTTACAATGAAAATGAGCCCACCAAAGCCCAACAGATGATTAATTCTTGGTTGGAGAAACCAAAACCTCACTTTTCCAAACTACCCAAGCAATTACACAGAGTCAAATTTAGATCAGACATATATGATGCGATCACACTATTAAGCAGAGTGGCCGGTTTGAAGAGTGCCGAAGTGTTGGAAAATTGGATGGTCCATGTGATCAACAAAATTGAACAAGGTACTAATTACCATTGGGCAAGACTCATCAGTATTGTGATTGATAAACAACTGAGGGATGTCCTAGAAACAAAGAAGTTTACCGTGTCTTCCTATATGATGTATCTGTTGGCTAGATTCTACCCATACAGGGGTTTGAATCCAAAGGGGACATTTGGAAAAGATATAGTCTATGACATATACCTGGAATTGCACTTAGGACATCAGGATTTTAGAAGAGAAAATGATGCATTTACAATGTATATCACTAGGCTGCTTCAAAATGCGAAGCATGTGAGATTATCTGATAGAGCAAAAGAGCTGATAAAGAAATATGGAGCCTGGTTCATACAGTTTCCCACTTTCTCTTACATCAGAATTGACGAATGTCAAGCTGCTACATACAGGTTGCCTAGATATCCCACTGACCATATTGTGCTATTGGAGGTTGTGAGACAGATATGTGAATTTGATGCTATTGTAAAAAAGGAAAAGCATAAGACAGGGTTTGGAGGGGATTTCCATTTGAAGATTGGTATAGCTGAGGTATGCCCTTCCATCCAATCGGCGCATGCAGCAGGGGATGAATTGGCTGCTTATGGTTTCTCTTTCCACTCCAAGAGGACAAAATTTGTTATCACTGGGGAAGTGCAGAAGAAGGCCACCAAAGAATACCATCACAAGGATGACCTGGAAGATTACTGGGCAAATATCAAAGATGATTTTGAGGCAAGGAAGAAAAGGTACTCTAAGATTCTAGTTGATGTGATTAGGTAATATAATGTCAAGTTGATCCCCAACCAGTTAGAGGATGGCGGGAATCTAGTGCAAGATCATGCATATGAGTCTGTTAAGGACAGATCAATTGGAGAGATAAACTAGGCTGATGATGAGGTAACTGAGTTGGAAGACCTAATGGCCCCTGTAATGAGATTTACTACTTCATGGTTGAAACATAAGTTTTGGGAGTTGGAGAGTGAAAAGGTACCTTGTACCTTCAATTTAATGGGAAATCTGGATCCCCTGTCCACCTCAGAAGAATCCGGGGAAGATGATTCTAAAAGGAAAACTAAAGTGACCTCGCCCTTCAAAATTAAAGTCAGAGGCCCAAAGGAAGATGAGCCTGAACAGAAAAGGAAGCCAAAGGGGAAGAAAAGAAGCAGAACTTTGAGAATTGGTAAGTCTGCAAAGGAAGAGGAACTTGAGAAGGCAGAAAAAGAAGATATTCCTCCAGAGCCTAAAAGGGTAAGGACAACTAGAGTTTCAAAGTGAAAAGATCAAGGGACTTCCAGGGATGAGACAAACCCTCCAATTGTTGAAATGGAGAGTTCAGGAGAAAAAACTAAGGTTTATTCAAGGAAGTCCAGGACACCATCTCCTAAGGAGACCCAAAAAAAAGCAAGTCCTCTCCCAGCAACTTCTACTATGGAACAACCAAAGACTGTTTCCCCTTCGCCAAGTGTACCTGAGCAGGAGACCCCTGAGGAGCATGAGACTAGTGGAGAGGTAGAACCGTTCAAGGAAGGAGAACTCTTTGGTGTGGCAGCCGAGCTGGAGGTTGAAGAGTAGAAAGGCACCCTTCTCCACTAGTGCAATATGAGGATTCTCCGAAGAGCAGTAAAGGTAACGGATCACCTGAGAAAGAAGATATCCCTATTAGAACCCCATCACCTTTGCAAGAAGAAGAGCCCGAATTGGGTAACCAAGGTGATCAGTCCCCTGAGAAAGGAAAAGATAAAACATCAGAACAACATGAGGAGTCCAAGACAGAAGAGATCCAGGTGGATCCTACTATCCCGAATTATATAGAAAAGAAGATTACAAGGAAGAAACAAGTCATTGTTGAGGACACCCCTCTTGATTGGGATGAGATGCTGACCAAGATTGGTAAAGGAAAGAAGAAAAATATGGCTAAGGTAGTTTCAAGGATAGAAAGGGATGAAGTAATTAACAGGGTTATCCATATTGCCACCCCTGCTGCTGATAAGAGCAAAGAAGAGGTTACTGGAAAAAATTATAAATTGCAGACCATCAACCTTGGACCAGCTTCTGTAGAGCAGGATATTAAAGAATATGAAGGGTCTAGTGTAGTAATAATTGGAAGAGTAAGGAAGGAGACACAGTCCAAACATGAGCTTAAAAGGGAAAATGAAAGGCTTAAGAAATGTCTAGAAGATGTGATGAAGCCTTTGCAATCTCTTCACCCATCTTCTTCTGCTGCTGCTGGTTTTCTGCCCAAAGAAACTATTTCTAAAATTGAAAGGATGAAGGCTTCTACCCAGACTATAATGGATTGGTTGAAGGACGTACAAATGAAAGAAGATAATGCAATAAAGGAAATTATTTCAGTCGGAAAGGATGCAGTAAGAGCCAAGGACTTGTTAGAACATGTGCTATCTCAAGACAAGGAGGATATTGACCTTTTGTTGCAGAAATCCAAAGTGATCATGGAATATGGAAAAGATCAGTTGGCAGTAGATGGGATCGTTCCTTCCTCCAAACTTAATGAGCCTTGGGAATGGTTCGAGGCTTTGCAGATTCGGCAAAAGGCCATTAGAAAGGTCCATAAATGAAAGAAGCAGATAGATGGTGACCTGACTGGAGTTTATGATGGATGTATTGCATTTTTTGAGATAATGACTGGTAGGAGGAAGATTTCTCCTAAGTACCTAAGCCTAGAACAATTAAGAGAGTGGTGGCATGACGTTTATGCCTCGAATTCCAAAAATGTTATAACAGGGCACCAACTAGATGATGCAGCAACCTACTTGGCGGTGATGGATAAGTACCAGGCGCACAAAGATGATTTGAATAAAATCGTTAAATAGTCAAAAGAAGAGATTGGATCCATCGAATGTCGGCTCAATATTTTTCCCTTGCCACCTGTCGCCGAGCTGGATAAAGTATTTTTGAGGGTTCGCGGATCATTGGATCAGAATAAGGATAAGGGAGGCAGTAGTTAATGCCCATTTTGAGATTTGTGCTTCCCTATTATTATAGGGAATGTGTTAATCTGGGCTACATTGGGGACTATATTTGGGCCGACCTTGATGGTGTATCGGCATTTAATGTGTGCCTTATTTTGAAATTCCTGAGGCCGACTTGTTTTTGGGCTAATTTTATTTTGTAAATGTTTGGTTGGGCCGACATGTTTTATGGATTCTCTATAAAGGCATTCCTGCCTCATTGTAAGGGGATATAGAAGGAAAATTAGAATTAGAGACAGTTGATTTAGAGAAGAACCAGAGCATTTTGTAGTATTTAGTTCTTGAAGCAAAGATTATAACAGAACAGTGGAATTGTTGCAGCATTTTGATGATCTAATACAATTGAAGGCATTGTGGTTTTCCTTGTGAAATCTCTTGTGTTAGTTTATCTTGCATGGTTCCCGTTGTTTCATCTTTCAAATTGCTTAAAATTTTTGGATTTAATGTTTAGAGTTGGATTAATTTGGTGAATGATGTTCATGATTTCATATTTGGAATGTTTGTAGCAATCTCTGGTCTATACTCCCAGTAACTATCTGATTGTAGTAGGCTGGTGAAGTCAATCTGGACAATACATTCATTTGTGCTTAGTTCGATTGTGGATGAATATCTATGATTTGAAAATATATATACCTTAGAAGATTGCACTGTTCTTGTGATATTGCATTGTGGGTTGAGCAAGAATTGGTTATTTGAGATTGGTCCATTCCAGATATCTGTCATTTGCATTGTCCATCCTAGGAATAGTTTAGATCTCATCATATCTTTGAACCCTTATCTTTTTCTATTTCTTTATTATTTGGTTAGATTTAAGATTTAAGATCATTATATTACAAGATCTAATAAGTTGGAAAGATACAGCCTGCTTGTAGTAAGGTCCAATTGTGATTACCAGCATTTTCACATATTATCTAAGTTGTTTATGCATTGTCATGACCTGACACTCGAGAGACCTTGGGGTGATTTTCAGTAATTTATTGTTGATGATTACCTTTTAAGAGAGATAGAATATCGCATTCTGTCTGAGTTGTTGTTGTGCAGAAAACACCATCAATAGATTGGCTCTAGAAGGAGGGCCTGAATAAGCACACTGGATCATTTCTTGAATGCCATCTTTGCTGAGAGATATAGAAGAAGTACCAGATCCACCCCAAGAGAAGAAGATTTATAGTAATTATAGTTCCCCACTAGGTCAAGAAGGACCCGAGAAAGGGGAGAATCATCATCACCCATCCCTTCACCCGTATCGTCTGCATCTTCACTCCCTGAAGTTGAAGCCATACCCATCCCTGAGGCAGTTCCCATTAAACAGCCCCAGCCTATTGTTAACCAACCACAACCACCACCCCCACTTTTTCCAATGGCCTTCCTTGCTAATAATCCATCTCCCTTATTTTTTCATGCCTACAATGCTATTCCCAAAAACCCTGAGCATTTCTGTTCAAAATTCCATGTTAATGACCCAAACAGGACTGCAGAGGAGCATATAAGGATTTTCCAAACTTGTCTCAAAGATAGAGGGATTGTTCATGAAGATGTTTCCTGTAGGTTGTTTCCTTATTCACTAGGAGAAGAGGCATTTTACTGGTACAATCACCTCCTATCTGGCTCAATTCTTAATTGGAATGATCTTGAAACTACCTTTTTACAGAAGTTCAGAATACCTATCAGTGCTAATGAATTGTATCTGCAATTCACTAGAGTCAAGAGAGAGGTTAATGAACCAATATCCAGTTTCAATAATAGGTTTCACCGTGCGTACACCAGACTTCAAAACCCTTATGTTTTAGATAACAATACAGCCCTAGGAGTCTATTACGAAGCCTTGGACAGTCTTACGGCCACCTTTCTGAAGTGGAGACCAAATCCTCCAACTAGCCTAACTCATGCCTATACAGAAGCTGTCAAGCTTAGCACAGATCTAAGGCATCATTTGACTGGACCATTGCCTTATTTAGGACCAGTTGCACATCCCAATCAGGTTCAGGCAGTAAATCAGGTACTTACCAATCATACCCCAATCATGAATCTGGTACCTCAATTACCTTTGGTGCCACATCCTGGTCTCCCCATGAGTCAGGTCTCTCCTATGATGAATTTTCCCCAGCGGCAAGTTAACCAGCCTATGTATCAGCCGTAGCCAACTAGTTTCCCTGCCTATTTGCAGAATTCTGAAGTATTGCATCAGTCAATAGGGTCTGCTACAATGCCTGTTTCTCCTTAGAGTAATCTGAGCCAAATTCCTTATGGAGATTCAAATAAGGCAAGGATTGATGAAATGGCTAAATAGATAAAGAAGCTAAACTTAGAGGTGACCTATTTAAGGAATCAAAACAGTCAATTACAAGCTACTCAGAAGAATATACAATCCAATCAGAACAGAGAATTTCCACAAGGGTAGAATTTTGACAGAGGACAACGTAATGAAAGAGGATTCCATAATGACAGGGGATATAATCAGGATAGGGGTTACAACAATGACAAAGGATTCAATAATGATAGAAGATAGAATTTTGATAGAGGACAAGGTAGTGGATCAGGATTTGATAAGAGGCAATCGCAAGGACAGAGTAGGACATGGAATACAGGACCTAATAATGGAGGAGTCCCCACCCCATTGGATCAACCAGTTAATCAAATTGTTAACCAATCTGCAAATCAGCCAGTCAGTCAAGACAAGCCTCCCAGTGGTGTGTATCTGGCTGAGGCTGCTATGTTAGGATGGTGTAGACTTCATAAGACAAGCCAACATTTAGAGTTAGAATGTCTAGAGTTCCAAACTGCAGCCTCCATCTTCCAGTATGAGGTGGAGAATAATGCAAATGGACAGGAGATTGTTCCCTCCACCCCTTATGATTCTCCTGTGCTAGTACTAAATCATGCCCCCTTCCTAGCAAGTGAAGAAAATATTCCAAAAGAAGAATCTGATTCCCAGGGAGATAAAACAGATCAAATTTGCAATGGGGATGAGGTGGCTCAGTTATTTAATGAAGAAGCAATGAATGATAATGGCCCCCTTGATAGTGAAGAGGCTTATGTTGAAGAAGTACAGATGTTCCAGAGGTAGGGTAAAGGATATGATTTAAGAGACTTACCTCATAGGCGCCCATAGGCTGGGGGACCTTTTACCACCTTGATTCCTGCCAATAACTTCAATACCCCTCCAGATCCTAATGCTAGTAATAATCCATCCTATCCACAAGTTTCTAGGCAGTACCTTTCGAAGGAAAGACAAGCTCAAACTGACCCACAAAAGGAAAAGGTTGTTCAAGCAAATAGAGATAAGGTGGAGGAACCTTCTAGGGAAGTCTCCACTGATATGAGCAAGGAGCAAATGCCTTCGTATGTCGCTGAGGAGTTCAAGAAATTAAAGGTAAATCTTTTAGCATTTGAGTTATTGAGGTTCCTTGCAATTAGGAAGGTAGTTCTAGGAACTTATGATGCACATCCAGTGTCATTGGATAAACCTTTTAGTGAGGATGTCAGCAAAATTTCTAGTTCTCAGCCTGTGAAGACATGAAACCAGGCCCACAGTTGGACTAACTTTCCCCCTGGAGATAAAGGAAAGGAGAAGGACAAGACCCAAGTGGCCCAAGTAGATACCTAGCCAACTTTGTTTCAAGGGAAGACAGAAACCCCACCATTCCTGATCTCTGTGCACATATTCGGTAAGAATCTACATAATTGTTTACTAGATTATGGTGCTTCCACCAACGTTTTGCCATTTGGAGTTTGTAGAGCTTTAGGGATTACACCTGCTGACTCTCAGAAGAAGGTAACCCAGTTGGATAGAACTGAAGTAAATGTGGTGGGAGAATTAAACATGATTCACATGCAGATAGCTTCTGACCCAAGGATTCAATAGATTATCAATATATTCAAGTAGCTGATATCCCTGATGCGTATGGCTTTATTCTAGGAAGAGATTTTACTAAGGCCTTGAATGGATATGTGTCTATTGATCACTCCCACATGTGGCTTCCCTGGAAAGGAGTACCGAATTATATTAGAATTGAGAGATAGCCAAGAATGAAATACATGATTACAGAGTACCAAAATACTTCAACAGAAGTTTTGATATCAGAAGCAGGCATGGGAAATTATATGCTGTCACTTCAGTATGAGGAGTTAGATTTAGAGGAAGTACTGATGCTACATACGATGCCTATTGATACAGAGACATAATCTAGCCATGTTACTGTTTTGACAGAATTAATTGAGGAAGAGGAAGAACTTGAAGATAATCAGATCAACCTATTAGACAGTTTCCAGGAATTCATCAAACAGTGTGTTGAAAATAAAATTCATCTAGGCAGAAGGATAGGCTTTGAAGAATTACTCTTACCAAACTGGTGTAGAGTTCATAATGCTTCCCATTCAGAGTTGGAGTGCTGTTTGTGGCAGACAGCAGTAGAACGAGTACAAAAATGCCTAAATCCAACCCAGGCTGTTAAGACAGATATACAAAACTCCAGGAAGGTTATCAAGGAAAGAAACCTATACTATCCAAGGAACCGTCTGGCATTCAAGGGTCAAAGGACATAATGAAGAAGACTGAAACTACTGAGTGTTGGACCCTCAGATTTGATGGATCTAAATCCAAATATGGAGCTAGGGCAGGGTTCAAACTAATCAGTCCAAAAGGTAAAAATTTCTTTGTAGCCCATAGACTTCAATTTCACTGTACTAATAATGTAGCAGAGTATGAAGCGTTAATTCATGGACTTCTCATGGCACTCAAGAAAAAGGTTAAGATTCTGCAAGTTTTTGGTGATTATGAGTTAGTAATTAAGCAAGTAAGGAAACAATATTCTTGCCACGATAGGAGAATGACTAATTATAGGCATAGAGTATGGGACCTCATTGAGGGATTTGAAGCCTTCAATATTCAACTAATACCATAGCAGAAGAATCAAACTATAGATTCACTGGCTCAGGCAACAAGCACTATGCAGCCTTTATCTTTGTCAGGTTTGAAGAAGTTCACTGTAGAATTGACTCCTGTGCCATCGGTTCCAGATAATGTTACTAACTTTCAGGTATTCGAAGATGACAAACACATTCTGGATTTTATCACAAACACAGACATTTTTGCCTCTCAAATCATTGATGAAACAAAACTCAAGGAAGCAGAACTGGATTTGGAGGGAGTTATGAATCTAAAGTCTAATACTATTCCAAGGGGAATGGTACAGTTGGAACAAATTTTTGATGTGGATAAGATCAGAGATCAGGAAAAAGAGTCAAAGAAAGAATCTATCAATGGACAATGTGATACCTACAATCTAGGAACTGAGGACAATGCTAAGAACATTTTTATTGGCAAAGTATGCACTCAAGAAGAAAGACAAGGAATAATTGAAGCCTTGCATAGCTTTCTAGATATAGTAGCCTAGAGTTATGAAGACTTGAAGACCTATGATACATCAATCATAACTCACACTATACCCCTGAAGCCGGGTGCCAAACCTTTCAGGCAGAGACAGAGACCTGTCAACGCGTTATTGGAACCACTTATATAGAAAGAAGTTCAGAAATTACTATCAGCCAGAATTATATTTTCCATCAAGTATTCAACATGGGTGGCTAACCTGGTTCCAGTAAGGAAAAATAATGGAGAAATTAGACTTTGCATTAATTTCAGAAACTTAAATAGATCGTCAGAAAAGGACAACTATCCAGTCCCTTCATTGGATAAGTACTTCAAGTGGTTAATGGATCTCAGATGATGTCCTTTTTGGATGGTTATTCAGGGTACAACCAAGTAATGGTTGAGTACGAAGACAGGCATAAGACTGCTTTCACAACTAAATGGGGTACCTTTACTTATAGGAGGATGCCTTTTGGACTCATTAATGTAGGGGCCACGTTTCAAAGAGCTATGTATATTGCCTTCAAGGATATTATAGGAAAATGCATTATTATTTATATGGACGACCTGACTGTCTTTTCCAAAAACAGAGGAGATCACGTCTCTGATCTGCGCAAGGTGTTTCAAAGGTGCAGGGAATTTAGCATTTCTCTGAATCCTAAAAAGTGTATTTTCGGCGTGATAGAAGGAAATCTGCTAGGACATGTCATATTCGAAAAAGGAATTGCTATTGATCCAGAAAGGGTGGAAGCCATACTGAAGATTCAGCCACCTGCTAGCAAAAAAGAGATGAAATCCTTCTTTGACAAGATCAATTTTGTCAGAAAATTCATCACTGGGTTCGCTTAAATTGTGAAGCCATTAAATGCTATGTTGATGCAAGATGCTAAGGTCGAATGGACTAAAGAAGCGAAGGAAGCATTTGCAGAGATCAAAAGAACTATTGTTGATGCTCCAATATTGGTAAGTCCTAATTACAGTAAGCCTTTCTATATCTATTCATTTGCTTCAGACCATTCATGTGCGAGAATGTTGACTCAAAAGTCTGATGAGGGAAATGAGCATCCCATTGCTTTCATGAGTACACCATTAAAAAATGTTGAGTTGAAATATCCAAGTGTGGAAAAGCAGGTATATGCTCTGGTCAGAGCGGTAAAGAAGTTTAGGCATTATATCCTTAGGAATAAGGTCTATGCAATTGTCCCAAATCCTGCAGTCAAGTTACTCCTGATGCAAAATGAGTTAGGAGAGCGTAGAGCTAAGTGAGTGACAATGCTACAGGAGTACAATATTGAGATCTAGCCCATGAAGTTGGTAAGGGGACAGGGACTTACTCAGACTATGGCTGAAATGGGCCCTGAATTGACTATCCAAAATTATAACATTGAGGAAGTTTCCCCATATGGTTGGTATAATGACATATTTTATTACTTGCTAAACCAACGATCTCTAGGCCATCTTAATTCTGTTCAAATGAGAGCTTTGCGATTGAAGAGTGATGGTTACATGCTAAAGGGAGCTATTTTGTACAAGAAAAATCATGAAGGCATTTATTTGAGGTGTCTTGGGAAACAGGAAGCTGAAAGGGTGATAAATGAATTTCACGAAAAGTATGGGACTGGTCATGGTTCTGCGATTGCCACGGCAAATAAGATCTTAAGGGCTGGGTATTACTGGCCCACATTGTTCAAAGACGTCCACCATCATGTCAGGACCTGTCACACATGCGAGACTACAACAATAAGGGAAAGGTATGCAACAGTTCCGCTCCAGTCGGTCACTGAGGTAAGGCCTTTTGCCCAATGGGGTATGAATTTCATAGGCCCTATCAACCCACCATCTTCTATGGGACACAGGTACATTCTTACTATTACTGATTATTTCACAAGATGGACCGAGGCTTTTGTTTGTAGACAATATACATCTAAGATAGTAATTGATTTTCTAGAATCTGCTATTCTTAATCGATTTGGATGTCCTATTGCTGTTGTCTGTGATAATGGTCCTGCTTTCGCATCTTTAAAATTTTCAAATTAGGCTTTTGATCATGGAATTATTGTAAAATTTGTGTCTAATTATTATCCCTAGGGTAATGGCTTAGCAGAGTCCTCTAATAAGAACTTATTGACTATTATCTGTAAGCTGTTAGAAAGGAACTCAAAAGACTAGCATACCCAGCTTCGGTTTTCCCTCTGGGCAGATTGTACAAGACTTAAGTCATCCATGGGAACATCTCCCTATCACTTAGTATATGGTCTGGAGCCAGTATTCCCTATTCAACTCAAGATCCCAACCTTACAGTTTATTAATGATTTTTATGATGAGGGGGATAGAAGGGAGGCTAGGTTGACAGAACTACTACACCTTGAGGAGAAATGAGATAATGCCCTTGAGAATTTTGCTAAACATCAGGGGGTAGTTAAGAGGTGGTTTGACAGGAGGGCTAGGATTAAAGCCTTTAGGATTTCTGACCTTGTCCTATACTGGGATAAACCTCATGATCGAAAAGGTGACCATGGGAAATTTGACAAACTGTGGCTTGGTCCATATCAGATTGCTGAAATACTTGGAGATAATGCCTTCCATTTGAAGACTCTCATGGGAGAAGATATTCCACTGCCTATCAATGGGCAGTATTTCAAACATTATTTCCAATTTTGAGTTGTTTTCAGCTCCTTGCTTTGTATATAGTTAGTCTAGGTTTTTTTTTTTGGTTTGTTTGGTTAGATTAGGTTTGCTTTGGTTTGTTTTGTTTTGGGTTTGTGTTGCTCTCGCTCTTGGTTCCTTCTCTTTCTGGAGGTCTCTTGTTGCATTTGTATAACAGTGGTGACAAAGTAGGTGTGGTGTTCTTAGTATTTCCCTTACAAACTTCAATCACCTTTCCAGAATGTCTTGGTACTAATTCTCCACCCAATGTCACTTATCATTGTGCTAAGACAAAGAGTCTTCCAGTCATATTGAACAGGAATACATTAGGGTCTCATACTTTCAAATATTAAAGATACCTGAGGTTGCAGAAGGTCCCTATGAGTTTTGAACAGGTGAAAAATCATTTTTCTTCTCTAGTGCCACTATGGTTCTCATCCCTGAGTGTGAACTTCATTGTTCACAGGTTGAAGTGAAAGTAGTGAAAAGACAAGCAGTATCAAAAAAAAAAAAAGAATATATATATATTGAAAATTAAAAGGTTTGAATTCAACTCATCAGGGGAATCTGAATATCTCTACCGGGGCTATGGATGCCTGGCTGGCAGTAGAGCTATGTTCAGGAGGATCACAACGATAACCTTGTCGGGGCTATGGACGCTTGACTGGCAGCGAGGCTCTATCTAGGTTACTTTTAGAGTATGAATCTTTATGTAGCTTGTCCATACCAGGTTTGGTTCTTGTTGCATCCAAAGGAGGGTAATGAATGCATATGCACACACTTCGACCCTGGTGTGGGAAAGTTTAGGTGACTGGGGGTTTTGGTGTAGCAGGGGACAGTGGCCGGATGGATGAGTTGAAACCATAAGTTCTGGGTTCTTGATTCTAGTTTTTCATCGAAATGCTCTAGAGCATTTCCCCAGCAGAGTCACCATTTGTTGTGCAGTTTGCACACACGCCCCACTCGGAGTAGGGACCCTCTTTTCATGATGTCTTTTGACCTTTGGTTTTTATGAGATTTGTCTTTTTAAGGTCTTGGGATGTTGGTCTTACTGACTTTAGTCTTGCCTTGAGGCTTGAATTGGTTAAAATTGGTTTTTAATGAAAATCCAAGTTTTGACCTGAATCTAGGATTTTCCAGCTCAAATAGATTTTTCGGGTCCTGTTCATTCTCTGGTTACTATGGAATTATTCGAAATCCGGGTTTCTGCTTGAATTCGAGATTTTCCGTCCCTAGCGGATTTTCCCGAACTGCGTTAAAATCCCGAACTTCATTAAAATCTTGATTTCTACCATATCTGCGTAATTCGTGTCCTTCTAGATTTTCTGTTTGGCTTGGTTTTTCCGAATTCCATTCTGATCATCAGGTTTCTGGATTTCCTTGACATGTCTTGTCGCTCATCAATGTTTGAAGTACGTCTACTCAGGCGTGAGTGCGGGTGGATTTAAGGCCTTTTGGTATTATTTTGATCTCATTATTCACTTGTTATTTTCTCTGGCATCTGAGTTCATTCTTCATTTGAGCTTTGATTATTGATTTCGAGCTGCTTGCATGTGAATTGTCTGGGCGCTGGTGTCAGGATTTTCGTGTCTAGGGCACACTTTTTCGCAGTGACTTCCTTAAGTTCGAGCTTCATTCAGATTTGATCCATGGTAAGTCGTTGATGGCCCTTCCTTTTGTTTGCATCATGATTGAATCTTTTGAAGTAGATTGGTAGCCATTTCAGGTTGGCCTTTGTTTGCTTATGATTTTGTATTTATAGAACTAGGGTTCGACCTAACTCTTCATAAGATTTCATCACCCGCACTATGCATGCCTTTGTTTACCCAAATGAATGTCGGATAAGATCAATATGGATGGGCATTTTGGGTAGGACCTTGTCTTCTGGGCGTGAAATTCGCTAAAATTTTGCGAGCATGGGGTTTTGGGTGTTTTGCCCATAATTGCTAGGAACGGTTGATCCGTCATGTTTTTCATATCTGGTGCTTAGATTAAACCTGCTCATGCCTTGAGAAGTCTCGGTGTACCTTAGCCTGATTATTTCAAGGATAGTATTTCGAACCCCGAGCTTACCCTGGTTTTCATGGCGGAGGTCTAGGCGTCAAATTTAGGGCATCATTGTTTCGCCATGAAGACTAGTCATTTGAGGGCTTTGGAAATTTCAATTCATGTGCATTTGAATTTTTGCTTATTGGCGTAGATTTTGAGACCATTAGAATCCAAATAGGGAGTTTGAAGTGATCATCTGATTCATTGTTCGCAGGGTAATGATCGTCAGGTTTCCGAAGTGTCTGTGGAATTTTTGCGTGCTTGGATTTTCCCGGTTTCTGCTATACCCGCGGAATACGATAAGTTCCGGAATTCTTAGTAGTCCGCGAAAATCTGACCTATCCGGATTTTTCTGGTTTCTTGCTTGGTTCCATTTCCTTTTCGATTTTCAATGTTAGGGGTAATGAAGTAAATGTTAAATGGTGATTTCTTGCTGATAATGGATGAATTTCATGATAATTACATAACTTTTTGTCTCTACTAACGACGTATTTGATTAATGATGTCTTGGCAGCAGGAATCCATCTGGGTCGGATTTCCCCGAATTCCGCCTCAACTGGATTCTTCTGAGGTGGATGATGAGGTAACTGAGTTGGAAGACCTAATGGATCCCTTGTCCACCTCAGAAGAATCCGGGGAAGATGATTCTAAAAGGAAAACCAAATTGACCTCGCCCTTCAAAATTAAAGTCAGAGGCCCAAATGAAGATGAGCCTAGATACAAAAGGAAGCCAAAGGGGAAGAAAAGATGTAGAACTTTGAGAATTGGTAAGTCTGCAAAGGAAGAGGAACTTGAGAAGGCAGAAAAAGAAGATATTTCTCTGGAGCCTAAAAGGGCAAGAGAAAAGATCAAGGGACTTCCAGGGATGAGAAAAACCCTCCATTTGTTGAAGTGGAGAGTTCAGGAAAAAAAACTAAGGTTTATTCAAGGAAGTCCAGGACACCATCTCCTAAGGAGACCCAACAAAAAGCAAGTCCTCTCCCAACAACTTCTACTATGGAACAACCAAAGACTGTTTCCCCTTCGCCAAGTGTACCTGAGCATGAGACCCCTTAGGAGCATGAGACTAGTGGAGAGGTAGCACCATTCAAGGAAGGAGAACTCTTTGGTGTGGCAACTAAGCTTGAGGTTGAAGAGGTAGAAAGGCACCCTTCTCCACTAGTACAATATGAGGATTCTCTGGAGAGCAGTAAAGGTAACGAATCACCTGAGAAGGAGGATATCCCTATTAGAACCCCATCACCTTTGCAAGAAGAAGAGCTCGAATTGGGTAACCAAGGTGATCAATCCCCTAAGAAAGGAAAAGATAAAACATCAGAACAACATGAGTCCAAGACATAAGAGATCCGGGTGGATCCTACTATCCCGGATTGGCTAGAAAAGGAGATTACAAGGAAGAAACAAGTCATTGTTGAGGACACCCCTCTTGATTGGGATGAGATGTTGACCAAGATTGGTAAAGGAAAGAAGAAAAAGATGGCTAAGGTAGTTTCAAGGATAGAAAGGGATGAAGTAAATAACAGGGTTATCCATATTGCCACCCCTACTGCTGATAAGAGCAAAGAAGAGGTTACTGGAAAAGATTATAATGTGTAGACCATCAACCTTGGACTAGCTTCTATAGAGCAAGAGATTGAAGAATATGAAGGGTCTAGTGCAGTAATAATTGGAGGACTAAGGAAGGAGACACAGTCCAAACATGAGCTTAAAAGGGAAAATGAAAGGCTTAAGAAATGTCTAGAAGATGTGATGAATCGTTTGCAATCTCTTCACCCATCTTCTTTTGCTGCTGCTGGTTTTCTGCCCAAAGAAACTATTTCTAAAATTGAAAGGATGAAGGCTTCTACCCAAACTACAATGGATTGGTTGAAGGACGTACAAATGAAAGGAGATAATGCAATAAAGGAAATTCTTTCAGTTATAAGGGATGCAGTAAGAGCCAAGGACTTGTTAGAACATGTGCTATCTCAAGACAAGGAGGATATCGACCTTCTATTGCAGAAATCCAAAGTGATCATGGAATATGGAAAATATCAGTTGGCTGTAGATGGGATCCTTCCTTCCTCCAAACTTAATGAGCCTTGGGAATGGTTCGAGGCTTTGCAGATTTGGCAAAAGGCCATTAGAAAGTTCCATAAACGAAAGAAGCAGATAGATGGTGACCTGACTGGAGTTTATGATGGATGTATTGCATTTTTTGAGATAATGACTGGCAGGAGGAAGATTGCTCCTAAGTACCTAAGCCTAGAACAATTAAGAGAGTGGTGGCATGATGTTTATGCCCCAGATTCCAAAAATGTTATAACAGGGCACCAACTAGATGATGCAGCAACCTACTTGGCAGTGATGGATAAGTACCAGGTGCACAGAGATGATTGGAATAAAATCATTAAATAGTCAAAAGAAGAGATTGGCTCCATCGAATATCGACTCAAGATATTTCCCTTACCACCATTCGCCGAGCTGGATAAAGTATTTTTGAGGGTTCGCGGATCATTGGATCGTAATAAGGATAAGGGAGGCAGTAGTTAATGCCCATTTTGATATTTGTGCTTCCCTATTATTATAGGGCATGTGTTAATCCGGGCTACATTGGGGACTGTATTTGGGCTGACCTTGATGATGTATCAGCATTTAATGTGTGCCTTATTTTGAAATTCTTGAGGCCTACTTGTTTTATGCTAATTTTATTTTGTAAATGTTTGGTTGGGCCGACATATTTTATGGATTCTCTATAAAGGCATTCCTGCCTCATTGTAAGGGGATATAAAAGGAAAATTAGAACTAGAGACAGTTGATTTAGAGAAGAACCAGAGCATTTTGCAATATTTAGTTCTTGAAGCAAAGATTATAACAGAACAGTGGAATTGTTGCAGCATTTTGATGATCTAATACAATTGAAGGCATTGTGGTTTTACTTGTGAAATCTCTTGTGTTAGTTTATCTTGCATGGTTCCCATTGTTTCATCTTTCAAATTGCTTAAATATTTTGGATTTAATGTTTAGAGTTGGATTAATTTGGTGAATGATGTTCATGATTTCATATTTGGAATGTTTGTAGCAATCTCTGGTCTATACTCCCAGTAACTATCTAATTGTAGTAGGTTGGTGAAGTCAACCTGGACCATACATTCATTTGTGCTTAGTTCGATTATGGATGAATATCTATGATTTGAAAATATATATACCTTAGAAGATTGCACCGTTCTTGTGATATTGCATTGTGGGTTGAGCAAGAATTGGTTATTTGAGATTGGTCCATTCCAGATATCTGTCATTTTCCAAGCTTCCTCCTTGTCGCTGTGACCTTACCTCGGTCGGTGAGACATTACACCGAACTCAACATGTTACACCGAAGGCACAAAATATGTTGGTGGGACCCAATTGGGTCAGCAAGACCCCAATCCTTCGGCCAGAGTTCTTGTGTAACGCTGATCCTTTGGTGAAACTCCCTTAAGGGATATCTTCAGATAAATAAACCTGATCTTGCAAAACAGATTCCTCCATTAGTTCCAAAAGGCAAGTAAGGTCTATTATTATTTATGATGCCTCCAATCTTATCAAAAATAAAAATAAAACCGGCGGAGGCGGGGTCAAAACCGAAATGGGACGAGGGTAAAACTGGACGAATCCCAACGGAACCGGGATCGGGACAAAACACAACCCTCAAACAACATCCCCCACCTCAGAAACTGGCGGGGGCAGAGCCAAAATAAAATCAAACTCAGGATTGGAGCAAAACACTACCAAAAAATGACATTCCAGTACCTCAAAACAGGCGGGGGCAGGGTCAAAAGAAAATTGGAACCGAGGCTGGAGTCAGGGAGGGAATGAGCCAGGGAAACAACCAATACTTCCCAAGTTCATACCTCAACCCAGCTCCGCACCCGGGAGGAAACCCAAAAATGCAAACGATGGGAACAAAACACCGGCGGAGCCGGAGCAAAAAAAATGAACCAGGCGGAACCGAGGTCGGAACCAAATCCGAACTAGAAACTTTTACAAGTTTCAGGTTCGGATTCTGTTCCCAACCCACCTCCGACGCCATCCAAAGGAGGAAGAAAGGAATAGAAAGAAAGAGAAAAGGGGAAGGAATACCCCACAACAAAGCAAAAAAGAAACAAAAAGTAAAAGAACGGGATGAAGCGGAATCGGGACTGGAACCAAATCCGAACCAGAAACTTTTCCAAGTTTCAGGGTTCAGAGTTTTTTCCGGTTCTGAGTCCTTCAAAACAACAGAAAAATATACCCAAGGTAGAAAAAGACCAAAGCGGCGGAACTGGGGCTGGAGAAGGAACAAAAACGGAGCTTGAAAGAAGTTCCAAGTTTGGAAGTCGTTCTGGTCCCGGGTCCGCCAAAACAAACAACCAAAACAAGGGGAAATAAAATTCCAAAGGCCGCAAAGTAAACACCTAAGGCAAAGGACACAAAATGACCAAGACTAACAAAGAGGAAAGAAAAGGGCGGGGTCAGAGTCGGGACGAAACCAAAATGAGGAATTTTAAGAAAGATCAACATTCCAAACCCGGACTCGGACTCGACTCCGACAAAGAACGAAGGAAGAAGGAAAAGAAAAGCCGAAACCGGAACCGGGGACGAAACAAGACCAAAACTTAGAAGGAATTTCCAAGTCCGGTATTGGTCCCAATTCCGCCTCTGGCAGAACTTTGAAAGAAAAACACCTAAGGCAGAAAACCAAAGGCAAAAGATGAAAAAGAGAAAGGGGGACCCATTTTGATCCAGATCAAAGTGGAGTGGTTATGCAAGGCATAACAAATGGTGACTCTGTTGGGAAAATGGTTTAACCATTTTCAAGAATCTAAAGGATTCAGCTACCCAGAACTCTTGGTTCATGAACCAGACAACTCCAGTTGGGTCAGTTATAACAAGCAAGGTAGAGCTAGAATCTCAAATGTAAGTCAATCAACGGCTACCCCCCTGAATCTATGTGTGTGCTTGATTGTGCTCTCCTTTAACTCTTCTCCTTGTTGAGTTAATACAGCCGCACACAAATGTTCAGAGGCAAAAGAGTAGATGTAAAATGGCCTCAAATAATCAGGACTAGTGAGGACTGGAGCTTCCGATATGGATTGCTTGACTTGAGAAAATTCCGCCTTCACCTCATCACTCCACTCTATTTTGGCATCCTTCTTCATCATCTCATTCAAGGGCTTCACGATTTCTGCAAAGCCTATGATGAACTTCCTCACAAAGTTGATCTTTCCAAAGAAGGATCTCATCTCCTTCTTGCTCCCTGGCATGGCTATCTTGAGAATGGACTCAACGCACTCTAGGTCAATGGATATTCCCTTTTATGAAATTATGTGTCCCAAGAGCTTCCCTTCGGAAACTCTGAACACACACTTTTTGGGATTTAAGGAGACTCCATACTAGATGCACCTTTTGAGAACTTTGGCTAAGTCCGCAGCATGATTCAATCTATCCTTGGAGAATACTGTCAAATCATCAATGTAAAAAATAATGTATTTGCCAATCAGAGCCTTGAGAGCTATATCCATGGCACACTGGAAAGTTGCTCCAGCATTTATCATACCGAAGGGCATCCTCCTGTATGTAAACGTCCCCCACTTGGTAGTGAAAGTAGTCTTCATCATGTCTTCAAAGTCAACCATAACCTGATTATATCCAGAGTAATCATCCAAGAATGACATCATCTATGCTCCGTTGACGGTCTGCAGAACCTCATCCAGAGAAGGAAGCGGATAATTATCCTTCTCTAAGGCTTTATTCAAATTTCTAAAGTCAACGCATAGCCTTATCTCCCTGCTTTTCTTACGAACCGGGACTAAGGTAGCCACCCATGTTGAATGGTGCATAGGGAAGATTATCCTTGCTAACAACAATTTCTGAACCTCTTTATAGATCAATGGTTCAATCAAAGCATTAACAGGGCACTACTTCTGTCTAAAAGGTTTAGCTTCAGGCTTTAAGGGAATAGTGTGAGTCATAACCGAAGCATCAAATGTCTGGAGGTCCTCATATCCCTAAGCTATAGCAGCAATATCTTTCTTAAGTGCCCTCAATATGTCTTCCCTGATTGCTTCAGGGTAGGCCTTCCCTATGTAGACATTCCTTTCAGGACCCGAGTCAGTTCGGTTAACTGTCTCATATTCACCTCCCTTTTCTTCAGCTGATGCCTTCTCTCGAGCCCTTGGGTCTGAATCAAAGATTATCTCTAGAGCAACCACTCCCTTGGGAATGTTATTACTCTTTAGGGTTCCAATCCCCTTGATCTCTGTTAGACTCATCAATAATTTTCCCCTCAAAGACATCTGAGTTGGCTAAGAAAGCCAGAATGTGCCGATCATCTTCAAAGACCTGAAAGTTCCTGATATTGTTAGGAACAACTGGGGTGGACATCAGTTCAACTAAAAATCTTTTAAACTTGGAGCCTTGCATAGGTTCTATTGGTTGTTTTCACAACTAACCAGCAGGTCTGATCAAACACCTATGAGCTTGCCACACTCAATGCTTGTATGCTTGCTAGACAGGTGGCCAACTAATGAGATACAATACCTAGTTGTTGCATTCTCCTTCACTTCAGGCTCTGCAAGACCCAGGAGGGTGTTCCTTAAGCACACTATGAGATTTCTTTTAAGCAACCAGTGCATACTCTTACAAGACTTCCAATAAAACTAAGTAGATGCATTCTCGGGCATGGTTAAAGTGTACACACTCATCCAAGAGATGGAAAATTGTTGGATAAGAAAGAAAAATTAACAGAGAATGAAACTCAACACAAATATATCATTCATGGGACTAGAAACATTAATTTGGATGATTATTCTCAAGCAAGATAACTGAAACCCTAAAGACAAATAACATATATCAGATTAGTGCCATTATTCTTGGGCTAGGAGTCAAGACAATCTGCAAACAGAAGGAATGATTACTTGGACAAATAAAGCCTTTGCAAGATTAACCTTATTAATCCTAAACTAGTGATCAGACTCTTGAGATTGCTTATCAAATCCTTCGACCATGTAGAGAGACCTCTGAAATGATAAAAATCAATTTAAGATGCTCCTTGAACATGAGCTACTATCAAGACAGACAATGTAACAAAGTATTAAACAATTTGATAAAATGATCCTTGATCAATTTCATTAACAATCTACCTACACAATACAAAGGAGAGACTGAAAAATATAAACAAACACATTCATATTCTGGTGTGTCCAAGACTTCACAATTTACAAGATGAAAACCCTAGACCTTGAATTCTGATAAAAATTTGATTCTATGACTGATGCTCTTTCTTCGTTCTGATTTCAATATCTAGCTGAAGACCTCCACAAATGATTCAGAAAGTCCTTTTAATAGTCCAGGGATCACCATCCAGCTCAGAGCCACATCAACATGCCACGTTAGACCCTAATTACACCGTGACCAATCAAAACTCTCGCTGCAACCTTCAACAACTTCCTTGGTCTCATAAATGCCACTGGTCGGGCCGCTCTAGGAAAGACATTCCCGTACGAATGAAGCCAGGCAAACAATGTCAAATCCGTCGCTGAATCTGGGTGCCCATACTCAAGCCATACCATCCTTGTCCTAGGGACATCACCCTAAATGCTGGCTCGATGGATCCAACAACCAACTCATTGTCGCCAAGAATGCTCCAGGCCTTCACGCACAAACATAACAAAAACCCTGAAACACATGAAATTGAATCTGGTCTGTCGATCGTCCATGATTAGATGGACGCCTTTTAAATCTCCATCAGCTGTTGAGGCAGGCAACCACTGTCGGCAAGACAAAGCGGTGTCAGGAAGACCACAGGTCAAGAATCTTATGTTACATCAAGCGCTCATCATAGTCGGTAGGAGGCAACCGGGTCGGCGAAACATCCCAGCGAAGTCTGCAAAGGATACCGAGTGTACCATAGAGTTAGGGAGAGATGGCCGGGTCGTCCAGACATCATGGCGAAGATCTATGTGTTTGATCGAGCAGTCAAGTCAACGAGACCGTGTGCACATCGGCGTGAGATTTCAACTTAGAATTATGCCCCGTCGGTGAGAGAAAGCTCACTTGATAGGAGGTCATGGCGACACCTGAACAAACACACTATCAGCAAGAGAAGATGGACTCGGGAAGACATCATATAGAGTCAAAATGCTTCATCAAAATGTATTTCCTTTATGTACTATCCATTCGCCAAGACAAGGGCATATCCCTCACCGAAGCAATCCTTTCACTTTGTTCACAGTCGCTATAGTCACCTACCATCGGCGAGACACTATAGAGATTTCACCAAGCTTCATCGAAGACATCATTCGAGGTCATTCACATTTGCCAAGACAAAATGGTTTTCTCGCCAACAAAGTCCACCTATCGCCATAACACAAAATCCTCGGTGAAACGCTATGTAGAGTGAAAAGTTATACCGAAACAACTGAGAATGTTAAGTCGCCAAGAGAAGAGAGAACTCCTACCGAGTGCCACTTTAAATCATGTCGGCAAAACCCGCCCCCATCACCAAGACCTCCCGCTACAATACAAAACATACGCTGATAGAATACAAAATGCACTTGTCGTCGAGCCCGATAGCCAGAAGATATGCCGATAAGGATTCCCGTCATCACCACAACAAGAGGAATGTCTCGCCGACAACCTGCAACAAAGAATAGTGGAACATACTTAGGTCTGGGAGACAATTGGGTACCTATGCCGACATGAACCAGAATGAAAAATATGCATGACACAATGGATTCAAATGGATCACACGACAGAATATGAGCAAGGCAATATGAGGAAGGGACAATATGCTAATGACAAGGGCCCAATTTGAACACTCATGGATGCAATTGACTATGAGAATTTGCAAAATTTTATAGTTCTAATAGAACCAAAGGGAGAAACACCCACCAGAAGTGAACTCAAACACGCTGAGCTCAACCCTTGTGGGAGCCCACTTATCCCACGTTCCAAAATGAGAAACATCCCATTGCTAACGTTTTATCATGAAAAACCAGAGTACACAACTAGACAATGAGAAAACCAGAAATTGCACTAACATAGGCTCCAGTTGGGGGATGTATGCCCCTGGTGGGCATAGCAAGAATTCAGATCACTAGGAGAGAAGACTAGACAGAAAAGACCAAAACCAACCAGGAACTGGCCCGGACAAAACCAGTAGACACAAACAAGAAAACAAAACGAAAAGAAAACCCTAAGCTACTGTTCATGGAAAAGAGATACATCAAGAGAAGTACAACTTCAAGAACTGTCCATGAACTGGCAGTTCAAGAATCTCACCTGTCAGAGCCTGAAGAACATATGAATCTTCTCCCCATTTATCGCTGATCTCGAACGGGCCTAACCAAATGGCATCAAACTTCCCATGTTTCCCTTTGTCTTCTAATCTGGCATTCCACAATAAGACTAAATCTCCCTTCTCAAAGTTCCTTGCTAATGTCCTTTTATCATATAGGTTGTTTACCTGCATTTACAACTTGGCATTTCTCCTTTGAGCATCCCTTCTAGTCTCATCCAGCTCTGTGAGAGCATCCATTCTCAATTGCATCTCATTGTCAACTTCATCATCATATACCTGGATAAACTTGTACATCTCTATCAGGTTGTTTTGGGGCAACCTTGCATTTATGCCATAGACCAAGTCAAATGGGGCATAACCAATTTCCTTCTTCACAATCACCTTGTCTACCCAGACAACCAATTTCAACTTAGAATCACATGCTCTCTTATTATGATTCAAGATTCTCTTGATGATCTTCATTAAGCTCTTGTTGCTTGACTCAACTTGTCCATTTCCTTGTGGGTGATATGGTGATGAATAAGAAATTTGGATACCATATTTTTCACAAAACTTAGTATATTCTTCAGACCTGAAACACATAGCGTTGTCTGATACAATTCTTTTTGGGCATCCAAACCTTGTCAGTATATTGTTTATCAAGAAATCAATCACCACCTTGCTAGTTGCTTTCTTTGTTGGGATTGCTTCCACACACTTAGTAAAATAATCAATGGCTACTAATATCCAGGAGTGGCCTCCACTAGATTTGCATGTTATTTCCCCTATAAAATCAATGCCCCAAATCTGAAATGGAGATTGCACAGTAACCGGTTTGAGGGGAAGGTTACCAGAAAATTTTAACTTACCAGAAAAACATTGACAAGCATCACATGTCTTCACAAACTGATGTTCATATTTAAATATAGTAGGCCACCAAAAACCGGCCCTCGTCACCTTGTGTAGTTGTCTTGGCCATGTAATTTCCGCCACAAACTCCACCATGCATCTCCCTTAGAAGTTCTAATGCCTGATTCTGATCAACGCATTTCAGCATGACTCCTCTACTTCTCCACCACAAATTTCCTTGTATGATAACATATCTGATAGCATGTAACTTCAATGTCCTCTTCTGATTTTCATTCAGGTCATCAGGGCACTTCATCCTCTGCAAATAATAGATCACATTCTTATACCACTCAGAGTGTTCCATATCACATATGTTCGATCTGTTTTCTTCTTCCAATGAGTTTATTTGATTTGCTTCCAAATTGGTCTGGGCCATAAGCTTGGCCAATCCCTGTCCTCTCACCAACTTAGTGATTTGGACCTCAATGTTAAACTCTTGAATTCTATTAATCCATCTACATCTCCTTCCTAACACTTCCTGCTGTGTGAAAATGTCTTTGACAGCTGCACTAGGCACATACGCAATTATGACAACTCCCATTAAGTAAGGCCTAAAAGCTTTGACAGCCTTGACTAGTGCATATGCTTGTTTCTCATTTATGTCATATTTCAATTCTGCAGCTTGTAAAGACTTACTGAAGAAGGCTATGGGCTACTCGAAACCATTATCATTCTTTTGTAACAACACCCCTGCTACAGTGTGAAAAGAGGCAAACATGAATAACTGGAAAGGCTTTGAATAGTCAGGTGTCTTCAACACAGGAGCATCTTTTATTGCTTCTTTAATGGCTTGAAAAGCCATTAAGGGCTCCTCTGACCAGATTATACTCTCATTCTTCTTCAACATTTTAGAGATAGGTCTGCTGATCTTTGCAAAATTGGTAACAAACCTCCTCAGGAAATTTATCTGACCAAAGAAGGACTATATCCCCTTGACATTCTTTGGTGGTTGGATTCTGTTAATGGCTGCTATCCTTTTTGGATCAATTCTAATGCCATCTTTTGAGACAATGTGCCCCAGTAACTTGCCCTCAACCCCAAAGGCACATTTCTTGGGATTAAGGGAAATACCATATTCCAATGCTCTGACAAAGATTTTCTCTAAGTGAGAGAAATGGTCCTCTTCTTTCTTGTTGTGAGTAGTCAAATCATCTTGGTAGACAGCAAGGAAAAGGTCTAGAAAATCTATGAAGGCCACATCCATGGCTCTTTGAAAAGTGGCACCAACATTAATTAGGCCAAAAGGCATTCTCACATAGACATAAGTTCCCCAGGGTGTGGTGAACATTGTCTTATACTACTCTAATTCCTTAAGCATGACTTGGTTATAGCCTGAGAACCCATCCATCATGGACATCAATTCACATCCAGTCACCTTCTACAACATAGCCTCCATGTTTGGGAGTGGATAGTTGTCTTTCAATGATGAAATATTTAAATTTCTGAAGTCCACACACAACCTGAGATCACCATTCTTTTTTCTTACAGGAACCAGGTTTGACACCCATGATGAGTGCCTTATAGGCTTAATAATCCCTGCATCACTCAATTTTGTTAGTTCTTCCTACATCTTGGATCTCAAGGTTGGATTGATGGGCCTCCATTTTTTCCTGAATGGTCTCACATTAGGTTTCAGGGGAATTTCATGCTAGAACAAGTCTTCCCTGTAAGCCTTCAAGTCATCATAAGACCAGGCAAACACATGCCTATATTTTCTCAATAGGGTAATCAACATATTCCTTACATGGGGCTTCATCTTTTTTCCTATGTAGACCTTCTTGGGTGCCCTATCAGTCCCTAGATTAATTTCTTCTAAGTCTTCCTTATGGGTAGTTGCTTGTTTTGTGTTGGACTTATCTGGTCCTTCAAAGATTCTCTCCAACGCTACCAACCCTTTTGGGATTTTGTTGCTCTTTAGTTGAATTACTTCATTCCCAAACAAGGTCTCTCTACCATTTTATTCTACCACATATGAGCCAAAATCAATCTCCTGATGTTCATATTGGTCAACACAGTGTGGGAATCTCAAGATACCATTGTCATCTTGAAACACCTGCCAATTGCAGATATTATCAGGCATTGCAGGCCTAGTTTTTACCTCAATGCTAGAAATACCATTAAAGGTCACTTCATCCAGTTTGACAGCAATATTGGCCAACAAGTCAGCCTTGGCATTTTTCCCTCTTTCTATCCAATCTATTTCGAAGGCATCAAATGCCTCAATTGTATCCCAAACTTCATTCCTATATTGCCTCAAAAGTTTTTCCTTAGTGAAAAATCTAGACCTGACTTGAGAGACTACTAATTCTGAGTCACCAAATACCCTCAGTGATTTTATACCATGTTTAGAGGCAATTTTCAGGCCAAGCAACAAGGCTTCATATTCAGCTATATTGTTTGTACATGCAAATTGGAGTAGAAAGGAATACTTAAAAGTCTTACCTTGTGGTGATACCAACAAGACACCAGCACTTGAGCCATCCTTGGAGCAAGCTCCGTCAAAGTACATAGTCCAAACTGACTCTTCTAAGATAGTCTGCATGACTTCTTTGACTATTGGCACTAACTTGGTCTTTCCATCTTCTTGTTATGCTTCCTCAACTTGAAAGGTATCCATATCAGTATCATCAAAGTTGATAAGTGGAGGTTCTTCTATTTTACCAGCAGATTCAATCATATGATTGCTCCTTGACTCCCGGGCAATCTTAACATCCTTCTGATCGATAGAAAAGGTAGCAAAGGATAAGTCACATTGTATACTTCCTCCCATAGAATCACACCATTTCCTTGACAGTAGCATTCCATATGCCGGAGGGATGTCAGCTACTATAACACTCATGACAAGTTCCTTCTCAAGGCAAGCTGCCAGTCTATATGACACTTCATTTATGATTCCAATCACAGGGATCTCCCTTGAGTCCATAGCATAGCATTTTCCATAAGTGCTATCCACCTTTAAGCCCATTTCCTCCATGATTTTGATAGGCATCACATTATTTTAGGCACCTGAATCAATCATACAATTTCTAAGCAAGTTTCCATTGATAATCAGGCTCAGAAGGAAGGGGTTGACCAAATCAAGGTTAGCAGTGATTGTAGTTCCTAGATAGACTTCAGGATTCTCATCTATGTTCAGTCCAGCTGCATCATCCTTCACTTGGCTTGCACTGGTTTCAGGTATTCGAGTTTCCATTTTGGGTTGATTGTTCCCAACAATGCTCTTGATGATCGCCATTATTTTATGCTTATGGTGATCAATCCTCATCATCTCAAGAAGTGGGATTGTGACCCTTATCTGAGATAGGACTTGAAACATGTCAACTGGTGCATAACTTGGAATCTTTGGGAATATAAATTCATGAGAAGTCAGTGCATCTGTTTTCTTACCATTACTTTGATTTGCAGGCCTCAATTCTTTCATCTTTGTATCTGATGAAGTGGCTTCATTGGTTATCTTAGCTTTGTCATTCTTTTTAGCCCAAATTCTTGGCTCTTTGACTTCCTTGGCCTTGGTACTCACCTTTATGCTCTCAACTTTAGCATCTTTAGGATCAATATCATTTTCTTTGATGAATATTCCCCCTTGGTGACCTGGATTAGCCTTTACCACCCTATTTCTGAGGTGAATATCATTTCAAGCCTGAGCTCTGGTGGCCAATGCAACTGCATACCTTTCTATCTCCTCATTAGAAGGTCTCCTCAAAGAAATTCCATAGGTTTCAAGGTTGTAAGCAGTAAACTGATCATCTCCTTCTCCATCATAAAATACTTGCTGCTGATGAAGAAGACCTTCTTGTCTTTACATATTTGTCTTATTTGTATCAGCACAACAGTCAAAGGAATATTCCTCAGACTCCAAATCTGACTTGGTCATGAACACATTCAAAGTCTCATTAGGGTTACCAGGATAATCACCTTCCTCATAACTGCCTTTCTTTTCTTCCACTGCCTTGGCCGCAACAACACACTGATGTGAGGAGTGTGGCATTTCACAAGCATCACACCATGGAAAATCATCTACCATGTTTGAGGTATTCTTCTGTAATGGATCAAACACTCCATGGAGGTTCCTTTGATTATTTGGAATAGGCTTCCCATTATTCCAGTTGGTGTGGTATGGGTAATCTTGTAGCCTTGGGGGCCTTTCATTTCTCTGAAATTGAGGCTTTTCATCCTTTACTTGTTTCTGTAACAAACTCAAAACTTGATCCCATTTGTCATCCGGTGCTGCATCCTTGACCCCTTTCTCATTCGAAGGCTTTGTAGCTTTGGTAAGCTTGGGATCATCTCTCCTACCCATCTTACCAGATGCTCTTCTATTATTTTCAATGTTTACAACCATCTTGTAAGCCTCTTGCAGGGATTGTGGGTCTTTATCTCTCAGCAAGTAGCACATCTTGCTGTCATAGGCATTACAGTAAGTAAACAAACATGATCTTTCATTAGGTCAAAGAGAAACAAGGACCTTAGCCATTGCTTTCTTGAATCTTGCATTAAATTCATTAGCCATTTCATTATGTCCCTTTGTGATGTTATTAAAATCATGCAGCCTGAATCTTGGGTCAGTTTGGTCACCATACTGCTCTCTGAAAATTCTGAAGAAAGAATTCTTAGAATCAATGCTTAAATTAGGCAGACTTTTGTACCAGTCTCTTGCATCCTCTGTCAGAGATTGCATGAAGTATTTCATGGCTACATCCTCATACCATAGCTCAAAATCCTCTAAAAAACTTTGAAAATCTTTAAGGTGATCCTCACCACTGATAGCATTATTGCCTGCAAACTTTGGCACATGTTTCCTAGCATTATCAGGTATAGGGTTTGGGTAACCAGAGATATTATCAAAACCTAACTCCCTGTATCTGTTAGTATGAGTTACTCTTCTTCCCACAGGTCTTTTTTCTTCACCTTGGGTATCAGTGTCTCTATGTATTTCATCTTCATGACTTGATTGTCGACCTTGAGGCTCTTGTAGATCAACAAAATGGATAGCTTTTTCATGACCTCTAGGGGGTGGAAGGATTATCTTTGGGTGAGCTTCTATCACCTTGGTCAGGGTTTGAAGAAATAGAATGACCACATGTGTTCTGAGCATCAGGGACATTATCCTTCAAAGTAGATTCAAGGAAACTAAGCTTCCTTTTCATCTCTTTGTTTGCTGCAAGCAACTCCATCTCCCTTGTTTTTCTCTCCAACTCCTCATTTTCTCTCATTAGCTTATCAAAAAGTGAGATAGTGTTATTTTGATCTGTGTTCTTCTCATCACCTCCTTCATTTATCCTTACTCCTTCATTTCCTTTCTTTTCCTGCATTGGACGCTTACCTTTGTCCACATTTTGAGGTTGTTTATTGGTATTCCTAGGAAGAGGAACAACATGTTCCTCAACCCTATGACTTTGAGGTTTTTTTGTGATCTTATTAACTAGGGGGTCAGAGAGGATCCTTCCTGAAGTTTCTGGCAATACCAGGGTATCCTCCTCATTTTGTTGGGCTGCCAATCTATCCATGGCTTCCATCTTTCTAACTCTTCTACGTAGCTCATCCCTCTGATCCATAGCATCTCTTATCTTTTTCTCTTTTGCTGCTTCTCTCTGTTTCCTACTCTCATTTAGTGCAACAATTTGTTGATTAAGTCTTTGAATATCATCAAAGATCTCATCCTCATCAAGTAATGTAGACTCTCTATCAGAAGCTGTACTAGCAGTTTGGTATAGGTGCGGGTTATGGGAATAGTCATCCCCAATGGATGAATCATTTGGGACAAAGGTAGCCCTAAGAGGTGTGGGAGTGGGGCATTCTATAGTTCTAGCATGTCGGGTATTCCTATTATTCCTTTGGAATCTACTGCTTCCCCTTTGTTGTATGGCATTTTGGCCATGATCTGATGAATATTCATTTACAATATTTTTCATATGCACTTCCCCTCTCTCATTGGATACATTATCATCTAAATCTATCAAATCTCTTTCACTTTGTGAACCGAAATGAGAAGAAACTTGATGTTCAGGGGTGGGATGCGGTGTAGGCATATCTTTTTGTGCTGGTTTTGCCTTCACCCATTTGCCTTTGTTTCTAGGAAACTCTTCTTCCAGCTCCTGCTTTGGATGGTTTCTGTAATAACCTCGTGTTCTCCTCATTTGAACTGGGATTCCTTTAGCCTTCTTGACTCTCTTTGAATTTCTGCTCCAAACTTCTTCTATATCTTTAAATATTGGTTTGCACTGCTACAAAGACTTCAGAGTCACCACCCAAGCTTCTTGGGATAGATTATTAAACAACACAACTTTCAGAGCTTGGTAACTATAATTTGACAAGAATAAGACTAGGAATCACTCAGGAATATAAACACAAAGGCAGGGGCAGAAGCTATACTCAACCAATGTTCTCAAATGACTGATTCTATGAATAAACTGTGGGATAAAACACCTTGAAGATTCTATTCAATATGAAACATAGGTCCCCAGTGGAGTCGCCATCTTGTTGGTTCTTTTCACAACTAACCAGCAGGTCTGAGCAAACACCTATGAGCTTGCCACACTCAATGCTTGTATGCTTGCTAGACAGGTGGCCAACTAACAAGATTCAATACCTAGTTGTTGCATTCTCCTCAACTTCGGGCTCTGCAAGACCCAGGAGGGTGTTCCTTAAGCACACTATGAGATTTCTTGTAAGCAACCAGTGCATACTCTTACAAGACTTCCAATAAAAATAAGCAGATGCATTCTCGGGCATGGTTAAAGTGTACACACTCATCCAAGAGATGGAAAATTGTTGGATAAGAAAGAAAAATTAACAGAGAATGAAACTCAACACAAATATATCATTCATGGGACTAGAAACATTAATTTGGATGATTGTTCTCAAGCAAGATAATTGAAACCCTAAAGACAAATAGCATATATTAGATTAGTGCCATTATTCTTGGGCTAGGAGTTAAGACAATCTACAAATAGAAGGAATGATTACTTGGACAAATAAAGCCTTTGCAAGATTAACCTTATTAATCCTACAACTAGTGATCAGACTCTTGAGACTGCTTATCAAATCCTTTGACCATGCAGAGAGACCTCTGAAATGATAAAAAGCAATTTAACATGCTCCTTGAACATGAGCTACTATCAAGACAGACAATGTAACAAAGTATTACACAAGTTGATAAAATGATCCTTGATCAATTTCATTAACAATCTGCCTACACAATACAAAGGAGAGACTGAAAAATCTAAACAAACACATTCATATTCTGTTGTGTCCAAGACTTCACAATTTACAAGATGAAAACCCTAGACCTTGAATTCTGATAAAAATATGATTCTATGACTGATGCTCTTTCTTCATTCTGATTTCAATATCTGGCCGAAGACCTCCACAAATGATTCAGAAAGTCCTTTTAACAGTCCAGGGATTGCCATCCAGCTCAGAGCCACATCAACACGCCACGTCATACCCTAACTACACCATGAGCAATCAAAACTCTCGCTGTGACCTTCAACAACTTCCCTAGTCTCATAAATGCCACTGGTCAGGCTGCTGGAGGAAAGAAATTCCCACACGAATGAAGCTAGGCAAACAATGTCAAATCCCCCGCTGAATCTGGGTGCCCATACTCGAGCCATACCGTCCTTGTCCTAGGGTCGTCACCATGAATGTTGGCTCGACGGATCCAACAACCAACTCACTGTTGCCAAGAATGCTCCAGGCCTTCGTGCGCGAACATAACAGAAACCCCGAAACACGTGAAATTGAATCTGGGCTGTCGATCATCCATGATCAGACGGCCGCCTTTTAAATCTCCATCAGTCGTTGAGGCAGACAACCACCGTCGGCAAGACAAAGTGGTGTCAGGAAGACCATAGGCTGAGAATCTTATGTTACATCGAGCGCTCATCATAGTCGGCAAGAGGCAACTGGGTCGGCGAAACATCCCAACGAAGTCCACAAAGGATACCGATTGCACCATAGAGTCAGGGAGAGATGGCCGGGTCTGCCAGACATCATGGCGAAGATCTATGTGTTTGATCGAGCAGTCAAGTCGACGAGACCGGGTGCACATCGGTGTGAGATTTCAAATTAGAATAACGCCCCGTCGGTGAGAGAAAGCTCACTCGATAGGAGGTCATGGTGACACCTAAATAGACACACTATCGGCAAGAGAAGATGGACTCGGGAAGGCATCATACAGAGTCAAAATGCTTCATCAAAATGTATTTCCTTTATGTACTATCCATTCGCCAAGACAAGGGCATATCCCTCACCAAAGCAATCCCTTCACTTTTTTCACAATTGCTATAGTCACCTACCATCGGTGAGACACTATAGAGATTTCACCAAGCTTCATCGAAGACATCATTCGAGGTCATTCACATTTGCCAAGACAAAATGGTTTTCTTGCCAACAGAGTCCACCTATCGCCATAACACGAAATCCTCGGTGAAACGCTATGTAGAGTGAAAATTTATGCCGAAGCAACTGAGCATGTTAAGTCACCGAGAGAAGAGAGAACTCCTGCCGAGTGCCACTTTAAATCATGTCGGCAAGACACACCCCCATCACCAAGACCTCCCGCCGTAATACAAAACATACGCCAATAGAATACAAAATGCACCTGTCATCGAGACATTAGAAACTCAGCAAGAGGCTAGCCCGATAGCTAGAAGATACGCCGATAAGAGTTCCCGCTGTCACCACAACAAGAGAAATGTCTCGCCGACAACCTACAACAAAGAATAGTGGAACATACACAGGTCAGGGAGAAAATTGGATACCTATGCCGACATGAACCAGAATGAAAAATATGCATGACACAATGGATTCAAATGGATCACATGACAGAATATGAGCGAGGCAATATGAGGAAGGGACAATATGCTAATGACAAGGGCCCAATTTGAACACTCATGGATGCAATTAACTATGAGAATTTGCAAAAAATTACAGTTCTAATAGAACCAGAGGGAGAAACACCCACCAGAAGTGAACTCAAACATGCTGAGCTCAACCCTTGTGGGAGCCCACTTGTCCCACGTGCCAAAATGAGAAACACCCCATAGCTAACGTTTTATCATGAAAAACCAGAGTACACAACTAGACAATGAGAAAACTAGAAATGGCACTAACAGGTTCCAAGGTGCTTGCAGTGACTGCCAATGAATCAACCAATTGATTTTCTTCTCTAGGGATTAAACTAATCCCAAAGGCATCAAAGTCTTCGATCAGATTCCATTCCCTATTTCTATATGCTACCAACCTTTTATTGTGGTAGGTGTACAGGCTGTGCACTTGCTTAACAACCACTTCTGAATCTCCCTTAACCATCAGGGCTGTGACTTTCTTCTTGTGTGCAAACATTAATCCCCGTGCTAGAGCTTCATATTCAGCTACATTATTAGTGCATCGGAATTGCAACCTATAAGAAGCAAAGAAAACCTTCCCTTTCGGGCTGGTTAGCACAATTCCAACACCACAACCGGTCTTGGACTTGGATCCATCAAAGGTAAGGGTCCACAACTGATCACAAGTAGGGGTTGATTCTTTTGAATTAAACATAGGGGATGGTTGTTTAGTAGGTTTCTTAGGAATACTTCCCAATCCCTTTTCAGATGCATCATGTGGAACAAGTTTTTCCTTTTGATATTTATTTATCTCTTGGGTTAACCCCTTGGGTTTTGGTATATCCGTGAGTGTAGGGGTGTCAAGCAAATCTTGGGACTACTCCTCATCAGTATGCTGATTTGGGCATGTGTCTGGGGTATGTTCAATTTGAAGAGGGATTTCTTTTGCAAATGTTATATCCCTGGTTAACATGGTCGCTTCCTTGGCCTCAAATGGGAAGCAGTCTAGAATGGTCTTAGGGAAACTTGTGCCAGTTTCCTTGGCTTGGGAAACATGTTTTAAAATGTCAATGCAGGGTTGACAAGTTATTTCAGAGTGGTTTTGATAGTGTATCCTGCACCAATTGGGGAGCAAGAGACTTTGTAAATCTACATTTTCCCCCAAGACTAGTTGATCTTGCTGCAGTTTTCTGATCAAAGCTTGTTGGTTCTCATTAATTACAAGGTCATGGGGCTTTTGTATGGGCAGTTCTTTAGGATCTAAAATAGAAAAGGTTAAGGTTTCTTCTTTTTTATACACTCCTATCCTAGTTTTGAAATAGGCTACCTCATTGTGGCAATCATATTCAGTAATGATATGCTTGAGGCGAGGCTCACTCTCAATCCTGATCTGAGTAGGGATCCCTCTCCATGGTAGCCACATATGTGAAAATTCAAGGGAAAGGTATCCTCCTAGGCTCTTCATCAGATCTTTGCTTAGCAGCATACCATAGGTTTCGGGAATGTATGCCACTTGGATGTCTATGTTTGTTAGGATCCTAGGATCTGATCCTACTTGAACGTGTATGTTTCTTAATTCCCCCACCACATTGACCTCTGTTTTGTCCAGTTGAATGACCTTCTTATTTGTCTAAATGGGGTCCAATCCCAACTTCTTACACACAAAAAATGGCATGAAATTTCCTAAAGCTCCTGAATCCAATAAACAGTTGTGTAGATTCTTCCCAAAAATTCTTAAACTTAAAAGGAAGGGTGGAGTACCTACCTTGTTTCTGTATAAGGTTGCATTCATGTCCCCAGCAGGTGTCATCCTACTCTTTCCTTTCAACTTGTCGGATTGCTCTAAGGCTTTTAGCACTATTTCCCTTTGGTAGGGCACCACTTCAAAATGTCAAAGAATGAAAAAGAAGTTTTATGTCCCTGCATCTCAACAATAATATCAAATTTCAGGTTAGAACTAGCAGTACCTTTGGAAATACCAAAGGAATCACCCTTTCCATGGAAATCAGGTGGGCCTTTTGGTGGGGGAGGATTCTTATCAGTGCCTTGATTTGGGGGTACCATGTGGTTAGGAGGTGTTGATGTAGTGAATGGCCCCTTACTTTGATTTCTCAGGAAGTGTCCTCCCTTTGTCTGAAAATCCTAGGCATCATATGAATCCTCCTCTTGCCTTGGAAATGAGGGCTCCTCCTCGAAGAGCTCATAAGTCATTGCAATATCTGCTGAGTCACCTCCTTTGTGTGAATTCCCCTAAAATGTGTGGGCATCTACGTGTGCCATTTTCACCATCTTCTCCAGTTCAGGGTAGTTCACCTCAGAATGAGTTGTTGTATTATGCAACCTACACCAATTGGTCATGAAGTTGAGGTTGGCCATGTTTGCAGTATGTGACCTCTCCTCATTTGCTTGATAGTTGTCAGGGACTCCACCGTTATTAGGCCCTGTATTCCATTGCTTGTTATTATTCAGCCTCTGGTTGTACCCTCTGTTTTGGTTTTGGTAACCTCTTTGGTTGTAGTTATTGTTATTTTGATAGGTACCTCGGTTGTTGCTGTTCTGATTAGGGTAGTTCCCTTGGTTTTGAGAGGGGTTCAAATAGAGCTGAGCCATATCATTAGTGACTTGGGATAGTGTTTTCTTCAAGGTTTCTACTTCATTGGTAAGTTGAGTAGTCTTTTCACTTTCAACAGCCTTAGCAATAAATGGCTCATCAACATGGCTTGTGGCTCCAACTTGGTTATGAAGACCATGAGAACTTGAAGGAACCTACGGTTGTTGAAAGAGATCATAAGTTCCAGTAGAAAAGAATGTGACAGGAGGTTGAGTCTGCAATTCAGACCTAGGCCCATAGTGGGAAGGAGACACTTCTGGAACGGTATTGAATAAAGGGGGTGTACTAGGCATCTGATACCCGATTAAAGGAAAACCTCCCCCCCAACCTGGTTGAGAGTTAGTCTGTTGCTGCAACTTAATGGCTAAATGATAAACCTTAGATAGGGTATCAATATCCACTGGTAGATAACTTATTTGTAAGAACAATCCCACCAAAGGGTCTATAACCCTAAAGTATGCTTGAATGGCACTGTCCTCGGTAACTAGATAGGGATCCTGCAACCTCCTATACATTCTTTGGAACCTAGTATTGAATAAAGGAAAAGATTCACCTGGTTCCTTTCTTATGGTAGCAAATTGGTGATACAGAAGAGCTGGGTCCACATAGACTCTAAACTGATTGATAAAAGCATTTTCCAAATCTGTCCAGGACAGAATAGAGCCTTGAGGAAGATTAAGATACCAGTTATATGCCATGTCTCCCAAGGAATAAGGGAATAGCCTACAAACCACATCATGATGAGCTATTTGAGCTAGGGTACACACATCCTTGAAAGCATGTATGTGTTCTTCAGCACTCCTTGATTCACAATGAAAATACTTAGGGCAGAATTTCTCAGGGTTCTTGGGCAGGTCGTGAAAACCTCTAGGAATAGTCCCCAATGGAGAGGGATTATTCTGGAAAAATGCCATTGGTGGCGGTGGTGGTGGTTGTGCCAGCTACTTTATGGGTTGAACTAGCTGTAATGATAATTGAGATGAATTGGCAAGTGGTTTAATGGATATCCACTGAGGTATGGGTGAAAATCCTAGTGGAGTGAGCAGAGTTGATAAGGGTGGAATAATGGTTGCCCCAGTTTTGTGATGTTTATGTCTTGTTGGGGTCTTGAGTTCTATGAAAGATGATGGATTCCCAGTTGATCAAAGAACTCTATGCGGTATTTCTGAAGAGGATGATCCAGTTTTATCCAGCTTGCCCTTCTAGGCCCTCCCTCTAGTGTCAGTTTCCTGTTGATGGTGATTTTGGCACCACAATAGTGCTAAACAGAATATTGCTACTCTACTTCTCCTAAAAGAGAAAGATGATCACACGGATACCTTAGCTCCCAAGATCTTGGTAGTTGGGTTTCAACTATGTTGATGTTGCTCAGTGGCCAATGCAACAATAATATTCAAGGGGCCTGCTGGTTTTGGGCTTCTGGATTGCTCCAAGATCAAACATGAAATAAATCCTATACTAAACAGGGGTTTTAAAGAAATATAAAAAGATGGATCAGGGTGTTGAAATAGAAATGAACAATAATTCATCCAACCTTAACCAGACTTTGCTAATTTCAAGGAATTTGCTAACCTAAAACTGAAGAACAAAATTAACTAGTGATCAACACATAGTTGCATTCATTAACAGTGCTGATTTTAACAACTGATTATAAACTACCATTTAAATAAAAGATAAAAATGAAATTTCATTCCTTGAAAGCTTTCAAAATCAAATGATTAATTTCAGATAAATACTATTCTGGAACACAATATGAAGTAGATTCGAATCTGGTTGCTTCTACTGTGGGTTAGATAGATAAGCAACATTTACAAATCTGGCATAATCACTAGTGTACAGAAAACCTGTATCTTCAGATTGCTTCCATCTACACTAGAACTTTGGAAATACATTACCACCTATACTGAAACCTAATTGCTAACCAAGAAGATAAGAGAAGCTCTCATTACTCAGAATCAAGATGCAACTCTCTCTCCTTCTGCTAGTTGACTAACTCCTAACAATTCTAGCTCTAAATAGTTCTCTCTAAACCTAGAAATTTTTGGAACCCCTAGAAAAAGGCAAGCATGCCATATATATATCTTCTCCCGAAGAGAAAGTCAGCACCCACTTTAGGGTTTACAAAATATCGCGTGGTGTCAGGAAGTCGATGCCCAGATCTCTGAAGGGAGTCAGTTCTGTATTCAATGCGCCCTCCTTGACGTCTTTGTTGGTAAAGATCGTCTCTAGAAAAATCTGCAGATCTTTTGCACCTATCGCCATAACTTATACGCCTCCGTGTCCACCTTCAACCTCCAGAAGAGCTGCTTTGAGTACCCCAAAATATCACCATTAATGCCGAGCTACCTCCTCACTAGCAGTGGTCACAACTGTCCATTTGACTCACGAATTTATCCTCTACCTTTGGTTCTCTACTTGCTTTGTACGTTGACCGCTTCAATGGAAGCAAAGCGTCGAGCTTCTGTTTTTGCTTCGGCATGAACTTGATGAGTCAGTGAGACATCACACCGATACAACCATCCTCTGGCGACTTTTGTTTCATTTTGGCCAGACCTTGCTGAATCAGCAAGAGATTATGCCAATATTCCTTCATATCGGCGAGACTTTTCCTCTTTGCCGAGACCTTATGTCGAGATCTCCTTTCTCTACCTAATTCTTTGATTCCATCGGCAAGACACCTCAGGGTCGCTGAGACCTCTTAGCGAGCTCCAACAGCTACGCTAATGCCTCTTTATTTCAATAAGACTTCCTCCGATCAGCAAGAGCTAAGGCGACATCCATTTGTTCTCCCTGAGCTTATTTTTCTTTAGTGGGCCCCTCTTTTCGGTCGACTTCTGTTTTGCTTCGGTGTAACCTTCTTCCTTCGCCAAGACCTTTTGGTGAAGGCTTTACCTTGGCGAGCTCCTTTTCTTGTCGGGGAGACTCATTTTCTTCGCTGAGGCCCTATACCGACATCACAATCTTTCATCAATCCTTGTCATAGGCGTAACCCTGGGTCATCGGCGAGACCTCCCGCCGCATTCATTTCCTTTCGCCAAATTCTGGTGTTGCAAAGACTTCTTTTGAGTTGGTAAGACATTACACCAAACTCCCCTTTGCACTAGTCAGTGATACTTTCTCCAGTCGGCGAGATGTCGCATGTCCATAGCTACCCTAAAGCCACCTCTGTCGCCAGTCAGAAAGACCTTTCAATCTTGGGGAGACCTTATAGCGGCATTTTGTTTTCTTGGCGAGGAGCTCATTCTGTTTTGGACTCACATGGTGAATTCAGTATGTTTCTTAGGGAATTAAATATGTGGCAAAGTGGTTGGGAAGCTTTCGGTAACATATCTTTTAACTCATATCCCTTAAGGGAGTTTCGCTGATCCTTTGGCGAAACTCCCTTAAGGGATATCTTTAGATAAATAAACCTGATCCTGAAAAATAGATTCCTCCATTAGTTCCCAAAGGCAAGTAAGGTATATCATTATTTATCATGCCTCCAATCTTATCAAAAAGAAAAATAAAACTGGCAGAGGCGGGGTCAAAACCGAAATGGGACAAGAGGGTAAAACTGGACTAATCCTGGTGGAACTAGGATCGAGACAAAACACAACCCTCAAACAACATCCCCCGCCTTAGAATTTGGCAGGGGCGGAGCCAAAAGAAAACCGAACTCGGGACCAGAGCAAAACACGACCAAAAAATGACATTTCGGTCCCTCAAAACAGGTGGGGGCGGGGTCAAAAGAAAACCTGAACTAGGGCCAGAGTTGGGGAGGGAATGAGCCAAGGAAACAACCAATACTTCCTGAGTTCATACCTTGACCCAGCTCCGCACCCGGGAGGAAACCCCAAAATGCAAAGGACGGCAACAAAACACTAGCGGAGTCGGAGGAAAAAAAACAAACCAGGTGGAACCGAGGTCGGAACCAAATCCGAACCAGAAACTTTTCCAAGTTTCTGGTTTAGATTTCGTTCTGAACTCGCCTTTGACACTATCCAAAGGAGGAAGAAAGGAACAAAAAGAAAGAGAAAAGGGGAAGGAAGACCCCATGACAAAGCAAAAAAGAAACAAAAAGTAAAAGAACAGGATGAAGCGGAATCGGGACCGGAACCAAATCCAAACCAAAAAATTTTCCAAGTTTTAGGGTTCAAAGTTCGTTCCGGTTCCGAGTCCGTTGGAACAACAGAAAAAGATACGCAAGGCAGAAAAAGACCAAAGCAGCGGAACCGAGGCCGGGGAAGGAACAAAAACAGAGCTTGGAAAAAGTTCCAAGTTCGGAAGCCATTCCGGTCTCGAGTCCGCCAAAACAAGCAACCAAAACAAAGGGAAACAAAATGCCAAAGGCCACAAAAGTAAACACCTAAGGCAAAGGACACAAAAAGACCAAGACTAACAAAGAGGAAAGAAAAGGGCGGGGTCGGACCAGGGACAAAAAAAAAATGAGGAATTTTAAGAAAGTTCAACATTCCAAACTTGGACCCGGACTCGACTCCGACAAAGAACGAAGGAAGAAGGCAAAGAAAAGCCAGAACCAAAACCAGGGACGAAACAAGACCAAAACTTAGAAGGAATTTCCAAGTCCGGTATTGGTCCCGGTTCTGCCTCTGGCAGAACTTTGAAAGAAAAATGCCTAAGGAAGAAAACCAAAGGAAAAAGACAAAAAAGAGAAAGGGGGACCCATTTTGATCCAAATCAAAGTGGGGTGGTTATGCAAGGCATAACAGGATGGTAGGACAATAAAGGATCCTGCTGAGAGGACATTAGATTGTTGAGGTATGGATTTTGATAGTGGGATGATGACATCCCCTATTGGTATGCTAGGTGATTTTGTTGATACGGGGCTTGTGGTTGTGAGGTATAGTATGGATTCGTTTGATAAAATTGTGAGGTAGGCTGCTGAGGAGCTTGGATGTGATGTCGTGGATTGACCTGCTGATACTAAGGGTATTGTTGCAACTATTGCGAGGCTGCATAGAGTGGTTGTTGTTGGGACTGTTGTTGGTTAGGGTAATAATGATGATGTGGTGGTTGCTAATGTGATGTAAGATGTTGTGTGGGCCGAGACAAGATGTTGTATTGTGTCTAAGTTCATGGGCGTAGGATGGATGCGAGGAATGGGGATATGGTTTGAGTGGGAGGTTGGGACGGATTGCTTTGCGACTCGTATGGTGGTTGTTGTGCAGACACTGGTGGGTTATATAACAATTGTTGTTGTTGGGGCGGCTAAGATAATGTAGGGGGATTTTGCAAAGGAGGTTGTTGGGTACTAAAGGGGACATTCGGGTGGGATGCACCTTGTGGCAATAATAGAGGCGGTAGGTTAGATTGGGGAGGTTGTGGGGATGCATACGTAGGCGATGGTAGATTTATGGCCCCTGAAGGTGGAGGCATTGTGGTAAATGTGCTGCCCCCAATGCTGACAAGAGGTGGATTTTAAAGAGATGGTGCCGTTAGCATTAATGGTTGTGGTTCTGGGACATTTTGTGGCATGCCAAAGGTAAAAGGATAGTTGGGATCAGTTTTTTGTGAAGCCCCTATGACTGAGATTGTTAGATGCGGGGGGTTTCCAATGGGATACAAAACAACGTTGTTGAATTCAGGTTGATGTCAGCCTTCTACGAGAGGAACATTGGGATGTATGAACTTCCTGGGGAATTTTGTGAACCTTGGGGTAGGTTAGGTGTGGAACTGCTATACTTGGATAGGTCGATACCTGATGGTAGCTTGACACCCTTTTGAATTAAGTGAGCTAAGATTTCTTCCCCATATTTTTTGAGAAGACGATCTGTCATTTGCACATTAAATGAGTTACTAAAGTGTTTCTCAAAGGTAAGTTTAGGTTGGTTCACCATGTTCTCATCCCCAAGGGTGATGTGTTTTGACCGTCGATATTGGATTATGATGATGTACCATTGTACGGATCCCGAGGGATGTTCACACCATTATGGGCATCTTGTGAGGAATTAGCCACGTTGTTCGGATCTTGAGGGATGTTTGGTTGGGATTGTTGTTTGGCCATTTTCCTCGCTTGTGACCGGGTCTGAACGGGCATGCAAGATGATATGATGGACTAGGATGACCTTGGTGATGACAAGATTGACTTGGTTTAATGATTGATTAGCTGATGAGAGCGTGGCTTGATGGGATTGATTCGATTTGGTGGTTGATTAGTCGACGAGAATGTGGCTCAATAGGATTGATCTGGTTTGACTGAAGTGGATTTTGTTTGATGAGATCAGATTGAGTTGATTGGTAGATGATTGATCAATCTAAATTGGTCGATATAGTGATTTGATTTGGATTGATGATTGATTAGGATGAATGATAATGATCGGAATCTGAAACCCAGTTCAAGAGTGGTCCTTGGTAATGCTAGGTGTTGATTAATCAACTAAAGGGGTGGATGTGTGATAACAACACCGAATCCAACTTGAGATTGAAGTGGATTGATTGGGCCGATGAGGATGACCGACTTAGGATGGATGACAATCCTAAGTTGGTTTTGATGGATGACAATTAGAGATGAACGCCTAGGTCAATTTGGATGACTGCTTTAACAAGGTTTCAATGAAATACTGGTGATCTGAAATGGGGAAATGATAACCAGGATGTGGGTTCGAAATGGGTAAATGAGGACTCCGAATGGGTGAACAGATGCTCAAATTAAGGGTATGGATGTTTAGGATGGTGAATGGATTCTCGAAACAGGTGTACGGATGTTCAGAGTGGGGAGAGGAGTGATTGAAATGATGAAATGAGGGTCCCAAATGATGAAATGGATGAAAAATCCAATCTGTTAAGGGTCAGGTCTACCCAAGGAACAAAAGATGGTCAAATTCTACCAAAACAGGCTTGAAAGGGTTGGGTCAAAGGTCAAGTCCACCCAAGGAGCAAAAGATGGTCAAATTCTATCAAAACAGGCTTGAAAGGAGTGGGTCAAAGGTTAGGTCTGCCCCTATGAAGGATAGGTCCACCCAAGGAGCAAAATATGGTCAAATTCTATCAAAATAGGTCTGAAAGGGGTGGGTCAAAGGTCAGGTCCACCCAAGGAGCAAAAGATGGTCAAATTCTACCAAAACAGGCCTGAAAGAGGTGGGTCGAAGGTTAGGTCTGCCCCTAGATGGGTCAAGTTTTCCCAAGGAGCAAAAGATAGTCAAATTCTACCAAAACAGGCCTGAAAGAGGTGGGTCAAAGGTCAGGTCTGCCCCTAGATGGGTCAGGTCTGCCTGTGGAGGGCAAGTTCACCTGTCCAGAGGTCAGGTCTGCCTATGGACAGGTGTAAACTTGAATTTTGGAAAAATGACTAAGGAAAAGGACTTAAAACACAACAATCATCAATGAAAATGGTATGGCTGAGTGAAATTAATTAGACAAGAACTAGATTCGCACAAAAAAGATAATTCAAACACAAACCTAAGTTTAGTAGAGAGGGTATGGCCAACAAAGTCTTCTAATCTATGATGAAAATGGTTACTAGGGAGTCCTCGATATACACCAGGTACGTGAGGCCCAAACCGTGAACACCAAACTGTTACAAGCATGAGTTGGGAACTTGAAAGGCTTAGACCAACTCTTCACGTCATCCCGACGCTTCGCCAATTACAATGCAGTTGGATTGGGGTACAACTTTTTCTCTCCCCCCTTTATATACCCCACCAGTACGCGTGGTTGGAACCATCCTTTGGGGTGATTAAATCCCCAAGCAGGTCTCACTTAGAAAAATAAAAAGGGATGACTCAAAGGACGTGGTAAGCTATGATTTTTCATCACCAAGGATCGCCGAATGGCACAAGGGGATTGGATACATCAAATAACTCACCCACAAACACGTCAAACAAGGTTAATTGACACCTCTAGTTAAACTATGTACCTAGATTAGGGGTTAAAAACCCTTAAAACAACCAAAAAGATTGCTAAAAAGTGAAATTTTACCTTTTGGAAAAAACTATCTAGGGAAAATCCGGCTGTGCAAAGGCTAGGTCCAACTGTCTGGAGATCAAATCCGGCTGTGCAGAGGTCAAGTCCAGCTATCTACAAGTCAAATCCGGTTGTGCAGAGGTCAGGTTCGGCTTTCTGTAGGTCAAGTTTGCCTGTCTACAGATCAAGTCCGCCCCTCTATGAAAAGTTTTCCAAAAACACCTTTTGAGGTTTGTGGAGGGTAGGTCCGCCCCTGGGCAAGGTTGGTTCCGCCTGTCTGTTAGGTCAAGTCCGCCCCTGTAAGTCAGATTCACCCTAGGAAGGTCAAGTCTGCCACTCTGTAGGTCGGGTCTGCCCCTCTATAGGTCAGGTCTGCCCCTCTAGAGGTCAGGTCCGCCCCTCTATAACCTGTACCTTCAAAAAGTAAAAAAATAGCAAACTAGAAAAAAAACTAACACTAAAAACACTCTACACCTCAAGATTAGCCTACTTGGATTCAATACAAAATAAAATGGAACCTTTTACCTTGTCTCAAATCAATCCTTTGGTTGGCCCTTCGATCTTTGGTGTTGTATCCTCCTTAGATAGCAAGAGATGCAAATATATGAGATGGTATGAGGATAGAAAATGGATGAAAGTGGATGCAAGTATGAAAAATGGCTAAGTATGGCTCAAGGAATTTTTTTACAAGAGTTTGGCTAGCATAAATGATCTCTCCCAAAATAAGAGAAAAAAGAGGGTATTTATAGAGAATTCAAAATTATTTAAAGAAATGAATGGTTGGGATTGAGCCACCAAAATCAAGATGTAGGGATAAGGTAATTTGGGAACTCACAAGCCCTCACATCTTGGGATGTGGCATGTGAAGTGGCTTGAAAAGGATGATGTGTACATGAGGTGGAAATAGGGTATATGACATGGATATACTACATAGTACCTTGGGATTGGACAAGATCTCGTCATAAAGGAGGTCCTTGTCCCCATGTGAGTGAAAGGACATGTGAGGAATTAAAAATTCTTCAAATATCCACATGGGATTGAGAAAATAAATTTTTAAATTCCAAGGGATGCATTGGGGGATTAAATGTGAATTGAAAATTCACATGGGGAATGGAGTGTCTTATTCAAAAGGAGTTGCCTTTAATGAAGTTGACTTAGGACACATTCCATAAATGACATAGATATTAGGTTGACCTAACTAAGTGATTAAAGTTGTGCAAGTACTTGATTAGACTAATTAATGAAGATTAGAGGCAAGTTAGATTTCACATGTGACTTGATGTGACAAGTCAAAGATCACATGGGGAAGAGAAAAAATAATTTAATATTCCTTGGAAGGATAAAAGGAATTAAAAATTCCTTGAGAGGTTGATTAGGCTAGTTAATGAAGGATTAGAGACAAGTAGAAAATTATGGAGGATGGGACCCTAATGATGATTAGGAGTTGTGCGAACCCTTTTCCTAGTACCTGCAAAACAACATGAATAAACAAGTTAAACAAGGAATTGCAAGCTAAAACAAGGATTCCCCATGAAATCCATTTACAACATTCAAATTAGGAAGAAAATAGTGAAAAACACAATGCAAATGACAAAACTAAGATTGAACCCTAATTAGAAAAGCAAACACATGATCCCATGGGGGAATTGGTGCCAATTTGATGTGAAAATTGACCCTTTCCCAATCCCTATGATGAAATCTCGATATGTTGAATATGATGTTGATCCCTTTTGTTGATGAAAGATGAAGACTCCAAGCTAAATATGAAAAAATCCTAGCTAAGAATTCAATGGTGATGGGTAGAATTTTCTAATGATTTGAGCATAGTAAGTTTACTCAAATTGTGGATGATGAAATGAGGATATGAGCTCTTTATTTATAGAATTCTAAGATGGATGAATGTCCAAATTTGAGTAATGTGGGACTAACATTCATCCAATGATATGATGCCACTTTTCAAGCTATGAATGGATGATGGATGTGCAAGATTTGGGGTTTGTGCCAATAAATGCATAATATTTGAATTTAAAATTTGTTGAAATGACATGCAAGAGGGAAAGGAAAATGCAATAAATGCCACTTGGCTCAAGGCAAAGGACATGTAAGAGATTTTAAATGCCTTGTTGGATGTACATGTTGACTTGGAATTTTTGAATTCAAATCGAGAGAATATTCCAAAAGATGCCTTGTAAGGAAAATAGAGATTTAATAAATGAATTAAATCTATTTTCATATGCAACTTGTATTATCCAGAGGATGTGACATGAGATGAGGTTAAATTAATCAAGGGTTAATTAATTTAACAGGAGATTAGATGATGTGACCTATTTGACTCAAATTTATGGATTTTTTAAATAAAATAAGAGAGGAATATGATAAGAGGCTAATTAAATAAGGATTTTGATTTATTTAATTAAAAGAGATGATGTTAGATTAAATCAAATAAGGCTTTAATTTATTTAATTTAATGGATAGACTTTAGAGATTTAATCAAATAGATTGATTATTTAATTAAATAGGGATAATTAGATTAGATGTATTGATTTAATTAACAAAAGAGATTGACTCAATTAGATAAAATGATTTATTTAATCAAGAGACGAATATTGATGAATTTAATCAGATAGGGGAATTTGATTAAGTGGTTAGACCAAGGGATGATTTAGGAAGAAACGATGTTAGTAAGTCAGGATCAGATGCATGATGTCAATCAGTATATTTTACGTGTCTACAGGAGTGTGCACATCTTAATCATAAATTAAATATGACTGAGAAAGGGGGTTAGATTGCTAAGAGGGATTAGAGATCAACTTGCAAAAGTTGAAGGATGTGACAATGAGAGAGAAAGTGGGGAATTTAAAAATAAATTTAAAATTCCAAAAGATAATATGATTAAATTAAATTAAGTGATACATTTATTTATTTTAGAGAGGAAAGAGGGGAAAAGTATTTATTAAATTAAATACTTTAGAAACCTTATGGAAGACATGAAATATAAATTAAATGAGTGATTTAATTAATACCAGCAAAAGGGATGAAGTAAATGAGCAAAGGGATGATTAAGGAGATGCCTTTGACCATATGGAAGTGGTCAAATTTAGGTGTCTACAATTCTATTGTCAAAAGTTTTGTAAATTTTAAAACTCCCAACTCCAAGGTTAGAAAGTTTTAAAAAGGCTCAACTTCCCAACACAAAGGATTCAAAAATTGATTTTAATCCTTTTAAATCAGAGGCTCCTCCATCAATGTTTAGGCAGACATGTATGATTGAACCAAGAACAATGTGCACATGTTGCTTTGGAGATAGATGGTCCTTTAGAATGCTCAAATTGTAGGCTATGTACGAAACAAATATGTTGAAAAGGATTCAAAAAAATTTAAGCAGATGTGAATGGCGGTGACTTGCCAAAAGGTTTGCAATAGGATAGTGTAGGAACTATGAAAGAACAACTAGAGGATTTCGTTGAGAACATTACCAATGGGATATGGATGTAGTCGGGATCTCAGGTATAGAGGTTGAAGCAGAATTCCTTTCTATTATTGTCACATTCTTTAAGCAACTTGGAATAACATCATCACATGTGGGAATTAAAGTTTCTAGCAGAAAGGTTCTTCAAGCACTCTTGGACCATTATTCTGAACCCACAGATTCATTTGCAGCCATTTGTGTCATTGCTGATAAGATGGGTAAAATTCCTATGGAAGAGAATGAAAAGGAATTAGAAAAAGTTGGAATCCCTTCAGCTCTTGTTGGAGGAATTCTTCAGGTTTTTTCAGTCATTGTTTGAACTTGAAGAGTTGCTTGGTTTATATAGTGGGGTTGTTTCTAAAATGAAACAACTATTTTCTTGCACAAACGATTATGGCTATGCTGATTGGGTTGAATTTGATGCATTTTTTATTCATGGTCTAGCCTATTACACTCGAACTGTATTTGAAAGATTTGATAGAGATAGAAAACTCAAGGAAATTCATGGACGTGGTGGGTATGATTAGATCTTCTCTACATTTGGTGGTCTGCATGTTCCGGATCTCGCATACAAGGGAAGTGTTGGTTATTTGGAGGACACAGTCCAACATGAATAAATAACATCAATTCAAACACTTGCTAGAATGGGAAATATTTGACATATAAATTGCTCGATGAAGAATTATGCAATGAAGTCAGATTGTGGGAGCAAGTAATAATAGTTTTATTTTGATCAATGTATTGATGTGTTATTCCAGTGAGCCCCATGCAAAGGATGAAGCGCATGAGGCTATCAATTATTTGAAATTCTATGTCCAATGGCTCCAAAATAAAGATCCTATTGTTCATAACTTGTTACTTTCCTTGTACACAAAATAGAAATATGAAAGTGCACTCTTACGCTTCCTTCATGCAAGTATGAAAAGGGTATATCTGGCAGATCAGATGTATTCTATGATCCTAAGTATGCTTTATGCCTTTATCTAAAAGGAGAACAAGTGAGTAGTCTGCATAATTTCAAGTCAAGAATTTGAGAAGATGGCATTTGTGGCCATTGGAGTAACAATGGTGGGCACAAAAAATTAGAATGATAATTCGTTGTTTCTAATTCCTAATAAGAATGGATCATCTGAGGAGGCATTTCTTACTAATAAAGCCAAAAGTTATTTGTCCAAAGAACCAAGAAATGGAGTAGATAGGAAGAATGAGGATTTTTTAAATTATGAACCATCGGGTTGTGAACAAGATGGTGATAATTACTTAGGAAATCAATGCATTGATGTTGTCAATTCCAAAGTAAGACATTCCAGATTTTGTTATAGACATGATAAGAAATTTTTCTCTCAAGAAGTAGTTTCAAAAGAAGAACAAGGAGGTGAAATATTCATGGGAATGTGGCCATCCTATTTTCTTTCTTGATGCATTCACTATTTCTATTCCTGGAGCAAATCAATCAGCTAAATCACATTTTAGGAAAAATACAATACAATGCAATTTATTATAATTCTCAAAAGAGTGAAACAGTTAAGGAAGAAATTAAAGAGTCTGCGAGAAGATTTGGAAAGATTTTCAAAAAGATGAAAAGTCTTATAACTGTCCTTTGAAGGAAAACTTAAAGAGTTTCTTTTTATAATAAAATTGTAATTTGAAGAAACCATTACAAATGGTGGGAAAGGAAGGTATAAAAGAGTTTTTCTTCATTCATAGGGGGATCCTGATCCTTTTTAGCTATTGGAGAAGGGAGGAGCAGTTTAGTTTTCTTTCAAAAATAGTTTGGATTGTACAAAATGAGGTGTCTGTGAACTCGCATTTTGATGTTGGAGAAATAAAGAAGATGTTTCTAAGCTGTGAATCTATTGATATTTTCTTTTTGTTACAAATAGACTTTGAGCTTTTGTGATTATTCTTCAATATCTTACATGTTATGTCAAACTATGTAGATGTTTATTTTTGAATCTTTGAATTTCGATTAATCTATCTATTGAAGGGAATTTGTTGTCTTTTCTTTTCATTGTTTCTCATTTGTGGGCGTTGGGTAAATGGACTTTGTGTCATTTTTCTACATTCACTTAATTCTGAATTTAATCCTTCACATTTATTTCATGGCTATGGGTAGATGGTAGATTTTCCTTTCCTACTTTCAGGTTAAAAGCATACCTTGTTATTCCATTCATTGCATATTTTAAGAGGGAGTTGTACCTCTCAATTCAGAGGAAAGTTGTCAATTTAATGGTAACTTCTCCAACTATTAGCACTGTTTGTTCTTCCTTCTAGGCATGCTGAGTTATTTTATGTATTTGTCTTTCAAGGACAAATATGTATACTAACAGATTTTTTACGACTCTGTTGGGGAGTGAAAAGATTAGTACCTTTCTTGTTTCAAATACAAAATGGTGCCTTACCAGAAATGAAGGTTGGCGACTGTTTAATCAAGATATCTCAGAAAATGGTTCAATGCCAGGAATAACAAAGAAATCAACCTAAAGCCAGAAAAAAGGCACTAATTTATTTTAACGAACTTTCGTCAGAATTATTTCGTCGATTTTCTGACAAAACTTTGAAACATTGAAATTCTGACCCAGCCGACGATGCTGGGTTGGAATTTTGACATTTCAAACTTTGTCGAAAAATTGATGAAATAATTCTGACAAAAGTTCATCAAAATTAGCCGACGATGCTGGGTTGGAATTTTGACATTTCAAACTTTGTCGAAAAATTGATGAAATAATTCTGACAAAAGTTCATCGAAATTTCGATGAACTTTTGTCAGAATTTGAGTCAAAATGTATCAATGAGGCCTACACCAACAATTACACAAATATTGGTTAGTGATGATGAAATACTCCAATCTTTGTGGGATGAATTCAAAGAAAGCATCTTCGAAGCCAAAAAGAAGAGGTTACATCCATCAAAAGATCACAAATCTTTACTATTGCTAGAAAAAGGTATGCTGCAGATACTATTTGATTGAATATTTTAAAAAATAAATTCACCAATTGGAAGATAAAGTGAGGAAAATGAAACAATCTAAAGGACCTAAAGATAATAATGTTCTTACCAGTTCATATTCCTGTTCTTTCAATTTCTCTATACTTGATGAGCGGACTGCTGCAGAGACATACATTACGCCTCATGAAATTATGAAAGAGTCTAATCAAATTAAAAGCAAAAAATCAGCAGCTTCCATGGTGTACATGTAGATGGGAGAAGTTAAACCATCACTAGTTTCTCCTGGAGAAGAGGTATCACTTGAAGACTTTAATACTATTCCCAACTAGTGTTTAGAAGCTTCAAATGATGAATTTTGTTGTGGAGTTGAGGATGAGAATGATCACATTACTAAATTTGGAATAGAAGCTGTCATTCATAGCTCTGACAACATTAAAAGAGGTATGAGGGTGCCATCATTTGAATTTCTTAATAAAAAGGTCCATGCATGTGAAAGTAGTTCGATTGAACTAGTTGAGGGTGTGAATAATCTTCACTCTCAATCCACTTGCTTTCTTAATGAAAATTTTATTTGTGAAAAAGGAGAGAATGTGGTTCCCGTAAATTTTGATCCCATGTTTAGAGCAAGTGATATTCAGGAGCCACAATCATCAGCTATACACCCGAATATTGATTTTTCTTGTTTGCGAAGAGTTGTTTTTATTTCTGATGATCCTCTTGTGTGTCCAAATGAAGAAATGATTAATGTTTCTAAAATGGAGGAACAATTGGAAGAACCTAAGAACAAAATTAGTTGGGGAAAATTTAATGTATTATATGTGCCAACAAAGTTTTCTGAAAATTCAAAGGTTAGGGACAATCCCCTCTTTGATTTATTTGATTTTGAATCAACTGATGTGAATTCTTTATCTTTTTCCCATAATAAAGATGGGGTAGATAAGTTTGTTCCTGAAATTAGTTTTGAAAATGATGATGAACAAATGAGGGAAAACCAATTGAATACTAGATCTCATTATTCGGGTAGCTATGAGCAAGAGGAGAACCATATAGGTGTTAAATCTGAAATTTCAAATTGCTATGAACAAATAACAAATGATCATTCTGAAGTTGCTAATCTATTCTTGAAATTTTTTGTTGATGGTTGTTTGCTCAAGAATGAAGTTGTTGATGATTTTTCAGCTGATGAAGTTGAAGGTATTGAATTGGTGCTCAAAAGAGACAAGCTAACTGAATTTATTGTTAAACAAAAAGAATTGGTTTCTTCATTGGGTGATGGATTTTTGATTGGAAAGGATGATAGAAATAATGATAAATCTGATTTTTGTCACAAGGAAGCTAATTTGAACCAAGGCACACAATCTGATTTCTTTCAGGAAGATTGGTCTAATTTATTTGAAGTAGATTGTGGAGGTATGGCTGGTGGCTTTCAAAAGGCCACAAAGATATATGATGAAGAATGGCTTTTCGGCTATGAGTTTATACGTAGGGGCTTCATGTATATGGTAAATCACCATTGGGCCTATGTGTTATTTATGAGTTTTCAAGTGTTTTGTAGGACCACACTTCTTTTCTGCAGTGGGTCATATTTTTCCTAGCCTGTTAATGGATTCGTATGATTCATTTGGGATTTTTCTAGAGGTAAGGGGCTCACACCTCTATACATATTTGTAAATAATCTTTTGATGTGCTATAGGTTCTAGTCAGTTTTGGTTTGTTCATTTTTGGTTTGTGCCTAGTTACCCTCCACCCTTCTACAAGCAACACCATGCCCTTCTTTTCTTTTGACTCTATACACAATGGACTTGGACTGATCTAGCCCAAATATTTTGGAGTTCTCTGCATTTTCTACAAAAATATAGTCCCTAGTTAGAGCCAATGTTACCCCAAAATTCGAACCCAAAAAATTTCAAATTTTTAATGCATTCCCTTACATGCCTTTGAGCCTTCCAAATCATGAAAACCATTAATTTTCAAAATCTATGCTAGTTGGTGCTAATTCCTCTTATGGGAATTATTTTATCTCCATTCCACCTAATCTAACCAGTTTTCATGCTTAAATACCTTACCATTTGCAAAATTTTAAACTTCACATTTTCCCACTGCCAAGATGCAAATGAGGCTAGAATTTAAATTCTATGTGGTTGGAGATTAAATTTTTTTTGTGTTTTTCTCTGTGGTGTTCAATCATCCTGTTATCCAAATTTCAAGAAAAATAAAGCTATTACATAGATCAATGTTATGGAAGACATGTATGATTGAACCAAGAACAATGTGCACAAGCTACTTTGGAGATAGATGGTCCTTTAGAATGCCCAAATTGTAGGCTATGTACGAAATAGATTTGTTGAAAAGGCTTTAGAAACTTTTAAGCAAATGCGAATGGCAGTGACTTGCCAAATGGTTTGTAATATGAAAATGTTGGTGCTATGAAAGAACAACCAAAGGACGTCATCGAGAACATTACCAATGGGATATGGATGCAGTTGGGATCTCAGGTATAGAGGCTGAAGCGGAATTCCTTTATGCTATTGTCACATTCTCTAAGCAACTTGGAATAACATCATCAGATGTGGGAATCAAATTTTCTAGTAGAAAGTTTCTTCAGGCACTCTTGGATCATTATTCCAAACCCACAAATTCATTTGTGTAAGGAAAATTAGATGCGGAAACAATTCTCCTAATGCCAATACCTCAGGAAAGAAAGTAGATACACTTTAAAATTTACACTTACAGTCCAATTAAGATGCACTATGAAGCAGATAACAGAAACAGAGTATTTGACAATCACACAAGAACACCAGATATACGTGGGAAAACCTTTACGGGAGAAAAACCCACCACACCAAGAGAAGTCACTTTGTATTATAGTAACAAATAATTACATACAAGTTTCAGACTTATCTTTCTGATGTCTGTTTACAGCAGCATTCACCATGAACAATCTTGTACAGGAACCTTTCAAAATACAATCATTACAGATTAGATTACATTTACTAATCATACAACCACCCAGCAATTCGTCGATGCAACCAACCTTCGAACCAACTGATCACAATCTGCAATCACCAAGTATATCCATGTTGATCTCTGTCTGTCGAGCTTCCTCACATAACCGTCACAATTAACAATCTTCCAACTATTCAGATTCGACTTCTCCTATTGGTCCACAAAACTCCACATAGGATGTTCAAATGATCAACAAAGTCCACATTGTATCAACATGTCAGTGAGACACAAGAAGTGTCTCCCCGATGCCCTAAAAGCTTCATATTGATCTCACCAAGAGATCATTGCGAGGTCCAAAAGTCTCATAGATGTGAGTTTACCATTCGGCGTGACTATCCTTCTTCTCCAGGACCTCACGCCATGTCCCTTATGTTTCACTAAGCACCAAATGATCGACAAGACATACCTTTCACCAAAAGGTTTCATCAAGCTCTCTTGTGTCTCCTTGAAGCCAACAAAAGTCACCAAGACATTCATCCTTTGTTAAGACTTTACTCTGAGGTCTTTAAGTTATACCGAGACCACCACTCGTCACCTGGAGTCACTCCGAGAGACAACTTTAACATCGGTGAGACATTAACACTTCGCCCAGACTTAATAACGAAACCTTAGTGTTACATCGATGACTCTTGAGTGTGTCCCTGTCAGCATGAATTTCATCTATCGCTAAGACCTCACACCAGGATCTTTATGTTATGGCAAAGACATCATATGTATTCCTATCGGTGAGACATTATTTATTCGCTGGGACTTCTCCCCAAGTGTTGAAGTCACTCTGAAGCCCTCGGTCACTATGATTCTTCCCGACGCCCTATTGAATGGCCTATCGGCCAGAGGTCTCCACATGGTGAGAGGTTACAATGACTGTTGTATGTCACAGCGATAGACTCCACAGTGAAAGCGTTCAAAAAGACAGAAGCTAGGTCACAACGACCTGTACAAAACATGATGTTCCAAATTGCTAGTCGGCCAAACATAGAAGATGTCACACTAACTTGAATCCAATGGAAGTTTTAGCCTATGATGATTGAGGCATACTTTTCCAACAATCTCCCACTTGACGAAGATCACATAGGCACCTCCAGAGCACAAGATAACTTACTAAAAATCATGGGCACTAAGGCCCATTGAACTGGCCACCACCTGAACTTGTCTGTGCTCACTAGCTTCGTCAATGAATCTACAACATTCTCCAGAGTATCAACCTTTTCCAAACTGACCTTTCCATCCTCAACCATATCTCGTACAAAGTGGTACTGTACATCAATATGTTTCATCTTGGAATGGAAAGTTGGATTCTTTTCCAAACAAATTGCACTCTGACTATCATAAAAAATTGTTAGTTCCCTTGCATCAAAACCAATGTTAGAACACAAATGTTTCAACCATACAACTTCTTTACAAGCATGAGTAGCTACCATGTATTCAACCTCCGTAGTGGACAAAGCGACTACAGCCTGCCACTTGCTCATCCAACACACTGCACCACAATTCATCATGAAAATGTATCCACTGGTGGACCTCCTACTGTCAATGTCCCCTGCCCAATCAGAATCCACATAGCCTCGAATACTGAGAGTCCTCCGTGATTCAACCAAGTTCCCATGGTAACACAAAGAAAAATCTGAAGTGCCCTTCAAATATTTGAAAACTGTCTTTACAGCATCCCAATGTGTTCTTCTAGGATTAGCCATAAAATGACTAAGAACTCCCACTGCTTGGGCAATGTTTGGCCTTGTACAGACCATTGCATATATGATACTGCCAACCACACTAGCATAGGGTACACTAGTCATGTCCTCCATATCAGTAGGAGATTTTGGACAGTCCTCAACAGATAGCTTCGTTCCCTGTATGACTGGAACCACTAGCTGTTTGCAATCATTCATACAAAATCTCTCAAGAATAGTCTTGACATACTTACTCTGACTGAGCCAAAGCTTTCTATTCTTCCTGTCCCTGGTTATTTCCATCCCCAGAATATACCTTTTTGTACCAAGATCCTTCATTTCAAACTTAGCAGACAACTAAGACTTAAGATCAGAAATCATTAGCTTACTATTGCCTATGAACAACATATCATCAACATAAAGAGCAATAATAAGCACTCGATCACTTTCAAATTTATAATATACACAGTGATCAGATTTTGATCTCACAAATCCCAAAGACAATACAAAAGTATCAAATTTCTAGTACCACATTCTAGGTGACTGCTTTAACCCATACATAGACTTCTTTAATTTGCATACCATTTTTTCTTTACCTTTTTCAACAAAGTGCTCAGGCTGGGACATATAGATTTCTTCTTCAAGATCACCATGAAGAAACGTTGTCTTCACATCAATCTATTCGACTTCTAAGTCATATGCTGCTGCAAGTGACAAAAGAAATCTAATCGACGTCAACTTAGCTACAAGAGAAAATATTTCCCCATGATCAATTCCCTCGACTTGGGAATAACCCTTTGCAACCAGTCTTGCCTTGTACTTTTCTACACTGCCATCCAGACCAATCTTTTTCTTAAATACCCATTTACAGCCCACAGGTTTTCTGCCTTCATGCAAGGGCACTAGACTCTGGGTATAATTATTTTCTAAAGATGCCATCTCTTCTTGCATGGCTTCCAACCAAGAATCCGAATGAGACATTTTAAATGCCTCTTTTATAGTCCTAGGCTCATCAGTGCTAGAAATTAAAGCATAGGCACAAGTAGAATAAATCAATGAGAACCCATACCTATTTGGTTGTTTCCTTTCTTGGGTTGACCTCCTCACTGGCTGAGGCTGAAGTTCTTCTTCTTCAGAACTTTCAGAACTGCTTGAGCTCTCCTCAGGTTCAGGTACATTTTGAATTTTCAATTCCTCTTTCTCTGGTGTAGGAGGAATTAATGCTACATCCTTATTGTTTTCTGACTTTGTCTCTAACTGCAGATCCAAAGTGGAAGGTTTTAGCTCACGAAAGATTGCACTTCTGCTATATACAACCTTCTCTATTTTAGGATTCCAAAGCTTGTATCCTTTTATGACAGCACTATAGCCAATAAAAATACACTTGACAGCCTTGTTCTCCAATTTAGATCTTTTCACATCTGGCACATATGCATATTCCTCACAGCCAAAGACTCGAATATGTCTAAGAGAGGGCTTCTTACTAGACCACACTTCCAAAGGTGTTTTCTCAACAAGAGTAGAATTAGGAAACCGATTAATCAAGTAACATGCAATAGCAATAGCCTGAGCCTAGAATTTCTCCTCCAACCCAGCACTACTAAGCATACTTCGTGCTCTCTCCATCACCGTCCTATTGAACCTTTTTGCAACTCCATTCTACTGTGGAGTATAAGGTGTAGTCTTATGTCTTTTGATCCCATGGTCTTTATAGTATCTTTCAAATTTATTAGAACAAAATTCACTGCCATTATCAGTCCTCAAGCTTTTTATTTTTCTACCAATCTAATTTTCAACAAGATTTTTAAATTCTTTAAACCGACTGAATACTTTTGATTTAATTTTTAGAAAATATACAAATGCTCTTCTTGAGTAATCATCAATAAACGACACAGTATCTTGACTTAGACAAAGAAGGAACATCCATTGGACCAAATACATCTGAATGAATATAATCTAGCAAACCAGAAAATTTATGTGGACTGGAATAAAATGAAACATGGTGTTGTTTTCCATATATACAGTGTTCACAAAATTCAAATTCAAGATTACAATCTTCGAGCCCCTCAACCAGGTTTTTGTTCTTCAAGGTTTTTAAACCTTTTTCTCCTATGTGGCCTAACCTATGATGCCAGAGCATAGTCTTCTCTGTTGGAAGTTTTCCTTCCATAGAGTTTACATAATTAGGGATATTTCCCTCTTTACCTCCATGAGTAGCTTTCAGTGACTTTCCAGAGACATTGTTACATTGAACAACATGTGCATCCTATTGGAATTATGCCTCAATCAATACAGGCTGAAACCTCCATTGGAGCAAAGTCGGTATGGTATCTATAATGTCTGGCCAACTAGTAGTTTGGAACATTCTGTTTTGAATAGGTCACTGTGACCTTGCAGAAGTCTTGTCGAACGCTTATTCTTTGGAGCCTTCGCTGTGACATAGTGTATTCGCTATGACCTCTTATCACGTGGAGTTCTTTGGCCAACAGGCCATTCAATCATAAATCGGGGAGACTCATGATGACTACGGGCTTCGGGATAACCTATGTTGGTTCGGTGAGAAGTCTTAGCGAACAGTGAAGGTCACGCCGATGAGGACACATCCAAGCATTCATCGGAGTAACTCAAAGCAATCAGGGAAAGGTCTTGGAAAGAGTGTTAAGTCTTGTCGACCATTCGGTATTCAGTGTAACTAGAAGGGTTTCAGAGAAATATCTTAGCGACTGAAGGATGTCTTGCCAATAGCTGATGGCTATCAGGGTAACCCGAATGATCTTAGGAAGAAGTCCCAGCGAAGAATGTAAGCCTCGTTGATGATAAGGGATCTTTGATATAACTCCTGGCGATGGATGAACACTTCGGGGTAAGTCTTGGAGTTTGGTATGTTCTCTCGGTGAAAGATGTAAGTCTTTCCGACTATTCTTTGGAGCTCAATATGACTGGTGACTTTGGTATAACCTTTGGTGACTCGCTATGATCTCCTGGCGAAAGCGATAGGTTTGGATGACTGCTTGGTGTTTCAGTGTAACACTAAAATCTTGATAGAACGTCTTGGCGATAATAGTAACTCTTGGCGACATCAATATGAAGGTTATGTGGCATCAGTGAGACACTGTTAGTGTCTCACTGAGATGCCAACACAGTGCAAATTCTATTGACCGAGTGAGACCATCTGATGTGGCTCATTGTCGACCAATGGGAGAAGCCAAATCTGAACAGTTGGAAGATTGTTCTTTGTGACAGTTCTGTGAGGAATCTCGATAGACATGGAACAATAGAGATATACTCTATGATTGTAGATTGTGATCGGTTGGTTCAAAGGTTGATTCGATAAACTGTTGTATGATCAGTAAATGTATTCTAATCTGTAAAGGCTGTAACTTGAAATTTTTTGTTTGAAGATTGTTCATGGTGAATGCTGATGTATACAGACATCAGAAAGATAAGTCTGAAACTTGTATGTAATCTTTATTACTGTAATACAAAGTGACTTCTCTTGGTGTGGTGGGTTTTTCTCCCGTAAGGGTTTTCCCACGTATATTTGGGGTTCATGTGTGATTTTCAAATACTCTGTTTCTATTATTAACTTCATAGTGCATCTTAGTTGAACTGTAATTGGAAAAAAATAAAAATATATCGACATTCTTCTCTAAGGTATTGACGTTAGGAGAATTGTTTCCGCATCTGATTTTCCTTACACATCCAGCTTGTATAGGGTACCAATTCGAGCACCTCTAGCCGGCACCATTGAATCTCTAGTCATCTTGCAGCCATTTCCATAGAACGTGACTTGTACTCCAATATCATTTAGCATACTTACAGAAAGTAAGTTTCGAGCTAGACCTGGTATATGCATTACATTATTGATTCCCTTCACTCTGCCATTGGGGAATTGTATTATAACTCTTCCACGGCCACCAATCTCTAAAGTTGAATCACTTTCCAAGTACATCTTTCCACCATTGTATTCTTCATACTTAGTGAACCATTCTCTATGATATGTCATGTGGAAAGATGCTCCAGAATCAATCAGCCAGACATCATCTGATGCCTGAGTAGCCAAGGCTGCAATTAAGGTGTCTACATCACTATGAGAAGAGTCATTGTCGGAAGAATACTTCTTCTTCTTCTTCTCCTCCTCTTTACAATCCTTTTGGACATGACCAGGTTGCCCACAGTTCCAGCACTTCACCTTGCACTTCTTGCCAGGAGACTTTGATCTCCCCTCTGATTTCGATTTTTGTTTCTTGTCCTTCTTCTTGCCTTTCTCTTTTAGTCTTCCTCTGACAGCAAGATCTTCCTTCACCATCTCAGAAGATTTCCTTCTCATCTCTTCTGACAGCAAAGAACCAACAACATCTTCCATCTTGAAATTCGATGTTGTACTCCCAATAGCCATCACCAGATGATCCTAGGAGTCTGGCAAAGAACACAGTAGTAGCATACAACGATCATCTTCTTCAGTCTTCACACCAACATATGTCAATTGAGCAAGCAACATGTTAAATGCATTCAAATGATCAGCTACAGACGCTCCTTCCTACATTCTCAAACTATACAACTTCTTCCTCAAGAACAGTTTATTCACCAAGGACTTCCCCTGATAAATAGATGCCAGTCTCTTCCACAAAGAAGAGGTAGTCTTCTCCTCATGCACATTCAAAAGAACTGAGTTTGCCAAATAGAGCCTTATCATCCCCTTAGACTTCCTATCTGCAAGGTCCCAATCTTCTTACTTTTTTATGCCTGTAGGTTTAGTTCCAAACACAACAATCCAAAGATCTCGATCAACTAGAAGATCCTCCATCTTGAGTTTCCACAACTCAAAGTTACTGCTGTTGAACTTCTCTATTTCAATCTTTCTAGACATGCTAGCCATCTCAACCTGTAATTAGAAATTAAAAAACTCTACAAGACTCCCACTTAATAGAATTGACTCAAAAAACCCAACGTACCCACAAGGATAACACAATTGGCCAGGCTCTGATACCACTTGTAAGGAAAATTAGATGCGGAAACAATTCTCCTAACGCCAATACCTCAGGAAAGAATGTAGATACACTTAAAAATTTACACATACAGTCCAATTAAGATGCACCATGAAGCAGATAATAGAAACAAAGTATTTGACAATCACACAAGAACACCAGATATACGTGGGAAAACCCTTACGGGAGAAAAACTCACCACACCAAGAGAAGTCACTTTGTATTATAGTAACAAATAATTACATACAAGTTTCAGACTTATCTTTCTGATGTCTGTTTACAGCAACATTCACCATGAACAATCTTGTACAGGAACCTTTCAAAATACAGTCATTACAGATTAGATTACATTTATTGATCATACAACCACCCAGCAATCCGTCGATGCAACCAACCTTTGAACCAACCGATCACAATCTGCAATCACCAAGTATATCCATGTCATTATCTGTCTATCGAGCTTCCTCATAGAACCGTCGCAATGAACAATCTTCCAACTGTTCAGATTCGACTTCTTCTATTAGTTCATGACACTCCACATAGGACGGTCAAATGATCAACAGAGTCCACATTGTATCGGCATGTCGGTGAGACACAAGAAGTGTCTCCCTGATGCCCTAAAATCTTCATATCGATGTCACCAAGAGATCATAGTGAGGTCCAAAAGTCTCATAGATGTGATTTTCCATTCAACGTGACTATCATTCTTTGCGAGGACCTCACGCCATGTCCCTTATGTTTCAACGAGCACCAAACGATTGGCAAGACATACCTTTCACCAAAAGGTTTCATCGAGCTCTCTTATGTCTCCCCGAAGCCAACAATAGTCGCCAAGACATTCATCCTTCGTTAAGACTTTACTTCGAGATTTTTAAGTTATACCGAGACCACCACTCGTCACCTGGAGTCACTCCGAGAGACAAATCGACGGGACATTAACACTTCGCCTAGACTTCATAACAAAACCTTAGTGTTACATTGATGACTCTCGAGTGTGTCCCCATCGGCATGACTTTCATCTATCGCTAAGACCTCACACCGGGATCTTTATGTTATGGCGAAGACATCATATGTATTCCTGTCGAGGTGAGACATTCACTATTCGCTGGGACTTCTCCTCAAGTGTTGAAGTCACTATGAAGCCCCTGGTCGCTATGAGTCTTCCCGACGCCTGATTGAATGGCCTATTGGCCAGAGGTCTCCATGTGGTGAGAGGTTACAATGACTATTCTATATCACAGTGATAGAATCCACAATGAAAGTGTTCGAAAAGACAGAAGCTAGGTCACAGTGACCTATACAAAACATGATGTTGCAAACTACTAGTCGGCCAGACATAGAAGATGTCACACCAACTTGACTCCAATGGAGGTTTCAACCTGTGATGATTGAGGCATACTTTTCCAACAATTTGCAGTTGTTTATGTCATTGTTGATAAGGTGGGTAAAATTCCTATGGAAGAGAATGAAAAGGAATTAGAAAAAGTTGGAATCCCTTTTGATGTTGTTGGAGGAATTCTACATGTTTTATCATTGTCATTGTTTGACCTTGAAAAGTTGCTTGGTTCAAATAGTGGGGTTGTTTCTGAACTAAAATAAATATTTTCTTGCACAAAAAATTATGGCTATGCTGATTGGATTGAATTTGATGCATTTGTTGTTCGTGGTCTAGCCTATTACATTAGAATTGTATTCAAGATATTTGACAGAGATAGAAAACTTAGGGAAATTCATGGAGATGGGCAATATGATTGGCTCCTCTCTACATTTGGTGGTCTGCATTTTCTGGATCTTGTGTATAGGGGCAACACTAGTTATTTGGGAGACACATTCCAACATGAATTTATAACATCAATTCAAACACTTGCTAGAATGTGTAAAGATTTTAAGTATAAATTTCTCAATGAAGAATTATGCAATGAAGATGGATTGTGGGAGAAGGTCACAATAGTTTTATTTTGATCAATGCATTGATGTGTTATTCTACTGAGCCCCATGCAAAGGACAAAGCACATGAGGTTATCAAGTATTTGGAATTCTATGTGCAATGGCCCCAAAATGAAGATCCCGTTGTTCATAACTTGTTACTTTCCTTGTACACAAAATAGAAATATGAAAGTGCACTTTTACGCTTCCTTCATGCAAGTATGAAAAGGGTTGATCTATCAAACTAGATGTATTATATGATCCTTAAGTATGATTTGCGCCTTTATCTGAAAGGAGAACAAGCAAGCAATCTACATAATTTCAAGTTAGGAATTTGGGAAGATGACGTTTGTGGCCATTGGAGCAACAATGGTGGGCACAAAAAAGAAGAATGATAATTCATTGTTTCTAATTCCTAATAAGAATGGATCATCTGAGGAGGCATTTCTTACTAATAAAGCCAAAATTTATTTGTCCAAATAGCCAAGAAATGGAGCAAATAGGAAGAATGAGGATCTTTTAAATTATGAACCATAGGGTTATGAAAAAGGTGGTGATAATTGTTTCAACAATTGAAGCATTGATGTTGTCAATTCTAGAGTAATTCATTCCATATTTTATTATAGACATGATAGGAAAGTTTTATCTCTCAAGAAGTAGTTTCAAAAGAAGAAAAAGCAGGCAAAATACTCACGGGCACGTGGCCATCCTATTTTCTTTCCTGATGCATTCACTGTTTCTATTCTTGGAGAAAATCAATCAGCTAAATCACATTTTAGACAAAATACATTACAATAGAATTTATTATAATTCACAAAAGAAAAGAAACGATTAAGGAAGAAATTAAAGAGTCTACGAGAAAATTTGGAAAGATTTTCAAAAAGATCAAAAGTCATATAACCGTCCTCTAAAGGAAAACTTACAAAGTTTCTTTTTATAATAAAATTGTAATTTGAAGAAATCATTACAAATGGTGGGAAAGGAAGATATAAAAGAGATTTTCTTCATTCACAAGGGGATCTCAATCCTTTTTAGCTATTAGAGAATGGAGGAGCAGTTTAGTTTTCCTTCAAACATAGTTTGGATTGTACAGAATGAAGATTCTGTGAACTCGCATTTTGGTGTTGGAGAAATAAATATGTTTTTGATTTATGAATCTGTTGATGTTTTCTTTTTGTTGCAAATAGACTTTGAGATTTTGTGAATATTCTTCAATATCTTACCTATTACGTTAAACTGTGCAGATGTTTATTTTTGAGTCTTTGAATTTGGATTAATCTATCTGTTGAAGGGAATTTGTTGTCTTTTATTTTCATTGTTTCTCATCCGTGGGCATTTGGTAAATGTACTTTGTGTCATTTTTTTGCATTCACTTAATTTTGAATTTAATCCTTCACATCTATTTCATGGCTATGGGTAGATGGTAGATTTTCCTTTCTTGCCTTCAAGCTAAAAGCATACCATGTTATTCCATTCATTGCATTTTTTAAGAGGGATTTGTACCTCTCAATTTAGAGGAAAGGTGTCAATTTAATGGAAACTTCTCCAACTGTTGGCACTATTGTTTCTTCCTTCTCGACATGCTAAGTTATTTTATGTATCTATCTTTGAAGGAAAAATATGTATGCTAACACTAGCCAAAATATTTTGAAGCTCAACACAATCCTCCTCCAACCCAACCACTGGTCAATCTAATGGATCCTTCCACCTAGCCACCTCCAACTGCCCGCATGGATAAGAAGTCTTAAAATCAATCACTCTTGACCAACCAACCTCCTGGAAGCACTGACAAAGATTCACCAGATTAGGATACTAGCACAAAATGAGGGGAAAACCATCCCAAGATTCTAACCAAAAAAGGGCCTCAACCCCCTATTACATATCCAAAACAATCCCTCCTTGATGAAAGCAACCCCTTTCTTAAGTGTTCCCCAAATCACAAAACCTTTACCCACTAGAGGATGCCTAGGAATCTCCTCCTTCAAAACCCCCATAAGGTACTTGTGAGATAAAATCTTGGCCCATATATGATCCTGCTCCACACACCAACTCCAATATATCTTTGTAGCCAACACCAACCTAGACCAAGTTGACTACTACAATCCAACACCCCCAAACTACTTCGGGATACACACGATATCCCACTTCACAAGGCTCCACTTAGAAGAGGACAAGCTGCCCACTCATAAGAACTATCTAGCCAAATAATCCAAATCCTTCACAAGCTCAACCAAATCCACTTGGAGAATAGACCTATAAATAGGAAGAGCCTGCACCACAAATTTTAGCAACTGAACATGCCCAAAAAAAGACAACCATCTATGATTCCAATGATTAACCTTAACCCAAAACTTGTCCAGAATATTTTTACATGACTCCCTAAGGGAGGCTACTAGTAGAGATAGAAATACAAAGATAAGTTAAAGGGAGAGACCCAATATGAAAGCTCAAGAAATGAGCAATCCTTTGTTGAATAAGTCATCGAGTATTGAAGAATAAAATTGAAGATTTATCTTCATTAATCATTTGACCAGAATTAGCCAAATAAATATCCAAAACCTTGCACAAATTCATGGCTTCTCTAATCTTAGCCATACCCATCAAAGTAGTATCATCCACAAATCACAAGTGAGACTAAGGAGGCAAACCATTTCCCCACACCCAACATTGAATATGACCCAACTCAACATTATGTTTCAGCAATCTCCCCAAACCTTCAACAAGAAGAATGAATAAATATGGAGAGGGAGGATCCCCTTGATGAAGGCCTCTAGAAGAACCAAAAAGTGAATAAGGCTCACCATTTATCAGCATTGAGAAAGAAGTGGAGGTAACACAAGACATAACCCATTAGACCCACTCTTCAGCAAAACCAAAAGCAATAAGGATTTTTTTCAAGAAGGACCACTTAACTCTATCGTAGGCATTTCCCATATCCAACTTGATGAACATGGCCTTTTCTTTTGAGGCTACCATAGAATGAATGGTTTTAGTGGTGATGACCACCTCATCTAGAATTTTTTCATCTTCCATAAAACCACTCTGCACCTCAAAGATAATCCATTTGAGCCATCACTTGAACCTTTCAACAATCAACTTGGAGATGATTTTATAAACTATATTACAAAGGGAAATAGGTCAAAATTGACTCAAACAATCGGCCACCTCACATTTGGGAATGAGAGCAAGGAAAGTAGAGTTAAAAAATTGTAGCATCTTCTTATTCCTCTGAGACTCACGAACCACCTCCAAAAGGTCTAGCTTAATGATATCCCAAAATTCTTGAAAAAATTCAATTAAGAAACCATTAGGGCCTGGTACTTTCCCTTTCTTCATATGAAAAATAGTGGCCTCCAATTCCACCAGACAGATATTTCCAAAATATCCTCATTCATCTCCCTAGTAACAACATAGGGGATACAAGACAAAACATGGTTTTCTTTTGCCAAACCTTCCTGAGAATCCTCTCTAAATAAAGAAGCAAAAAACTACAAATCTTCTTTAGATATATCCTACCAAGAAGATAAGTGCTCACCCCTGTCATTCTCAAGAAAAGTCA
>VDFB02000017.1:310303589-310345674 GCA_007258455.2 Sequoia sempervirens | reverse complement strand
TATCTCCTTCATTCTTGCAAATTGGAAACCTAAAATTTTAACATATTATTAAAGTGATGTTATTATAAATCACTTTATTAATGTTTATTATATGCAAGATAGAGGTTCCTTTGAAAACACATCAAAGGTATGGGTCAAAACATATGGGAGATATGGTTAATAAGAATGACTTGTGCCAAGTATGTGGGGAATTTGGAGGAAATTGACCAATGTGTGGAAATCATGAAGGTTGTTTTTGAATGGGTTTTTGGAGGGAATGAGAGCATTTGGAGGCACTTTCTCATGCTTTTAGTGTGGGTAGGGTCATGGCTTGAATTTTTCTTCACTTTGGAGACCTTTTGGAGGGATTTTGGGTGCTTTAGTTTTAGATTTTATGTAGGATACAACTAGGAAGCTTCTAGAAGAATATGTGTGGGGCAGGCTTCAAAAAAGCATAAGTATCTTCAAATAGAGTTTTGGGAGTTAGTTCTTTCTTCTTTTCAATAGGTATTGTAGCTTATTTTGGAGCTCTTTCAAGAAAAGATAGCATTGTAACTCTTTTATAGACTTGTATAATAGTGGATACCTTGGATATCAATGAAGTAAAGTTGTTTTACCTTCTCATTTTTATATTTTATTGTGTACAATTTGTTTGATTGATGATACATTATGTGAAATTATCTTTTCCTTGTGGTTTTGTCTCATTGTTAGCACCTTTTGCTGAAGAATATGTAAGTTGTGAGTTATAGGTTGTGTTGAAAGAAGAATGTTCTAGTTGTGAAAGTATCTTTCCTTCAAGGAGTAAAGCTCTAAAACCTTCTTATGAAATGATTATGCAAGAAGCATATGGAAATGAGTTGTGTATTTGAAGCTTTATTATTGTTTGAGTTGTGTATGTGAGTTGTTTTATAGGTTTTAGTTAGTGACTTGGTGCATCACCTTTAGAAGCTTTTTAGTTTAAGTTATCCTTTTCCCCTTTTCCTTTGCAATTCATTAGACAAATTAGGTGAGAACCATTTAGGATTCATCCTTATTTGGAGGTCCACTCCAAGTGTAGGTGACCCACAGCCTAGGAATGTTCCCATGTTACTCCAAATTGCTAAGTTCTGCAACTTAGCAAGGGTATAGATTTGAGAGCTAACAATTTTGGCACACCCAATGGGACAAAGAGTTGATTTTTAGTATTTTTTTTACTACACATTTTTGTTGTTTGGTGTGTACAGTAGTAGTTTATTCCTTTTGGAGGAAATTTTTCAACACCCTTGGTGACTCTGGAAGGATATCTACTGGTTTCAGGTAGACAAGTGTTGGTATGTTTTACTTCTGCAAAATAATTGTCCTAATTTTTCTTGCTTTAGTATAAATTTTCATGAATTTACAACTGCTTTGAATGCTGCATAATGTCTTCTTTCCATGGAGACATTTTTAATAACCCTCCATTCTATGAAAATCTTATTTATATACCCCCTCATCAACCATATCATACAAAATATACTACTAATTTCATTCAAAATAACCCTATAGTAGCAGATCACCAACAATTTCAAGATGCTTACCACCCACCCAACCCTACTCAAGCTTTGTAGTAGCATGCCTATGCTCATCAACAACCCCAAGAAGGTTATTTTATTTCCAACTAGCAAGGTTACTTTTCTAATGAGCCTAAATTTTTTGATAACATGAGCATAGAGGATATGTCTTTGTACTCCAAGAATAGTTTGATGAAATCAATAGAGAGAAAGAATATGCTTTGCAGTAGGATGAATGGGCTTATCCAGCCTATCTTCATGAGCATCGGTTTCTAGCATAGAAAAGGAAACATGAGGAGGATTTTGTGAGGGATTTGGTTGTAAAAGAAGAGTAGACAAGATTATTACTTGCTTGATCTCAAGAGCTAGAAGCCAAATCAACTCCTTGTGTTCCTAGTTTTAGACCAACATCTTTTGAATCAATGAACCATCATATGAAAGAAGAGATTCCAAGTAAAAGTTTGAAAGCTTTAAGCAAAGTAAGCCTCTAGAATCCTCTAGTAATTCTTCTAAATTTGAAATTCCAGTTTCAGAAGATTCCATTTAGTGCAAGAAAATGTAGTACCTGAACAAAATCACTCCACTACTTCTCAAGAGCAGCTTTCTCAAGAGCCCTCTTTCCTTAATGAAGCCCAATCAACTGTTACCTTTCCAAATCCATTTTTTGGAGAACAAGTTTATGAGTTCAATATTCCAAGCTTCAAACAAGGTGAACTTATTAATCCTACTAGATTTGATATCCCAAGTGTTAGAGGGACTCCTTTATTACAAGAGCCTTTACTTGAGCAAGTTCAGCCTATAATACCTAAAGAGTAGCCTCTTGAAGAAGCCATTTTCCTTCAAATTTCCCAACAAACTCTATGTCAAGAGAGTTGTTTTAGTAAGCAAGGCAAGGAGTTTTCTATCGTAAAAGGGGAGAAAAACATAGCTAAAAAGTCTTCACTTGATGAGTCTAAATCAAAATTGTTGCAACTGCATGTTGACTATAATCAGTTGGAGCATCAATGTATAGAGAAATCAAATTATGTTGAACATGAAGTATTTGATGATTCATTCAATGAACTTCCATTTCTGGTTGAAGATGAGAATATAGTGTTGATGAAACAAGATACTAAACAAGCAACTGAGTATAACCAGTTTGTACAGTAGTATGAAGAAAAAGAAGAGGGTGGTGAAAAGGAGGATGCTACAATTTGGTTCAATGAACTCCCTCCTTTTGTTGAATATGATAAAAAAACCTAGTTTTGGACTCATTAGTAGCAAATTTGGAGCAACAAAAGGATTTTAGGCATTGTGGTGAGTTGTTGGTCTACAAAAATCTATGTGATAATTAAGCCTTGAACCATGAAGAAGTACATGAAAATAACCAAGTTTTGGATTTTCAAGATCTTGAGGACCATAAGGTTTCTCATCAAGTTGTACTTGATACTAATTCACAATCCTTGATAAAGGAAGAAAATATAGAGGTTCCCATAAACCTTCAAGAGAGTTGTCATGTTGCTGAGAACATTCTTGTCATGCAAAAAAGTGAAGAAGACTTAGAGGAAGGCATGTTTTGGGATGAGCTATAGGTGTTATGCTCAGATCTTGGTGATAGGCCAACATCTTCTAAGTTAGAAAATAAAAATCCAAATGAACAAGAGGAAGTAGCATTGTTTCTTACAAATGAGACAACTTGAACAATTGAATTCAAGTAGCAAAAAAGTGTCAAAGAAGTAGACTACAAGAAAGAGACCAACATTAGAGTTCAAAGTTTTTTTCTATCACATGGATTCCCTATCAGGCATCTAGCTAGCATGGAGTCCATTGAAGCACCAATAACCAATCTTGCACCCAAGCATGAAGCTATAACAGAAGATGGAATCGAGAATGTACTTGTAGCTAAACAAGAGTATGTTCAACTCAATTATCCTCCTTTGAACAACAATGCGTATGATCTATTTGACAAGGTAAGTGGACTTTTTTATCTCTTCCAAGAGATAGTGCATCAACTTGTTGAGTATTTTTTTTGTGTCTCATATTTGCTTAGCTGTCCTCAAGCATATAAGTCATTGCATATTGAGAAGAAGGGGCAGCTACTTTAGACATCCTGTAAATGGTTTTGTTTAAGTTTTTTTGTCTTTGCCACAGTGTAGGGTAGTTTTTAGTTTAGATGCAATTTTTCAATTCCCTAAGTGTTGTTTTGCATAGTTAAGTAGGTTTTTCCTATGTTTTTGGTAGTTGGAATAAGGTTTCAAGGTGTTATAAACTATTTAGGATGAGTTATAGTAGTATGCGAGACTATTTTTCAAGTTTTTTCAAGTTTCTAGGGACTCTGTGCCAAATGGATATGCTTCATGCAACTGGTCAAGATGTTTAGCAAGAAAAAATATAGCAAATGATGCCAAAAAAGTTACCTATTTTAGCTACCAACTGAAATAGGTAGAGTTTTTTATGTTTTACAAAGTGAAACAAAAGGTACACATTTAATTCTGCTATGTTCATTCATATGCATAAAAGAAATTATCAAAAGACTGCATTATTAGATTATGCAATTGCATACAATAGAGTAGAGAAGGAAATAATTTTTGTAAAGGCAGTATTTATTGATAATCATAAGTGTATAGTGTCCCACACAAGCTCAGGGACTAACTATTTGAATGCAAATAAGGAAAAAAATATAAAGTTATAGATACAAGAAAGGAAAAATGCATATGTAAAGAATGGGCACACATCATTTCCTGAATGATGAATCCTAATTGAGTAGAGGTGCATCTGTTCGTCCCCTCCTATTTGTCCAACCTCCAAAAGTTGCCTTCCGTGATGCTCCAAGAATTCCTACATGTGTGAGAGAGAGTTGGTTAGAGCAATGAAGGGTCACCAATCAATACATATACAAAAATCCATAAACATATAGCCCAATCTTCATAAGCATCAAAATAGTTTGCATACCATAAATTTCCAAGAAAATAGAAAGGTTATCATAGACATCTATCATATGCTCTGTTTTATCTAACATGTTTTCTCATTTTCTAGGTATAGGTGAAATCTTTGTTGTTGTTTTGTTTCATTTGATCACAACATGTGGAGTGAAATGGGATCCCACAAGGGTTGAGCTCAAAATACTACCCTCTAGATTCTTTAGAGAGGGATAGTTTCATTTTATACCACCAATGTAATCCCTGAGGATAGGTTTCATTAATCATGGTGATATTGATAAGAATGAATATCTTATTAATAGGTGTTCTCTCATATTAATAAGGACTTTCCTTACCAATAGGCACATTATACAAGATAGGTCAACAAAGGTTCCATGATGTCTTTCATTAAGAAGAATAGTAGGGTGAAGACTCAATCATGTATTGTTAAGGAATGAGGAGAGCTTCTTGACAATCTCTATGTGAAGAGGAAATTTCCATTAAACTTAGCAATCAAGTTCCATAGTGAAGCAAAGTTGCAAAATATCTCATTGTAAGAGCAAGGGATGGTTCATAAAGGGTTGCAAATACAAAAGGCATGTTTTCCTAGTATGCAGTCTTAGAAGCTACTGAAATGGTAACAACAATCACCGAGTGCATTCATGATCACCGTTGCATACAACATGGGGACAACTCAACTATGTGAGGCAACTAATCAATTTGTCAAGATAGTCCTTAGTGGACATGATGTACAAGAACTTGAAGTTTCATAATCTAAGTAGCCACCAAGCTATAAGAGGGGAAGAAAAATAAATTCCATGTGAAAGACAGAGACATCGATGCAACATAATTCCTTGGAGACCTTTACATCTAACAATGAAGAGATATACTATAGGTTCAACATGACAATATAAAATCATGATCAGATTTGCATCTTAGTGAATGCAAAATCATTGGAAGTTTTTTATAACAATATGCAATGTTATTATCTCAATAAATAGGAGCATAAAGGAATTTTTAGATATAATTGTCTTGTGTCCTATAGAATGGGAATAGGTAACATTATAGCATTAAACAGTCCCCTCATAGTTAATGGGTAGAAAATACTATTAAACAAAGAAAAAAGTTCTATAAGAGAATGGTACAAGACATAGAAGTTCAATATTTCTTGAAGACAGTCACACAATGACATATAGTGCACCTTGCATAGCAGTCATTCAAAGACTATTTGAAGGGCAGTCATTGTAGCCTCTTAGATAAAAGGCAGTCATATCTAATGAATGCAGTCATCAACTAAAGAAAAACTTTGATAGGGGTAAAACATTGTATCAATGAGAATATAATTCCATAAGCAATAATGTTTTGAGAAGAGAATGTTCATTGAGTGGTTTTGTGGGGTATTTTCCTCAAAAAAATGTTATATTTTCAGTAAGTTTCCCTTTAAATGGAATTGCACCATTAAAAGAGGTGATTCATTCTCCAAGAAGAATTCCAATTTAATATATGCACAACCTATAGAATGGATCGTGGCCAAATTTTTCACCTTAGGGGATAGATAGGATAAAGCACAAATCAAAATTTACTGTCCAGACATAGAGATATGTGTAATGATATAGAAGGTTAAGAGATTGATGAGGGTTTCTAAGCCATAATGCAAAAATATCCTTCAAATGAGGTTCATGGTATCAGGTTTGGGGATGGGTAGTATCTGATGCAATCTAGGAGGAAAATTGTTGACTATGAGGCTGAAGATATCAATGATGCAAAATGAGAAGATAGTTACTCATGCAATAGAGGTAAGAAAAGGGAAATCATCTTGAGCAAATGACTATGATAGGCCTGCAATAAAGAAAGTTTCATAAAGACAATTTGAAAGATGATTTTATCTTGATGACAGTCTTAATGACCGTATAGTCACAAATAATATCCCTAATGATGTTTCCACTGTATCACATGGAAAATATAGAGGGTGCAGTATCCAAAATGAGCTTTTCTTATTTTTTCATTCAGGGGTTATAATCAATTGTATTGCAAATTGTAGGCGATGGATGAAGAGAGTAGTAACTATATTGCAAACCACGTCACGCAAAATAAATTACTCACACATAGTCCAACTCATTAAAGAGCTATTGGTGAAAGGGATTTCTACAATTACCAACATTAAGCATCCATTCAATTTTTTCATTAATATTCTTTTGATGAGGTTTGAGGATGTTCTATTGTTGGATTGAGGTATTGGATTTATAGTCTTTCAGGGAAGTACAATTTTTTCTTTAAAATGTTTTACAAGTTCCATTTTCAACTAGGAATCAAACAATGATAGGGTGTTTCAAAAGAGGAGGTAGTACCATATACAGAGGGAAAAGCATAATAGGTGGCCTTCAAGAGCATTTTATCTTCATCCAAGATACAAATTCATATTCATATTGAGATTCTCTCAAGTGACAGTGAATGAGAGGGAAATTTGAGTATCATAGTAGATGGTGGTCAAATATTTCAGAGCATAGTATATGGTAAACAAAGAAAATAGAAACTTAAGAGCACATAAAGGCAATCTAATGATAGTGAGATAGTCAGTTTAACACTAGTGATACATGATCATAAATTCACAAGTAGGTCAAGCTTCCTTCACTAAGGTTTGGGTTTCTTGAGACCAAACCCTATGCAACGAGCAAATCATAGTCGAAATCATGCATGTGGCAGACCTTAAAAGGAAATTCATCATTGAATCACCAAAAGGGATATTCATTTATGGTAAGGGTCAGTCCATACCTATAGTCTTTAAGGAAGAGATATTCAAACCCTTGTTGATAGCGTTATGATTGTTACATTGAACAATTTTTCTTATTAACAATCTTCCTTATAAATTTTTCAAATGCATGAGCTCCCGGAGGTAGAGTTCGTGTCATACATTGCTAGCGAGCATTTTGAAATCAATTATATCATTGCAATCAAGACACAGTGGCTTAGAAAAATCCAAGTGTGGAGGATGGTCTCAGTAGCAGTGCAACCTCATGCAAATGATGATGGGATGTAGCATGTATTTTTTCATTGTCTCAACAATTAATAGTCTCAAAAGCATTTTTTAGGAGGCAACAAGCTTGCTCAATTTCTACTGGTAATGTTTGATAATAGTGCTTCAAGATTCATGAACAAGGTCAAGTAATAGTTGCAAAGGAACATTTTTTGTGTAAGAAATCAATGAGAGACATAGGTTAGGTAATGGTTTCAAGTGGAATATTGTAGTGTTCATGAAGGAATGAAAAGATGAGTAGAGCTTTTAAGTTATACCTATATTGTGCACTGGCATTGAATCATGTAGCAAATCATTTTTCTTCATTAGGAAACCTATAGTGAATACAAAGAAAATCCTAAATATTTTTTCTATAGATTCATTTTTTCAAGAAATGCAGAAGATAAAACCCTCGAATAGATGCATGAAAATGAAGCATGGAAAAAGGTCGAGCCACAACCTAGCTATCTTCTTAAAGGCCAAATGGAGAATTCTTTTCAAAATGAAAACCCAAAAATCCATGAAAGGATAAACTGAATATAGAGTATTTATCATCATTTCCAGAGAAGACAAAACAAGAAGATACACAAAAAACTCAAAGATATTCATCATTTTGTTTCCTTCCAATCTCGTGTTTCTCAAGGAAAATGGAAAAGGTGCAAGGTTCAAGCATCTAGGGGATTATCCAATCATTTATTGTCCATTCCCTATGAATAATGCATACAAACTCTAATTGATCTCCATGAAGAGCCTATAAACCCTATGTCAGAAGACTGACTTCCACAAACTTGCAAATCCAAATGAAAATTCATTGATTATTAATTTGAGGTTTGTCTTTAGGGTTTCAACCCTAACTATGTTGATATAAATCAAGGCATTTTTGGCCTAAGTTTATTTTAACATATTAAAAATGAACTAATACCTTCACCTTATACGCATATGCCTAGCATTAGGGTGTATTTCTTAACTCATGTTTGATTTGCAAAGCATGACTTTTCAAACCTTAGTCAAATATCTCCTTCATTCTTGCAAATTGGAAAACTGAAATGTAAAAATATTACTAAAGTGATGTTATTATAAATCACTTTATTAATGCTTAGTATATGCAAGATAGAGGTACCTTTGCAAATACACCAAAGGTATGGATCAAAATAGTTGGGAGATATGGTTTAATAATAATGACTTGTGACAAGCATGTGGGGAATTTGGAGGAAATTGGCGAACATGTGGAAAGCATGAAAGTTGCTTTTTACTAGGTTTTTGGAGGGAATGAGAGCATTTGGAGGTAGTTTCTCATGCTTTTAGTGTGGGTAGGGTCATGACTTGAATTTTTCTTCACTTTGGAGACCTTTTGGAGGGATTTTGGGTGCTTTATTTTTGGATTTTCATTGGGATACGACCAAGAACCTTCTAGAAGAATATGTGTGGGGTAGGCTTCAAAAAAGCATAAGTAACTTCAAACAAAGTTTTTGGAGTTAGTTATTTCTTCTTTTCAATAGGTATTGTAGCTTATTTTAAAGATCTTTCAGGAAAATATAGCATTGTAACTCTTTTACAGACTTCTATAATAGTGGATGCCTTGGATATCAATGAAGTAAAGTTGTTTTACCTTCAGCAATTTAGCAAGGGTACAAATTTGAGAACTAATAATTTTGGCACACCCGGTGGGACAGAGAGTTGATTTTTAGTCTCTTTTGTACTACACATTGTTGTTGTTTGGTGTGTACAACAATAGTTTATTCCCTTGGAAGCAAGTTTTCAACACAGTTGGCAACTCTGGAAGGATATCTACTAGTTTCATGTAGACAAGTTTTGTTATGTTTTACTTCTGTAAAAAATCAGTCATGATTTTTCTTGCTTTTGTAGAAATTTTCATGAACTTTCAACTACTTTGAATGTTGCATAATGTCTTCTTTCCTTGGAGACATGTTTTATAACCCTCCATTCCATGAAAATCCTATTTAGATACCCCCTCATCAACCATATCATACTGAATATACTGCTAATTTCATTCAAAATAACCCTGTAGTAGTAGATTACCAAGAATTTCAATATGCTTACCACCCACCCACCCCTACTCAAGCTTTGCAACAACATGCTTATGCTCATCAACAACCCCAAGAAGGTTATTTTATTTCCAACCAGCAAGGTTACTTTTCTAATGAGCCTAAAATTTTTGATAACATGAGCATAGAGGATATGTCTTTGTACTTCCAAGAATAGTTTGATGAAATAAATAGAGAGAAAGAATATCCTTTGCAGTAGGATGAATAGACTTATCAAGCCTATCTTCATGAGCAGTAGTTGCTGGAATAGAAAAGGCAACATGAAGAGGATTTTGCAAGGGAGTTGGTTGCAAAAGAAGACTAGGTAAGGCTATTACTTACTCAAGCTCAAGAGCTAGAAGCCCAATCAACTCCTTGTGTTCCTAGTTTCAAACCAACATCTCTTGAATCAATGAACCAACATATTAAAGAAGAGGTTACCAAGTACAAGTTTGCAAGCTTTAAGCAAAGTAAGCCTCTAGAATCCTCTTGTAATTCTTCTAAATTGAAATTCCAAGTTTTAGAGGATTCCATTTAGTGCAAGAAAATGTAGTACCTGAACAAAATCACTCCACCACTTCTCAAGAGGAGCTTTCTCAAGATCCCTTTTCCCTTAAAGAAGCCCAATCAACTGTTACCTTTCCAAATCCTTTTTTTGGAGAACAAGTTTATGAGTTCAATATTCAAAGCTTCAAACAAGGTGAACTTCTTAAGCCTACTAGATTTGATATCCCAAGTTTTAGAGGGCCTCCTTTATTACAAGAGCCTTTACTTGAGCTAGTTCAGCCTAGAATACCTAAAGAGAAGCCTCTTGAAGAAGACACTTTCCTTCAAACATCCCAACAAAATCGATGTCAGGAGAGTTGTTTTAGTAAGCAAGATAAGGATTTTTCTATCATAAAAGGGGAGAAAAACATAGCTGAAAAGACTTCACTTCATGAGTCTAAATCAGAATTGTTGCAGCTGAGTGTTGACTATAATCAGTTGGAGCATCAAGGTATAGAGAAATAAAATGATGTTGAACATGAAGTATTTGATGATTCATTCAATGAACTTCCATTTCTAGTTGAAGATGAGAATATAGTGTTCGGTCAACAAGAGAATAAACAAGATGTTGAGTATAACCAATTTGGATAGTAGTATGAAGAACAAGGAGAGGGTGGTGAAAAGGAGGATGCTACAATTTGGTTCAATGAACTCCCTCCTTTTGCTGAATATGATGAGGAAAACCTAGTTGTGCACTCATCAACAACAACTTGGGAGCATCAAAAGATTTTAGTCATTGTGGTGAGTTGCTGGTCTACAAAAATTAGTGTGATAATCAGGCCTTGAATAATGAAGAAGAACATGAAAATAACCAAGTTTTGGATTTTGGGGAGTTTGAGGACCATAAGGTTGCTCATCAAGTTGTAATTCATACTAATTCACAATCCTTGCTAAAGGAAATAGATCTAGAGTTTCCCATAAACCTTCAAGAGAGTTGTCATGCTATTTAGAACATTCTTCTCATGCAAAAAGGTGAAGAAGACTGAGAGGAAGAAATGTTTTGGGATGAGCTAGACGTGTTTTTCTTAGAGCTTGGTGATAGGCCAACATCTTCTAAGTTAGAAAATCAAAATCCAAATGAACAAGAGGAGGAAGTAATATTGTTTCTTACAAATGAGACAATTGGAATAATTGATTCCAAGTAGCAAAAAGGTGTCAAAGCAACAATCTACAAGCAAGAGACCAGAATTAGAGTTCAAAGTGTTGTTATTTCATGAGGATTCCCTATCATGCACCTAGCTAGCATGGAGGCTACTAAAGCACCAATAGCCAGTCTTCCACCCAAGCATGAAGCTATAGCTAAACATGGAATTGAGAATATACTTGTAGCTGAGTGAGAGTATATTTAGCTCACTTATCCTCCTTTGAACAACAATACATATGATATGTTTGATGAGGTAAGTGGACTTTTTTATCTCTTCCAAGGGATAGTGCATCAATTTGTTGAACATTTTTCTATGTCTCATCTTTCCTTAGCTATCCTCAAGCATATAAGTAATTACATATTGAGAAGAAGGTGTAGCTACTTTAGTCATCCTATAAATGGTTTTGTTTAATTGTTTTTGTCTTTTCATTAGTGTAGGGTAGTTTTTAGTTTAAATGCAATTTTTTAATTCCCTAAGTGTTGTTTTGCATAGTTAAGTAGGTTTATCCTGAGGTTTTGGTAGTTGGAATAAGGTTTCAAGGTGTTATACACTGTTTTGGATGAGTTACAACAATATGCAAGACTATTTTTCAAGTTTTGTTAGGTTTCTAGTGACTTTGTGCCCAATGGATACGATTTAGACAATTCGTCAAGATGTTTAGTGGGAAAACATATAACAAATGTCACCTAGTGCAGTCACGGTAGGAGGGTCCTCAAAGAGAATAGTCTAAATGGTGCAGGAATAGTTACACAATGGAAACCACAAGGAATATGGAGGAAATTGTAGGATCAAACATTCATATTATCAAAAATTTCAATTACAATCAGCCGACAACATCCAGGTTCACATATTAGGCTCATAGGCCTGATACAACATGCTCAAAATACAGTATTCCTATATGCTCCTTAATGCAAGCTAAAATATTACATATCAAATCCAATATTCATCTAATTTCTATCACTTACCATCCTAATGATTTGTTACAATTATTTATATCATATTCAGAGATCTACAATCCTCTGTGTTGGCCAAAGATCATTACAATCTCCCATGAAGGAAACGTAATGTGTGCGTGAAATAGGTCGGCAGGTGCATAACATGAAGTGTGGACAAAACTTAAGGTTGGAGACACTCCATGGAACAATTTGGAACACACCACAAGGATCTGCAAGCTACATGAAGGATCTGCAAGAGACAACTAGCTGTTAGGCTCAAAAATGCTTTGGTGCTCTATTCTAGAAACTGTCACTTAATCTGGAAGCGATAACTTGCTAGAAAAAGATCCAATCAATTTGAAATCTTGGAATAAGGAAAATGAACATGTCCACAATGAAAACATAGATTCGCAGGGTCCAATGAGAAAATATGATGAAATGTTGAATCTACCAACTTGAATTGAACAAGAACTGAACAAAAACTGAAATGATTATGTATATTTATTTATACAAATTAATATATTACAGTGTCTTGACCACTTTTGTCAAAAAATAAATTAAAAAAATCTAGAATCTAATTAATCTAAATTAAAAATTTAAATCTAAACAAAATTAGAAAAATCTAGAATCTAAAATCTAAATTTAATCTAAATTAAATTTAAATCTAAACTAACTCAAAAATCAAAATCTAACTAAATAAAAATATATATAAACTATCTATTAGAAAAAATCTATATCTAAATTTAAATCTAGATAAACTAAATTGATGTAAATTAAAAAAAATTAACTTATATTAATTATTCTAAATTAATCTAAAGTCAAAACTAAAATTAAAATTAAATTAAACTAACAAAACTAATTGCTGATCAAAACTAAAATTAATTTAATTAATCTAATTTAAAACTAAAAAAAACTAATTTAAATTAAAACTAAACTAAAATCTAAATTAAAACTAGAATTAAAATCTAAACTAAATTAGATTTAATGAATGCAATCTATGTGTTCAACCAACTATCAGTTGTGGCAAGCCCTCATGCATATGGCTTCGATGAGAAGAAGATAGAGTTGCATGTTGACTACTGTAAAAATTTGCTTGATGCTACCAACATTTATTGTGTGGTTATTTTTCTTTTAATTCCTGGCACAACATTCTCATGCGACACATTATTCACATCTTGGTTGAGTAATCTTATGATGTGGCTTAGATTTCCTTAGTGGGGATTTAAATATAATATTGGGAAAGCCGAGATCTTTATGGCGAGGATTTAGATGATATTTGGTGAGCGAATTAGGCTTGGGAAGGGTCTTTGGATTCACCAAGAAAATGTATCAAGTAGCTGCTCAACCCACTACATTCATACTTGGACAACACGTTGAGACTACTAAGGAAGCCACACCTGCAAGATATTTTCTCTACTAGTGAAAATGTTAGTAGTCCAATTCATTTAAATAAAGCCACATGAGAGACGGGTAAATAAATCCACATAAAACATCTAGAAGTTGTCAAATATAATAACTATTTATCACTGCAAAATCAGTCATATCATTAAATAGGAATCATGTTATCCTACAAATGGGACGACAAAAGAAAGCAATAACTATTTTATCACTGCAAACTCTATCAAATGGGACGACAGAAGAAAGCAATAAATATTTTATCGTTGCTAAATCTGCCAAATGGGATGACAAAAGAAAGCAATAACTTTTTTATCGCTATAAACTCTACCAAATTGGATGACCCTACAACCATCACAAGAACGAACAACATAGAAAATTTAAAGAAAAACGCAAATAGATTGCATTTGAAAATCTTATATCACGTCGAGTTCACCATTTTGTTTACGCTGAAAATGAAAAAATAATTTAAAGCTATAAAACCAAAATTAAAATTTCAACATAACATCAATGAAGCTTTTCTAAAATGAACACAAATGCAAAACATAACAGTAAACTATGAAAATCAAAACACATGCATCCAAAAGAAAACTAACTCCATTGCTCTCCTTTCATCAAGAACTTAGTTTACATATTTGGTGCTCTCATATTTTCACAAGCACAAATGCAACAAGAAGCTATGATGAACAAATTGTGAGTAAAATTGAATATATGCAATTGGGAATCGAATATCCTTTTTGGTGAGAAGAGAAAGGGTTTATATAGATGTCCTCACATGATGGACTCACGTTGTGGTATAAATGTGGGATTAAATGAGTGAAATGGAGAAATTGACAATTATCCCATATTGTTTAATCAAGTGCAATTGATGGGAATGAGAGAGATAAATGAGATGTTTAGAATAAAGATAGATTTGTGAATCAATGGATGATTAAATGGATTTATGTATTTATATGATTTAATGAAATATGCAAATGGATAAAGATTAATTTGAATTGAATGCATGGATATTTTAATGATTATGCAAATGGAGTAATATAAAATAGATAACTGTTTATAATATTTTAATGATTTAAATGGATTAATGAATGAATAGAATAAAGTATTAAATGAATTAATTAAATAGATAATAATAACCATTTAATTAATAGATGAAAAATAAGACAATTGTGAGAATTTTTTTTGAGTGTCTACAAAAACAACACTTAAAACATATTGTCTCAAAGAAGAGAAAAATGTAGACACCTAAAAATGACTAATGCATTTTCATTATCATTGTCCTCATTTCTCCTATCTACATTAATTAAATAATTTTTAATTTTTAATTAAGCTAACCTTTCCTTTATCCATCCATAATAATGAAATATTTTTAATTATCTTTTTCCCTCCAACATCAATTAATATTAAATTCAAATTTACTTTTGGTCCTCCATAGTTAAATAATTTTCATAAATTATTTAATTAGCTAACACTCCTCTTTTAAATAAATTAAAAATATTTGATTTAAATCAAATATTTTCTTCTAAATAAATAAATTAATATTTAACTATTTCTCCAAGCTATCATTTGAATTAAATAAATTTTATTCATTTTAATTCCCTCTTTCAAAATTCAAAATTTGGGGGACGGTGGGCCTAGCGCAATTGGCTAAAGCATCCTATTGTAGGCAAGAGGTCATGAGGTCTAGTCTCCCCATCGTTCATGTGGTACTGGATGGCATGTCACGACAATGTCACTGCTCATGTGAAAAAAATTACCAAGTGCACTAGAGTTTATAGAGGGGGCTACCCGATTCCTATAGTAAAAAAAAGAAATCAAAATTTGGGTCTTACCTTATCTTGAATTTTCCTATCCATTGGTCTTGCAAATAAAACTCCCCCATTGATCAAATCTCAAGTGAAGCATATAAATAAGACACTTTATTTTGTTCAAACCTACTAGAACTCTTATAGCACTTTTATCATTCAAGCATTGAAGCATTTAAGCATGCAAACTTCATCAAGCACTCAAGCATTATCATTATTAAGCATTATTTAAGCATGCAAGAATCATCAAGAACTCAAGCATTATCATTGCATGATATCACTATTGTTCTTTCATAGTTTGTTGCTTTGAAGAGAAGCCAATGATGGAGTGAATGAAGATCTTGGCTATGATGACATTTTTTGTTATCTAAATTTTATATTCTGAGTTGATATCTTGAACTTCATTGTGTGATTATGAGAGTGTAAGTTTTGCATTGTTTTTATTTGTGATTCACATTTTGATCATCCAAAAGTATAAAATTATTTTATTAAATATAAAATATGATACAACGCTACAATTTTTTGGATTTTGGTTCTACAAGTTAAGTTTTTTCTACCGAAGCGGCTGGTGTAGGGTTTTGTTCCTATGGATGGAGGAGGCTAGTCCTCCTCCACAAAGAAGATCCTGCACAATGGTGTATCCTAGTAGTGTCAGTGGCGGGGTTTGCACAGAAAAATTGTGGGAGAGGCCTTGTTTCCAACCATCTATCATGTGTGACAGGTTGGAGTTCAATCCTCTATGATTCCCAGTGAATTGGATCCCCCCAACAGTGGTCTATCTATCCAAGGCAATGGATCACTTGGTCCTAATCAGCCCAAGTCATTCAAGGAGGTGGTTGCAGGTGAACGCACATCTTTCCAGACCGATGCAAAGTTTTTGGTCGAGGAAAAGTGTAAGAGAAAATATGACGGATGCAGAGGAGGTAAGTGTGCCTTTGGTCCCTCTAGAATTGATGTATTTTCTCCAAATGATGAACTATGTAAATTTTTGAATGAAGATGATAATAAAATTAAAAACATTAAGGTTTTTTTGGCCATTGCGGATCTCAATAAGACTCTAGCAAGAAGATATATTGACTTCTGGCTATTAAATATTTGGGGGAATAAAATGGGGATATATTTTACCTATTGTAGAATGGTCCAAAAAGGTTTGTATGTGGTCTTTCTTAAAAATCATGAAATGCAAACTAGGGTTTTGGGAAAACAATATTGTAGCATTGGGAAAAATGTCTTTAGGGCTTTTCCTTGGTCACCGAATTCCCTCAATGAGGAGATACTATTATTATCCTCCCCTAGATGGGTTGTAATAAAAAACTTGCCTCCCAGGATTTGGAATCTCATTCTTTTGTTGCTTGACCCTTACGGGCGAGTGACAAAAGTTGACAATGTGAAGGTTTCCCTTCCTCATACTAATGTTAGGGCTCTTGTTTCTCTGAACCCTAGGGTGGACATTCCAGATATCCCATGCTTAAATTTAGAATTTGGTAGCATAGATTGTGCCCTTGAAATACTTGTGGAGCTGAACTCATTCTATTTTGTCAAAACGAGGGTCACATAAGGAAAAATTGTCTGCTTATCAAGAACAAACATGTTCCACAGAAATATTTGTCTAGAAGCTCTGCTGAAGGGAAAAACATACCTGAATTTAAGGGTCAAATGGCTGGTGATGGTAGCCCTTGGGAGAGGAATATGAGCCCTAGCCTAGGTAACCCTAGAATGGAAGCCATCAATGTTGTTTCCACCCAAGAGATGGGAGAACCAAACCTTGAAATTAGGAACAAAGCCAGGGAGAACACAAACAAAATACTCAAGGTTGTGGAAGCCTTAAACTATGAATTTCTCAATGCAAGGGCTAGCACTCAAGGAAGCTTTGGAGTAGGGGGAAGGCTAAATGAACTCACAAAAACCCTTTGTGATCGCATAGGGGAAGAATACCTTACCAAAGTTGAATCTTTAATGGAGGGTGTGCTCTTTGATTCCTCTTCACATTCTTTTGATGAGACTGAGGAGATAGGATCTGAAAATATGGAGACTAATGGTGAAAAGCTTTGTGGTTCTTTGACGTCGGAATCCTCAAGTGAGGGTGTGCAATGTGAAACCCTTGGTTCTCTTTCTAGGAGACCCAATGGGCGAAAGAGTGCATAACAGCTTGCCTTGGAGAAGTTGAAAAACCCAAGTGGAGAGATTGGAAGTTCTAGTAATGGACACCCTAGAGAAAAACCACCAAAAGCTAAGGAGGTTAAAAATTGAAAATAAGGTGATCCTTGGGAGCCCAAGCAAAGTAAAGCACATTATCTCCTCCTTTGAGGCCAAGACCCTACCTATCAATGCTCTAAAATGTATCCCTGATGGACTGGTGGATGGCCATTCTGGTAATGCTCTCAATTCATCCACTGATGGTACTAACGAGGGCTTGGGTATGAAGGTTTTTGGTGGCAGAGGGGGAGGCAACAAGGAATTTTTAACCTTGGGACAAGATAATATGGCTAGTCACAAATCTTCCAAAGCTTCCCCAGTTGTGGGGACAAAGGCTAATGAAACCAATCCACCTAGAAAAAGAAGGGTGGGAAGGCCAAGGAAAGAGGGAGGGGCACTAATCCTATTTGGAAAAGGAAATCTAAAGTCTCTCTCGAAGTCTAAGAGGAAAAAATTAAGTGCGGTCATCGGAATCCTAATGGCTAAAAGAATGGAAGTTGATTCCAAGATACCCAAATGCTTTGAGGCTTTTAGGCCCGATAAGGACTCATCCCCCCCATCTTATCAGAATGGCCCTTGGCTTCATCTCCTATAATGTGCGAGGTCTTGAGTCCCCAAAGAGGAAACATGTTGTGAGAAGATTTATTGAACAATGTAAGAGTAAGGATGTGGTATTGCTCCAAGAGCTTAAGTCAACTGGTTTTTCACTTGAAACCAACCTTCGTTGCATTTGGAGGGATGTTTCTCACTTTTCCACTCATCGCAATTGGGGTAAGGGGGGGGCTTCTATCCTAATAGCCAACAAATGGAAACACTTAGTCTCAAACTTAGGGGTCCCCCCTTGTAACAAGGTGATCTGGATCAACCTAAATCTAGAAGGGAAAAGAGTGGGGATCTATTCTATTTATGCCCCCAATGAATACGGTGAAAGGATTAAATTATGGAAATGTTTGTGCAACCTAGAGGATATCCCCTAGATCTTAGGTAGGGATTTCAACATGATTGAAAATAGGGAGGACAAAATAGGGGGAATTGACATGGATTGGAAAGGGAATGAAAAAATTTTCTGCACAAAAATGAAATTAAAATTGAACTTGATTGATCCAATTGAAGGTTAGAAAAAGGATTATCCATGTATTTGGTTCACTTGGTGTAATGCGCAAAAAGGAAACAAGAGAATATACTACTAACTAGATAGACTCTACCTAAATGAAGACTTTTTATTGTGAACACACTTGGAAATGGTGGTAAAGTTGAAGTCCATCCTTATACATTGTCTGATCATCACCCTATAAAAGCACAATTTATGCTTAAATCTAGGTGTAGGGCTGCAAGGAAAAGGGGGGGCTTCATCCTTAACACAAGTTTTCTCTAGGACTATGACTATGCAGACACTATTGTGTTAGAAACCAAGATCAGATTTGCAAACCAAAATATCCTTCCACAGAAGAGAAAAATAGAAAAAGCAAGGATTTGGAAGAAGATGTGCAAATAATTATTATTCGAGAGTTCAATAATTGCATGATAACAATTTGATTTATAAAAGAAAAGATGCATAACCCTAATATTATCTTGAGCAACAAGATAGCTCAATAAGATAAGGATAAGAGCCTATAACTTAGGAATTAAATAAAGCCTAAGTAAACTTATGCAATGTGTAATTAAATATTAATTACGCTAACATATTGTGTCTCTCAAGAAGATCAATCAAGGGTTGTACAAAGGCTTGAGTTCCTTGGAAATATGGAAACTAAACACCAAGGGATGGAAATCTCTTTTTCAAGTGATTGGAAAGAAGAAGGCATTAGACATGAGAAGGATAGAGGGTCTTCTATATGAAGAGTTGCTGCAAACAAAAATTTTCCTTTAGAATACCCCTGAGGATGTTGATCTTGGTAATAAGCTTAGTTTTGTTAAGGATTCTCTAAGGAGAATTCAAAACTTCAGAATCCAAGGGCTAAAAGTGAGATCCAATCTTAATTGGGTGGAGAATGGAGACAAGGGGACCAATTATTTCTTCAAAATTTTGAGGGACAAGAACATTAACGAATACATTGAGCATATTCAAGTGGATGGAGTTGTCCTCATAGAACATGAGGACATTAAAGATCAGTTCTACAAATTCTATAAAATCCTATTTACCTTTGGTGGCAAGGGGGAGGGCTGCATTACTACAAGGGAATTGATAAAAAGCAATGTTCCAAAAAAGATAACAAGTGAAGCAAAAGAACTGAGCAAGGATATCACAAAGGGGGAAATAAGGGAAGCCATTAACTCAATGTAGAATGATAAGACACTAGGTGCTAATGGACTATCGATTGAATTTTGTAAGACATTTTGTGAATGGATTGTTGATGACTTGTATTCTATTTATAAAGAGGCCTTGGAAAGGGGCACTTTGGGGAAGAATATCAACAAAGGCATAATAAAACTATTGTCTAAAGAGGGAGATAAGTCCTTAATAAAGAATTGGAGGCCAATAATATTGTTGAACATCTCTTATAAAATTTTGGCTGAGGTTCTAGCCAGAAGACTGTTGAATATTTTTCCCAGGTTCATAAACAACACTCAAACAGAGTTTATTAAAGGTAGATATATTCTTGAAAACCTAATCATAGTTGGGAGGCCATGGAATGGGCAAGGGAAACAAGTCAAGAGGTGGTAATGGTGCTACTGAATTTTGATAAAGCTTATGACAGGGTGGATTGGGAGTTTATTAGTCTAATGTTGACTACCTTCGGGTTCCCAGATGCTTTTTGCAAGATGGTGATAACTCTTTTCAAAGATGCAGTGGCTCATATTGACATTAATGGGTCTCTCATAGAAGAAATTATTTTGGAAAGGTCCGTCAAGCAGAGCTACCCTTGGCTCTTGCATTATTTGTGATTGCTTCAGATGCTCTGCATTTCATCTTGAGAATGGACAAGGCCACACCAAGAATAAGAGGTATCTCCCTCCCCAATCAGGAGGACCTTCCCAACATCTAGTTTGTGGATGATACCACTCTATTTCCACTCATGGATGAGGTTAATATAACAAATCTTATGGAAAAAAAATTGATATCTTTTGTGTTGCTTCTGGTGCAAAGGTCTCCCCTGCAAAATCACTCATGCTTGGTTAGAAAGAAGAACCCCTGGATTGGCTTGCCAAGTTTGGTATGCAATGGGGGGGGCTGTAAAAACAAGTCAGGTATCTTGGTATCCCTTTGCTATCAGTCCCAATCTAAGAGAAATGTGGCTTTGGATTCATGTAAAAATTGACAAGAAACTTAACAACTGAAATAGGTAGTATCTTTCCTTGGCTAGGAGAATACGGATATGTTAAAAAATACTTGCCTCATACAGCCTCTATTATGCCTCTTTCTGGATGTTTAGTAGTTATCAAGTGGACAAAATAAAAAATAGAATCATAAGCTTCATGTGGTCTAATGGGAAAGGAAACAAAAAGAAGTACTTAGTAAAGTGGGAGTGGTGTTGTCTAAGTAAGACTGAAGGTAGGCTAAGGTTGAAGGATTTAAAACTACAAGGAATAGCTTTGCCTTCAAAGTGGATCTCGAGAGCTTTGGAAGGAGACGATCCATGGAAAGTTCTGATCAAGAGTAATATTGAAAGGGGAGTGCCCAAGAATGCAAAGGCATTGAAATTATTTCCATTAAGTGACCTCATATAAAGAAAACATCCAATTGTGTCTAAGGGGTATGTGGTCTTCAAGTGCATTTGGAAGGTGTGGGAAGTTATAAAAGGGAATATTCACAATTCTCAAGCCTTCTCAAATTCCATAATATTTTCTCATAGGTTAATTTGGTGGAACATCTACCACAATGATAAACCCTTGGCACTTAAACAAGGTTGTTCAACCAAGGCTTGGGAAAATAAAGGTATTAAATACATCATTGATATCATGGAGGAAGGGGTTTTGAAAGAGTGGAAATTTCTTAGTAAGGAATATAAGTTGCCAATGTCCAACTGGAGGACATACTCTGTCATAAGAAAAAGCTTGTAAGGAGATCCCTAACAATGCAAGCTTTGAGGTAGAATCTGACTAATATAAGGACTATAGGTGGTTTGATGGTTCCAAGCTTCCCAAATTGAGTGCAAAAAAGGTATACAATACCCTCACCAATTAGCGGGAAATCTGCATTCATTTAAACAAAGCATGGGAAACAAACTTGAACATGAAAGAATGGGAAAAAGTCTTTAAAAATACTTGGTCAAATGTGATAGAACCAAAGAAGGAATGCTTCCATTGGATTCTTCTGTTACAAAGGCTACCAATTAAATGCAAGTCAAAGGATGTAGAGATCTATAGCATTTGTAGAGTGCCAGAGTCCATTAAACATATCTTTTTTGAATGTATCTTTGCAAGGGAAGTATGGAATATTTTTTGCTACAATCAATGTATTTGGGATAATAATAATAATTTGAGGCCTAACAGAATTATTTTGTTGTTTTCTAATAATATTGGAAAATAATTAATGTTGTTCTAAATTATAGTTTCTACTGAAGTTGTCTAGTTCATTTGGAGAAATAGAAATGAGGATAAATTCTATGGGATCAAGCATGCACTTACCGAGTCTTGCAAAAGACACACTCTTTCTAATATTTCTATGCAGGTGGTTGTAATGTTCAAGGTGTCGAAGGAAAAGTTTTTGAAATTGATGGAAGATGGTACCATCCCGTTCAACATATAGGAGGTGAATTTTGCACATGGTTGGTAGCACACCATAGAGTTTTTTTCTCAAGGCTCTATTACTCTTCCAAAAGAAATACAATGACAGGGTGGATAAGGATGGGAAAGGTGGTGATGTTCCCCCACCTCTCAGCATAGAGGATTTCTCCAGACAAGAATTTGAAGCAGTAGGACCTTTGTTATGACTTAGGGATGTAGAACACAGGGCTAAGAAATAGTGGCATGGCTTCTTCTTACAACACTAGCATCTTTTTTTTGGGACTATAGTTGATCATTTTTAATGGTTTTAACAACACCTTGAGAAATGCAATCCTTTGTAAACTGTTATGCTATGCAGTAAGTCTACAGATGTAATGTAAAGGAACATAAAGCTTTGTTTGGGCTTGGGTTAGGAAGAGTAATGGGGGGATGTTGATGTAAAATCTATTCATGGTGATGCTAATGTAAATCTTCTCTAGTGTACAGTGTTGTTTCTACGATAAGTAATACAAAAAATATAATAAGACATAATATGTTACATATAATAAGACATATTATATATAATATTTTATAATAAATGATATAATATTATTTATTTTTTTGATAATAGGCCATGGCCTAATTATATTTATTAATCTGAAAATAATAGAGATTACAAAAGGCCAGAATTATAGTACTGGAAGAATCATGGTAAAAATATGGTGCTATCAAAGTATTGCCCATGTAATTTTTGAGGATAAAGCATTTGATGAGTTTTTATCCACCTAAAGAAAATCCTCAATAATCTTTAGGTTTAGCTAAGTCTCATTCTGAACCTGAGCCATGGCTATAAGTCATAGATATGCATCAATATAATCAAAAAAATTGAACAACATTAGTTGTTCCTTAGCTGCCCTCAATGATGGATAGCTTGTAGTTTTTTGTATTTTTTCTACCCCTCTTGTAGAACTATCAATATGTCTGTGAGTTGTCATACAACAACAAGAAATTTTGTTTTCTTTTACTGTTCGGTCATATCTTCTTACTTGATACTAGGAAATTACCTTGTTTGATCAAACTTCATGACCTCTATTTCCTGCACCTTAATGAATGCCTTTTTATTTGATGGTGATCCATTAAATAGTATGGTATAGTGCCAATAATACAACAAACACAAACATGTATAGTCCACCACATATAAATGTGCTATGAGTATTATCATCATTCAAGTAAAGGCCTAACATATCAAGTTGCAATCTTCACAAGCTCCATAAGACTGTGCCACACCAAACATTTATTTGTTGTTTCCTTGATGCAAAGATGTTGACAGTGATATCTTCTTTTGGTAGTGGAGCTTGAGTTCCATTCCCACACTCAAAACCAATACTATTTGCCAAGCAAGGCTCTTTTTACATACATTTTCCCTTATGTTCTTTTCATGACTTTGGGAGAGAGATCTTCCTTTTCTTTCTTATTTTCCACCTTTGCAACATTTTGTCCTCTTATTCTACTTTGTCATCTCTCACAATGAATCTCCTATGAATTGTCATGCTTATTTATGTCCTTCATAGACTCCAATCATACATTGTCTCATATTTCTTCATGGTGACCGTCATTTTCCTCTAAATTTCTTTTTTTCTTTTTCTGGTGGCTTCCTTGTCTTTCTTATAATAGACACCAATAGATTACCTTTCACTGTTCACTTACTTTTCTTGTTTTGACTGTTTACTTTTAGCACTATCTTTAAATCCTTTATTAGCATTTTCTGAGATCCTGTATCCTTGTGTCATTTTGTATTAGACTTTTGTATCTATTAGGAATGCTTTATTGTTTCGATATGAGCTTCATTTACATAAGAACTACTATATATGCAAGAAGGATAGTCATGATGTAAAGACTATGAATGGAAAGTCCTATCTTGACAGAATCTTTAAGATTCCATATAGGATATCATAACCTCTTCAAAGAGACCAAGGAATTTTTGTCATAGCTATGATTGTCATCCATGTTTTATAGTCATCATCCCTAATACTATTACTTATAAGACTATCATTCCATATAAGTGTTGTTCAGTTTATCCCTGCTCATTGAAACCTGTTCATAAACCTTTTCAAGAACTTTGAGGTGACATAACCATGATGGTTGTTATTTTTCCTTTCCACATGGAATAACCACTGGAAACCAATCCTTGGCAAGCTTCAATCTAACCTCTCTCTGAGAAAGAATATTCCTAGAAGCAATTGCTTTGGCAAGGAAACAAGTACAACGTAGGAAAAGGGAAGAGATCCCTGGAGCTATCTTCCACCATGTATCATGTCTATAATATAGCTTGGTTAATCCATTCTATCATCTACATATGTCTACTCCCAAATTTTCTATTATTGCAACCCTCTTTTATGTTTAACAATGCACAAGATAACCAAGGAATAAACTATACAAGTGTAATGTTTTGAAAACATTGCCAAACAATGTTGTGAGAAGGAGATTGAATGATGAATTTCCAAGCTTGCCACATACCCATAAAAATATAGTGATATCAGGAACAGTCCTTCATGGACATGCTTACTTGAGATGCCAAAATAGAAGAAATCAAATGACACCTTCATTGAAGACTTTGTACAGGTGCCACATTTGAAAGAGTGATTAATAATAATCACCATTGTGAGTGGAAAGAAACACGATCCCTATAAGAAAAACATAACATTAGCATTAAAATACAAACATAGCCACATTTTATGTAGCTATGGATTTTTCCTTTCTTTATTGATTAACTGTTGTATTTCTTCATGATGATTATCATTTCCTGCCCCATAAACAACTTTAGGTTGCTCTTGACCGCATCCAATATTAGCTAAAAGATTTGCTAATTGATTTGCTTCTCTATAGACATGATTTAACTAGAAAGCTTCAAATGAAACTAGTAGGCTCCAGACTTGCTCCATAAAATATTTTATTTTCCAACTACAAGTCCACTTTTCTCTACAAGCATTAACTATAAGCAAAGAATCTCCTTCAATTTGTAGATTTTTAATACTTAGATGGACTTCCATTTGCAATCCAAACAAAAGTGCATGACCCTTCACTTGGTTATTAGTACCAAAAGGCAACTGAATTTATTTTACACAAATAAGGCTTCCATTGTGATCTCATAGCACAACACCTGTGCATGAGATACTTGAATTTCCTTTGGATGATCTATCAAAATTTAGTTTTATTAAGCCCATAGGTGGAGGAATCCAAGCCACTACCTTTCTGTCAATATTTATATTACCCACCACATGATGATTCCCCTTGAAAGGAATTACTAGTTTAGGCCACAACTTGAGCTACTTTGCATCCCATTCTATAAATATAGAACCTACATGCTTTGATTTAGAAACATAAGAATTTATGACTTAAGAAATTAACTTTTCTAAAGACAAGAGTACATGATCAATAGAGGAGGATACCTTCTTGAAAATTCTTTTATTCCTTTCCCACCAAGTACACCAAAGCACTGCAGAAGGAATTATTTTTTGAATACTAGCAAATAGAGATGATTTTGTGAAGATCTGGCCAACTTGTGATCATTTCCCATAAGGTTTTGGGGAATGGAGAGGACCAATATAGCTTGGCTTTGACAAACTCCCAACATTTGTATGCAAAAGGACATTGTAGAAATAAATGTTATGTCCCTTCCTGGCATAAATCACACAAGACACAATTAAAAGGCTAAGTTGTTATGCCCAATTTGACCAACCTGTCACTAGTCAACACCCCATGCTTTAAGGCTAGCCATGTGAAACACCTAGCTTTTGGTAAGACCATAGGATTCCAACAAAATGACAATACTCTAAGAGAGGGACCTTGCACTTGAGAGCTTATTACTATTTTATAACCTAATTTGATTGAATATTGACCTATTTTCTAGGGTGCCCAAATGAGCTTGTCTACAAATTGCTTGAAAAAAAAAAAATTATTCATTAGTATACTATGTAACTCTTGTTGAAGATCATGAGAAAGAGTCAGAGAATCTAATTGTTTCCAAGTTACTAGACTCGTGTGAGCATCAATTTTATGAAAGCAGTCCTTTACTTTTACCCATAAACTGCGAACTAGAAGGTCTTGGGTTGCTTGAAAAACTTGCAATGATTGCAAAGAAGGATGGCCATTCCAAGAGTCTTGCCAAAAATTTGCACTTTCACCATTGTGTATCTCCCAAGTCAGATATGGAAAAATTAACCTCCTATAGTTTATTAAAAAGTTCCACATTACTAACCCTGAGGAAGGATTTGAAATGGTGAGTATGTGGTATGAGAAGTCCCAATCTAGGTATTTTGCTTGCATGACTTTACAACATTTTGCTTTAGATTTTGTGTACATATTCCAAACAAGCTTTGCTCCTAGGGACATGTTTCTATACATTAAATATTATATTATATTATATACATATCTTTTTTATATTAAATATTAAATTTTATATTAATATTAATATCATTATATATATTAATATTATACATATACAGTCAAAGAAAGCATTAAAAAATGGATATCCATTTCATAAAAAAAAAATTCACTATAGTGAAAACAAGCTTTAAGAAACAAATATTCATTTCTTAGAGAAAAACATATATCTGTTTCTTAAAACAAAAATGAATATTTGTTATTAATGGATATTTGTTTTTTTTTTAAATATCTATTTTTTCAAACAAAAAAAATTCCCTCAATTTTTGCCTCAAGAATGTGTTGGAATTAGGCATGGGGTGTCAAGCCTTAAAGGTCAACTACCCCAATGTGTTTAAAGGTTTCCCTTGGTTTTTTAGACTTCACCCTTCTGTGCTAACGACTTTTTTTGTATATGAATTTGATGAAATGAAAAGGGTTTATTTAGGAAATTATTAACACTCTACCAGTATAAGATATATTTTATTTTGAGTTTAATATATTTATTATTGATTTTCTACGCACACAATGTCTGAAGTCCTAATTGATAGGTTGATTGAAAAACAACCATAACTTTCAAAGAGTCTCACATTTTCCAAATCCAAAAGATTGTCACACTCTATGCTTCACTAACTATAGGTTGAAAAAAAATTGAATTTCATATTTTTTTGACCAAGTTAAGGTTGGTTGGAATTTTTTTTTTTATATTTTTGAAATTTTCTAGTAAAAAATTCATAAATAATTATTTACTTACAAAAAAATTAAAAAAATTGTGTCACATTTGGGCAATGTGTCATTTACTTATATTCAAAGATTCAGAAAAATAATCTCATACTTAAGTTGGTCAGAATGACACCTACTTTTTCGAAAAAAAAATAAAAAAATTATAGCAATGCTTCATTAAAATTTTAATTTTTCACCAACCAAATTTACTTTTTTTCCAAAAAAAAAAATCTTAAAAACTACATGCAATTGACTATAATCTATTAAATGAGTGTAAGCTTAGGATAAATACTTAAAAAGTCTCTACAATCTACTGTAGCCAACAAAAGAATCTTCCCAATAAGAGGAATAACAAAAATGCATGAAGGAAACCACCCTATAGCATATCCAAATTTTACTAGTGATAACTTCATAGAATTAGAAACTCAATCAAAAAAATTTCTCCGAGTTCTTTGAATGGCACACATTTATAATTGGGAAATGTTGTCCACAAATCATTGAAGATATAAAGAAATTTGAAGGTCCCTCCAAACTCAATTCAAGTCTTTTTATAATGTTGTAATGAGGAGGAACAAAAATAGGTTAATTGGTTGAGTTTAAGTTGTAGAATCTTAAAATAAGAAGATAAATAATATTATCATGTATGCAAAAATTCTCCTATTCAATAAAAGTGAAAAAAATTAGTCCAAAAATAACTACTTAAAAGCTAGTTGAATGGTCTATATGAAACACAAATATCTTTAATAATATTCTAAAAGACTTATAGATCCAAAAAAAAAATTAAAGTCTTAGTTGAAAGAAATAGAAAAGAAAAAGTAAGAAGACAAGCTTATATTATAAATTACAATATAAAGTTTCTTAAATTCATTTTACTAATAATTAGACAAACGAAACATCAATATAAAAAATGTATTCTATTAATAAAATTAATAATTTATAACAACATTAAATATTTTTTATTATACAATCTTTTCAATTAAAAAATTAATTAAAATCTATAAGAATTTTAATCTACCCAATACTTTATATTTTGTTTTTATTCTCTTGCGAATCTCGTTGATGACTACTACCTAAAAGCAATGGGTAACAAAAGGTGACATCCACGTGCCTTTAAATTCAATTCAGTCTAAAGTAGGTGCTTTAAGTTCAAATCACGAGATAATAATTCAGTCTAAAGTAGGTGCCTTTAAGTTCAAATCATAAGATAATAATTTACGTTCAAATCATAAGATAATAATTCAGTCTAAAATAGGAGTGGGTTTATAGGTTGTCGTTCGAAGGAGTCTCGGTGCAATGATAATAAACTGTGATAGCCTCATGTCCCCAGTACTACACTCACGGGGGAGGAGTCTGTTTCTGAGAAAAAAGTGGTGAAAAGCACAGGATTCTGCGTGCTGCTCTTTCAAATAGCATTGGGGCCCGTAGCAGAATCATTTATCTCAAATAAATGCAATCAACAATCAATGGAAAGAAGTGGTGATGGAGTAGCCTATAGAATACTGATGGAGAACGAAAACCAACGTCCAGATGCCTTTAATTTCAGATCAAGTAGCAATCAATGCCTCCCAGATATATCAACCCACTAAATTAAGATGCCGTCAAGTTTCACATCCAACTGAATGCTCTTTCAGAATGACGCGACTAGATGACCAAATTATTTTATTCAAGATTAGATCAATGGTTGGTAAGGAAAAGATGAAGTGACATGAAGAAGAGCCATCTTGACACGCTTTTCCACAACATAGAACTGTATATATGGTTGCGCAAATTTCCTCTCAAAATATTTATAATTTATTCATTATAGAAAAAAAGAAGTTATAATTGAAAAGTATAATTGCAAAAGTCATAAAGATTATTTTATTTAATATAATTAGTATAGTTTTTTTAAATAATTTTGATCTCAAAATTAATTGGAATAAAGTTAAGAGGAGAAAATCTGAGGATTTTTTTTAGATTGATCTTTGTAATGATGAAATTAAAATACTTGAGTCAATTTTCATTTAATTTCATATTTATTTTAATGAAAAGACTTAATATAACTATTACACATTGATAAGTTGTACATTTTATGTTAGTTTTGGTTTCCAACCATATTCTTATCCCTTCTACATTCATTTACACATATATACGCACATCTAAACTTACCTTATCCTTATTTGTACTCATTCTAACATATTTGTCATCATTAGTCATATATGTTGTACCTATATACACACCTATTTCTATACATTCATTGTCCACCTCAAGACCTTCAATTCCTTACACTATGTCAATCTTATGCCACACAATTGATCCCAAGTGGCATATGATTCACCTCAAGATCAAATTTTTACATTCAAAATTTGAATTTCTCACCCCTTTTCATAATTTGTGAGATGAATTGTTACATCTTTACATGAATTGTTGTCATATCTTGTTATTTAAAGACATTCATTTTTGTAATTGTATCATATAGAAAATCAAGAGAACATCTAAAGCAAAACAAAAGTACATTAATTCTATGAATATTTCAATTTATAGCTTAAAAAAAAATCATTACTTGCATCAAAATCACATAGTTCATCTACAAGTTTCCACATGATGTCTTCCATCATTTATTCAAGGCCATATCTTGTAGGTTTGAAAGGGGTTTGACCTAGGCTAGTCACATGAGCTTTGTAATCATGCAACATCCCCAATTTTTTTTCTAAACACCACCTTCATTTATTATCAAAAAAAATCATGATTGTATTGAATCTAATTTCATAAGCCTATCACCTTCCAACTTAGATTCATGTGCATTAAAGTTCAATCTATCTTAGGGTCAAGCATGAGCCACTCAAGATTGACCAATATAGGATTATGAGTCAATTATGATCCTAAGATAATAAGCACCCCAAAAGCATCAATTTTTGGACTATGATGAATTAATTATACACATTCAACATTCATGTATAATGCCATCTCCCATAGGGAACATATTTTGATTGAACTTTATGTTGAATGCCAAGTGATGAGTGTAGACACTAAAATAATTCTCCTAATTAGCATTAATTATTCATTAATCATCATTAATTATGATGAAAGCGAATCCAATCCTCATTCACAAACTCATAACAATATCTTATGCAACAACAAACATGAGGTAAAAATTTGAAACAACATAATTAATCTTCGCTATTTAACTTGCAACACAGTTTCATAAATTCAACAAAATCTTATTACATGAGTTTGTGTAGCCATACAATATAAATAAAATGATTAGAAAATAGACTTGAATCTGCTATATGAACAACAAACAACATCAAAGAAAAGTTGCAAACTCCTCTTCTTCAAATCACCTTCCTACACTATGAAATTGACTCAGATTCAAAATGCCTTCTTCCTCAACCATCTTTGCTAATCTTCAATCATGGATATAATAATCCATTTTCTACTACAAAACCTCCCAAAACTTGCAAAAAAATGTACTTTTCTCCTCTTCCAAGAAAATCGACTCCTACCTCTCTTTTCTCCAAAAATCTGGAATTCAAAATTGTCAAGTAACTTCCAATTTGATGCCTCCACTATCTCCATTTCTTGTATCCTCTATTCTTCCACACCCAACTTAGAAGAATGCATTGAAAATACATTAATAAATATTAAGTTCTAAATCAAAAATCAAAAATCAAAACCACTCCCAAGAATATGCACCAAATCAAATTCCACTCTTAGCAAATAGGTCCAATCTTGGAAAAGTTGCAGTCAACACAACATGGGCACCTATATTTTTCCATGATACAATTGAGGATCTTTAATGAGTTTCCTTAACTCATAAATTCTCAAATATCCATGCTTAGATTAGCTATTTTTCCTTTTTGAATTCAACAAATCAATATTTTCCTCATAAACTATCTCCCACATCAAGATTTTGCAACAATTTAATAAGGCCAATTATTTAGTATATTATTTAGGCTTGATAATGCAATTTTTTCTCCAACTTACATAATTACCAAAACTTAAGAAAAAATTAAAAATTAAAATACTTTCTTTTTTGGTTGATGTTGATTGTTAGTACCCCTGAATGCTCCTGCATTAGACACCCAAGATAGGAAAACTTTTGTGAATATGGATTTGCAAAATATAGTTGAGTGGTAGTACCACCCATTTGGATTGCAAGAAATCCTCAATAAACTCCATCACTGAATTTGGTACCTACAATTAATTCTTCTTTCATCTCTTTCAACACTTAGCTAGAACAAGCAACCTCCTGATCTTACAACTCTGCACTCATTTTTTCTCTCCTCTCATGGACTTGTATCCACCATGTATAATTCTCCTCCTCCTAGTACCACATGTTCTCCTCTTTTCTCTCGTGAGATTGGACCCGCCACTATTTGACCACCTCCACCAAATTTCACCCGCAACATCCTCTACAACTTTTACATGCAAATATGTGTTATCTAAACAACAATCAAAATCTACTACATCCTTAGACAAATCTCTAATTAGCACTCTATGAAAATTAAAAATTTCTATCTACATGCTCTCTTCTTGCTTGACATCCCCTTCTACTCTCACCAAAGAAGGGATAAAATCATCAAAACTAAATTCAAAATTAAAAGTTACCTTATTTTTGTTTGCTATCCCAACATCTTTTTCCGCATTCTTTGCTACAACATCCATCCTCTCACCTTCACTCATAGCTACAATTTCATTTTCCAATGACTTTAAGTCCTCCAATGGACACTCATCTACTACTACAAAATCATTTTCTCTTCAATTTGTGCAACTTCTTCTTGCCTCTCAACCCCTATTGCACTTTTTTCTTCCTTCTCACTCTCTTTCTCCATGCCTACCTCAAAGCCTACTTCTGAAATATTTTCTCCATTCTATTCACTTGCATACACAACTATGACAAACTTTTTTCCTTTCTTCTTTGGCATTTTGTCAAATACTTTCCACACACTCTCAATCTTCAACCTCTCAAGTATAGACTACCTCACATTTGACAATCTTTCTACACACCACACACACTCCACCCCTAAGTCCTAGTACATGATGCCTCCAATCAGTGCTTCTTTCTGCACACTCAAGAAAAATAGCTTTGATACCATTGATGAAAGGGAATCCAATCCTCATTCACAAACTCACAACATCATATGCAATAGAAAACATGAGGTAAAATAAATTGCAACAATATAATTAATCTTCTCTATTTAACTTGTGTAGCTATACAGGATAAATAAAATCATTATAAAATAGACTTGAATCTATTATATGAACAAAAAACAACACCAAAGAAAAGGTACGGGAGCCTCTTCTTCAAATCACCTTCTTGCACTGTGAAATTGACTTTTCAATCTACCTTCTTCCATAACCAATTTTGCTAATCTTCAATCATGGATATAATAATCCATTTGTTGTTGCAAAAACTCCCAAAACCTACAACAAAATTTTATTTTATCCTCTCCCAAGAAAATCCATGCCTACCTCTCTTTTCCCAAAAAATCTAAAAGAATAATGAATTCAAAATTGTCAAGTAACCTCCAGTAATGCCTCCACTATCTCCATTTTGTGTAGTATCTATTCTTTCATGCCCAACCTAGGAGAATGCATTGAAAATAGATTCAAAAATATTAAATTCTCAACCAAAGATTAAAAATCAAAACCACTCCCAAGAATAGGCAGGAAATCGGATTCCACTCCTAGCAAATAGGTCCAATCCTGGAAAAGTTGTAGTCAACACAACATGTGCACCTAGATTTTTCCATGCTACAATTGATGAGCTTTAGCATTTTTCTCAACTTGTAGATTCTCAAATATCCACACCTAGATTGCCTTTTTTTCCTTTTTGAATTCAACAAATCAATATTTGCCTCATAAATTATCTCCCACATCAAGATCTTGCAACAATTTAATAAGGCCAATTATTTAATATATTATTTAGGCCTAATATTGCAATTTATTCTCCAACTTACATAATTACCAAACCTTAAGAAAACATAAAAAATAAAACTTTTTTTTTTTATGTTGATTGTTGGTACCCTCGAATGTTCCTGCATCAAATTATCATCCTATTTTCATTTCATTAAATATTCATTATTACCATTTAATATCATAATATCCACTAAATGTTATTATATCATTTATCAATGTTATTATTCATTATAACCAATTAATTAAATAATTTTATTATTTAGTTAACATGACTAGCTATTCATTTAAGTAAATTAAAATAATACACATTTATCCTCCCATATGCTCTCCATGAGTTAACTCATTCATCTATTTAGAAACTACCTCATTGATAAATTCATTAAATAAATCAATAAATTCATAATTATCTTCTCACAAGTTAACTCATTCATCAAGTTAGTAACTTTATCATCTAATTATCTATTTAATAAATAATAAAATTAATTATTATTCTCTAATGAGTTCAAAATGATAATTTTTTATAACGTAGCAAAAAAAAAAATGATCATTTTCTATAACCATTTGGGCTATCTCCTAATTCTTGATCATATCTTCAGTGTTCATTTGATTTTTCTTAAAAATTATAAATAGCTTATTCTTTCATCATTTTCATATATCAAGTCTTTATGCAAGTTTAATTTGCATAAATTCATTATTAGAACAACATAGTGTTATCCTACCAAGTTGCATCCACATCTCTTCATGAGAAAGTCACTACAATATGCTTGATTTGAGATTTGGAGTGAAGTCTAGTAAATATGACTTGATTTTTTGTGTTCTATGCCTGTTCTTTCAATTAATTTTTTTATATATCTTAAATTTTTAGTGCATTACTACAATGGACTCTTATACTTATTTAACAACATTTCCTTTGCTTACAAATTTTACAAATTGATGTAAAATGGAATGAAGAAATTTACATTACTTTGTAATGTCTCGATTTTTAATTAATTTATTTTTTTGGACATTAGTCCCATTTCCATATTTCCAATGGATTAATGGAGGTTGTTAGAAAAATAATTATTAATTTTTGGTCTCAACTATTTAGTAATTTTTAAATATAGGAAATAAGACAAATAAATATTAAACTATTATTAAGTTGGGGTGTGGAAATTCATATAGAGAAGCTAAAGTAATTCTAAAATTATATTAGTGGGGAAGTTGCAAATTAGCATAAATGAGGAGTTATGATTGGTAATTATGAAAATAAGGAAAATTGGTGATAAATAAATTAGTGGGGAATAATCAACTAATTTTTAGGAGAGCATATCCATTATATCAAATTAAACGCCAAATTTTATGATAGTTGTAAGAAAGTGTAAGTGGAGCATCCTTGCTAAAAAAAGTCAACTATAAGAAGAGTTTATGACAAATAATTAAGTAGACCTATTATTGAGAGAGAATATTGCAATATTTTATTATTTGTGGGAATAAGGGGATATTGGAATTCAAACCCACAAGTTTGTTCAATATTTATATAGGCATATTTTTTTAACATACATTTTTTTCAAATTTATCAATTTTCTTCACAACTTAAGTACTTGTGTTCAACTATAAGATTTGAGGACAAAAACCCTTAGACTCTTAGAGATTGGAGGATGAAACTCTTTTGATTTCCCTGGGAAAATATCATGTAGAGATTATATATGTGTTTCTAGCTTTGTTTAGATTTAACATAGTTTTTAATATTGGGTTATTACAAGATTTTGGAGTTAGGAGGTACAACATTCATGACATTCATGGGGAGGAGTTTGTTTCTGACAAAAAGGTGGTGAAAATCACAAGATTCTATGTGCTTCTCTTCCAAATATCATTGGGGACCATACATTGCAGAACCATTTATCTCAACACTAAATAGAAAGAAAAAGATGAAGTGAAGGAAATTAGTGCATTCAAAATTTATTCCAATAGTAAATAGAAAGGAAAATATGAAGTGAAGTGATATGAAGAGGAACATGGTCGTGGATCACCCTTTTCCAACCAAAATGAGTATGAGCAAGAGCAACTATCTCAAGAAGTATTTTATAATTTTAAAAAACTAGTAGATGACATAGTTTGAGTTGCTATATATTGATATAATTAAATTTATAAATAACACAAATTTATTGCAGGAAGATATAAAATAGTATTCTAATTTATAATATTTATTTTAGAAATATATATTAATTTAGACTATTTTCAATAAGAAGTATATAGGATTTTGAAAAAAGGCTATTATGTCTTAGAATATAATATTATCTTGAATACTTTTTTAATATCAATTTATGAAGCTTACGCTTAATTGTAATAGTAAATTTTAAAAAAATATTTTCTATGTAAATTAAAAATAATCATTGTTATTCATTGATTTATAATTCTACTTAGAATATTAGTATAAATTTACAATTATAAGAGATCATGATGCTATTTGACAACTTGTAAGTAATGCAATCATTTATTTATTTATTTATAATGTATACATCAAATTGTGTTTTTAGTTTGGTTCTATATATTACTATATACAACCAACCTTTTCATTCATAGACTCCAATCTTGTGTGCATATACAAATATTATCACTATTTTATTTGATTTTTTTAGTACACACATTAAACTCTTTTGGACCTTTATATTGGGCTTTTAATTGCCTCTTGTGTACATAGCATAAGATAATAAGCATTTGTGCTAGTTTTTTCTAAGCAATGTATGCTAATCATAATGATCTATAATTTATACTGGATCGTTCATTGTTATAACACCTAAATGTAGGTTTCTATTGTCTGCTCATTAGTTTGTAATGGAGCTCTACCTATTTTAATAACCAAAGGTCAAATTCATTCAAATACATATAGTTGAAATAGTCAAAAAGCTCTTGAACACCACCCAAAGGTTGTCTATCAATAATAGTAAATCTTTCCTATTTCGATTTGTGCTTCTTAAAATAATTCAAAAAAGTGTTCATTTACAAAGTATTAAAGTTTCAATATCATGTAGGAGCATTTAGGTGAATGCACAATCAACATCATGGAAAAACAATTGTTTTAGAAAATCAGTGAGGTTTCTTGGCAAACATTATTACAAGAAGATTTTTGACTTCATCCTGGATTTAATGAATAAGTTTGCATAGTCATACAGTTAACAATTATGGATAATTAATCGTTTCAAGACTTCGGCTAGTGATTTGGAAAAGTTTTAAATTTTCAAAATCCATGAGATTTGAGACAAAATGACTTAGAAAAAAGCTTTACAATGTGGAATCACACATCTCTACAAGTTTTCAAGAAATTCTGAGCTGACAAAAAATTGTGTCGAATATTGATTTTTAGCTCCAAACTCATCATTGATGTCACGTAAATATATTGTTTAGAATTAAAATCCTCTAAGACAAATAGTTGAATTCTTGATAAATTTGGGATAGTTGGTGCATTTCAATCCTTTAATGTGGATATAGAGTGGATATAGAGTTAGACTTGCAACTGGCTTTTATATATGAAAGAAAAAGTCATTCCATAATTCTCACACTAAAACAAAGTATGGCGTGTGGATAATGAAGTCCACGGGAAAGGAAATAAGGGATGTTGTAAATATTAATTTATGCAAGGATGGGTACATCGTGAGAGAGCCACACAGAGAATGATGGGAGAATAAAATAAAAATTATCTAGCCATCTGGAGAGGAAGAGACGCCAATCTAGGAAGTAGAATGAGAAGAAAAACAGAAAGTGAAGGGGCACAATGACTGTAATATATGTTAAAAACCAATGATAAAAAATAAGGAGAAGCAACGCCATTACAGGGGGCTGGTAACACAGAGAAACGGGGAAGGCTGCGCGGGGGAAAGTCATAGGGGTTGCGTGAGACTTAAGAGAAGTCTACGTTAATAGGATAGGCAGCACTAGGGGACTAAAGAAATAGATTGAAATTAATATCAAATGTGCAGATAAAATTGTTAGAAGGTCATGCCATATATGCTAATAAATACAGAGAGATCGACATAAGAAGAAAAATAAATTGTGGATTAAAGTTGCTGATCGGAGGTGTGAATAGGATGCACCCATAATGGACTGCGCATCTTTTGGCAGAGAATATTAACCATGAAGAATATACAATGTTATAGAGGAGAATTCAAGGAGGATGCTTAGGGATAGGGCAATTTTGATTAAAATTAAAATGCAAAGAAGTAACTGTTAAATTCACCGTCATTAATTTATCCTATAAATATTTTTTAATATATATTTCTATAACTCTAATTTTTTTTTTTTAAATAATAATTTTCACATCTGTTACAATTTATTTTGATGTTTATTTCAATATGAATGTTTTAACATGATAATATATTTGATATGAATGTTTTAACATGTTAATATATTAAAAATTGTTTTATTTTTGTATTACATTTGTTCATAGTAATTTCTATTCATTTCAATTTTTGCAAACAATAAAAATACTTTACCCATAGTAATTTATATTCATCTCACCACTAGCAATTCACCATAAATATTTTTTAATATATATTTCTATAACTTTGATTTTTTTTTAAAATAAAATAATTTTCATCTATGTTACAATTTATTTTGATGTTTATTTTGATATGAATGTTTTAACATGATAATATATTAAAAATTGATTTATTTTTGTATTAGATTTGATTCATAGTAGTTTCTATTCATCTCAATATTTGCAAACAATAAAAATACTTTACCCACAGTAACTTATATTCATCTCAATAATAATTATTGATTTATTAGATACCTTCTAAGATTATTTTTTACTTGTTTATGTATTGAGATACAAAAAATATTTTTATTTTTATTATCATAAATCAATTATAGATGACTAATAAAATAAAATATATTGAAAAATATTTTTATTTTTATTATCATAAATAAATTATAGATGATGATAAAATATAATATAATATTGATTTTTTTTTTATTATTATTGTTATAAATCAAATTTGAATTAAATTTTTATTATTATAAATCAAATTATTCTTTTGAAAAAAAATAAAAATTCAAATATATATTAAAAAATATTAATAGCGTTAATTTTCCACCTCAATGAGTTGTTGGTGGTGAATTTTATTTGACGATAAATTTGTCATGGTGGTGAATTTTTCCATGGTGAATTGCTCACGATGAATTTTCCATCGGTAAATTGTCGGTGAGCCAAAGTAACCATGTTAATGAGCTCATCAAAATTTAATATGAAATAGAAAGAAGAAGTTGAGGCACAATAGGAAAGAAAATGGAAGATAAAATAATGTTGGGTATGAGGGGCGCACAACTATGAAAGGAGGTATAATGAATGAATGCAAAGACTAGGGTTGAGGCCTATGAATTGGGCAAGTTAAATAACAGAAAGAAAAAAGAAAGAGTAGATCAAAGAGGGAAATGCCTAGATGGAAAACCTTAATGGAAAATTGTAAATGTCGTATGGAATATGATAGAATTTCCTTTGTAATTTGATGTCAATTACATAGAAATTGTATCTAAGATTTCAATTGATGAAAATAAATAAATTTGTTTATGTTATATTTGTGTAATTTTGAGTTGGTTAATTAACAAATAGAACTGTGAATTTTTTTTCTAATTAGTTATGGATTTGAATGAAATTTTGTAAGATTTGAATCTGTGTATGTATGCAAGATTGCAAGTTGGGTTGTGAGAGTTGAAGGAGTGAATTTTGTTTTCATCACAATATTTTTATAAAATTATGTTTGTAACAATATGTTCATTCATCATTTTGTTAAATTATTAGACTTGTACTATTACAATCACTTCTTAATTCATTTTGTTAATTAGTTATTAATAAGATGGTTTAAAAGTGAGTATGCTAAATACTTAATTTTAAATATTGTAAAATTATTTTTTGGTTAAGAAGTTTGAAGTGTTATGAGCAAATATGACAAAAATCAATTAACTATTCTATAAAGATTTGGATTTACACTATTAAAATAATAAAATAAAACTTAAACTAAAGCACATCCATAAATTAGCATATAAATATTTTAATAAAATAAAACTTAAATTGATCTTGATGGATTGATCTTGATCCTTGTTCTCAACAGTTGTCATTTTTTGTGTTTGGGTAGATTGAGAGGCTTGTTGCACTTGTTGGGCTCGTGTTGATTGTTGTGTGGCTAGATGTTTTTGGATGGATTTTTGGTAGGCCTGGTGAGCTTTTAGTGCGATGTTACAATATTGACTTATTGCACTTGGTTTTGGTGGTAGTGGTGGCGGATTCAGAATCATGTAGGATGTAGTGACAAGTGGTTGAGATATGCTTGGAGTGATCATGGTAGTGAGGGATTGAGATATGATGGGTGTGATAAGAGTGGTGGGAGTGACCGAGGTGATAGGAATGGTCGGAATGACCGAGGTGATAGGCCCTTGGGAGACCATGTTTTGATTGGTTGGGATCAACATTGTTGCTTGATTGAATACCATCTGTTGGTGCGATGTCAATGGTATATTCAAAAGATTTGATTTGATGACTTTATTGGTGTTAGGTGGATTGATTTGGATGGAGTGATTAGTGCTAGGTAAAGGGAGAAGCCCTAAACCAAGGAATGATGTAGGTAATGGTGGTGGAGATTTCCCTTGGCACAATGACTCAACTATTTTGGTAACTATAGCAATTTGATCTCACCAAATTTGATCTTGATTTCGATCTTGATTCCCTTGATATAGTTGATTTAGTTTTTGTTTAAGTATATTTGGAGTGTGTACTTGTGTTTGATTTTGGACAATGTTCTGATTTGGGATGACACTTAGATTTGGCATGATAGGTTGAAATTGAACATTGTTGATGTTGGGAATCACATTGCCTTGATTTAGGTAACTTTGATTTTGCATGGTGTTACCTTGACTTGGAGTCATTAACATCTTGTTTGGATTTTGAATGATATTCGTATGATTTGCAACCATATTTATCCCAGAGTTTTCTAGATTCATGTTTTGAAAACTTGTACTTGGTACATTCTCATTTGGCATGTATGGATCTGGTGGGATGACGTTGTTCGTTTGAAGGCTCATGCATTCATTGTTCGGTTGGTGGATTTGTAGGTTTGGACTTAGATCTACCATCGGGAAATGTGTTCCAAAATTCGACTTGGGCATACTCACACTTGTTTTGCCATTGACATTTTTCGAAGGTAATGATCCCATGTACAGTTTGTATAGATGTGAGTGTCGATAATCAATCGGCGTTGTAAGGATTTGATAGCTTAGTTGACTTGGATTACTCATGATGTATGGATCAAGTTTATATTCCATGTTCCTCTTGTGTTTTGACCTTGTTGCAAAAGTGACCTCTAAGGTTCTTATGACTAATGACGAGATGAAGGATGAAAAAGGGGTGAATGATATGAGTGTTTGAATGTTTAGGGACTTTTGATCAATGCTAGACTTAGGGTTTGATTTGGATAATGAATTTGTAAACCCTAAGATGTTGGATGTGACCTTAGGATGAACCTATTCAAAGGATTGCTAATTCAATTAAATGTATGAGAAAGGATGCATTCCCCTACACCTAACTAAACAAGGTGATTTTGATTTTGATGATCTACCCAAGTCTTAGAATGATGTTTCCAAAGATCTAAAGTTGTTTGGTGGGATGGATTTTGATAAGTGTTTGGGATTTGGATGAATTGTTTGATGTGATCCTAAATGAACCTAGGAAGGATTTGTTTTATGAGACCAAGATAGTGAAGAACATGCCTTTCTCTAAGAGTAATTCAAACCCAAAAGACCAATGTTTTCTTGAAAGACGATAAAAAAAAAACAAGCACATGTGTGGGGTCAAATTTGTTATCTTTGCTTTAATGGATTATTTTTACCACAAAAACTCTCTTGATTAGATTTTGAATCTAGATGTCTAATGTCTCAACTTTCCCCTTATCCCGCAAAGTGTATTATGCGGAAACCAAGGAATTTGAGGCAAGAGTTACCTATTGTTGACCTTAGTAGGAGCAAATTGAGATGGAATCCAAATTCTTAGAAGCCTCTAAGGATATGAATCCCAAGGGAAAGCAATAGCATGTGAATTTGTTCAAGGATATTTGCTTCTCCTAAAGGGTTTGAGATTTGATGCTTCGTTGAATGTTGGTTTTCCAATGTTTTTGATTAAAGCACTGTGTTTTCAAACCACAAGCAATATGAGATCCTAGCTCAATTGGTACGTTTTTCTTAGTGGGCTTGCCTCATGCCCTTCGTAGAAGAGATGATTTTACATGCAACCAAGGAAAGAGTATAAAGGTATGTTAAGAATGAAGTCTTAACCTCTATAATTTAACCAAGATCGGACATGGCAAGTAACTTCTTGGAATCTAAGTTCCAATGCACCACTTTGATAAACTCGCTCAATGGATCAATTGGTCACTACAAAACAAGGGTTCTATTTTGGACTTTTTGTTCATGGAGATTGACCCATACGACGAGAGTCCCCTTTCAGATCCATCTCGTTGGAGCCAACCGCGTGATACTGGCGTTTACTCCAATACCCACATTTATATCCTGGTTGGAAATACTCTTGGCTTTAAAGTGTTACCGGTTGAGTCATTCCCTTGGGTGAGTACTTTTTCCCCAAGGCAGGCCCTCTAAGATAGACAAAAGTGAATAAATTTATTCATAGTTCGATCGACCTTCATTTAGAAACAAAGGGAGAACACATGCAATAGGTTTACTCACACTCGCAAAGTGTTTTGTTCAATTTTTTAAACCCAAACTGAAGTGTGGGGGTAATCTTTTATGCAACTTAATGTCATCAAAAAGACTTTTGATTCTCAAGATCACCGTGAAGCGCGAGAGAAGTGCATACGCCTTTTTAGACGAGATTACTTTGCATAAGAGATTACGAAACACAAAAAACACATGTTCATTTTAAGCCTCAAA
>VDFB02000017.1:310274782-310303489 GCA_007258455.2 Sequoia sempervirens | reverse complement strand
TCTATCCCATCCTTTTCCCATTGTGGAGAATATAGGCTTAAAATTGAGTTAATTTTCTCACTTGAATTGCCTTTCGTACAACCTTACTTCATTATAAGCTTTGCTTTATTTAAAGACATTTTATTGGCTTCCCACAAACAAGAAATATGTTCTCCAGGCATACATAAACACTTCAAAATTACTGCATATTTTTTAGATTCTAGATCTGGATCTTCCTTCCTGATGTGTTTACAATACCAATATGCAAAGTTTCCTATGATAAGATCCGACAGAAGTCCACACAACTTACTGAAAGAGACCACACATAGCTGAAGCATCCACACCAAATATAACAACTTGTGCAACCTAACTATGGTAAATATCTTTGTGAGCATCCTTGAGGATGATCCTTCACCATCTTGGAATCGCTGCCATTGTCTTTTCAAGTTGTACATGTCAATCAACTCAAGAGTATGGCTTGTCCATAAATTTTCTAGACAAAGCCACCTTCTCCAACTTGGTCTTTCTGAACAATATAATTGGGCAGCCAACCATCTCCAGAAAATGACAACCCATCCTAATATGATGAAACTAAACAGTGGAAAATATGCACAGATATACAGGTACCTAAAATGTTGAAAATATATATCATGAAATGTGTTTGACAACAAGAAAATTATGACACAAATTGTGACAATTATCCTAGTAGCAGAACTCAAACATGACCTAGATATCACATAATCAGCTTGGCATACACGAGCAACAAACCATGACTTAAGCACTTCATCTTCAAAATCATTCCAAGTTGAAATCGTCCTCCCATCTAGGAATGGAAGCTGATGCTCTTCAGTGGAGGAAATTGAAATCCTTTGCTTCAGAAGGCTATGAAATGGTTTTACTCACTAAAACCGCACAACACAATATTAAACCAAGAACTATAGTACATATGACTAAAATCACATTTATAATTACAGACATGAAGATTTGCCAGTAGTAGTTTTTTATGAAGTCAAATTTAGAATCATTTGGCTGGTATATGCCGAATAGTGGCGAAGGTATAGCATGTTTTTTTTCTTCAAAGTTTGCTTTCTGTAGAAGAAGCAGTTCAGAAACAAGTTGGGCACATATAGTTATTGCTAGCGTCGCAAAAGTTCTCACACTTGGAGCAGCCATTCCAGGCAGCAAATAGCCTATAAAAACACACACAACAACTTTTCCACTAATAACAAACTGATGATTATAAACCAAACTTTCAATGTTTCCATCATATTCATTCAATATATTACTTAAGCTGGTCCACCAAATTATTATCTGCACTGTTACTCCGCTAAGGGAAAAGGCCTTAGCAGGCACCCAAGTCGCCCATTTTCTAAATGCCCATCCCACATCAAACACTATCATAAAAGTGAACACACCAAAGCAAGCTAAAGTAAAATAATTGGCAGCGTTTGTGAAGTAAACACCCCAGATACCATCCAAAGCTAAAGGACCGCCTTGTACAATAACTGGAGGAATAACTGGAGGAAAAGCAGCATATGGAGCAGATGAACGAGTTGAAGCGTATGGAGCAGATGAAGTGTTGAGAATTGTGTCTCAACCTTGCAAGCTTTTTTCAGAAAATTCTAGAATTTGTTTGTGGTAGTTTTCCACATGTTTATGTGTTGGAAAAAGGTGTATGAGTTGTTAAAAATGTGCCTTGTCCCTATTAGAATATAGGAGGGTTGTTTTTTGAGTATAAACAACTCATTGTATGAATTTAATGGGGGTCTAAACTAGAGGACAAAATTATGGACGAAAATGCTATTTTAACTTGGTTGTGGGTAACATGTGGCATGGTTGTTTTTCCCATGGTTTTGTAAAACCAAAAATGGTTTCCAGGTTTTAAATCACTATAAAAGGAGGGCTTGGGGAGGTGTTTGTATCATCGAGTTCAGTTTGCAAGACTGGGTGCTAGAAGGAGTCTCTCTGAGTTCGAGTTCGAGTTGTGGTGATGCGCTCCTGTAAGAACTTGCATTGCAAGTGTATTGTAATCTTCTTGATTTGATAATACATTGTGCGGGTTTTGGAGGGTGGGGTTTTTCTCCCGGAAGGGTTTCCCCATGGTAATTACTGTGTTATGTGTTTATTGTGATATTTCATTTATGCATGTTTATTTGTCCATTGAAATCTATGTAATAGTTAGTTGAATTTGCATAATCGTCCTCTCAAGATTAGCGTAGGAAGTGATTCCGTGCACCTTTGCTTCCTTACAAGTGGTATCAGAGCCTGGCCAGTTTTGGTTCTATTTGTTGGGTACAGGGTTTTTTGAGTTAATCAAGGTTTGAGTGGGAGCTTGTGCAGAGTATTTTATTTTCTGTATTGTAGGATTGTAAAGATGGAAAGCATGTCGGGGAGAATTGATGTAGAGAAGTTTTCTAGCATGAACTTTGAGATGTGGAAGCTAAAGATGGAAGATCTGTTAATTGATCGAGATCTATGGGATGCAGTGGATGACAATACGTTGAGGCCCGCATATCCAACTTTAGCTGCACAATATGATGTGACTAATAGAAAAGCTAAAGATCTCATCAGATTGTGTCTTGCAGATTCAATTTTGATTAATGTCCATGAAGAATCTATTGCAAAGAAGCTTTGGAAGAAGCTAAGTGAGATCTACCAAGCAAAATCACTTGTGAATAAGATTTTCTTGAGGAAGAAGTTGTATTCCTTGAGAATGGAAGAAGGTGGACAAATTTCTGAGCATCTAGAAAGATTTAATATGTTGGTGACTCAGTTGACCTCAGTTGGGGTGAAAATGGATGAAGAAGAAAGGTGCCAAATCCTGCTATGTTCATTGCCAAACTCATGGGACAGCCTTGTCATGGCCATAGGGAGCACTTTCGTTGTCTTGAAGATGGAGGACGTTGTTGGTTCTCTACTTTCTAAGGAGATGAGAAGGAAGGTCTCTCTGAATTCCAAAGAGGCTTTGAGTGTTTGAGGAAGACCAAAAGAAAGAGGCAAGAACGAAAAGCAACATGGCCGTTCTAAGTCCAAGAATAAGTGGAGATCAAAATCTCCTGGTAAGTCCAAGGCAATCTTCTGGAATTGTGGCAAACCTGTACACTTCCGAAATGACTGCAAAGAGGAGAAGAAGAAGAAGAAGAGGAAGCAAGATTCTGATTCTGAGTTCGAGAAGGAAGATGGAGATGCTTTCATCGCAGCCTTGGCCACTCATTCAAGTGACAATGCATGGTTGATAGACTTAGGTGCATCTTTCCACATGACTCCTAATAGAAACTGGTTTAGTAAGTATGAAAATTTTGATGGTGGTAAGGTGTATTTGGGTGATAACTCAGTTCTTGATATTGTTGGTCGTGGAACTATTCATGCAAAATTTTCTGATGGTAGAATTAGAAGATTTGATGATGTCTTGCATATCCCGGGACTAGCAAGAAATTTGTTATTTGTTAGCAAACTAATAGATGCGAGTGTGCTTGTATAGTTTTCTGAAGCAAGTGTGAAAATGGTGAGAGGTGCTATGGTAATAGCAAGAGGAAGCAGATTGGGTACATTGTACCAGCTTGATGCATGCACGGTTGAGTGCAATAGTACTTCTGATAAGATTGTGAAAAGGACTACTTTGTTGGAGAAGGAGAGGGTTTCTCTTTCAATAGATGGTCATGGTTTTTGGGTACCCAAGGGTGCTCTATCTACCAAATCAAAGTTACCTACAGAGAAGACCATGTTATGGCACCAAAGATTTGACCACATAGGTGAGAAGGGTCTATGGACCTTGAAAAATAAAAACCCCGTTGATGGGTTGAATGACTGCAATCCTGAGTTCAATTTTTGAAAGCATTGTATCTATGGTAAACAAAATCATATTCAGTTTTACTCGAGTTCTCATAAGTCTTCATGTATTTTGGATCTTATCCATTCAGATGTATTTGGTCCAGTTGATGTTTCTTCTATTGGTAGATCAGTTTATTATGTTTCTTTCATTGATGATTTCAGTAGAAGAACATGGGTTTATTTTCTTAGGAGTAAAGCTGAAGTTTTCAGTCGTTTCAAAGAATTTAAAGCAATGGTTGAGTTGCAGACTGGAAAGAAGATAAAGTGTTTGAGAACTGATAATGGTGGTGAATATTGCTCTAATGATTTTGACACATTTTGTAAAGATTGTGGTATTAAAAGAGAGAAGACGACTCCGTATTCTCCACAGCAGAATGGAGTTGCAGAAAGAATGAACAGGACCTTGATGGAGAAGGCTAGGAGTATGCTGAGTGGAGCTGGACTAGAACAAAAGTTCTAGGCTGAAGCTGTAGCCACTGCCTGCTACCTGATAAACAGGTCTCCTACATCAGCTCTTGTTGATAAGACACCAATGGAAGCATGGTCGGGCCACAAGCCTTCACTTAGACATCTGAGAGTGTTTGGTTGCGAGGCATATGCTCATGTGCCAAAGGAGAAGTGGACAAAATTGGACAACAAAGTGTCAAATGTATCTTCATGGATATAGTTATGGTGTGAAAGGATACAAGCTTTGGGATCCTGTTGCACAAAAGGTATTTTATTCCATAAGTGTTATTTTTAGAGAAACTAAGCCTTCTTCTGTTATAGTGCATCCAAAACAGATGGAAGAAAAGAAAGATGTGATTCAATGCCTACTACTCCTGAGAAAGTTGGGAGGCCCTTAGAAAGACAAGAAGTCGAGGAGAGCTCTATGATTTCTGAATCATCAGAGGAAGAGGGAGAACCTGAACCTGAACCAGATCTTGTTTGAAGGTCTAGTAGACAGAGGAAAGCACCAGAAAGGTATGGATATTCTCCTAATGATTGGAGGTGTATATTTGCTTTGAATGCTAATATTTATGAACCGAGATTTGTAGAAGAGGCTCTTGGTATGAATGATTCAGAGTCCTGGAAATTAGCCATGGATGAAGAGATGGCTGCTCTTAAGAAGAATGACACATGGGACCTTGTACCATTGCCTGAAGGACGAAGCCTATTGGTTGTAAATGGGTGTTCAAAAGGAAGATGGGTTCAAATGGAAGCATTGAGAAGTATAAAGCACGTTTGGTTGCAAAAGGTTACTCCCAGGTTGCAGGAGTTGATTATGGTGAAATTTTTTCTCCTGTAGCAAAAATGACATCCATTCGATTTTTACTTTCTATTGCAGCTGCTTATGATCTAGAGGTTGAGCAGATGGATGTGAAAACAACTTTCCTTCATGGAGATTTGGAGGAATAAATTTATATGACACAGCCAGAGCACTTTGTGGTGAAAGGTAAAAGTCATTTGGTCTATAAGTTGAAGAAATCCTTGTATGGTTTAAAACAAAGTCCTAGGATGTGGTACTAGAAGTTTGATACATATGTTTTCAGTTTGGGATTTGTGCGATCTAAATTTGATCACTGTATATATTACAAGTCTGATGGTGATTATTTCCTGGTTATTGCCTTGTATGTCGATGACATGTTGTTTATTGGCAAAGGAAAGGTTTGATTGCAGAATTAAAATCTCAGCTCTCAGCAAAGTTTGAAATTAAAAAGATCTTGGTGCAGCAAGGCATACTCTGGGAATGGAGATTATAAGAGATAGGAAAAACAGAAAGCTTAGGCTAGGCCAGAGTAAGTATGTTGGTACTATTCTGAGAAGATTCAATATGCAGGATTCCAGACCATTAAGTGTTCCTGTTACTATGGGAACAAAGCTTTCTAGCTCATAGTGTCCTACATCCCCATTGGAGATGGAAGAGATGAGTCGAGTACCATATCAGAGTGTTGTTGGAAGTTTGATGTATGTTATGGTCTGTACAAGACCAGACATTGCCCAAGCAGTGGGAGTACTTTCCTGTTACATGTCTAATCCAGGAAGAGCACATTGGGATGCAGAAAAAGAGTTTTTAGATACTTGTGGTGTACCTCAGAGTACTCTATATGTTTTCATGGAACAGGAAATGAGCATTCCTTGGATATTCAAGGCTACGTGGATTTAGACTGGGCCGGTGATGTTGATAGAAGAAGATCCACCAGTGCATATGTGCTAACATTATTCGGTGGTGCAATCAATTGGATGAGCAAGCAACAAGCTGTGGTCACTTTTTCCACTACAGAGGCAGAGTAGATGACAGCTACTCATGCCTGCAAGGAAGCCATTTGGATAAAGAGATTGTGTTCAGATATAGAGTTCAAACAGGGTGCAGTGACAATTTATAGTGACAGTCAGAGTGCAATCTGCCTAGCGAAGAACCCAACATTTCATGCCAGGACCAAGCACATTGATGTACAATATCATTTTGTGAGAGATATGGTCGAGGACGGCAAGGTGAAGTTGGAGAAGGTGGAGACTTTGGTGAATGTTGCTGATGCATTAACTAAGCCCGTGAGCACAGAGAAATTCAGATGGTGTTCAGAGTCTATGGGGCTCTTGGCCCCTAGCAATTAAGTCTGTGACACTTTGGATCCCCTGACTCTTGCAAGGTGTTCAACAAGTGGGAGAATGTTGAGAATTGTGTCTCAACCTTGCAAGTTTTTTTTAGAAAATTCTAGAATTTGTTTGTGGTAGTTCTCCACATGTTTATGTGTTGGAAAAAGGTGTATGAGTTGTTAAAAATGTGCATTGTCCCTATTAGAATATAGGAGGGTTGTTTTTTGAGTATAAACAACTCATTGTATGAATTTAATGGGGGTCTAAACTAGAGGACAAAATTATGGACGAAAATACTATTTTAACTTGGTTGTGGGTAACATGTGGCATGGTTGTTTTTCCCATGGTTTTGTAAAACCACAAATGGTTTCCAGGTTGTAAATCACTATAAAAGGAGGGCTTGGGGAGGTGTTTGTATCATCGAGTTCAGTTTGCAAGACTGGGTGCTAGAAGGAGTTTCTCTGAGTCCGAGTTCGAGTTGTGGTGATGCGCTCCTGTAAGAAATTGCATTGCAAGTGTATTGTAATCTTCTTGATTTGATAATACATTGTGCGGGTTTTGGAGGGTGGGGTTTTTCTCCTAGAAGGGTTTCCCCACAGTAATTACTGTGTTATGAGTTTATTGTGATATTTCATTTATGCATGTTTATTTGTCCATTGAAATCTTTGTAATAGTTAGTTGAATTTGCATAATCGTCCTCTCAAGATTAGCGTAGGAAGGGATTCTGTGCACCTTTGCTTCCTTACATGAAGGAGGTGAAACATGTGGAGGGGATGCCATAATGTGGAACAAACACAAATAAGGAGAGGTGAAGCTGAGAGGATAAAACTTATTTATTTGCACTTATTCATCGTCTTCTTTCCTTCCTCGACACTCTTAACATGAAACCGTCATCATCTCGCGTAATATTAGCTTTTTTAATAACTCTAAAAATTTCAAAAGAATTTGAAGGCACCTTGTAAAAATAAAGTCCCTTGTGGGCCTTCCCCTTTATTCCCATTGTCGAACCTTAGCAATGCAGCCGTATAAGCTTTGTTGGGCATCGCTTTCCCTTTTGTGGGTGGTATTTATCCCACAACACTCCCTAGAGAATAAAAACAAAAGATTAAAAATTAACCAAAACTCTTAAAATACGGATTAAGAATTTAATGTGGTGTAGCTTTAAATTCTTATGGATTGTAATTAATAATATTTTAGTTGAGAAAACAATCATTAAAAAAAACTTATTTAACTTTATTACATATTTTTTAACCTTTAGAGTTTTGGTAGTGGTTTTTTATTGTTAAATTATTAGTAAAGTGAATTTGAGATATTATAGATTATAATTTATAATATTAGATCGTTTATTTATTTATTTTTTAATTCACTTTATTTTAAATTTCTAGATTTTTTAGTTCACAAACCTTTCAAAACACTACTAAGGATATTTTATTTTCATATATATATATATAGATCATGTAGCTTTTCATTTGTCACTTTAGAAATAATTTTATCATAATGAAGAGGAGAATTTTCTCAAAGATGATAAGCAATGCATGCATATTTTTTATCACCCTCTTATTTTAAGATTTAATGGGATAAATCCAACTAAGCAACCTTCAACATTATAAATGAACTTGGATTGAGCTTGAAGTGACATTTAAATTTCTCAATAGCTCCTGTATTTTGTCTGTAACTTCCACCAATCATAGAACTTTGTCATTCAAAGAGTTGAGAGGAAAATTTCTTATTGAGTTCCTAATTCCATATCGCTTTTTAGTAAAATTTGGATATGCTCTTAAATGACTTCTTCAACACATATTTACTATTTATCATGTTGGGAAGCTTTTTTTGCTAGCTATGATAGATTGTAAATGATTTTGAATATTTTCTCTTAAATAAATCTCTTCTTAAAGAAATATTTTGTAGGGCCTCTTAGCATTTGGACTGTCTTCCAATGAATATTGACAAGATGGTTCTTAATGATATAAAATATGTGTAAAAACCAATGGACACAAAGATTGATTGACCAAGCACAAAGTGGACGAATTTGAACAAAACTGGCAGGTTTATTAGATGGATGAAATGTACATAAATAGGAAAGTGTTTGAGCACTAGATCTCCATGAAATGAGGATAGGACTCCTCATTCATGGAGTGGTGGAAAGTTTTCTCACACCGTTGTAGCATGAGGTGTCAAAAGATGGTTGACACCTCAATAGAATTCCTAACTAATTTGACACCTTGCATGTGCAAGTGTCATTTACATAATGAACACCTAAGTAGGCTTAAAAGCCTGTGTGTAAAGTAAAAAAATATAGTAACACCCCCCTTAAGTATAGCTTAGGTGGGCACAAAAGAAATGGGTCCCAGTTACTAGCTTGATAAGGTTCCCATGTACAATGCAATCTCTTGTAAAGATGGAGAAAGATAGAAAACCCCATGGGAAAAAATATCCTCCAAAAAGAGAGAGATAAAAGACATTTTATAAAAACAAGAGAAGAAATGAAATATCGTATGTAATGACTTAGGAGAGTTATTCTCAACATTGGATGCAGGTGTAGGCATTTCTGAAGCATGATCATTAGGTTCAAAATCTGTAACAGTGTAAAGTTGAGTAGAACTATTTACCTCACCAACTGCCACTATTGCCATGCTTAGCAAATCCCTTATCACAACTAGCTTTGGCTGAAATTCAACTAGATATCTTCCTTGTATCACTATTTCTTATTTGGTAGACTAAGAGAACATTCTTTCTTAATGTTGAAACATAAAGGACTTTAGTGATGTATCGATTACCAAGATCAACTATACCTTTCCCACATACACATAAAGATGTGTTGTCTGTTGTCAGTATCTCTGATATGTTTTCTAGATGTAAAGAGTTAAATACATATGGTGAATAGGCCATATGATGAGAAGTTGCAGAATCGAGAAGCTATTCACCAGTTTTATGATTTGTAGAGACTATAAGAACATGTCCTTTTGATTTCTCTTTTTCCTTTTTGGTTTTTGAAGATGATGAAGATTCATAACAAGCACCTCTTTTTTGGCAGGGATCATAGAATATTCATCAAAGCTCCCCCTAATCCATAGCTCTGGGATTATTTACTAGAGGAAACATCTACACCGGAGAGTGGAACCATTATCCTCGGTCTCTTCTTTTTTTCTCCATATCTTTTCCATTCCCTTCTTCACTTCATTCAGATCAGCCTTCTTGACTATTCTATTTGTCTTTGTCAAATTATCCTTCCTTGTGCTTTTACATCTACAAAATTTAGTAGTATGTCCAGGCCTTCTACGATTATTGCATATGATATTCCTTTGAGCATTATTTCTTTCATTCATTCTAGATCTACATTGGTTAGCCTTGTGCCCAACTCAATAGCATGTATAACAATAACTTTTGAAAGATTGAATCATTCTACCATTATTATATGCCTTCATCATTTGACTTTTATATTCACTTGCTCTATGTCCAAATTTCTTGCATGTAAAGCATTGACCAATAAAGGATGAAACATTATGATTCATCTTCCTTTTGCATTCTTTTGATTTATGTCCAAATTTAATGCAAAAATAACAAACGCCATTGAAAGATAAGTACCTTTGAGAATTTGGTTGTCTAATAAGAGGTCTTCTATTGTTGTTTCTTGGAATCTAGAGAATGTCATTATTCTTCTTGTCTTCAATCTTCTTTGCATTCTATTTTGCTTTCAAGCTTTCTCCTTTTTCAAGTCCCAAACCACCTTTGTCTTTAGATGCTTTATGTCCTACAATTAACTCATCAAGCACTGTAGAAGCTTGTTTTAAATCTATTTTCATAACTTTTCACCTTCTCCAAATCTGATCTCAAATTTATCATTTATTGTTCAAGCCTCATGCATTCATTGGATTTGATTTACACCATTGCACTTAAGCATTCCTCAATATTTTTCTTTTCTTTCACTTACACCTTCAATATGGTGATGTTCTCATTTTCTTGCTTCAATTGTTCATTAACTTCCTCATTCCTTTCTCTATATTTCTTGATTTTCTCTCTCAATTTTTTGATGTATTCATTTGTCTCTTTAAGATTTTTCTTCAGATTTCTATTTTCAACTTCAATTTTGTCAAGGTGTTTAAGAGAAAATTTTATTTTTCCATCGTTGTCTAACATGTAGTCTTCTTTTATGTATTAAATAGCAAGAATATCTTCCACAGGAATATGATACTTTCTATCAACCATGTGTTCAAACTCCAAGATCTTTCCAAAGTGGTCAAGATCCTTTTAGGGATCCAAGCTTTGATACTAATTTTTGACCACCTCAAATACTGAGAGGATGGGGGTGAATCGGTATACCTTTAAACCAATTAAACATAAGCCATCTGATTATCAAAATAAATATAGCTGCAATGAAAGAATGAAGACATCCACAAAATCATATGACACATGAACACTGATATTTTTATGTGGAAAACCCAAATATAGAAAAAACCATTATTATGGATAGCTCACAATATATTATATTACAAAAAGGCTCACTCCCAGATGGACACACTATCCAAGTGAACTCACCACCTACATAAAGTAAGAAAGATAGAAAGAAGGGGTGGATACACAACCTATTTGAGATGATACAATAGCATATGATGATAGCATCTATCATATGTTGGATTACATTTCCAATTAAGTACAAAATGATCTTCACACAAACTTGAATCAATACTTTGCTCTGCTCACAATCTACTCAACCTTTATTATATTCACATCACACATGTAGGTGAAGTACCATACATGTCATATGTCTCCCAATACTCACATACAACCTACTCTCTTTGATCCTTCCTCATAACCATTCACCACACATCAAAAACTATGAAGTTAACCTCCCATATATATCCATATCAAGTGTAACTTCAATTAGGTCGGCCTAATTAGAAGTAACACACAAAATTATGCATGTCATCCTTAAAAAATCATATCCAAATCTCACGCCATAATTCAAAATTCAATTCTCCTTAGGATAGGTTGGGATAAATCTAATATAGATCCCAAATAAGATAAAATTCCTTACTTGTCCTCCACAAAACTTTAAACATGTTAGCTCAACCCAAAAATAAGACCTAAACACAAAGCCTTCATGTATGTACATATACAATTCGTCATATGTGTGACTTCAAAACTTGATCTTCCTTTGAATTCCCACTCAACAAACATCTAATAGCTTATCCTCATCATCAAAAAAAAAAATTATCGATGGAGAAATGCAGAATCTCCCAAATTGATATATTGTATACGTAATGACTACAAAATATAGAGCTAAACTTTTTCATTCATATCTTTCAAAATACTTCATGAATGTCACCAACTCTTGAATGTAGATGCATCTAATGATCACAAAACTATAGTTAGAATCATAGAGTAATATCTATACTTGCGATGGAGTACAGACCCAAAAATTGACACACTAAACCATAATACTATAAGAAGAAATACTTAGCCAAATTCTTGTATAAACATGTTTTCCAAATCAACTTGTTTTGTCCAAATGTCTTCAAGAATGCTTCCAATCTATGCTAGAATGATCATAACAATGTTGACATCAATGGCAACACTAGATCATGTAATATATGCACCTCCTGCTCATGTTGCCAAACAACATCAACAATGACAAACTTCCAACAATCTTCCAACATTGATTAGGCTCTTGCTTAGTTTTTATTTACAACTTTTAGAAACTTGAGAAAAAGAAATTTTGAGTGGATTTTTAATCACAACTCTTTGACACCCCCCTTTTTAATATTTTTTATTTCCCCTTTTGTTTGGCACTTTAGTTTAGTGCATATATTTGCATAAAAGAATGAAGGTGAAAAAGGCACTTTATATCTTAGTGTGAAATCACCATCATTGAATAGAGTTTTAAAAAATAAGCACTTTATAAAAAAATGGATCCCAATTTTGAGCTACCATTTACAAGTTATAACACTTTTAAATTTTCATCCTATTGCAAATTTATGTAACCAAAAAAAAATTGCATTTACTAACTTTGGGAAACCATATATTTTGAAAATTTAGAGAGAGCGAAATAAAAAATATTTAAGTACTCATGGGCCTGAAAGAACCAAGGGCTAAAAACCCCATATGAGCAAGGGATAATGGTTTGGAGAGCTCCCCCCATCCACCAATGACATAAGCCCTAGTGTAATTGCTAACCTCAACAAATGGGCACTAAAAAGCCATTGATTAGTGCACCCATCTTCTTGTTTAAACTTCACGCTCGTCGTTGATTTGAAGCAGATTTGAAATCCTCCAAATGGTATAAATATGGCACAAAATCCTTCACTTGGGTTTGGGAGGTAGCTCGCACCTCCAATGACACCTCTCCTTGTAGGTAGTTCCTTTGATCATGCATCTCCTTGTTGGTTCTGGGTGCCTTTGTATATCTACCACCACCAAATTTGTTTCCCTCGATAGAATGTCACAGCCCTTTGGCCAGAATCGACCCCCAAAAATAGAGCATGCCTCTCCTTTACAAATTCCCAGTCTGCAATGGAAACTCAACCTATAATGGCTTCCAAAATAGTCATCAAATCATGAAAATCACATATGGAATGGGTTTACATGTGACCACAGAGGGTTTCCACATAACTATCCAAAGATGTCACTAAAAAACCCCTTGCAATCTCACCTACAATTAGAGTTGGCTTCATGAACAACAATTTTGAATGTAAAATAAATATTTTCAACTATAGAAACAACCTTGTCACCCAATCATTGTTTAATGCATTTGACTTCGACTTGATATGTAGTGGCTAGTAATTGCCTTTATAGTATTGTAATTATTATTTTTTAGATTTTGAAAAAAAAAATGTAAGTTATACTAATGTGAATAAAAATAAATGTGAGTTTTGTTAATTATAGTGTTTTAGTATTGTTAATTAGTTCTTTGCATAACTTAACCCTAACCTTAACTCACACCCTAACTCTAATCCTAACCCTAACAATAAACAATTGCAGAGTGATATTACAAAAAAAGATTTATGAATTAATATTGGGAATAAGATTTGAAATATTAAAGATATTAGATGAATAAGATTTTGGAACATTATATCTATTAATCATATTTTATTTTTAATTTATTTTAATTTTTAAATATTTCTAACCATAATTTTTACCTTATTCTTAATTGTAATCATAATCCTAATTATAATGCTTTTAGGATTAAAATAATTAATAATAATAACATTAAAATTATAATTTAATTAATAATTATAATAATTTTAGTTATTTTAATTGAATTTATATTTATATTTACGTATGTTTTGAAGTTAATAAAATTTGAAAAATTAAAAAAAATGGCAATATCAAATAGTTTACGATTTAATTTAAATTTTTATTTCAATTATGTAAAATCAAAACAAATTTGAAGACTAATTTATGGATTTTTAGTTTAAGTTTTATTTTATTATTTTAATAGTGTGAATCTAAATCTAAAATAGTTAATTATTTTTGTGATATTTTTTTAATAAAAAAATAACAATTATATAAATTAAAAAATAATTCTTAAAAATAAATAATTAAATAAGTAAACATTTAATGAAATGATTTATAAAGTAAAAAATGAATTTAAAAAAAAAAAAATAGTTTACCATTTTCTCATAACACTTCAAACTTAGCAAAAAAATTATATTTTTACAATTTTTAAAGTTAAGTATTTAACATGTTCACTTTTTAAAAATTAAATTATATTTGAAGAACATAAAATTCTAATTTTTAATTGGTTTAAAACCAACTTATTAATAACTAATTAACAAAATAAGTTAAAAAGTGATTGCAATAGTACAAGTACTAATAATTTAACAAAATTATGAATAAACATATTCTTACAAGCATAATTTTATAAAAATATTGTGATGAAAACAAAAATTCACTCCTTTATAGCTCTAACAACCCAACTTGTAGTCTTGCATACATACACAAATTCAAAGCTCACAAAATTTCATTCAACTCCACAACTAATTAGAAATAAAATTGGCATTTGTATTTATCAATTAACTAGCTCAAAATTACACAAATATAGGGGAGAGGGGCCCATAGTGGAGCGACCTCCAATAGTGGGGATAGAAGTAGTCCTCAGTGGGCCTCATAGTGGAGCATCTTAATATCCAATTGCAAAACACTTTTTATTCATAAAGTACACACACTGACAAATCATGTGATGCCACATTGGCGTACCAATAAAACATGACTTACTGCACCACTATCGGTCTCACTTTTTTTTTTTGAACCTTTTTTAATACCTTAACAAAAATCATGGTGATGTGGCACCATATTTGATGATGTGACCCTAAAATTAATTTTTTTAAGTAGGTGAGTTGCAAAAATAAACTGTTGTACAAAATTGGGACTGATTTGAAATTCCATGTAGGATTTTGAGAAACACAAAGTTAGGGTGCTCCACTGTAGGCCCCTCTCCCCTAACATAAAAAAATTTATTTATTTTCATCAATTGGAATCTCAGATACAATTTCTATGTAATTGACATCAAATTACAAAGGCAATTCTACAATATTCCATATGGCATTTACAACCTTCCATTAAGGTTCTCCATCTAGGAATTTCCCTCTTTCATCTACTCTTTCTTTTTCTTTCTGTTATTTAAGTTGCCCAATTCATAGGGCTCAACCCCACTCTCTGCATTCATTCATTATACCTCATTTCTATTAGAACAGGCCCAAACTAAAACATAATCAACAATTTAGTCAACAAGGAATATCAAAGCAAAAACATAACAAAAATGAACAGAAAACACAGGGAAAAATAGAGTTGAATCACTCAGAAAATTATATTTTTCTAGCTTGCTATAGGTTCACGAATGTGAAGATTTAGTTTAAAAAAATAATTTCAGTGTCCAGTTTGGCCAAAAATTGTAAACCACTATTGTGGGATCACATACCTCTTTTTTGGCAGGGGTCATAGAATATTCATCAAAGGTCCCCCTAAGCCATAGCTCTGGGATTATTTACTAGAGGAAACATCTACACCGGAGAGTGGAACCATTATCCTCAGTCTCTTCTTTTTTTCTCCATATCTTTTCCATTCCCTTCTCCACTTCATTCAAATCAGCCTTCTTGACTGTTCTATTTTTCTTTGTCGAATTATCCTTCCTTGTGCTTTTACATCTACAAAATTTAGTAGTATGTCCAGGCCTTCTACAATTATTGCATATGATATTCCTTTGAGCATTATTCCTTTCATTCATTCTAGATCTACATTGGTTAGCCTTGTGCCTAACTCCATAGCATGTATAACAATAACTTTTGAAAGATTGAATCATTCTACCATTATTATATGCCTTCATCATTTGAATTCTATATTCACTTGCTCTATGTCCAAATTTCTTGCATGTAAAGCATTGACCAATAAAGGATGAAACATTATGATTCATCTTCCTTTTGCATTCTTTTGATTTATGTCCAAATTTATTGCAAAAATAACAAACGCCATTGAAAGATAAGTACCTTTGAGCATTTGGTTGTCTAATAAGAGGTCTTCTATTGTTGTTTCTTGGAATCTAGAGAATGTCATTATTCTTCTTGTCTTCAGTCTTCTTTGCATTCTATTTTTCTTTCAAGCTCTCTCCTTTTTCAAGTCCCAAACCACCTTTGTCTTTAGATGCTTTATGTCCTACAATTAACTCATCAAGCATTGTAGAGCTTGTTTTAAATATGTTTTCATAACTTCTCACCTTCTGCAAATATGATCTCAAATTTATCATTTATTGTTCAAGCCTCATGCATTCATTGGATTTGATTTACACCATTGCACTTAGGCATTCCTCAATATTTTTCTTTTCTTTCACTTACACCTTCAATCTGGGGATGTTCTCATTTTCTTGCTTCAATTGTTCATTAACTTCCTCATGCCTTTCTCTAAATTTCTTGATTTTCTCTCTCAATTTTTTGATGTATTCATTTGTCTCTTTAAGATTTTTCTTCAGATTTCTATTTTCAACTTCAATTTTGTTGAAGGTGTTCAAGAGAAAATTTTATTTTTCCATCGTTGTCTAACATGTAGTCTTCTTTTATGTATTAAATAGCAAGAATATCTTCCACAGGAATATGGTACTTTCTATCAGCCATGTGTTCAAACTCCAAGATCTTTCCAAAGTGGTCAAGATACTTTTAGGGATCCAAGCTTTGATACTAATTGTTGAACACCTCAAATACTAAGAGGGTGGGGGTGAATCAGTATACCTTTAAACCAATTAAACATAAGCCATCTAATTATCAGAATAAATATAGCTGCAATGAAATAATGAAGACATCCACAAAATCATATGACACATGAACACTAATATTTTTATGTGGAAAACCCAAATATAGAAAAACTATGATTATGGATAGCTCACAATATATTATATAACAGAAAGGCTCACTCCCAGATGGACACACTATCCAAGTGAACTCACCACCTACATAAAGTAAGAAAGATAGAAAGAAGGGGTGGCTACACAACCTATTTGAACTAATACAATAGCATATGATGATAGCATCTATCATATGTTGGATTACATTTCCAATTAAGTACAAAATGATCTTCACACAAATCTAAATCAATACTTTGCTTTGCTCACAATCTACTCAACTTTTATTATATTCACATCACACATATAGGTGAAGTACCATACATGTCATATGTGTCCCAATACTCACATACAACCTACTCTCTCTAATCCTTCCTCATAACCATTCACCACACATCAAAAACTATGAAGTTAACCTCCCATATATATCCATATCAAGTGTAGCTTCAATTAGATCAGCCTAATTAGAAGTAACACACAAAATTATGCATGTCATCCTCAAAACATTATATCCAAATCTCACGCCATAGTTCAAAATTCAATTCTCCTTAGGATAGGTTGGGATAAATCTAATATAGATCCCACATAAGATAAAATTCCTTACTTGTCCTCCACAAAACTTTAAACATGTTAGCTCAGCCCAAAAATAAGACCTAAACAAAAAGCCTTCATATGTACATATAAAATTCGTCATATGTGTGACTTCAAAACTTGATCTTCCTTTGAATTCCCACTCAACAAACATCTAATAGCTTATCCTCATCATCAAAAAAAAAAAATTATCGACGGAGAAATGCAAAATCTCTCAAATTGATATATTGTATACAAAATGACTACAAAATACAGAGCTAAACTTTTTCATGCATATCTTTCAAAATACTTCATGAATGTCACCAAATCTTGAATGTAGATGCATCTAATGATCACAAAATTGTAGTTAGAATCATAGAGTAATATCTATACTTGCGATGGAGTACAGACCCAAAAATTGACACACTAAACCATAATACTATAAGAAGAAATACTTAGCGAAATTCTTGTATAAACATGTTTAACCAAATCAACTTGTTTTGTCCATATATCTTCAAGAATGCTTCCAATCTATGCTAGAATTGTCATAACAATGTTGACATCAATGAAAACACTAGATCATGTAATATATGCACCTCATGCTCATGTTGCCAAACAACATCAACAATGACAAACTTTCAACAATCTTCCAACATTGATTAGGCTCTTGCTTAGTTTTTATTTACAACTTTTAGAAACTTGAGAAAAAGAAATTTTGAGTGGATTTTTAATCACAACTCTTTGACACCCCCCTTTTTAATATTTTTTATTTCCCCCTTTGTTTGGCACTTTAGTTTAGTGCATATATTTGCATAAAAGAATGAAGGTGAAAAAGGCAGTTTAAATCTTAGTGTGAAATCACCATCATTGAATAGAGTTTTAGAAAATAAGCACTTTATAAAAAAATGGATCCCAATTTTGAGCTACCATTTACAAGTTATAACACTTTTAAATTTTCATCCTATTGCAAATTTACACCAAAAAAAATTACATTTACTAACTTTGGGAAACCATATATTTTGAAAATTTAGAGAGAGGGAAATAAAAAATATTTAAGTACTCATGGGCCTGAAAGAACCAAGGGCTAAAAACCCCATATGAGCAAGGGATAATGGTTTGGAGAGCTCCCCCCATCCACCAATGACATAAGCCCTAGTGTAATTGCTAACCTCAACAAATGGGCACTAAAAATCCATTGATTAGTGCACCCATCTTCTTGTTTAAACTTCACGCTCGTCGTTGATTTGAAGCAGATTTGAAATCCTCCAAATGGTACAAATATGGCACAAAGTCCTTCACTTGGGTCTAGTAGGTAGCTCGCACCTCCAATGACACCTCTCCTTGTAGGTAGTGCCTTTTGATCATGCATCTCCTTGCTGGTTCTGGGTGCCTTTTTATAGACCACCATCAAATTTGTTTCCCTCGATAGAATGTCACAGCCCTTTGGCCACAATCGACCCCCAAAAATAGAGCATGCCTCTCCTTTACAAATTCCCAGTCTGCAATGGAAACTCAACCTATAATGGCTTCCAAAATAGTCATCAAATCATGAAAATCACATATGGAATGGGTTTTCATGTGACCACAGAGGGTTTCCACACAACTATACAAAGATGTTACTAAAAAACCCCTTGCAATCTCACCTATAATGAGAGTTGGCTTCATCAACAATAATTTTGAATGTAAAATAAAGATTTTCAACTATAGAAACAACCTTGTCACCCAATCATTGTTTAATGCATTTAACGTCGACTTGATACATAGTGGCTAGTAATTGCCTTTATAGTATTGTAATTATTATTTTTTAGATTTGGAAAAAAAATTGTAAGTTATACTAATGTGAATAAAAATAAATGTGAGTTTTGTTAATTATAGTGTTTTAGTATTGTTAATTAGTTCTTTGCATAACTTAACCCTAACCCTAACTCACACCCTAACTCTAATCCTAACGCTAACAATAAACAATTGCAGAGTGATATTACAAAAAGAAAAGTTATGAATTAATATTGGGAATAAGATTTGAAATAAAGATATTAGATGAATAAGATTTTAGAACATTATATCTATTAATCATATTTTATTTATAATTTATTTTAATTTTTAAATAGTTCTAACCATAATTTTTACCTTATTCTTAATTCTAATCATAATCCTAATTATAATGCTTTTAGGATTAAAATAATTAATAATAATAAGATTAAAATTATAATTTAATTAATAATTATTATAATTTTAGTTATTTTAATTTAATTTATATTTATATTTACGTATGTTTTGAAGTCAATAAAATTTGAAAAATTAAAAAAAATGGCAATATCAAATAGTTTACGATTTAATTTAAATTTTTATTTCAATTATGTAAAATCAAAACAAATCTGAAGACTAATTTATGGATTTTTAGTTTAAGTTTTATTTTATTATTTTAATAGTGTGAATCTAAATCTTTATAAAATAGTTAATTATTTTTGTGATATTTTTTTAATAAAAAAATAACAATTATATAAATTAAAAAATAATTCTTAAAAAATAAATAAATAAATAAATAAGAAAACATTTAATGAAATGATTTATAAAGTAAAAAATGAAAAAACATTTTAAAAAAATAGTTTACCATTTGCTCATAACACTTCAAACTTCTTAGCCAAAAAATTATATTTTTACAATTTTTAAAGTTAAGTATTTAACATGTTCATGTTTTAAAAATTAAAATTATATTTGAAGAACATAAAATTCTAATTTTTAATTGGTTTAAAACCAACTTATTAATAACTAATTAACAAAATGAGTTAAAAAGTGATTGCAATAGTACAAGTACTAATAATTTAACAAAATTATGAATAAACATATTCTTACAAGCATAATTTTATAAAAATATTGTGATGAAAACAAAAATTCACTCTTTTATAGCTCTCACAACCTGACTTGTAGTCTTGCATACATACACAAATTCAAAGCTCACAAAATTTCATTCAACTCCACAACTAATTAGAAATAAAATTGGCATTTGTATTTATCAATTAACTAGCTCAAAATTACACAAATATAGGGGAGAGGGGCCCATAGTGGAGCGGGCTCCAATAGTGGGGATAGAAGTAGTCCTCAGTGGGCCTCATAGTGGAGCATCTTAATATCCAATTGCAAAACACTTTTTATTCATAAAGTACACACACTGACAAATCATGTGATGCCACATTGGCATACCAATAAAACATGACTTACTGCACCACTATCGGTCTCACTTTTTTTTTTGAACCTTTTTTAATACCTTAACAAAAATCATGGTGATGTGGCACCATATTTGATGATATGACCCTAAAATTAATTTTTTTAAGTAGGTGAGTTGCAAAAATAAACTGTTGTACAAAATTGGGACTAATTTGAAATTCCATGTAGGATTTTGAGAAACACAAAGTTAGGGTGCTCCACTGTAGGCCCCTCTCCCCTAACATAAACAAATTTATTTATTTTCATCAATTGGAATCTCAGATACAATTTATATGTAATTGACATCAAATTACAAAGGCAATTCTACCATATTCCATATGGCATTTACAACCTTCCATTAAGGTTCTCCATCTAGGAATTTCCCTCTTTGATCTACTCTTTCTTTTTCTTTTTGTTATTTAAGTTGCCCAATTCATAGGGCTCAACCCCACTCTCTGCATTCACTCATTATACCTCATTTCTGTTAGAACAGGCCCAAACTAAAACATAATCAACAATTTAGTCAACAAGGAATATCAAAGCAAAAACATAACAAAAATGAATAGAAAACACAAGGCAAAATAGAGTTGAATCACTCAGAAAATTATATTTTTCTAGCTTGCATATTACATCCAAAATGTTGTGTCTAGCAGCTATCTAAATGTTGTGTCTACCAACAATCCAGATGTTGTGTCCATCAGCTCTCTACAATCACATATATATAGTTACAATATCCTGGAAGCTTCCAGTTTTCTAGATAATTCTAAAATCTGGAAACTTCTTTTTTACAACAGCTCTTAGAATGTTCTTTTCTAGAACTCCATGAATGTTCTGGCATATGGAAGATTCTAGAAAAATTCTACCATTTTCTAGACAATCTTAATCCTTAACATCCCCCCTTAAGATTGGCTAGAATAATACAGAGAAAATTCAGAGAAAAGGGGAAAAAGATAAAAAAAGGAGAGGGGAAAAAGATACAAAAGGAGAGGGGAACATTATAACACTATACCCCATTAATGTTCACTTCTAACATACCAAGCATTCTTCTATCATATTCCTCTTTCATGTCTTGCTCCCATTATTGCTTCCCTCTAGCTTGCTCATATGAGATTAGATCTTTGAGCCTTGCCTATATATTTCTTCAACACTCCTTGTCTTTTGTCTAGCTAAAAAGTCATCTTCTAATACCAATAATACCTCTAGCTTGTTCCAACTTGCATTTCGATAGCTCCATCTAGCCTTTTCTCTCAAAGCGTTATTGACTGCAATCTTCCAATTCCAACAATATGACAACCTTGTAAACAAATTTCACTTTAACAATATATTAGCCCACAACCAAATCACTCCAGCAATATATCTGCCCTGCAAACAAATCATTCTAGCAATATATTTCTAGTTGAATCTCTAGTTGAATCTGGCTCTGATACCATGTTAGAACAGGCCCAAACTAAAACATAATCAACAATTTAATCAACAAGGAATATCAAAGCAAAAACATAACAAAAATGAACAGAAAACACAGGGCAAAATAGAGTTGAATCACTCAAAAAATTATATTTTTCTAGCTTGCATATTACATCCAAAATGTTGTGTCTAGCAGCTATATGAATGTTGTGTCTACCAACAATCCAAATGTTGTGTCCATCATCTCTCTACAATCACATATATATAGTTATAATATCCTAGAAGCTTCTAGTTTTCTAGATAATTCTAAAATATAGAAACTTCTTTTTTACAACACCTCTTAGAATGTTCTTTTCTAGAACAACTCTAGGAATGTTCTAGCATATGAAAGTTTCTAGAAACATTCTACCATTTTCTAGAAAATCTTAATCCTTAACACTTTCATAGTTGTGTGCCCCTCATACCCAACATTATTTTATCTTCAAACAACCATTTTTTTTCTTTCCTATTGTGACCTGTAGCTTCTTCTTTCTATTTCATATTAAATTTTGACTAGCCCATTACCTGGCACGACATGGTTTACTTCTTTCTTACAGCATTTCTAATTTGAATCAAAATTGCCCCGTCCCTAAGCATCCTCCTCCTTGAATTTCCCCTCTATAACGTTGCATATTCTTTATGCTTAATATCCTCTGCCAAAAGATGTGCATCCCATCCACACCTCCTATCAGCAACTTTAATCCACAATTTATTTTTCTTCTTATGTCGATCTCTCTGCATTTATTAGCATATATGGCATGACCTCCTAATAATTTCATCTGCACATTTGTTATTAATTTCAATCTATCTTCTTTAGTCCCCTAGTACTGCCTATCTTATTTTCGTAGACTTCTCTTAAGTCTCACGCAACCCCTATGTCTTTCTCCCGCGCAGCCTTCCCCGTTTCTCTGTGTTACCAGCCGCCTGTAATGCCGTTGCTTCTCCTTATTTTTTTATTATTGATTTTTAACATATATTACAGAGTCATTGTGTCCCTTCATTTTATGTTTTTCTTCTCATTCTACTTCCTAGATTGGCGTCTCTTCCTCTCCAGATGGCTAGATAATTTTTATTTTATTCTCCCATCATTCTCTGTGTGGCTCTCTCACGATGTACCCATCCTTGCATAAATTAATATTTACAAAATCCCTTACTTCCTTTCTTGCGGACTTCATATCCACATGCCATACTTTGTTTGTGTAAGAATAATGGAATGAGTTTTTCTTTCATATATAAAAGTCAGTTGCAAGTCTAACTCTATACCTATATTAAAGGATCGAAATGTATCAATTATCTGAAATTTATCAAGGACTCAACTATCGAATTCGTCTTGATTTAGAGGATTTTAATTCTAAACAATACTTTTATGTGACATCAATGATGAGCTTGGGGCTATAAATCAATATTTGCCACAAATTTGATTTCATATTGTAAAGCTTTTTTCTAAGTCATTTTGTCTCAAATCTCATGAATTTTGAAATTTTAAAACTTTTCCAAATCACTAACTAAAATGGTGAAACGACTAGTTATCCATAATTGTTAACTGTATGACTATGAAAACTTCATCATTAAATCCAGAATGGAATCAAATATCTTCTTGTAATAATGTTTGACAAGAAACCTCACTGATTTTCTGAAACAGTTATTTTTCTATGATGTTGATTGTACATTCACCTAGGTGCTCCTACATGATATTGAAACTTTAATACTTTGTAAATAAAGAACACTTTTTTGAATTATTTTAAGCATAAATTGAAATGGGAAATATTTATTATTATTGATAGACAACCTTTAGGTGGTGTTCAATAGCTTTTGACTATTTCAACTATATATATTTGAATGAATTTGACCTTTGGTTGTTAAAATAGGTAGAGCTTCATTACAAACTAATGAGTAGACAATATAAGTTACCTACATTTAGGTGTTATAACAATGAACAATCCATTATAGATTTTAGATCATTATGATTAGCATACATTGCTTAGAAAAAACTAGCACAAATTCTTATTATCTTATGCTATGTAGACAAGAGGCAATTAAAAGACCGATATAAAGGTCCAAAAGAGTTTAATGTGTCTACTCAAAAATTCAAATAAAATAGTGATAATATTTGTATATGCACACAAGATTGGAATCTATGAATGAAAAGGTTGGTTCTATAGAGTAATAGAACCAAACTAAAAGCATAGTTTTATTTTATATATTATAAATAAATAAATAAATAAATGGTTGCATTACTTACAAGTTGTCAAATAACATCACGATCTCTTATAATTGTAAATTTGTACTAATATTATAAGTAGAATTATAAAACAATGAATAATAATGATTTTTTTTAATTTACATAGAAAATAAAAAATTTAAATTTACTATTATGATTAAACATAAGTTTTATAAATTGATATTAAAAAGGTATTTAAGATAATATTATATTCTAAGACATAATAGCCTTTTCTTCAAAATCCTATATACTTATTATTGAAAATAGTCTAAATTAATATATATTTCTAAAATAAATATTATAATATGTTTTATATATTATAAATTAGAATACTATTTTATATTTTCCTTCAATAAATTTGTGCTATTTATAAATATAATTATATCAATATATAACAACTCAAACTATGCCATCTAATAGTTTTCTAAAATTGCAAAATACTTCTTGAGATAGTTGCACTTGCTCATACTCAATTTGGCTGAAAAAGGGCAATCCACAACCATGTTCCTCTTCATGTCACTTCACTTCATATTTTCCTTTCTATTTACTATTGGGATAAATTTTGAATGCATTAATTTCCTTCACTTCATATTTTCCTTTCTATTTAGTGTTTCTACCCACCACCACAATTTTTGAAAACAATGATCAAGATTTCTCCATCGATGAGCACCTTGAAGATGTTTCTACCCCATTCGATGACCAACTTATGATACATCAAGAGCCACTTTTTAGTGATCTATTTCAAGGAGTGTTAGGATTATTTGATCCTATTGACATAATGCACAATCCATCAGCCGATGATCATATTGAAAATGTCTCTACATCACCTTATGAGTTAGAGGACATATCTCAAGAATTTATTCCAAAGCATGATCAAAATATTTCACCAAGGTCTAGCAATGGTCCTTTCCAAGACATGTTGACACCCTTTGATCTCATGGTTATATATACTGAAGGAACCTTGAACTCAACACTTGAGGATAATGAACCATTTACCATGCCTAATGATGATGTCCAAGAACCCTTTGTAAGCAATCCATCATTTGAAACTGACCCATGTCAAGAACTTGATCCAAAGCATGTCGAAAGAAACTTCAAAACCATTCAAGATCAAGAATTTGTATCTTCAAGATACTACAAAAATCTAATGGACACTCTCCTATCTATGCAAGATGATCATATCCATGAAGCACATATTCCTCCATCTACCCATGAGATGCTTTCTATGGATGGACACGTAGATGATCTTCATCTAGAACAAGATTTTGTTACACAAAAAGAGCAGATTATTAACTCCTATAGTCAAACTGAGTTATCAACATCAGGATCAGATATATCCCGAATTTAGACTAAGGACATTAGGTATGCGGAGATCCAACATTATCCGCTCAAGGAAACAAGTCAGACAGAATAGTATAATTCAGAGTTAGTAGAGCAACAAATTGAAACGTCACCTACGGTGGTCATTTATCAAAGAATTCATTCTAAACAAGAGCTCTCAAAACAGGCAGAATCAAAGCATGAAGGTACTACTACCACTATACTGGGGGCAACTTTGTCTCAAGAAAATGTCAACATAGGGAGCATGAAGAATCCTTATGATGAAACCAATGCCAATACTACAACCAGTCACGTCATGAATCTTCATCCACCCATCACCCCATCCATGAATTGGGACCAACATCAAGGGAAATATTTGAATCAAAGTACGAAGAACATTATCAAAGCAATAGAAGCTGAGAAGCATAATGGACAAACCAAATGCATATGGATACCAAAAATTATAAATAAAGATCATTCCTATCAAACTCCATTAGTCAAAGAAACTATGGGGAAAAATAAAAAAGGGAAAAGTATCCATCAAAGATGTCCGCAAAAGCAAAAGCAGGATTTTCAAGCGACATACAAAGTGTATCAAGCAATTGGTCCTAATTCCACGCACACTTTCGTATCCACCCATCATTGCTCACCTTCCCAAGTTTGGAGAGTCAAAGGTTCCAAATTGTCAACCAATCCATCTTTTATCCCTAAACACACTCCATCCACACCTCCACGCATGATATCTAGTTCTCACATTAACCATGTATTGGCAACGACCCTTCACCATAAGGATTTAGAAGGCACTCTATCACAATGTGTGCACAGAGACAAAGTCAATTTTGGTATTGACGAATCAGATCAGGAATCCCAAAAGTTGCATTCAAGTGCACGTATCTTAGCAAAGCAACTTCTTCAGGCAGGATACCGATGGCACATTATGACAGAAGCATCTACATCAACACCACTAGGTGCGTCAACATGAATCTTTCAGAAAAATACAAAAAAATCAAAAAATATGAAAATCCAAAAAAAAAAATCAGAAAAAGGATTGAAAATAGTAAAGAAAAAAAATTGTCCTCTAGTGAAAACCACATGTGCGCCGCTTTGGGTAGGTACCATGATGAAAACCTGGCAAACAGGTGTCATGTGTAAAATTGAGCATCTATGTGCACTATTTCACATGAAAGCATCTCATCCCATCCGTAATAAATCAAGAATTTGTTCATGTATCAGAATATGTTGTTCTTGTAGTAGGCTATGTTGTTTTTTGTAGTAGATTTAAACAAACCATGCTATAAGATTTGAATTGTTACAATTTATTTGTTAGGGTTAATTGCATCTCATTTCACTCATCTTATTACCTACAACCCTTGAACATATAGTTGTTATGTCTATAACAAGCTTACATGTTAGATTGAAATAGGCCTTGACTAAATCCCAAGCTGCAATTAACTAAACATTATTTAATTGAACTAAGACTCGATTTTATCCGAACAATTACCTAGTAACAATAACTTAGAATAATGATTTTAATGTTTTTCATACCAAAATAAAAGATAACCTATGGTCCATAGTATTCGATAAGATGATGGAGGTTAAAAGATATAAAATCAATAAAATATCATTTTCCTATGATTGTGTAATACATCCAAGAAAGCTTACTATCACTAAAATATTAATTTATAATAATTAAAAATGAGAACAAGGAAAAACCAAAAGGGGGAAAATATTAGCATTTCCTAATTTTCCTACAATATGTAATGGGATTATAATATATTTCAATGTCAATAAACTAAAAAAGTTAAAGCTATGTAATGAAACCTCACACAACCTTCTATTGTAATGCAAGTTACAAGCATTGCAATGACTTTAACAAAAAAAATGAAAAAACAATATTAGTAGTTATTTGCAACAACAACAACAAGAATGACTATAGAAAGTATCAACTACAAGAATTTTAATTTATTTAATTTTCTATCAAGTTATGCATCTTTATATAATACTATAGTAATTTCAAAACAATGCATGCACAAATTTATATTATACTCAACATAAAAGAAGTTTAAAATTTGATAATTGTGTAAGTTACATACTTTAATACTATTAATTGTGATCTATGTATAATTCAAAGTCATAATTGAATTCTAAGAACACCATCAAAATAATATAAATTAAATTTCAATTTTTTTCACTTTTCTTAAACTTTAAATATTACTTTTTAATTAATAGGAAAGACACTTATTCATGAAAAAAATATAATTTAGTATATTAATTACTTTTAGTTTATATATTCAAAGGTTAGTTGATTTAATTACACTGAAGGTGTTCCCTATATGAAGTGAATGAATTGATTTTGAAAATTAGTGATTAAAAATTGTAGAGAAGAATGCAAGACCATTGAAATGATGTCAACCATCAAATTTTCTAAAACATTAAAAAACATAAGATATAATAAAAGAAAAAACAGCTCATTCTTATCCAGCCTTAGCTTTAAATTAAGAAAAGATAGGATAAGAATTGTCTTTTCTTTTAAACTTTTTAAACTTAGATTTTTAGATAAATAATAATAAGTTTTTAATAAATATATTTTTCAAATAATAATATTAATAATAATAAATCAATAAATTACACATTGACCTTTTACTTTTTAATATGTTTCATTTTATTTTTCACTATTTAAATTTGGTGTTAATTGTATTTTTTAATATAAAAGTTAGAATTTTACTTTTAACAATTTTAATATAGTTTGTTTTATTTTTATTTTAGTTTTTAAAGTTTAATTTATCTAATAATATTTTATAATATTTTTTTATTTGTTAATATTGAGTTTATGTTAATATTGTTTGTAATATATTATTTATATTTTTTGATATATATTTTATTAATATTTCAATTCTAATAAATTTTAAAAATAGTTTTTTTTTATTTAATCATATATTAACTTAATAAGTTTCTTATTTATTATTCATTTTTAAAATTTATTATGTTTTTGAAATTAAAAGTGGCAAATCAAGGGTGTCGTCCCTTTAGAACAAAGTCCTGTGGGCCAACAACCAAGACAATGAGAAGAAAAAAAAACAAGGGTGTAGACCCTTTAGAACAAGGCCCTACGGGCCATCAAGAACCAAAAATCACCACAGTGATAGCAAAGGAACAAACACTTGATCACAAATAATCAGGAGTGAAAGGAAACCAAGGACCCAAAACAGTCCAAACCATCAACAGACTTACAACC